>CM030359.1:48575672-49775672 GCA_017893485.1 Hemerocallis citrina
AACTTTTTAAACGAGGCTCACTAACATGACCTAGGCATCTAACCGCAAGTCGGCATCAGAACATACGACACCAGAAAAACTAGAACTAGAACTATGAGCATGAAGAAAATCTAGATGATATAAGACGACCACGTCGGCTACCCCGCCCAGTTGTATGACCAGTCTAAGGAACCTGTATAGAACATCCCAAAGAAGTAAAGTAACGGTAAGTTCACTATCAGATACTAATGGAAATAAAGCTCATGGATAAGTAAGGAGCATAAAGCACGAAAGGTAATGTAGGAGTGGGAGTACTAATAGATCCTGAGTGTGTAGTGAGGAGTAGTGAGCCATCATCAATGTATCGTGACGGACAGTGAGAGGAAAATGCAGTGCTAGTGGTGATGGGTGTATAATTGCTAGTAAGATGATGTGATACACTTGAATTTAAGAGCCATGAAGAATTCATACCCAGAGTAACATAGAAAGCTGGGACAGAGGAGCCAACATTGGTAGATTAACCCGAGTTCATGCCTCACGAGTGAGTTGCCCAAGTCATTCCAACTGAGCAAGACATCGTTGAGGAATGTCATAAGCAGCAGGAGAAGAGATGACTAGAGTAATGACCATTGCTCGAGGTGACCATTGCTCGAGGTGTGCGAGAAGAAATTCTAAGAGGAGGTAAATCTTGTTGCTTCCTACGCTGTTGTGCCTAAACTAGAAGCTGTGGATGCTGGACAAAGCAATCACTATTAGTATTACCGGTCTGCTGACAGTGGTTGCAAAAATGTAGACGACATGTGTGCTCGAAGTGGCCAACCTGCTTGCAAATAGTGCAAAGATGACTGAGGTGATCAGGGACATTGCGACGGTCAGAAGGAGGAGGAGGCATGAGACTGGTGCGAGGCTTGCAGGAGGAGGTTACACATGTTAGATGTAACACCCCGAATTCCATTTACATGTAATTCGTAGCACAACTGGCTCTTTTACTTCAATTCATACAATTTTACAAAGAAATTAAAACTTTTTCATTATACAACATTGTCTTTACATCAACGCAGCGGAATTAAAAAGAGTACAACATGATATACAATAATAAATGCTTCAATCTTGTAACAGCTCATCAAAGTGACTTTAAGTCCATGCCAAGTCCAGTCCTGCAACTAGAAACCGTGGGCACGTCAGTTGCATACAACTGACGCAATGCTATAAAACAACGATCTTATTGACTTAACAACCATAAACTTGAATGCATAAAAGAAAATATGAATATCCTAAACATGTCAGTGTATGTAATGACTTAATGCCTAATGCAGATGTTAACACTACAATGACACTAATGCATACTTGTTTGGATTCTATGCATCCCATTCTACCTAGGTCCGAGGGCAAGCACCTACGTACCCCACATTATAGGGTTAAATTTCTCGCCATGCAACCTACTACTATGACTACTACAAAATTTGTACACTCTGCAAGTATTGGTTTTCGTCCCAGAATACTGGAGATCAATCCCACTCCGTAGATCATTTTGTGGCATTTACATCCATCATCCCGGAATACTGGGGATTGTCTCACTCTGGAAGTCATTCTGGAACCCTCATCGCACAAATGCCCCATGAGCATCGCTCTCGTCCCGGAATACTGGAGATCATTCATGCTCCATGGATCATTCTGTGGCCTTTACATCCATCGTCCCGGAATACTAGGGACTGTCTCTCTCCAAGGATCATTCTGGAGTCCATAACTCACGTTTGCTCTTGTTTCATTTTGTCACCAACTAGTGCATGTCCTTAAGTTTAAGTTATAGTTATTAAGATCTAGATTTTAGCTTACTCACCGGGCATAAACAAAACATTGAGACAGTTAGCCCACGTTGGCCACTTCTCAAGAGAAAGTCAACCCATACTGGTTACTTCTCAAAAACCATATATTCCAACTGCCGGTATTCTGGGCCTCGCTCACTCTAGAACAACAACCGTCTCAACAGAGACCACAAGGGTTACATCTAACCTCAACATAGATAACTCAATTCTTTATTCATAATTTCTTCACATCCATTTCTTTGTATTCATAAACCATGAAGTGACCAACTCCACTCTCATTATCGATTGAATTAATTAAAGCCTTGTAGGCAAACCCAACTATTCTCTTAATCAAATAGATTAATAACCATGAAATTTCACCAAGACGAGTCTAAATTGTATTATACTTTAATCTTCTTTAATCATACAAAAATCTCCCTTTTAATTTGAATTCAAAGTTCTCCAACACATTATTTAATGTGAATACCACTTCTAATGCTCATAAATATATCATAAATACTATGGAAATAATTCTTAAAGTTTTAATAATATTTTAGAATAATATTAGAAATTTTCCCAAACTTTAATAACTTGAAAACCCCAAAAAAATAAATAAAATAAAAAACTGGGCATGGCCAGACTCGAACCAAAAACCCAAGGCCAGCCAACCAACATGCCAACTCGCCTTTGTGAAAGAAAGCCATTTCGATTTCTTATATTCTCATTTACTGTTTCTTCATAAAAATCAACATTGAAAAGAAAATAGAGCCTCCCTAGGCTCGAACCCAAGACCGAACACCCACAGCACAGAGCCAGCTTCAGCACATAGTGCGCGCTAGCCAGTATGTCCAACACCATATCTGATCATATAGGTGTTAAAATCTTTTTATTCCACTTCTCTGCTTCTAACTTCTTTTAACAAATTTTGATTTCTAAATTTTTTGTATTATTAATTCTAATTCATTCCAGATTTCATTCTCCTCAATAATCTGAGTATTTGCATGAATTAACCTTATAAATTTATTTTAACAATATAATGAAATTTTATCCCCAAAATCATATTAATTTACTAATACTTCTAAAATTTGATTTGTATAAACTATTGTTCATCATCTAATTTTATTTTGGGGAAACCTTACACCAATAGGATGCAAATTAATATCAATGAGATTACTCTCATACAATTTCATCATAATATAATTTTTTTAAAGTTTCTTACACACAATACTTTATTTTGACATCTACATGAACAATCTAACATGTATCAAATAGAAAAATGAGAAGATTTCTATTCTTACATTCCATTATCACTACTTCCACTTTCCTTCTAGTTAACATGGATTATTAGCAATCAAATTGAAATACAAAACATCAATACAAGTTATACCATGATTAAACTAATATTGCACAATCCATATTCAACATACTAATAAAAATTTAGCAACTACTCATATAGAAATTTTGCATGCATAATTCTACTAAATTTGAAGGCAACAAGAACACTCACCTCTTCCTTGATGCAAATGTAGAAGAAACTCCTAGAAAATTTCTCCTAGCTCCAACACAAAAGAAGTGCCTTCTCCTTCCTAAAGCCAACCGAAGCTCCCCTCTTTGGAAAAACCGAACTCTTTTTTCTCTTCTCTCTTTTGTTTTCTTTTGATTTTGTGTTTTGTTCATACAATAGGAGGGGGTATTTATAGGGTTATTGTGTGGATGAGAAGACTCGCACTACTCAAATATTACCCACCTCCTTCACCCACACTCTCCCCTCTCCCCTCTTACTCCATTGGACGGCCTACACCTAGTGCACAAGGCACGTGCACGTGCACCCAATGTGCACACACTCTTCTCATTCTTTTAATTAACTTTTATTTATTTAATTGTAGGTGTTTGTTACATGACAAGTGTGTAGGATTTAAAATGTTCATTTTAAAAAAAAATAGAATTAAACATGGGCTTCTATTTTACTTTATTTTTTCCGTGGGCTTTAAAAGAGATTTTAGGCCTATGGATTTAATTAAAAATAAATAACACCATGTGACAAATAAAATGAGAAGAAAAATTGTGCATAACTCTTAGAAAGTTTTATGAACTAAATGCATAAATTTTTACGTGCACTGCACGTGCAAAAAATAAAATTTATTTTTCACGGATGTTACATTAGATTTCGATGGCAATCATAGATTAAAAATACAGCAGAAAAATCACAAAATATCGAAACCTAGCCATGGATCCAAGCAGAAAACCATAAATCGTGTTTAAGAATTATACATTAAAGATGGATCTGGTGTCTCCAAGCTATGCCAATCACAGCACGACAAAGATTGCATTGCCTCTACTGTATCCATAGGAACGGATCAAATCAAGCTCTCCCTTACCCCGCTGTGCTAGCTGCAGGAAGGGGATGTGTAATACCCTAAATTTTCATTTTAATGAGAAATGTTGATTTTCACGTGTTCTGCATGTGCAAAATTTTGTATGCATATTTTCCTATAAAATTATCTTTTATAACATGGAAAATTATTTCTTTCTTTCTTTTTATCTTCTAAAAAGCCTATTTTATAAAGCCTAAACTTGTTTTCTTATTTTAAGCCCACTATAATAATTAAATATTTGATTAAATAGCCCATGAACCTAAACCACACTATTTTGAGGCCCACAAACTTAATTAATCTTTTAAATTGTCACAACTTGTCATGTAGACACAATTAGTGGACAATTGATTAATTAAATTTGTACAACTTTAAATAGGGGGTACTAGAAGGGGCACGTGCATGCACTTGTGTGTGCTTTGCGCACTTTTGGGAGGCCGGTTGTGGCCAAGAGAGAGAGGGAGAGTGGAGTTGAGTTGAGGGGTAGTTATTGAGTTCATGGAAGTTGCTACAACTTCCCAACTCATCTTAGTCCTTGATTTCTAACTCCTAGATTAATCTTACCCATTCAATCTCATCCTAAAAGTGTATAAATACCCCTAGTTTCTTCTCATTTATGCACAACAAATTGCTAAGAAAAGAAAAGGCTAGTGAGAAAAAGATTGAGGAGATTAGTGAGTAAAAGATTGAGTGTGCATTATTGTGTGTGTGTTCATTTCTAGAGGAGGCCGGCTACCCCATCATCACCATCAAGCAAGGCTCGGGTTGCGCCAAGGAGCAAGGAAGAGAAGCAACTTGCAATACATTCTAGGAGGAGAAGGCCACTTTTCTTGCACTCTAGGAGCTTTCATTTTTCGTTTCTCCAAATAGGTGAGTGTTTTTCATACTTCTAGAACTAGATACCATGCTAGGGATGATTTAATGAAATTATTATGAATCAATTAGTTGAAATTGGAACCATGCTTGTTTAATTAAAAGTGGAGTGGTAACTTAGAGAATGTTTGATAGATTGATTGCTAATGAATGAATTGTGAATTAAAGTGCTAGAAATCACCATATTGTTGTGCTACATGAATGTTATGATAAAATTTGTGCTTATGAGACAACTAGTTGAATTAAATGCCTTTTGTGCATTGATTGCTTAAAATAAAGCTTCTTTGTTGTAGAAAGATGAGAAATTGTCTCTAAATTATTGTAGGTGGTTAATGAATAAAATAACAATGAAATATAGTGGTGGTGGAAATTTAACTCTAAGTTATAAAGAAATATGATGTTTGTTCTCAATGTCGAAATTATGGACATAGAATACAAAGTAGGGCCAAAATACATAAAGTAAATAATGGTTATAAAAATACTGGTTTACTGTAAATTCATGTTTGGTAAAATCTGGAGCTTTTTGTTTTCAAAAGAGAAGAAAAAAGAAACAAAATCTTTATGAGTTTTTATAAAATTTAGAAATAAACAGAGAACTGGGTTATAAACAACCCAATACTATTTGAGACAATCTGGCCCCTTAGACCAAGTGGCTAGCGGTGCGGTGGCTTTTACTGTAGCCACAGTCAGACCCTCAGGTCTTGGGTTCGAAACCCAAGCCTGCATTTTATTTTGATTTTTTTGAGTAAAAACCCAAAATCCGAGAACAAACTTATTCTATTAAAAACCCCTTTCATAACGCATAGGCGCCTTAGCCCAACTAACTTGCGGTGGCGGTTGACTTGGTCCAGGTCGCGGGTTCGAATCCGAACTTTGGCAGTTTTGAACATTTTTGATTTTTTTGAGTTTAAAATCAAATTTTTGACTTTTAAAAATCCCAGAAAAATACTACAATTATTCTAAAAATATGTGGATCTTATGAAAAATATTTGAACACTATTTAGACAAGTAAAAATGAGTTAGAGGTGAAAATTGGGTAGAATTCCATAGAAAATTGTATTTTCGTTAACTATAAAAGTAATCTATTTTTCGAGAAATTACACTAAGAGATAAAAGGTAATTTTTGGAAGAAAGAAGATTCAAGTGTGTTAGCTATGGATTCTCATTGTTAAATTAAGTATTGTTTATGAATGAAAATACGACTTTATGCCTTTGAATTAGATAATTGAAACGAACATTAGTAGGAGAATTAAATAAAGGTTAGTGTTGATTAAAATAAGATTAAAGCGCTGTGGAAAGAATAAATTAGTTGAGTTTGACTTATTGTACTTATTTATTTATGCATGATGTGCACATGAAATGGAAATTGAATGACTTGATGAATTTATGAATATACAAGTGATGTGAACATGAAATGAAAATTATTGTTAACCATGAAAAAGAGAACTTATGAGTATGAAAAACTCAATGTTGTAATTATGAGTTTTGAACATTTTTGATTTTTTTGAGTTTAAAATCAAATTTTTGACTTTTAAAAATCCCAGAAAAATACTACAATTATTCTAAAAATATGTAGATCTTATGAAAAATATTTGAACACTATTTAGACAAGTAAAAATGAGTTAGAGGTGAAAATTGGGTAGAATTCCATAGAAAATTGTATTTTCGTTAACTATAAAAGTAATCTATTTTTCGAGAAATTACACTAAGAGATAAAAGGTAATTTTTGGAAGAAAGAAGATTCAAGTGTGTTAGCTATGGATTCTCATTGTTAAATTAAGTATTGTTTATGAATGAAAATACGACTTTATGCCTTTGAATTAGATAATTGAAACGAACATTAGTAGGAGAATTAAATAAAGGTTAGTGTTGATTAAAATAAGATTAAAGCGTTGTGGAAAGAATAAATTAGTTGAGTTTGACTTATTGTACTTATTTATTTATGCATGATGTGCACATGAAATGGAAATTGAATGACTTGATGAATTTATGAATATACAAGTGATGTGAACATGAAATGAAAATTATTGTTAACCATGAAAAAGAGAACTTATGAGTATGAAAAACTCAATGTTGTAATTATGAGTTGAAATTAAGAACTAGGGTATAGCTAAGCCTTATACCGGAAAAAAAAGAAAGGTTGAAATGATATTTGAAATGAAAAGACCAAGATTTGGGTCAGGTGAAATGAATGAATAAGACTGGTATAGTGGGAGTACTAACCCTAAGGGGTTGATTTTTTTCATGATTCAATTAAACTAAGGATTAGATACATAGTGAAGATGTGATGAAAGTAAGAGAAAAGCATTGAGTATGAGGGCTATTAGATTGGCGGCGTGAGTGTATTCACAGGATGTCCCATGATGCATCATGAGTAGGACGTGGATACTGCTCCAGAGTACCGTCCCGGTAGCGATGCTCGTGGGGTGTTTGGTGACTGCGGGTGGTGTCATATGTATGGTAGGAGCTGAATTACCACAGGATACCTGCATGATGAGTCATATGACAGTGCATTGGGATTTCCTCCAGGGCGCCTAGACATGAGTTCGTAGGTCATAGAACATCTAGGATATTTACCGTAGTTACAGTAGTAAATTAAGTCATGGCGAGAGATTGAACCTTACAAGATGAAGAACGGTTAAGGGCTTGCTCTCGGACCTATATAGTATGGGCTGCATAGACTCTGAACAAGTGCGCATTAGTGCCATATAATAGAAATAATTGCATTAAGGACTAAGTGCACATTCACAACACGACATCAATAAGATAGTCCCTTTACCTTTGTTTGTGAACAAGTTTGTGGTTTGTTAAGTATTAAGAATCGTTATACTGTTTTCGGCATAGAGAGGATGGCCGTGTATAATATTTCGTCAGTTGAATAAACTGACGTGCCCACAGTTTCTATGCAGGGTAAAGCACATGAAAAAGACTAAAGAAGACCTGATGTTTAAAAATTATTCAACTGTTGTTGTATTTCGTTCATAGATGTAAAATTTGCTTTCGCTATATAAATGTTAATGTAAATGTAAGTCTGATGTAAAGTAAAGTTTTATTTCCTTGTAAAATTGTACGAAGAGAAGTGAAAAGATCATGTGGAACTCGAATTCAGTTGTATTTGGGATTCGGGGTGTTATAGGATGTCCTTCACGACCTCTCTCTCTCACAGTTATCGTGATAGCTAAGGTTTTCTCTAACGTTTTTTTTTCCACAGAAATACATCATATATATATATGCAGAAAAACAACCTTAAGAGAGTGGTAAGGCAATTGGGCTCACAATCTGACCTGGGTCAGGTTCGTTTGTGGGCTTTCCAACTTTAGTTGGTAAATTTAATCTAATTAATTACCCAACCATGTCAGGAATCCAAGTCTTACTATGATTCCCAATTAAATTCATCTAATGGATTTGATATGGCTAAAAATGGGGTTTAATCGGAACCGTCCAAATCAGGCACGAATCTTGAGACCTGAGGGTAAAACAGTAATTTCACCCACAAAAGGACCAAAACGGATATTGGATCTGCCCTCCTAGGGCCCAATAATCCGCGAATGGATCCACCAACAAGAGGGTGCGTGTCTCAACCCGCTGCGCACCCCATCCAACAAGATAGAGTCAGGGTCCCTGATTAAACACGATCAACGGCCCTGATGGACATCTACCTTTTCACGGGGGATTAGGGATTAAATTCCTTATCTGATTACAGGGAATATATCCTATCAGATTACCTTCCTCATCTGATTATGGGGAACATTCCTTATCAAATCACGGGGATTACATGCCTAATCCGTTCCCTAAGACGCCTATAAATACCCCCCATCCATCTCCATTAAGAGGTAATCAACTCTTCACCAGTTTTTGTGCTCATTCACAGTCTTCTTAGATTACTGACTTGAGCGTCGAAGGGTGCGTCGCCGGGAACAACCCCGGCGTCTCGCACTTTTTGCAGGTGCACGGCGGAGCGACGATCGACGCCCGACGGAACAGGTATACGGGTTTTTCTATTCAGTTTCCCCAAGAATCCACAAGTTCTATCTGTGTGCCCCCACACCAAATTTAGCGGCAACAGATTGGCGCCGTCCGTGGGAAACTAACGAATAGAGACCTTTCCTCCTTCCAAGGAACAGGTTTTCTCCTGCCATGCCGCCTCGCAAAGTTAGATCTAGGGGCTCCAACCGAGCGCCCAACCCTGACCAGCAAGAAGTCCTTCCTGATCCCGCTCAGCAACAAGGGCAACTCCCTCCTACCATGGAAGAGCCGCTCCAACGGAACCCTCCACCTCCTGATCCAAAGGGGCCTAACCCCCAGAAACAGCCTCTTCACCAAGAGAACATCTCCATCCACAACGCCTCCAGTGCTTCCATGGCCTCCCATCATCCCCGGGCCTCTGGTCGCCACAATGCCCCTCCCAAACGCCCGGAAGATGATGACCTTCGTCGCCATCTGGATGAAAAGCGGGCTCGGGGGGAAGCCTCCCGCCAGCAAGAGCGATCCCCCCGTCACCGAGAGCACAGGAGGTCCCCCATCCGAAGAGGGAGAAAGGACTCCCCCGATTATTACCGAAGAAGGCACTCTCCCGCAGGTCGGCAGCAGCCTAGGAACAATGAGGCACCCATCACCCGTGCCGAGTTCCAGCAGTTCCAAGCAATGGTACAACAGGCCCTCAACCTCCGTCAAAATCCCAATGAGCCGAGGGCCCTATCCCCTCCTCCAGTCCGAAGCCCTTGCCAACGGTCCCCCTCTCCTCGTCCTGCACCAACCAACTCCCGGCGCACCCCGAGTCCTCGTCGCTCCCGAAGTAACCGCCGCCGCAGCCCTCGCTCCGCCTCATACGAAGACGAGTCCCGTGGCCCGGCGGATTACCGTCGGAGGGATGACATCATGGACCGCCGTCTTAACGAGGTGGAAAAGCTCCTAGGTCAGATAAACCGAGAAGAAGAACTCAGGGGGAGGACCCTACGTCCTAGCCGGCCCCCATTCTCCCGAACCATAGTGGATGCCCCTGTGCCGTTCGGCTTCAAACCTCCCCAATTCGAGAATTACACCGGCGAGACCGATCCAGTTGATCACATCGAAGGCTTTAAGACTTTAATGCTCCTCCACCAAGCTTCCGATGCCCTCCTCTGCAAAACATTCCCCGCGACACTCAAAGGTCCGGCTCGAGAATGGTACTCTCGTCTTGCCCCAGCGTCGATATTCTCCTTCGAACAGTTCGAAACCCTCTTCATCACCCACTTTGTCAGCAGCCGAAGGACCGAGAAAACTAGCATCTCACTATTACACCTCCGTCAGCAAAAGGGGGAAAAACTGAGGGACTACGTGAAGAGGTTCACAGCTGAAGCTAGAACCATTGCCTCCCTCGACCAATCGGTCGCTACCGCAGCATTCCAATCCAACATTCTCAATTCCAACCTCCGCTCCTCCCTCGCCAAGAAACCCCCGCATGACTTTTCCGACCTTCTCCTTCGCACCGAAAAGTACATTCGGGCCGAAGAGGCCGAGCAACAACCCAACTGGGAAGTGCCCGCCTCCGGGCTTAAAAGGAAGGGGACGGAAGAAGAAGGAGCCAAGAAGCTCCAGAAGGATAATGCCGGTCAGCGCCGACTTCCCCCTAAATTTGAGAAGTTCACTCCCCTCAACGCTGACCTCTCGGCCATCTTCATGGAGGTCGAAAAAGACGGGGTCTTGCCTCTGGCTCCCAAGATGCACACCCCCGCCAAGAGAAGAGATAGAGAGAAATGGTGTCGCTATCACCGGGACCATGGGCATGACACCAACGACTGCCGTGCTCTGAAGAACGAGATCGAAGCCCTTATCCAGAGGGGACAACTAACGAAGTTCGTAAGAAAGGATCGAGCCGACCTCCCTCCTCCGCCTCGGGGGGCTAACAAGCGTCCGGAAAGAGAAGAGATGCCAGACTTTGAGGAAGAGCGAGTCCTCCACCTCATCCACGGGGGTCCGATGGGAGGCTCCTCGAACTCCTCTCGGAAAGCGTTTATCAGAGAGGTCAATTCAGTCTGAACCACACCTCCTCCCAAAGGCCTCGGGGTGCCAGTCACCTTCTCCGACGAAGACCTCGAGGGAGTTCGTATCCCACATTGTGACGCCCTCGTCATCAGCCTTGTAACTCCTGTTTCCCCGTATTTACATTTTATACTGTATTTTCCTCAATTGTACTCTCTCGTCTATTTGAGATCCTGTAATTTGTTCAGATTGAATAAAATCATTATTTTTGTTTCAACTCAAATTCTTGGTCCTTTTATCAAATTCATTTGTGTCCTATTTGTGTCCTTATTCATGAAGAATTTACCATTTCTTCTCATTTATATCTTAAATCTCCATTTTAATGCATTTTGACCATTTCTTCTGTTGGGCTCTTTTTGAAACGGATCCCCTAAACCCCAAAACCCAATACCCACAAACCCTAGTATTTAAACCCCTAACCCTAATCCCTAACCCTAATCACTACTGTTTAAACCTAATCATCTCTAACCTTCCGCCGCTAATCCCCTCTCCATCATTTTTCCCCAACCAAATCCTTCGCTCGTACCCAACCCATCTCCGGTCCCCACTTCGACCGTCATCCTCGTCGACCTCCTCGTCAACCCACTCCCGCTCGCCTTCTCACCACCACAGAACCTCACTATCGACCTCCTTCGCCATTAACCCAACGCCTCCGAACCCATCTTCTCCCTCGACGTTCAAATCCTTCGAACGCCTCCGACCACCTCTACTCGACCCCTCACCGCTTCGTCGACCCCCTCAGCACCACCGCCTCCACAAACCCCCATCGGCGTCGCCTCCATCTCCCTCAGCGCCGCCGAGTCCCTGATTTCCTCTCCCCTGTTCGAAACCACGAACAGAGTCCCCGCCGAGCGTCGCTTCTCGACGTCGCCGCCTCACCGCACTCCGTCACCGCCGCAGTCGCCGCCTGAGAACCAGCCACGCCGTTGCTCCTCTCCCTCGAGCTTCGCTCAGCGATCGGAGAACGGAGAAGGAGATCGAACGAAGAAGAAGAGGAGAAAGAGCGGGAGTGAATCACAGCCGCCCGATCTCTTCAAGATCCGCGCTCCAGATCGCTGTTCGCTGTGCGCCCACACCAGATCCCGGATCCGCTGTCCCCTGTTCGGATCTGATCCGCTGCGTTGCTGCGATCTGACTGGGCTGGATTTTGCTGTTTCCTGTTCTACCCGCAGCGAATCCGAAGCTGTGTTTCGCTGTTCTGAGCCGATCTTGTGTGCAAGGAAAGCTCGATCTTCGATCAGATTTTGCACGCACTTTTTGAGGATATTTCCGGGGATTTTTCTACTCTTTTTGCTTCATCAAGCGGAGATTTTAATCGTCATTTAAGGCAAGTAACCTTGTACATCTTATCGTTCTAGTACAAGTCTCCTTGAAATACCACATGTAGTTAGTTTGTGACTCCCTTTGAATATCATTTGTAAATCAATTTGAACCTTCAAACTCACCAATCTAAGAGTCACAAAATTTCCTCGTATTAAATAATAATTCAATTGGACTCTTTTACCCCTTGAACTTGTGAACCACTTGGACATATGAATTAAGGACCCCTAGAAATTGTAGACGCATATAAATTTAGTGTTTTGGCAAATTTGTGATTATTATGACTTGAAAAATATTATTATTCGCTGTTTGATTCCCATTACCATGTATTTGTGCCACATAATGATTTTAGACACCAAATTACATAATTCTATGAAATCTACATTAGTGAATTATTTCCCTATGTTGCTGTCTGGATTTTCTTTTGAGGTTTCGACCCTTTTAACATTGGAATTTTGACCCGAGCCCTGAATATGAAACATAGATCAGGATGTGTAGATGTCGATAGACTCCAGAATGATTGAATTTGGAGTTACGGTCTAGGAGATATGGCTGTTATACGGCAGCTGTGTCAGTAGGCGCAGTTCTGTAAAAACTGCTGTATATATTGACTTTGCGAATTATTTTAGCTGTACAAACAGCGTGCGTTTGACCCCAAATTTTGTGTGTAGCTGCTGGACATCATCTAGGACATCCCTAAATTTTTCTAGAATTAATTTACAACATTTACTTAGGTGTGCCTGCTTGATAAGAATTAATAACAATAACAAGCCGGGGTTTTGGGAAAGATTATAGAGTGGACGATATAGATAAGTGTACTCGGAAGGGGGCCCGTGTTTCCCAATACTTGGTTCATGAACTTGTTGTATCTTGTTCGATTCATGGAGTCGGTTACTCGGCTCATGAACTCGTTTGATTCATGAACGCATTGTGCGGTCATGAACTTGCTTGTGGATTCGCGAACTTGCTTCGTGAACTTGTTATTTAATTTTCGATTCATGAACCATGGCTTGCTTGATACTTGATACCTGAGTACGCCGCCCTATAAAATCCATTACTAGATCTAAACGAAAGTGTTTGACTGTAGCAACCATGTAGTATAATGGATGCATGTCGTGCTACCTAGCTAGTAACTCACCACTAGACTTGAACTTGATGACTTGGACTCGATAACTTGAACTAGACTTGGACTTGATAACTTGAGCTAGATAACTTGACACTTGGACTGGATGACTAGACATTTGAGACCTAACATTTAAAATAACATATGACACTAGACTTGAGTTTGACACTTGATATTAATTACCCTTATAGGTGTACCTGACATGTGTTTCACCATTAGCAGTTTTTATCCAACCTAGTTATTAAGATGATCCCTCTTGCTAGCTAGTCTTTGAATTTGCCTACTACTCCTCATAACCTTGCTTATTCTTGATTCCAATTCTTGTTTTCCCCTTTCTTGTACTTGCTTTTACTATTTGTGGCCCTAGCTTGCACTAAGGGCATTTTCTCTTGTTTCCCCTTCGTTTTCCTGTTTATATTTATTAAGCAGACTTGGGTGACAAGTTATCTGCTGGAATTGGCGAGCAGACACTTCAGGTTTTGCTTGGAGCAAGGACCTGTTGCTTTTCTTAAGGTATTCATTTCTTCTGCTGTATAAGACTTGTTTCCGAGTTTACACTTGATCCAGACATGGGGAACTATTTGAATATTATCATTTATTTAAATTGTTTCTGTTGCTTAAATAATTATTCATGCATGCTTGGTTATATATAAATCTGGTTATATACTTGTTATGATGCTGGGTCGATCCTACAGCTTATGGATGATGTAAAAATCATTCGCTGGGCTTCGTCACGTGCTCGTATTCCATATTTTTGGGAAGCGGGGCGTGACAAGCCTCCACATGGCAAATTTCAAAGTGGAGAGGATCTTAGTTGACAACGGCAGCTCCGTCAACATCCTATTCCTCTCCGCTTTCAAAGGCCTAAAGCTCTCCAGAGACAGACTCAAGCCCGCCGGTTACACTCTCCATGGGTTCACGGGGGTTCCGGTAACTATAGAAGGGGTGATCACCCTCGATGTAACTGCCGGCCAAACCCCTACCACCAGGACGGAGCCGATGGACTTCATGGTAGTGGATGTTCCCGCTGCCTACAACGTCATTTTGGGCAGGCCCGGCCTTGCGGCTCTGGAAGCAGTTCCCTCGGCATATCATCTGAAGATGAAGTTTCCCACCCGATCCGGGGTCGGAGAAGTAAGGGGAAATCAGGAGCAGGCCCGGAAATGCTACATGACTTCGACCCTTGGGCCCGTCCTCTCTTTAGAGACCCTGGAGATTCCCCAAGATTCCACAAGACCGACCTCCGAGCCAGCGGACGAACTGGAGGAGGTGCTCTTCTCCGAACAAGAACCGACCCGCAAGTTCTTTGTAAGCAAGACCCTCCCGTCCGCCCTATACTCAGATATTGTGAAATGCATCCGAGCCAATCAAGGCCTCTTCGCATGGTCCGCAGCTGACATGCCCGGTATCTCCGAAGAACTCTTAGTCCACCGCCCGAGTGTTGATCCGGGGTCCAAACCGGTTCAGCAGAAGAGGCGTAAGTTCACCCCCGAGCGACAGCTCGCTATCAAAGAGGAGGTGGATAAATTGCTGAAGGCCCGATTCATACAGGAAGTAAACTATCCCGAATGGTTATCAAACGTAGTAATGGTGAAGAAGTCCAACGGAACTTGGAGAATTTGCATTGATTTCACCGACCTCAACAAAGCCTGTCCTAAAGATCCCTTCCCTCTACCGAGCATCGACACTCTGATTGACGCAACCTCGGGGCATGAGCTTCTAAGCTTCATGGACGCTTTCTCGGGTTACAATCAGATAAGGATGTTCCCGCCGGATATCCCAAAGACGTCTTTTGTGACCGACCAAGGCCTTTATTGCTACAGGGTCATGCCATTCGGCCTAAAGAACGCAGGGGCAACATACCAGCGCCTCGTCAACAAAGTTTTCCAGGCTCAGATCGGCAGAAACATGGAAGTGTACGTCGATGACATGCTGGTGAAAAGCATCCGAGGTGTTGATCATGTGACCGACCTCCAAGAAGCATTTGATGTTTTAAGAAGGCACAATATGAGACTCAACCCGAACAAGTGTGCGTTCGGCGTCTCATCAGGCAAGTTCCTCGGCTTCATGGTTAGCCAACGAGGAATAGAGGCGAATCCGGAGAAGATCAAGGCCATACTGGACATGGCCCCCCCTAGAAATGTCAAAGAAGTTCAGAGGTTAACTGGTCGCCTAGCCGCCATAGGGCGTTTCCTGTCGAAGTCCGGGGAGAAGTGCCTCCCGTTCTTCAAAGCCCTCAGGGGGGCTAAAGGATTCGAGTGGGGGTAGCAGCAACAAGACTCCTTTGACCAGCTTAAAGCCTACCTCGTCAATCCCCCTCTCCTTAGCAAACCAGTACCCGGCGAACCGCTCTACCTCTACCTTGCAGCTTCCGAACAGACGCTCAGTGCGGTCTTAGTCAGAGAAGAAGAAAGGGCTCAGAAGCCCATATACTACGTCAGCAAGGTGCTCCGGGATGCCGAACTCCGGTACCCGAAGATTGAGAAAATGGCGTATGCCCTGGTAATGGCCGCGAGAAAACTTAGACCCTACTTTCAGTCCCATTCGGTGGTCGTCCTTACCGACCAGCCGCTGAAACAGATTCTTCACAAACCCGAGACTTCCGGTCGCCTCATGAAGTGGTCGATCGAGCTGAGCCAGCACGATATAACTTATCAGCCTCGGACTGCAATCAAGGCACAGGCGCTGGCCGAATTCATAGTTGAGACTACAATCCCCGAATCTGGCCAAGCAGCGAAGAGACCCCCCGTCTGGTCGGTCTACGTTGACGGGTCCTCTTGTAATGAGGGAAGCGGGGCAGGAGTCATCCTGGCAGGACCAGATGGCTTCATCCTCCAATACTCCCTCCGGATAAATTTCAAAGCCTCGAACAACGAGGCCGAATATGAAGCACTAATAGCCGGGCTTCGAATGGCCCGAAATGCTGGGGCACAACGGCTACAGATTTTCAGCGACTCCCAGTTGATTGTTAACCAGGTCCTCGGCGAGTATGAAGCCCGCGACGATAGAATGGCTAAATACTTGTCCAAAGTAAAGAGCCTCATGGCGCTGTTCGACGAGGCTCTCATCCAAAGGATCCCTCGAGAAGAAAATGCTCAGGCCGACGCCCTATCCAAGTTAGCCTCCTCCTCCCTTCAAGGTCTGGAACAGACCGTTTTAATAGAAGTCCTCCTGAAGCCGAGCATAGAGGACGAAGCGTCAGACTCCGTTGAAGCATTGCCCGTCCTCCTCGAAGACAACTGGATGAAACCCATTGTCGAATTCCTGAGGAACGGACTCCTCCCTGAAGATCCGAGGGAAGCACGAAGAATCAGGGCCCGAGCCGAGCGTTTTACTTTAATCGAAGGCATCTTATATAAACGCTCCTTCACCCAAGCGGATGGTCGACCGTATCTAAGGTGCCTCTCCCCCGAGCAAGCCGACTATGCCCTGCAAGAGCTCCATGAGGGGATCGGCGGAGCCCATTCTGGATCCAGGGCTCTAGCGCGCAAGGTATTGAACTATGGATATTACTGGCCCACTCTCCTACGGGACGCCGAACGACACGTTCGGCAATGCAGCTCCTGCCAAAAGTATGCAGACATCCGACGCCTTCCTCAGGCACCGCTAACCTCCCTATCAAGTCCCGTTCCCTTCGCTATGTGGGGGATGGATTTACTAGGACCATTTCCTCCAGCCCCCGGACAGCTAAAGTTCCTAGTCGTGGCAGTCGACTATTTCTCTAAGTGGATAGAAGCCGAGCCCCTGGCCACGATCACCGAACATAGGGTTGTTCAATTCTTCTGGAAAAATGTGATTTGCCGGTTCGGCGTTCCCCGAGTCATAGTCACAGATAACAGGACACAGTTTACTGGAGCCGCCTTCCGAGCCTTGTGTGAAGACCTCTCCATACAACACCGATTCTCCTCCGTCTCCCATCCCCAGTCGAATGGCCAGGCTGAGAATGCCAACCGACAGATTCTTGCGGGAATCAAGAAGAGGTTAGACAAGTGTTCCAAGGGACTATGGGTCGATCAGCTGCCGAACGTACTCTGGAATCACCGCACCACCAAGCGGACCCCAACAGGCGAGAGCCCATTTAATCTCACCTATGGGGCCGAAGCCATCATCCCCCTAGAAGTCGGGATACCCTCTCCTCGCCTGATCGCTTATGAAGAAGAGCAGAATGCTAGAGAACTCAGAACAAGCCTAGATCTGATAGACGAAATCCGAGAGAGAGCTGCCATACGCCAGCAAGCTTACCGAAGAAGGATCGAGATGGCATACAACAAAAGAGTCCGCCCAACGGACCTCAAAGAAGGGGATTTAGTCCTTCGGAAGTTGGCCATCTCCTTCCCCGGGCAGAAAAGCAAGCTGGCCCCGAACTGGGAGGGACCGTACAAGATCTCGAAAGTAATCCGCCCCGGTACGTACAAGCTAGAGGATCTCGAAGGCAGAGAAATTCCCAGGACTTGGAACGCCGACCATCTTTTGAAATACCAAGAGAAGGAAACTACGTCTCTCCAAGTAACTCGAGATGTCGAACCGTTCCCCTCCTTTCTTTAGTCATAGTTTGTCCTTTTGTTCTTTCTTTTATTATTGTAATAATGGCTAGCAACTTTAGAAGCAGCCGATTATTAGATATTAATAAATGAAGTTTCTTCGTGTCTTCACTACTATTACGTCCCTCTGCTCGTAACTCTTTAATGTCACAATGGTTCCGGAGTCCAACACTTGGCTCGATTCTACTTCGCGAACTCGCTCCGAAGCGAGCTAGAAGTAGCTCGCCATTCGAAAATGCTCCCACGGCCGTTGAATGGTACGGAGTCCAACACTTGGTTCGACCCTACTCCGCAAGCTCGCTCCCAAGCGAGCTAGGGTAGGTCGCCATTCGAAACTGCTCCTACACCCCTTAAACTGACAATGGTTCCGGAGTCCAACACTTGGCTCGATTCTACTTCGCGAGCTCGCTCCTAAGCGAGCTAGAAGTAGCTCGCCATTCGAAAATGCTCCCACGGCCGTTGAATGGTACGGAGTCCAACACTTGGTTCGACCCTACTCCGCAAGCTCGCTCCCAAGCGAGCTAGGGTAGGTCGCCATTCGAAACTGCTCCTACACCCCTTAAACTGACAATGGTTCCGGAGTCCAACACTTGGCTCGATTCTACTTCGCGAGCTCGCTCCTAAGCGAGCTAGAAGTAGCTCGCCATTCGAAAATGCTCCCACGGCCGTTGAATGGTACGGAGTCCAACACTTGGTTCGACCCTACTCCGCAAGCTCGCTCCCAAGCGAGCTAGGGTAGGTCGCCATTCGAAATTGCTCCTACACCCCTTAAACCGACAATGGTTCCGGAGTCCAACATTTGACTCGATTCTACTTTGCGAGCTCGCTCCTAAGCAAGCTAGGGATAGCTCACCGTCCTAAAAAACGCCCCGACGACATTAACCTACTCAACCAAGTATACAACTTGGCTCGACATTACTTTGCGATTTCACTCCTGAACGACCTAAAAGAAGCTCGCCATTCGGAGTTCGATAGCCTAGAAGATTACGCCATGACAGGCAACATTCACAGGAATAAAACACACAAGTTCGGCAATAATGCATTTATTGATGAAACAGATGTGATACAAAGGCGGACACAAACAGGAGCACAACTCAACAAAGGGAATTTACAATACCGACTTGTCACACTTAATGAAAAGCGAAAGATAAACAAAAAGCTCCCGTGGTCGACCGCTTCAGCGCTTCTTGGGAGCCGGAGCATTCCGCTTCAAGGACACTCGAGAATGACGACGCCTGTCCCCGGAGCGCGATCCTAAGCCGGCAAATTGGGACGTGTCCTCGGCCCCACTCCTAGCTGCTACTCCGACGGACGCCCCGCTCGAGGAGATTGCCACCGAACTCTGCGCGTCGCCCGGGCTAGGCTGACCGATCCGCTGACGGGTCGCCATCTCATAGAAGGTGATGCCCCGCTCACTCTCAGCGCGAGTGCATGACGTGCTTCGAACGTTGATCGGCCCCGAATGCGGCCTCAGACGGGCCACTTCCGCCTCCAACTCCGAGATCCTGTCCCGTAACGAGTCGTCTTTGACGTCAACTTCAAAACGTGGGGGAATCGCGGAGTCCGGGACTCCAGACTGGCTAGCAATGAGGTGCCGGAGGTGGGTAACCTCGATACTTTTATCCACCGTCGCCCTCTTCAGCGCTTCGACTTCAGCAGTCAACTCGACTCGTTCGGTCGTCAGCTTGGCCACCTCTGCCGTCAGCCCCTCAGCCTCACTCCGAAGCTTCAACTCTACGGACTGCAGATGCTGTATCTCAGAAAGCAATTCGTCCCTCTCCGCTGTTATTTTGCACAAGTTATGACGAATGCACTGAACACGAATCTCATTACTGAAATCAGTGGGCAAGTGTTCACCTTCGGGTATGAGCTCGGCGATTCGGCTTTCCAAACGACGAATCTCGATATCACGCCGGCCAAGGACGAGCTGGAGATGCTTCCTCTCGCTCTCGGCTCGGCGCAATCCGAGCTCGACCTCATAAAGTTTCTCCCTACACCTAGCCAGACACAGCCTCGTCGCCCCTAGGCCAGCCTCGGCTCTAACCTCCTCGTCCGGGCGGGAAAGCTCGACGTCTTGGGGGATCACCATAAGCTGCAAAGAAATCGGAGCAATCAGCAAAAACGTTGAGCGTGGCCGAAGCACCGCACTTGGAAAAATTTTCATCTCTAAAAACAAAGTTTGACAGTTCGGCAAAAGAGGGGGCATAAGACAGAAATTTCCGAGCACCAACACTTGCAAAAATTTTCCTTTCATTTACGTCAAAAGAAGCGGTGGCCAGTCCGCTATTAGGCATTACAAAGTTCGAAAGGAAAAACAAAAAAAGAGGGAGCAGAAACAAACAAAAACAACAAAGCGAAAGGCGGATTCAGGGCCCGACCTCTTTCCCCGGGCGACGAGGTGGGGTAGACGCTTCCTTTGCCGAAGGAGACGCCGCCGCCAGCGGAGTGGTCGAGATGCCGGTGGCTTTGCCGGTAACCCCGGCATCGGCGTCAGCGTCGCCCTCCTCCTCATCCTCTTCCCCTTCGGACTCGGGGTCGAAGCCCTCGACGTGTCCGGGGAAGAGTCGCCATCCCGAGACGTCCACCCCAGGGTAGGCTTCCCGCACCCGGTCGAGGGCGGTGGCGAAGGCCTTCGCCATGTTCTGCACGAGGTACCCCTGGGCCTTCTCCAGGGTCGCGTCCTCCGCCGCCTTCACAGCCGCCGCCTGCTTCGCCTCCGCCTCGACCAATTGGTTGGCCGACCCCTCGTTCTCCCGAAGCAGCTCGCCCTCCAGCCTCTTCACTTCGGCCTCGAGATGCTGGATCCTGGCCGACCGACCCTCGTGCTCGACTCGGAGCTTGTCGAGCTGGTTCGACATCCGAGCCTTGTCGTTCCGGGCCTGGTCGGCCTCCTGCTTCAATTCCTTCTCCAGGGCGGTCAGCCTCTCGGTGAGGTGGCCGAAGTGGACGACGATCTACAAAAAGGAGAAGAAGAAGAACTCCGAAAGTTAGAAAAATATCTGTGGTTCAAAAGGATGAAACCAGCGAAGGGGCGCGGAACTTACCGATACCGCCGAACGAGCGATCTCGATCACGTCGTCGCCCTGCCTTCCCGTGTCCATGGCGGCGCGGTCCTTCGGGGTGGCGAGATGCTTCACGGCCTGCATACTCGCCAACGAGTTCCCGAGGAACCCATCATGCTTCCGGACCTGCCAGTCCGGGATGTGGATCCGCTTGTGCTCCTCCGTCAGGAGCTCCTCGCCTGCCACGGTCAACGGCGGGGTCGGCATGGCGAGGGCGGCGGCGATGGGGAACTCCCCCGCAGATGCTGGAGCCGAGGTCGACACCACGGCGACGACCGGGTCGTCAGCAATCTCCACCGCCTGGACGGGGCCCTCGATCCTCGGCGCCTTTGAGGATGAGGGCAGCTTCGACGCTACCCTCTTGCGCTTCCTCGGCGCATTACTGGCGAGTCCTGCCCTGAGCGCCAACACCGCCTCGTAGTCCATGGATTCTGCATCGGGAACAAAAAATGATTAACACAAAAAACCACAAGGCAGCAAGTACGGAAAGAAGAATTTGACGAGAGCCGCGTACTAGGATCTACGCGGCCGAGCCCTCCCCTGTAAAGAACGTCTTCCGTCAAATCCTTCCAGTCGTACTTCGGCCGGTCGAGAAGGGTCCGGACCGCCTCTTCTTCTTCTACTGAGAGCCTCGGCAGCGCCGTCGCCCTCTTGGTCACCCCTTCTGCCCAATTGGTGGGGATCGGCCAGGCCTCTCGACTCCGCACGACGACCCACTTCTCTCGCCAGTGCTTGATAGAGTCTGGGCAAACGACGAGCCTGCCGCCGTGCCTCGGAGTCAGATAATACCGGTACTCCGACTTGTTCCCTTGGTGGAGCCGGTATATCGTCCGAAGCACGTTCAGCTGCGGTTCGATCCCCGCGGCCTGGCAATGGAGAACGAAGCCATTAATCACTCGCCACGCGTTCGGCATGAGCTGAATAGGGCATACCCCGTACCAGCTCACCACGGTAATTGCGAACGCGTGGAGAGGAAGCCGGGCGCCGGCGATAAAGGCATCAACCGGCCAGCAACACATGGTCACTGGCAGCGGCGAATTGGCCCTAACCCCGGGGCCCGGCAGCATGATTTCGTACTCCTCCGGGATGAAAAAAGCGTCCCGAATCGCCATCAATTCCTCCTCACGCAGGATCGACGCCGCATCGTCCGCCTCCGTCGTCTCCCTCGCTTCATTCTCCTCGAAGGTCCTCTCCCTCCCATGGATGATTCGCTCGGCCTGGTCCTTCGGGAGCTCCCGGACCCTGTGTAGTCCTGTCAGCGGACCCGGCAGCTGTCCGAACTCTCCCATCCTCTTCGGATCCTCGACAATCGAATCCTTGCCGAACACCTTGCCCTTAGTTGGAGTCGGAGTCGAGGCTTCGGCGCCTATAGGGGAGGACTCGGACCCAGAGACTTCATCTGAGACAGAAGCTATAGACATAGTTTATAAATTACCTCGAGAGAAAGAGCTGCCGAAAAAATTCGCCTGAGCTAACGCCGGTTGCCGGAAAAACTCGCCTGAAACACTAGAGAACGCCTGAGCAAATGAGAGGAGAAGTGAGAAATGAGAGGGGGGGGTGAGGATTTATAGAAGGGGGGCACTCCCCACGAGGCTAATGGGCTTGTACGACCGGCCCATCTAAACCAAGCGGCGGAGCGATCCCAATCGCCACCTCGTTAACCGCAGCGAATCATGAGATGCATTTAATGCTATCCCATCTGATGGAACCCCAGAGGTCACAGCATTTAATTGGCGTCCCATCTGTCAGGGTTGTCAGAATTGTCAGAGATGTCAGACGTGCAAATGGCGCACAGAAAAGACAAACTCACATAAACAACAAGTCTGGGCGCTCGGCACTCACTGCCGAGCGTTCATGACACCGACCCTGTTATAGGGGAAAATGTCCCGCTCGGCACTCACTGCCGAGCGTTCGTGACACCGACCCTGTTATAGGGGAAAATGTCCAGCTCGGCACTCACTGCCGAGCGTTCGTGGCACCGACCCTGTTATAGGGGAAAATGTCCAGCTCGGCACTCACTGCCGAGCGTTCGTGACACCGACCCCGTTATAGGGGAAAATGTCCAGCTCGGCACTCACTGCCGAGCGTTCGTGACACCGACCCCGTTATAGGGGAAAATGTCCAGCTCGGCACTCACTGCCGAGCGTTCGTGACACCGACCCCGTTATAGGGGAAAAAACAGGCTCGGCACCACTGCCGAGCGTTCGTGACACCGACCCCGTTATAGGGGAAAATGTCCAGCTCGGCACTCACTGCCGAGCGTTCGTGACACCGACCCCGTTATAGGGGAAAATGTCCAGCTCGGCACTCACTTCCGAGCGTTCGTGACACCGACCCCGTTATAGGGGAAAAATGTCCAGCTCGGCACTCACTTCCGAGCGTTCGTGACACCGACCCTGTTATAGGGGAAAATGTCCAGCTCGGCACTCACTGCCGAGCGTTCGTGACACCGACCCCGTTATAGGGGAAAATGTCCAGCTCGACACTCACTGCCGAGCGTTCGTGACACCGACCCCGTTATAGGGGAAAATGTCCAGCTCGGCACTCACTGCCGAGCATTCGTGACACCGACCCCGTTATAGGGGAAAAAACAGGCTCGGCACCACTGCCGAGCGTTCGTGACACCGACCCCGTTATAGGGGAAAATGTCCAGCTCGGCACTCACTGCCGAGCGTTCGTGACACCGACCCCGTTATAGGGGAAAATGTCCAGCTCGGCACTCACTTCCGAGCGTTCGTGACACCGACCCCGTTATAGGGGAAAAATGTCCAGCTCGGCACTCACTTCCGAGCGTTCGTGACACCGACCCCGTTATAGGGGAAAATGTCCAGCTCGGCACTCACTGCCGAGCGTTCGTGGCACCGACCCTGTTATAGGGGAAAATGTCCAGCTCGGCACTCACTGCCGAGCGTTCGTGACACCGACCCCGTTATAGGGGAAAATGTCCAGCTCGGCACTCACTGCCGAGCGTTCGTGACACCGACCCCGTTATAGGGGAAAATGTCCAGCTCGGCACTCACTGCCGAGCGTTCGTGACACCGACCCCGTTATAGGGGAAAAAACAGGCTCGGCACCACTGCCGAGCGTTCGTGACACCGACCCCGTTATAGGGGAAAATGTCCAGCTCGGCACTCACTGCCGAGCGTTCGTGACACCGACCCCGTTATAGGGGAAAATGTCCAGCTCGGCACTCACTTCCGAGCGTTCGTGACACCGACCCCGTTATAGGGGAAAAATGTCCAGCTCGGCACTCACTGCCGAGCGTTCGTGACACCGACCCCGTTATAGGGGAAAATATCCAGCTCGGCACTCACTGCCGAGCGTTCGTGACACCGACCCCGTTATAGGGGAAAAAACAGGTTCGGCACCGCTGCCGAGCGTTCGTGGCACCGACCCTGTTATATGGAAAAAACAGGTTCGGCACCGCTGCCGAGCGTTCGTGGCACCGACCCTGTTATATGGAAAAAACAGGCTCGGCACCACTGCCGAGCGTTCGTGGCACCGACCCCCTTATAGGAAAAAAACAAGTTCGGCAGATTGCCGAACTCACTCCTGACGCTCGCAGCCCTGCCGAACCCGCTTCCCTCTCTGGAAAAGCTCGCCGAACTGCACATGGACTTCGGCCCCTTCGCCAGCGAACTCTAGGGGGGTCTAAAGCGTGGTCCAAGCATACAAGACCCCCGAATGACGAATTGACACTTTGCGAAGTTAATAGGATATCCCTGCAAGAATACCACATGACCATAAGAGCTCAGGAGCGACTCAGAGTTCAATCCGCTTAAAAAATCACCAAACTACCTCCTTCAAGATTCAAAACCTTCCATTTGGGCTCCGATACAACTCTGCCAGCCATTAAAAATAGCTAAACTACTCCTCAAAGGCCGATCAATCTCAGCCTTTAGGAGTGGGGGGCTCGTGATATGGCTAAAAATGGGGTTTAATCGGAACCGTCCAAATCAGGCACGAATCTTGAGACCTGAGGGTAAAACAGTAATTTCACCCACAAAAGGACCAAAACGGATATTGGATCTGCCCTCCTAGGGCCCAATAATCCGCGAATGGATCCACCAACAAGAGGGTGCGGGTCTCAACCCGCTGCGCACCCCATCCAACAAGATAGAGTCAGGGTCCCTGATTAAACACGATCAACGGCCCTGATGGACATCTACCTTTTCACGGGGGATTAGGGATTAAATTCCTTATCTGATTACAGGGAATATATCCTATCAGATTACCTTCCTCATCTGATTATGGGGAACATTCCTTATCAAATCACGGGGATTACATGCCTAATCCGTTCCCTAAGACGCCTATAAATACCCCCCATCCATCTCCATTAAGAGGTAATCAACTCTTCACCAGTTTTTGTGCTCATTCACAGTCTTCTTAGATTACTGACTTGAGCGTCGAAGGGTGCGTCGCCGGGAACAACCCCGGCGTCTCGCACTTTTTGCAGGTGCACGGCGGAGCGACGATCGACGCCCGACGGAACAGGTATACGGGTTTTTCTATTCAGTTTCCCCAAGAATCCACAAGTTCTATCTGTGTGCCCCCACACCAAATTTAGCGGCAACAGGATTTAAATCCCAATTTTGATAGATTCTAAGTGTGTCTGTGTAGGTTCCCATTACGTTGATAGTAATACCAAAATCCTAATCTAGTATTACAAACAACAAGTGGTATTTAGCAATACATCATGCTACTCAAGTAACGGGAATGCCATTAATTTGACATAACTCATCTGTGACCAATGTATCATGTAGTCTATTCCTTTTGTCCAGATGTCTTAATTGACCACAAGACACATAGCGTGTCACTCTTATATAGTTCAATCTTTGGTTTCTTGATGTTCGAGTAGACTTACTAAAACAAATGAGCTCAATATCTCATATTGACTCATTTGAGCACTGTCATGCATTTTGCAGTCTCACTCAATCAAGGGGCATGTAGATATCGCTTCTGTTATGTAGGAGGGACAACTTCTATCTAAGTCACTCACATCCCTGTGCATGATTTTTATTATATCCAATAGTTGACTTTATAATCACCCTATTATAGGCAACGTTTGACGACATTCAAATATATAACTTCTCATGTAGGGAACTGTAGTGACTTCAAGTCAAAGCACTACGTACACCATGGTCACTGTGAGAACCACTTATGACACTCACGTAACGATCCATGCAGCATTCTCATGGTGGGTCAGTCCAGTACATTATTACTCTAAGATGTACCCATGTGAAGACTTGATATCTCCGTGAGATATGGTCATCAGTCTATGCACATACTAGTCTCTACATATTATTGTTGTCCTAATTCACAATAATACTTGACTATGGACATTTAAGAATAGCGTTCTGATTATAACCAATAGGATCTCACAATAAAGTCATGCACTTGATGTCCCATGATATTGAACTTACTATTCTAAAGACTTTATTATGTTCATTTAATCACAATAAACAGCACAATAAATAAAATACCTCATATATAAAATAAATGTCATGATGCAATGAACTAGTAATGTCAATGCACAACTGGTCTCTAGAGCATAAACCAACAATCTCTCACTTGCACTAGAGCCAGTCAGACATACATCTAATGCCTATAGACCTAGTGTGACCCTCATGCTTTCACTGTGCAAAAGACTTTGTCAGTGTATCAGCGATGTTATCATCTATTGGTACTCTACATATCGTCACATCTCCTCTATCGATGAACTCTCGAATGAGATGGAAGTGCCTAAGTATATATTTGGATCGTTGGTGAGTTATAGGCTCCATAGCTTGTGCAGTGGCCCCATTTTTATCACAGTATAGGTCCACCGGGCCCACAATGTTAGGAACTATGCCAAGTTCAGTAATGAACTTTCTGATCCAAATAGCCTCCTTTGTTGCATTGGAGGTAGCAATATACTCAGCCTCTGTGGTAGAATTGGCTACTGTCTCTTGCTTTGAACTCTTCACCTCACAGATCCACCATTTAGACAAAACACAAAACCCGATTGCGATTTGGAGTCCTCCTTATCGGACTGGAAGCTAGCGTCTGTGTAACCCTTACAGAAAATTCTTCCTCGGCTCCATATACCGAGAACAAATCCTTGGTCCTTCTTAAGTACTTAGGGATGTTCTTGACAGCAGTCCAGTGACTCTCACAGGAATTTGACTGGTACCCGTCTATTATGATCAACGCATATGAGACATCTGGACGAGTACATAACATGACATACATGATAGATCCAATTGCAGATGCATATGGAATCTTAGTCATGCGGTCTCTCTCATATTGAGTGGAAGGACATTGAGCCTTAGACAAGCTTACACCATGTGATAGAGAGAAATACTTTCTTGGACTCTCGCATATTGAAGCGTTTCAATACTTTGTCTATATGTACTCTGACTCTGGCCAAGCAGTCTCCTTGATCTATCTCTATAGATCTTGATGCATAATACATAGGTAGCTTCACCTAAGTTCTTCATTGAAAAGCATTTTCCTAACCAAGTCTTTACAGACTATAAGATAGGGATGTCATTCCCGATAAGTAGTATGTCATCTACATACAATACCAAAAATACAATTGTGCTCCCACTAACATGCTTGTAGATACAAGATTCATCTTCATTCTTGATGAAACCAAACTCTTTGATTGCATCATTGAAACGAAGATTCCAGCTTCTAGAAGTTTGCTTTAACCCATAAATGGATCGTTGCAGCTTACACACTTTTCCAGCATCATTTGGAGTGACAAAACGCTTAGGTTGTGTCATGTACACATCATCGAGAAAATTTCCCTTTAGGAAAGAAGTTTTGACATCCACCTGCCATATTTCATAATCGTGATATGCTGTAATAGCAAGCAAGATCCGAATGGATTTAAGCATGACAACTGGGGAAAAAGTCTCATTATAGTCTACACCATGAACGTACTTGAAACCTTTAGCCACCAAGCGCCCCTTAAAGGTATGCACGTTACCATCCATGTCAGTTTTCTTTTTGAAAACTCATTTGCACCCAATAGGTTTTACCCCTTCAGGTGGGTCTACCAAGGTCCATATTTGGTTGGCATACATAGACTCCATCTCAGATCTCATGGCCTCAAGCTCTCAGAGTCTGGGCCTTTTATAGCTTCCTCATAAGTCATAGGCTCATCTAGACCCATGATACATCACCATATTGAGTCACGGAAAATCCATATCTCTCTGGTTGATGAGGTATCCTACTAGACTTACGTAGGCCTTGTGCTACTTGAGCATGTTGTTGTTCCACAACGATTTGTGGAGCATGCTCCATTTCCACCATTGGTTCACTGCTACTTTGTGAAATTTGAATTTCTTCAAGTTCTATCGTTTTCCCACTGGTTCTCTTGGAGACGATTTCACTCTCTAGGAACACAGCAGTCCATGCGACAAACTCTTTGCCTTGAGTTGGATTATAGAAATAGTATCCCTTAGTTTCCTTGGAATATCCTACAAAGAAACACTTATCAAATTTGGGACCTAGTTTATCAGATGCATGGTACCTTATATGTAACACCCTGACCCCAAACTTAGACAATTTATTTATTTATTAGTACCACTGCCCATCACAGGCTGCCTCTCAAAAGGTGGTTAACCAATTTGGTGACTCTTGATCATAGACAGTATTATTTATTATTTAATTATACAATTTCTTCCGATGTGGGACAAATCAATCCTACACCACTCCTTCTTGCGTGTGCCAGCACAAACAGTCGGGCCCCCTTCAAGTAGGGCCCCACTCCATGCCAGCACACCGAGCAATCAGAGAGCACATCGTCCTACCTTTCTCCTGGGCCCTATGTGCCTGTCAAAGTAAAGCCCCCCCCCATCTCATCTCATTTTAAATCCCAACATTATTACCATCTTGCCACCCAACATTATTACTATTATGCCACTCTATATATTCATATATATTATACTATACTATTATATTATACCTCCAAGAAATATGGGATGTTACATACACCCCCCTTAAGAAATCAACGTCCTCATTGAGTACGGGGCATGCAACCTAGCGCATGATCTCCTTTCTAGCCGATGTAGAGTGGAGTACCCTAATTCAGCTAATTCTAGCATACTGTCTCTGGCGACACTGCCAGCGTACTGACCTGAGATCCCTCTTAGGCATACCCACTCTTACCCACACTCGGTGTCGAAAGTCAGTACTGATACCATTTGTAACACCCCGGTCCCAACTCAGAAAATTTATTTATTTATTTATTTATTAGTATCATTGCCCATCAAAGACTGCCGCTCAAAAGGTGGTTAACCAATTTGGTGACTCTTGATCATAGGCAATATTATTTATTATTTAATTATTTATAATTTCTTCCGATGTGGGACAAATCAATCCCACACCACTCCTTCTTGCGTGTGCCAGCACAAATAGTCGGGCCCCCCATCAAGCGGGCCCCACTGCCACATCAGCACACCCAGCAATTAGAGAGCACAACGTCCTGCCTCTTTCCTGGGCCCCACGTGCCTGTCAGAGCACAGCCCCCCCCCCCCATCTCATCTCATTTTAAATCCCAACATTATTACCATCTTGCCACCCAATATTATTACTATTATGCCACTCTATATATTTATGTATACTATACTATACTATACTAGTATATTATACCTCCAAGAAATACGGAATGTTACATTATATTTGTCACGCCCCGCTTTCCAGAATACGGGAACACAGACACGTAACTGAGGCCCAGCGAATGATGCGAATACATCATTCATAAGCTGTATATTTAACTCAACAACAAGATAACAATTTCAACTACGCAGTATGTAAAATCACAATAAGATAACAAGTACATGACATATTACATGAACATAACTAACAACTGGAAAGAAACATAGTTACGGGTCAAACACGCCCGGATTACAACAAGGTTTACATAAATAAAACATGAACTAAAATAACATGAAATTAAACAACACTAAAATCTCTATTCAGCAACACCTTCGGGTAATTCTCCATCTGGGCCTGCAAGTATATTATTACAAGGGAAGAGACAAAGAAGTACCCGTTAATGCAAGTCACGGGCCGCAAGTGGTACAAGCAACGGGACAATTATGAAATGAAACAAAAGCATGGAAAGAACAAGGAATCAAGAATCATATAATAGAGCAAATACAACATGCAACAGAATCAAGAACACGGCCTCATGGAACAAATAGCATGCATGTAAACAAGTAAATAACTCATAGGAACATGTAACATGTAAACGGGTAAACAAGTAAACGTGTCAACATGAACGAGTAACATGTAAACAAGTAAACAAGTAAACAAGTCATCATAAATATGTAACATGTCAACGGATCATGCAAGTGTATGTGTCAATGTCATGTCTTTTATTAACCTAACTAGGTAGCACTTCATGCATCCCATACCACATGGTTGCTACTCGCAATCAAGTGAACATTTAGACTAGTGGTGGATTCTATAGGTCACGTACTCGGGAAAATTGTATCTTGTTCGAGATACGTGCAATGTGGAACATGTAGTGTAACTTGTAGCGTGAAACATGTCAAGTAAACCTGTAATTTAGCAAACTTGTAACTTGTAACTTACAAATTTGCAGTGAGGAACCACGAGCCCCCGTCCGAGTACGCTCTTCTATATTACCCACTACTAAATCTTTTCCTTTATACCCCGACTTGTTATCTTTTTAATTGCAATTAAACATGAACACTAACTACATGCAACAACAAGGTCGGGTAACATAGGCAAAGGTAACATGACAGGATCAAGTAGTCAAGACTTATACAATGCAGGAAAACACATTTTAGGACTTATAAAACATGTGAGGTGACTAATGGCATGCATAACACTTAAACAAGAATAAAGATATTATAACAACATGCAACCTAGTAACAAGCAATTCATGCACAACATCATGTATAATTATAGGAATATATATGTGTGTATAAATTTTTGTGTTCGTGTCATGCATACGAGAACAAAGTATTCATGATCACATGTGAATACAGATCGACGGATTAGGTATGGAAACGGGTATCAATTCGACTTATGAACGCGAATTGGAGTCAAAAATAATATACTTGCGGTATTTTTACAAGGGCTTGTACTAGAACAAATAAAATTGTACAAGAGATACTTGCCTGTTAGTTGACGACGATAAATTTAAAACAGAATAACGGAATCAGTATCCCGGGCAGCAGAATATGTGCAAAATATATGGCAGCCATGCCAAGGTCCGAAATAGCAACTCCAATAGTAATAAACAGCAACCAAGGCGGTGAACAGCAGCACACACCAAACTCCTATTCACGATCGGATCTCCCCACAACACCAAACACCCATACAACACCAATAACAACTCGACACCAATACTAATACAAACAACCTAATCCCCACAGCACCGAAAACAGCAACTTCAATAATAGACAGAGGTACACACCAACTCCTAACACCAACAGCAAATCTTTAATCCAATAACTCCAATAATAATCCTCAAATCTAATCTTCTTCTTCTACAACCCAGAGAGGGGGAGAGAGAGAGAGAGCGAGCGGGAGAGAGCTGAGCGGGGGAAGGGAACAGCGAGAGAAGAGGGCTGCGACAGGATCCTCGAGCTGGCGATGGGGGAGAAAGGCGACGCTGGCGAGAGCAGCGGAAGCGGCGGGGGGGCGCGGTTGTGGTTCGGAGTGAGGTCGAGCTCCGAGGGGTTGGCAATGGCGGAGAGCGGCTGCGGGAGGGGAACGACGGAAAGGCAACTGGATGGCGGGCGGCGTTCGACTGCGGTTGAGAGCGGGAGGCGCTCGCGACGTCGGGGCTCTGCGGTAGAGGAATGCGGCAGGGCGAGGGCGTCGATGTGGTGGATTCGCGATGTTGGCGAGAAGACGGGGCTTCAATGGTGGGGTGCGGCGGTCTGAGGTGGTCGGCGCGAGCGACGGGCTCGATGGGCGATGACGAGCGGCGGCAGTAATAGCGGAGGCGATGACGACGAGGCGGAGATGCAGCGATGTCGAAGTTGAGGTCGGGGGTGATTGAGTGAAGAGCGGGAGAAAGGAGGAGAGGGAGAGATGGGTTCGGGTTTGTTTTATTTGGGGTTCTCTGTTCTGGGTAAAAAGAAACAGAGAGGGAGAGATAAAGTGGAAGAGAGAATGAACGGGGAGAGGGTATTAATAATATAATAAATAAAGTGAACGTGGTGAGAGAGTGGGGTAGTTACTAGGAGAATGGGGAAATTGCTGGTACGGGAATTGAGGAGTGGGGAGTTGGAGTACGGGGTAGAAAAGTGGGGGAGGGGAAATATTGTATACAGGTAGGAGTAGGAAATAAATCTGTACAATATATGGGTTCTGGATTTGGGCTTGGTTCATGGGCTCAAAAATATTTAATTAAAACAATTAAGACATTAGGCTGAAATATTTTGGGCTCAAATTAATTTAATTAAAATCAAATACGAAATTGGGCTTCAATAATTGGGCTTATAAAAAAAAATTAGGGTATTGGGCTAAACAATTGGGCTCAGATTAATTTAACAAAATCAAATACAAATTTGGGCTTTAGAACAAACAATTGGATTTCAGATTAACAAATAATAAAATTAAAATATAAAATTGGGCTTTTAACATAGTTAAACAATTGGCTCCAGAAATAGTTTAAATAATAAAATCAATTAGGGAAAAATAGTTAAAAGATACTGAGGATTTAAATACGGAAAAATATTTTTAAAATACATATGAATGGAAACAGGGATTACAATATTTCACAACCTCAAATCTTCATAACAGATACACTAGGACGCCTCCCATTCCATATCTCGTATGGTGCCTCTTGAACCTTTTTAGATAGAACACTGTTAAGTGTGAAAGCAGCTGTTAATAGAGCATGTCCCCAGAAGAGCTTGGAAGATCTGTATGACTCATCATGGATGGAACCATGTCTAACAAAGTCCAATTCTTACTCTCAGAGACACCATTCCATTGCAATGTTCCAGGGGGAGTGAGTTGAGATATTATCTTGTACTCTTTTAGATGGTCATCAAAATCTTGGCTTAAGTACTCACCACCTCGATCTGGTCGAAGGAATTTAATACTTTTACCAAGTTGGTGTTGTACCTCGTTCTTGAATTCTTTGAATTTTTCAAATGACTCTTATTTGTGTTTCGTCAGATACATAAACCCATATATACTGAAATCATCAGTAAATGTAATGAAGTACTGAAAACCTCCTCTAGCCAATGTGTTGAAAGGTCCGCAGACATCACTATGTATGAGACCTAAAAGATCACTGGTCCTTTTACATTTTTCAGTGAATGAGGCTTTTTTCATCTTGCCCAACAAACAAGGTTCACATACCTCTATGATTCAAAATGAAATGAGTCCAGGAATCCATCTTTGTGGAGTTTGGATATACGGTTCTTATTTATGTGACCCAAACGACAATGTCAGAGGTAAGTTGGGTTCGTATTATTGACTTGAACCTCTTAGTATTTATATTATAGACAGGCATTTCCAGATCGAGAATTTAAAATTCATTACTCAATTGTGCACTAGCATAACAGATATCATTCAAATAAATAGAACAACTTTTGTCGTTTATTATAAATGAAAAAAATTTCTTGTCCAAACAAGAAATAGAAATAATATTCCTACTAATAGTAAACACAAAATAACAGTTCTTTAACTCAATGATAAGCCCAGTGGGCAATGATAAATGACAAGTTCCTACAGCTAAAGCAGCAACTTTTGCTCCATTTTCAACTCATAGGTCAACTTCGCCCTTAGCCAATTGTCTACCTCTTTTGAGATCCTGCACATTTACACAAATGTGAGATCCACATCCAGTATCTAATACCCAAGATGCAGAAGTAGATAAATTGGCTTCTATAACAAAAATACTTGTACTGGAAGTCTCACTTCCTTTCTTCTTCTTAATCTCCTCTAGTTACTAATGGAAGTTCCTCTTCCAATGTCCGGTCTCACCATAGTAGAAGCATGTGCCCTCCTTGGCCACCCTGCCCTTAGGTTTCAAGGCAAAAGTGCTTGGCTCAAAATTGCCCTTGCCCTTTCCCTTGCCCTTGGGTTTCTTAATCTGCTTTTTCCCCTTGCCCTTACCTTTGGTCTGTTGGACCATCATATTGGTCTTTCCCTTACTAATATTCTGCTCAGAAGTTCTCAACATGCTTAGCAGTTCTGGCAGAGATTTTTCAATTTCATTCATATTGTAGTTCATGACGAATTGATTATAATTTTCAGCAACGATTGCAGGACCAAGTCAGTGGCCAACTCTTGACCCAAAGGGAAACCAAACCTTTCAAGGTTCTCTATGTACCCAGTCATCTTGAGCACATCAGTTCCAACAGGGCTTCCTTCTAGCAGTTTGCATTGAAACAATGTCTTTGAGACTTCAAACCTCTCATTCCTAGCCTGCTCTTGATAGAGCCTTTTGAGGTGTACAATCATATCGTAGGGATCCATGTTCTCATGTTGCTTCTGAATCTCAGAGTGCATGGTGGCTAGCATGAGAAAACCAACATCAAAGGCGTCATCTTGATGCTTCTTATGAGCATCCTTTTCGGTGTAGTGGGCACTTGCAGCAGGTTGCTCAGGAACAGACTGCTCTAGAACATACAACTTTTTATAATGCCTGAGGACTATCCTCAGATTCCTGTACCAGTCTAGGAAATTTGTCCCTGACAGTTTGTCATTCTCAAGGACAGATCTCAGTGATAGATTATTTGATGTGTTGGATGCCATGATAATCTATCAACAGAAATGTGCAAAATAAGAAAAATTTAACCATCAACAAAAATATGCAGAGTATCATGACATTAAAATATTTAAATGAGTCTTTTATTAAATATACCTCCTACTAGTTCTATTCAAATTAACGACCCTCATCATTGACTCAGAAAATCCCATTGTTAGATTTTCTAGTAGGCCAAGATCCATATTTGACTTAGTTCTGAGTCAGCTTTGGCTGATCACCCAGAATTCAGTTATTTAGGTAGGGAACACTTCCCAATTACATTGTATGCAACTCTTGGATAATTGGGTGAATAACACTTATTCTAATCTATCTCATAGACTAAAACCCAACTCCATATCTCTAAACTTTCAGTCCTATTGAAATAGCCTAGTTAAGTCAGACCCATTGGTTGGCAGTTAAAAATTACTTTTATCCCATCACGTCTCACCAGGATAGATAAAGACACTCTGCTTTGGCAGACCTACACTTAATCGATCCTAGTCTAGATGAGTGCCACACATTGGAAAACATCTTATTATGACTTAATATTTATTTTGAGGGATTTTGTTATTTTATTAATTTACCAGCTATTATCCATTAGCATGCAACAAAAAGAAAACAATGCATCTCATACATAAAGGCATAAAATATATGTGACATAGTTGTGGCCCCTAACACATTTATATTCCCAAGCCAATGAGAGAATCAATAATCCAACATAGGGATTATAGCGTCTTCTCCAAGCAGCTTCCCAGTCAAGTCCTTGTATGGTTGCCAATTTCTTGCCGCCACAGTTAGATTTCATTTACATATAAAGAAAGAATATACAATTGGAGTGTAGAGAGAAAGGATTACATTCAGAATGTAGAGAGAAAGGCACGACACGCGGACCTATTTAAATTACAATTAGAATGTAGAGAGAGGCAAGACACGCAGGTTGTATTAAAATACCAAAATATAAACCATACATCACAGAATATAAATTATGCATCACAAAACTAAGGCCACAACCATGCACCATGCATCACATTACATAATAAATAAAGAATATGTTGTTATGATTTTATTTGGTTTATTTTAAAAAGATTTGGTTTTTTGGGGAATCGTTATTGTTACCCTACGCAAAGTTAAAACGGGGATCCCGCTGCCCGATCAGCAGGCGGGGGTCAAGGGGAGGCCGCCCCTTGCGGGTCCGGGGCATGCCCCAGATCAAAAAATTGCCTCATCATCCATTGCCACCGCCAGAGCATGAACTCTTCATGTTTTCAAAAACCCTAACATCATTGCAAATGATGCAGGTGCATAAACTCATCATGCTTTAAGAAATCTTAACGTAACTACAAATCCCATCTTGCTGCTCCACGGTTTTCAATGGTTCCAAACCGAGGGTTACCCTGGTGTGGCATTTGTGTTAACAACCAACACATAAACGAATCCTTATATTGTAATTATATCACATATGAATCTTTATTCCAAAAGTGCGAACATATAATGAATAATCACATATTATACATAACCGAATTATGGTTTCGCAAGTGGCTCTGATACCACTGTTAGATTTCGATGACAATCACAAATAAAAAAACACAACGGAAAAATCACAAAATATCTGAAACGTAGCCATGGATCCAAGCAAAAACCATAAATTGTGTTTAGGAAATATACCTTAAAGATGGATCTGGTGTCTCCAAGCTATGCCAATCACAGCACGACAAAGTTCTGATTGTCGTGCCTCTACTGTATCCATACGAGATCAAATCAAGCTCTTCCGCATGCTGCAGTGTTAACTGCGGGTAGGGGATGTCATTCACGATCTCTCTCTCTCTCTCTCACAGTTTCTGTGACGGCTAAGGTTTTCTCATACGTTTATTTTCCACATATATATATAGGTGCAGAAAAAAACCCTAAAGAGTGGTGAGGCGGTTGGGCTCACAATCTAACCTGGGTCAGGTTCGTATGTGGGCTTTCCAACTTTAGTTGTCCAATTTTATCTAATTAATTACCCAACAATGTCAGGAATCAAGTCTTACTAGAATTCCCAATTAAATTCATCTCATGATTAAAATCTTAATTTCGATCCATTCTAAGTGTGTGACTCTGTAGGTTCCCATTACGTTGACAGTAATACCAAAATCCTATTCTAGTGTTACAAATAGTGAGCGGTAACTAGAAATACATCACTGCTACTCAAGTAACGAGAATGCCAGTGATTTGACATAACCTATCCGTGATCAATGTTATAATGTAGTCTAGTCCTTTTGTCCAGATAACTTAATTGATCACAAGGCATATAGCGTGTCACCCTTATATAGTTCAATCTTTGGTTTCTTAATGTCCGAGTGGACTTACTGGAACAAATTTGTAACGCCCCTGCCCCGAGCCCGGACAATTTATACAATTTATAAGACAAATTAGATACTATGTAGTACAACTGCCCACCACAGGCTGCCTCTCAAAAGGTGGTTAACCGAATTGGTGACTCTTGATCCTTGGCAATATTATATATATTATACTATATTCAAATTACTTTTCGATATGGGATTAATCCTCTCACTAATCCCGCTTTTTAATCCAAACTAATCCCGGTTTTTTAAATCCAAATCAACCTTACATTTTAATCAAATACACTTCCTTTTCAACAGATCAATTCTGTTTTTCAAACCAATCCGGCCCCATGGATGACACGTCATCCACTACCAAGCACAGCATGCTTCAATACCGGATTACAATGCACCCCATTTCAAATCAAATCCATTTAATCCTTTATATAAATCCTCCTATAGAAACTTCTATAGGACAAAGTCACAAATCCATTTATTATATATATTTCAAACCATATATATATTTCAGAAATACGGGGTATTACATACACCCCCCCTTCAGAAATCAGCGTCCTCGCTGATGAGCACGGGGCATGCACAATCTAGTGCAGGATCTACTTTCTAGCCGATGTAGAGCATTCATGTGAGCGTCACCCCGGGACGGTACCTGGAGCCGTATCCACGCCTTGTCACGACGCATCGTGAAGGACCTATGAAATACTCTCCGCCGCCGCGGAACCTGGAGCCGTATCCACGTCATGTCACGACTCATCGTGCAGAACCTGTGCAATACTCTCCGCCGCAAATCTGGTGGTCCATAACTCACTGCTCCTACACCCTCGGTGTCGAAAGTCGGCTCTGATACCATTTGTAACGCCCCTGCCCCGAGCCCGGACAATTTATACAATTTATAAGACAAATTAGATACTATGTAGTACAACTGCCCACCACAGGCTGCCTCTCAAAAGGTGGTTAACCGAATTGGTGACTCTTGATCCTTGGCAATATTATATATATTATACTATATTCAAATTACTTTTCGATATGGGATTAATCCTCTCACTAATCCCGCTTTTTAATCCAAACTAATCCCGGTTTTTTAAATCCAAATCAACCTTACATTTTAATCAAATACACTTCCTTTTCAACAGATCAATTCTGTTTTTCAAACCAATCCGGCCCCATGGATGACACGTCATCCACTACCAAGCACAGCATGCTTCAATACCGGATTACAATGCACCCCATTTCAAATCAAATCCATTTAATCCTTTATATAAATCCTCCTATAGAAACTTCTATAGGACAAAGTCACAAATCCATTTATTATATATATTTCAAACCATATATATATTTTAGAAATACGGGGTATTATATATAAGTTAATCAATACATTTCAATCAATTCACATGCTAACTACTCAATTTAAGTGGGCTCTTCATAATATTTTTCATGCATCTTTAAGGGTGTAAAATTAGCATGGATCTACTTTAGAAATATACAATGTTTTACCCACCTCAAACTCAAGGTAATACCCCGTATTTCTGAAATGTATATATGATTTGAAAAATATATATAAAAAAAAGGATTTGTGACTTGGTCCTATAGAGTGTTTCTATAGGATGGATTTATAAAGGATTTATTGAAATGGATTTGAAATAAATGGTTTCATTTGAAAACCGGTTTGTATAAGTGGTGGAGGGACCCACCGATTGTGAGAAGCACAGCATGAGTGCTGTATGCTTCTTTCAAGGGTGACGTGGCACTCCTAGGGAGATTTCTCCTAGGTGTGTGCACGGGTTGTCAAAAAGAGGATTTGTGAAAAGGGATTAGTACCATACCGAATGTTTCAAGGAATATAATATAGTATAAATACTAATTGCCAATGATCATTAGTCACCAATTCGGTTAACCACCTTTTGAGAGGCAGCCTGTGGTGGGCAGTTGTACTACATAGTATCTAATTTGTCTTATAAATTGTATAAATTGTCCGGGCTCGGGGCAGGGGCGTTACAAATGGTATCAGAGCCGACTTTCGACACCGAAGGTGTAGGAGCAGTGAGTTATGGACCACCAGATTTGCGGCGGAGAGTATTGCACAGGTTCTGCACGATGAGTCGTGACATGACCTGGATACGGCTCCAGGTTCCGCGGCGGCGGAGAGTATTTCACAGGTCCTTCACGATGCGTCGTGACAAGGCGTGGATACGGCTCCAGGTACCGTCCCGGGGTGACGCTCACAGGAATGCTCTACATCGGCTAGAAAGTAGATCCTGCACTAGATTGTGCATGCCCCGTGCTCATCAGCGAGGACGCTGATTTCTGAAGGGGGGGTGTATGTAATACCCCGTATTTCTGAAATGTATATATGATTTGAAAAATATATATAAAAAAAAGGATTTGTGACTTGGTCCTATAGAGTGTTTCTATAGGATGGATTTATAAAGGATTTATTAAAATGGATTTGAAATAAATGGTTTCATTTGAAAACCGGTTTGTATAAGTGGTGGAGGGACCCACCGATTGTGAGAAGCACAGCATGAGTGCTGTATGCTTCTTTCAAGGGTGACGTGGCACTCCTAGGGAGATTTCTCCTAGGTGTGTGCACGGGTTGTCAAAAAGAGGATTTGTGAAAAGGGATTAGTACCATACCGAATGTTTCAAGGAATATAATATAGTATAAATACTAATTGCCAATGATCATTAGTCACCAATTCGGTTAACCACCTTTTGAGAGGCAGCCTGTGGTGGGCAGTTGTACTACATAGTATCTAATTTGTCTTATAAATTGTATAAATTGTCCGAGCCCGGGGCAGGGGTGTTACAAAATTAGCTCAATATTTTATAATGAATCATTTGAGCACGACCATGCATTTTGCAGTCTCACTCAATCAAGGAGCCCGTAGATATCGCTCCTGCTATGTAGGTGGGACAAATCCTATCTAAGTCACTCACATCCATCTGTATGATTTGTAGTATATCTAATAATTGACTATATAATCACCTTATTACAGGCAACGTTTGACGGCATTAAAATATATAACTTCTCATGTAGGGAATCGTAGTGACTTCACGTCAAAGGACTACGTACACCATGGTCACTGTGAGAACCACTTATGACACTCACGTAACGATCCATGCAACGTTCTCATGGTGGGTCAATCCAATACATTATTACTCTAATATTTATCCATGTGAAGACTTGATATCTCATATCCATGACCCATGAGATTTGGTCATCATTCTATGAACATAGTAGTTCTATGTATTATTGTTGTCCTAATTCACAATAATACTTGAATAGGGACATTTAAGTATAATGTTCTGAGCAACCAATAGGATCTCACAATAAAGTCATGCACTTGATGTCCCATGGTATTGAACCTACTATTCTAAGGACTTTATTATGTTCATTTAATCACAATAAAATGCTTTATATATGAAATTAAGCTCATGATGCAATGTAAACTAGTAATGTCAATATACAATTAGTCTTTAGGGCATACACCAACAACACAAGGGGCAACAACAAGAACACTATCACTGTCGGATGTCGGGGTAGAGTTAGGAGCCGGGGTAGCGCGCAACCGGGTTTCTTTAGCAACAAGTTCAGCATAGCAGCCTCAAGACGGGGAACCAGGTCTCGACGGATCAACTGACTGCATATGATTGATACTCTGGTCGAAGGCCCATCATAAAGAACATAAACTAGCGACGTTCATAGGTGACATGAACATCACTTTCCTCTAGGTGTTGTAACTCGTACCAGATATTGCGCACGAATGTGTAATGATCCTGAATGCTGCGATCGCTCTGACGATCAAGAACGAACTGAACAAGGAGCTGGTGCTCATGAGCTCCATTAGCCTGAACATACTGGGTGGTCAACTGGAGCCAAAGATCCTTGGTAGGACAAATACGAAGAAGATCTGCTCGAAGAGTGCAGTCAACAGAGAAGATGATGAAGGCATTGATCTGATGATCGTGATCATCCCAAGTGGCATGGGAGGTGTGTATTAGTTTCTTATCAGCTTCAACAGTAGAATTAGGTGAGATATTTGGGACGAGGAGTAGAGTCATCAATGTGATCCCATAAAGAATGGCTGAGAAGAGTGGCCTCAACAGAGGCATACCAATCCTTACCAGAGGAAAGGGGGAAGTTGGTGGGGATGGGAAAATACTGACGAATCTGGGGTTCTATGAAGAAACACTATTCATGCAATGTTATTTTATTTATTTATTTATTATTTTTTATGACGGATGACAGCGGTGGACGGAGCGGGAGTAGAGAGAAGTAAATCTAAAGGGAAATTTTTTAAAAAAGAAAATGACTAAGTTGTTATCTCCGATAATGGGTTATATTAACCTAACCCGTCATCTCCAATAACGGGTTAGGTTGAAGATGAATTTGATCAAATTTATTAAAAACAATCAAGAGTTCTTGCATAAATTTTGGTCAACCTAAATTTGTTGTTTCAAACAACGACATAGGTTAGAAGAAGTCGGTGTTTGAAACAATGACTTCAGTTGGTTGAAAAAGACAAGTTCAAGTCAGAGAGCAAGAGTTTTTGGTCAAACTTCAACTAACCTTAAGCCGTTATTTCAAACAATGACCTAGGTTATAAGAACTCGTTGTTCGAAACAACACTACGTGTTAGTTGAAAATTGCGCAAAAACTCTAGCTCTTTGACTTGAATTAGTAAGGGATTTGGAAGAGTGGGTGGCTAGGCTTTGCTATAATTTTTTGTTTCGGGTAGGGTAGGAGTGGGCGGCTAGGGAGGAGGGAGCTCGGGTTGGGGATGTTGGGATTGGAGTTGGAGGAGATGGGGATGGGTATGGTGGTTGGGTCTAAAGGCAGCAAGGAGTAAGAGATGGGGTTTGGGTGCAACAGAGAGCATGAGATGGGTTTTGGGTGTTGTTCTTGAAGAGGGAGAAGAAGACGAGTTGGATGACCGCTTTTAGTTGTTGTTGATGATGCTCCTTTTGTAGTTGTTGGCTCTTGCTGGTGTTGATGTCGCTCTTGTTGTTGTTGCTGGATTTTGCTATTGTGTTGGCTTTTGCTATTGTTGAAGGCAACAAGAAAAGGGATTGATGTAATTAGGGTTAGGGATTAGGAGTGGGAATGGATATTAAGGATTATGGTTTGGGATTAGTGCTCTGATACCATGATAAAGTTAACACAGAGATTGAGAGAAGATTGTTGGATTGATTATAACTTAGTACAATGTCTCCCACATATAAGAGAGAAGCAAATATTAAACTAATACATATTCCGATATGAGACTAAACTGAGTATCTAATATAATATCTAATAGGTCTGAATATGTAAGAATTTATATTTACCATCTTGTTAGTCCTTATGATCCATACCATAGAAGACATACATGAGCTCATTCTTATTAAAGAATGTTTGGATGGATTCAGAGAATTTGCGATTTTTTTTTTTCTTTCATAGTTCAGAAAATAAAGAAAACTACAAGTAAACTACTCACAAATTCTAGCTACTCCCCTTGCATCGCCACTAATAAGTTTGAGGAGGGTTACATCTGTAATGGCTGACCAAAGAAAACTATGAGAAAACTCTACCAACCTTTGTCGTGTGAAATCGCACATATTTCATTCGCATATTTCATTCGCGAAAAATACAACGAGCCTCAAAGGACAGGAGAGAAGCAAGCATAGCTTGAATATCAAGAGGAATCGGGTCGACCAATTTAGCCCCAAATGTCTGATCAATAATGCACTTAGAGTCTCCTTCAATCACAAACTGAACTGAGTGAGAGAGGAGACGAGTTGCTCCTAAACCTGCTCATAAACCCCTCAATTCAACAACATTTATGGATGTTGTAGAAACTTGACCATCCCCTACCATTAAAGCTTTACATTGTGATATTGAAAGAAGAAGCCATAACTTGCTTTTCACCATCGAACAAGCCATTGAAGTTTAGTATTGAGGTTGAGTTTGACAGCTCCACAAGGCGGTGGATCCCATGTCACCCATTTTAATAATTCTATGCAAATTAAAGGAATTTAGGTCAATCCAATGGGCCCTTCAACATTACTCGAGAGGGAAGAAGCCCTCGTAATATTCCATCATTCAACTACTTCCACCACAACAAGTTGGGTCACTTTTGACGACATCAACCAAACACCCTCAAAATAAACCTTACATCGTGTCTTCCAAATATGCCACATGACAGTAGTTACTAAACCCAACAATATACTCCTTCTAGTCTCAACACCAAGACTCGTACTTTGCATGAATTGGCATAATTCCATAAGATTACGACCGGTGAAGGCCACACCCGTAATCATCTCAGAATACCTCCAAACATGTTGGGAAAGACCACTAGAAAATAAGAGATGTTCAAATGGACTCATCTTGCAATCCACAAATCGAACACACCACACTGAACTTAAGTCCCGCCTGGCAAGCTCTAAGCAAGTTGGAATGCCTCTAACAGCCACCTTCCATAACCATGCTTTATCTATCGGGGACGTATTGAGTTTCCAAATAAGATGAGCTAGAAAATCCATTCCTACATGAACATCACTAGAACATTCGTTATACAATAGTCGATGGGGAACCTCAAGAAGATCCATATAAAAATAAAGGAGTCTATCTCCAACATGATTAACTGGCAAGGGGATGGTCTTGACCAATGGGAAAAGAGCAATTGGAAGGAGATTACGAATGGCTTCTTCATCCCATTCTTCGAAGGTAGTAATTAGTGAGGAGATCGTTCTTCATGACTCTAGAGAATTTAGAGGTAGCTCTAAACATAGCATATTAAGGGGCGCACCCATCGGCCATGGATCAGAAAACATATGAACAAAAGACCTACACCTAATCGACCATCGGCTCGACACAACAGGTTCTTACCCGAAAGAAGAGCTCTCGGGTTGAGGATAATTTGTGATTTGCTGTGTATGTCTAATACAAATCTAGCGTTTACCCAAGAGCACCAGATTTCACTTACGGGCCAAAAAATATTATCCGCATTCCATTTTAGCATCTTGCAGCGCCCCAAAATTTGCCTTTGGTGTCAAAAAATTTTGAGGATTGGTCACTATAAATATGTGGGTGTTTTTCACAACCAAACCCACTATCCCTAAATATTTATCGAACTGACCCCTTCCAAAAATATTTACCCAACTGACACAGTTTATTATAAAATCTAATAAATTTTCCTATATAACCCTACCTTAGGATTTATAAACTATAATAGCGGGCCCTAAAATTTGCCTTTGGTGTCAAAGAATTTTGAGGATGGGTCAATATGAAGATGTGGGTGTTTGTCACAACCAAACCCACTCCCTAAATATTTATCGAACTGCCCCTTCCAAAAATATTACCCATCTGACCCAGATTATTATAAAATCTAATAAAATTTCCTAAATAACCCTACCTTAGGATTTATAAACTATAATAGCCCTCGAACCTTTTAAAACTGGATACTTCCCCAAAAATAAAGAAACTAAGATTAAAAAACCTTTCAAGCTATAAAATAAGACACGTTGATAAAAGACTAACAGAAAGAAGATATATAACTGATAACAAATATCAGAATATTTAGTAATAACAAGTATAGTAACTGAAAATTTACCGAAAGAAATACAAAAAGTAATAGCATACAAGATATTAGACTATAGAAATGAAGAAGCAAATTGGTATTACCAACACCTACTAGCACACAAAATATTATATGGATAAAATTCCCAAAGTAGAAACATCAATACATAAACAAAATTCAATAACATGATTAGAAATTTATATAATAAACATTCGAGAATTAGAAGAAGATTACAATGGCCCAGAATTTGTAGGAGATATAGGAAAAGATTTAAAAATCATAAATAAGAACATAAAAAAATTAAGTAGATATATAACAGATGATACAGGAGAAGAATTAGGTATAACAGAAGAATGTATGAAGGAGTTAGAAGCTATAATAAAACTTAATATAAGCATTTTACAAGTAAAAAATTTAATGGCAAATCTCAATTTAGAGGAAGTAGAAGAAGCCTTAAAGAATCTAGATTTAACAAATGAAGAAATAAAAATGGATTAATAAAAAGACAAGACTATAACAAATCCTAAAGAAAATCCAACTAATATGTATGAATACTTAAGACCAGCACCTAATAAAAAACCTTATCACCTACCATGGAGATGACAAAGAAGAGAAATGAGTAATTTAGGAAAAGAAAAAGAAAAAAATCCAAAATAAGTACCCACAGAACACTACAAAAAAAGAATATCATGAAATGGAGAATGACTAGATCTAAACTGTGTAAAATATGTAGATAAAACAATAGAAGAATGGGTAAAAGCATCATTAATAATAGGATTTAGGCAAAACCTCTCAGAAATACATTTAAGAAATATATAGAATCAACCTTTATAGGAGTAGTAGCAAAATGGTGGAATGAACTATCATAAGAAGAAAGAAATAAGATTAGAAAATCAAGACCAATTGGTGACAAAGGAATAGAAGAAAATTTAGCACAAAGAACCTTAGGACTAAAAGAAATAATTACAAATTATGAGATAGCAATAAGAACATAATTTAGTGTCTATGAAAAAATAGAAAGATACAGTATATATAAAAAAAAACCAAGCAAGATGGAAACTAAGCAATTTAGAAATATTCGACATGTGTTATTTTGACAACTATGCTTGTGAATTCAGAGAAAATTTTCAAGATAGTTACTATACAAAAGAAGAAAAAGTTCAATCTTAGATTAATTTTTCCTAAAACTACGAGATACATGGAGTATAAACATATATAGTGCATACATAAATAAGAAAATAAAACCAAAAAACAGATAATTTAGAATATAGAACACAATTTGTAAAAAATTGTCAGGAATTGTGGCCTCAAATACACGTAGACACGGGGTACTTGAAGTTGGAAAAGAAGAGGAGGAGACAAAGAAGCAAGAGAAGACAAGCAGCGAAGTAGAAGAAATAGCCTGGAGGGTTGCGGTCGACCGATCTGGGGGTGCGGTCGACCGACCCTAGGCTGAGAATTCTTCGAGTGTATAAGTCCAACGGAGGAGAGGACGGTCGACCGACCTATGGGTGCAGTCGACCGGTCAGCTCTCTGGGTTGATTCTACACGTTGCAGTCGACCAACACTTGGGATGCGGTCGACCGACATCGGCGGCTAATTGTTTTTGGGCTTACCAGTTTAAAGGCCCAATTTCTATATTTGTGTTTATCTTTTAGGGTTTACTTGGGGGCTATATATATAGCCGTAAACTCTAGGGTTAGGATAAACTTGTGTATCAAGAGGTGAGCTGTTATCATTGTTCAACTTCAAGAGAGATTATGCCGAGTGTTTCAAAGGTGAGAGAGAGAGATTGAGAGTTGTAATCTCTTTTGTAATCTTTGTATTTCTTTGGGAATAAGAAGTATTGGTTATCTCTGCATATTGGTTGTGTTCTTATGAGATCCATATATTGTGGTGGCTTGTTCTTGGTTCATCTATTTCTTAGGAGTTTCTATTGCTTGTGGTGCACTTCCGCTATTAGCACTACAAGTTGTAGGATAGATTTCTCCGACAAGTGGTATCAGAGCAGTTGGTTCGAGATGGCCGATAACAAGATGAAGATCGAGAGATTCGATAGGAGTGACTTCGCAATATGGAAGATTCAGATGATAGCGCATCTTCGTCAGAAAGATCTTGATGGTTCGTTGTTTGATGAGAAGCCGGTAGGTGCAGACAAGGATGCAAAGGTCTTGGTAGAGTGGAATCATTTGGATTAGAAGGCACTGGGGCAGATTCAGTTGGGGCTGAGTAGGAAGGCATTATTTCATATCTCGAAGGCAAAGATCACAAAGGAGGCTATGGAGATTCTCACGGATATGTATGAGAAACCGTTGGCATCTAATCAAATTCTTCATCTGAAGAAATTGATTAATATGAAGTTGAAGGAAAGGGGTTCAGTAGCAGAGCATGTGAACAATTACTGTATGGTTTACAACCAGATAGAAGCTGCAGGTTTGAAGTTTTCAGATAGGGGGCAGTCATTGTTACTTTTATCTACTTTACCCGATAGTTATGGTATGGTGGAACAGACTATTATAGACACTATGACAGATTCGATGACTCTATAGGATGTGGTGAGTAGCATTCTGAACGAGGAGGTGAGAAGGGCGAGAAACGGGGGATATCCATCATCATCTTCTAGAGATTCCGCTATGTACGTTGAGAAGAGACGTGGGAGATCTAAGAGCAGTCGAAGAAGAAAGGATCAGAGTAGTTCATCTGAGAGTGGGTCTGATGACAGCGATACGGGGCATGGGCCTAAGTGCTGGTATTGTTACAAGAAGGGTCATATGATGCGCAGTTGTAAGGCTTATATGAAGAAGAAGCGGGAGAAACCGTAGAGAGATAACCCAAAGAAAGTCCAAGGAGGGCTTGTTGAGGAGTTATGTTTATCAACTCAGGAGGAGTTGGGCACTCAAGATTGGTGTATCGATTCGGGAGCTTCTTTTTATTGCACTCCGAGGAGAGAGATATTTGATGACTACGAGGAGGGTTCTTTTGGAGTTGTGATCGTGGGGAATGGTCACTGGTGTCCTGTACGTGGGGTTGGTAATGTTCACATGAACACCATTGATGATCAAAGTGTTGTCTTGCGGGAGACAAGGCATGTTCCAGACTTGAAAAAAATTCTTATCTCGATTGGAAGGCTAGACAAGGAGGGATTGTCTACTTCAGTTGGTAGTGGGGAGTGGTGCATAGCAGCAGGTTCAATGGTGATTGCAAAAGTGAAGTATGAGGGAACGCTGTATTTGCTTAGAGATGTGAGAGGAGTTTCTCCTGTAGTTGACTCTCAGCCGGAATCGAGTAGTAGGGTGTGTGGGGTGCAACCGAGTTCTTTCAGTTGTGGAGGGGAGGTTACTAATTTAGTGGGAGCTGCTAGCCATGGAAGTGATCCTAGTGGGCAAGACGTTGTTGCGGTGAGGGTCCTTTGCAAATTGGCAGTTGAAGCTTCAAATCGCTCTTGTGTGATAGAGAGCGCTGGTATCAATATGCGGGGTGATGTTGATGAGGGTAACCGAATTGGGACTGTAGGGGTTGAACAGTCTGCAGAGTTTGTGGATGTGTCATCCACGGAGGTTTCTAGTGCATAGGATGCATTGAGAGGCTTTGAACCATGTCCGGTGTTGATGGAGATTTTGCGAGTTGGGGAGTCTTATAACACGAAATCCGACACGGGAGGTTGTTTCTCCGGTATTCGTGCTCTATGCGATTGGTGGAGCACATCCTTTATGAGGCGATGAAGGGTGGTTGGTGCTCTCCACGTGGTGGAGTGGCGGAGGTGCTCTTCATGTGAGTGGGGAGTACTTGGGTCTTCCATGATAGTGGGAGATGGCAGAGATAATGCGAGGAAAGATTACAATAACTTTGAAGCGTGGTGTATTTGGTCCAAGTGGGAGATTGTTAGAAATTGTGGCCTCAAATACACGTAGGCACGGGGTACTTGAAGTTGGAGAAGAAGAGGATGAGACAAAGAAGCAAGAGAAGACAAGCAGCGAAGTAGAAGAAGTAGCCTGGAGGGTTGCGGTCGACTGACCCTAGGCTGAGAGTTCTTCGAGTGTATAAGTCCAACAGAGGAGAGGACGGTCGACCGACCTAGGGGGTGCAGTCGACCGGTCAGCTCTCTGGTTTGGTTCTACACATTGCAGTCGACCGTTGGGGTGCGGTCGACCGACATCGGCGGCTGATTATTTTTGGGCTTACGAGTTTAAAGGCCCAATTGCTATATTTGTGTTTATCTTTTAGGGTTTACTTGGGGGCTATATATATGACCATAAAATCTAGGGTTAGGATACATTTGTGTATCAAGAGGTGAGCTGTTATCATTATTCAACTTCAAGAGAGATCGTGCCGAGTGTTTCAAAGGTGAGAGAGAGAGATTGAGAGTTGTAATCTCTTTTGTAATCTTTGTATTTCTTTGGGAATAAGAAGTATTGGCTATCTCTGCATATTGGTTGTGTTCTTGTGAGATCCATATATTGTGGTGGCTTGTTCTTGGTTCATCTATTTCTTGGGAGTTTTTATTTCTTGTGGTACACTTCCGCTATTAGCACTACAAGTTATAGGATAGATTTCTCCGACAAGATTATAGTGATAAAGTTTGCGAATAAGCTAGATCAACTATAAAATACTATAGAACATATAAACAAAGAATTTGTTGTGAAGAAGCAAAACCAAATCATTGGGGATGTAATAATAGCTATAATTATATAAAAAGGTGTAAAATAAAATGAAAAAATATAAACCAAAATGCAGAATCTTTTTTAAAGAGATATATATATAAAAACCCTATAAAAAATACTTCAGAAAAATAAATAAAAACAAACAATATCCAAAAAACCCAAAGAAATATAATTGTTACATATGCGGGGAAGTATGATATATATTTCCAAACTGTCCTAAAAGAATCAGAAAAGAAAATGTAAAATACATAGAAGAAATTGAACAAATGTATAACATAAACTATGAACTCATAGAATATGAAGAAGAATGATAAAAAATAAGTGAAGATGAAGAAATAATAGTAATGGATGAAGATAATGGAAGTAGTGAGGATGAAATTAAACAATATGAAATAAATGTAATAAAAAAATAAAAGAAATAGGAAAACCATTAGAAAGAGAAGAAATTAATGAAGGAATTAAGAGAAGGAATGAGCTTTGACATACAAAAATACTATAAAATAAGAGCAACCAAACTATATATAATCCTAAAAGAGATATTTAAACTGTCAATATTTCAAAGAAAAAGAAATATCATAATAATAGCCAAAAATAATGAACAACATATAGATATTGAACAAGGTCAAGGAAAAACTATAATTCTATTAATAAAAAAAAGAATAATAAGACAAGAAATTTTAAAACAAAGTGAGAAAACGATAAAGACATTAAGGCACATACATTTAGGAGCAGTACAAATAATAATAAAAGCTTATTTTAAGAAATAAAAAAATACACCTTTAGAAATATACTTAATGGATGATAGAATAATATCAAGTACACAAGATGCATGAATAGGAATAGTATAAGAAAACTTAATGTACCCAAAAATAAAATTTACAATAAAACCTAATTTATCTATAAGTATGACAAAAGAAAATAAAGACAAAAGTTTAGTCTTGTATCACAGACTATCAAAAATAGAAATGATACAAAAAAAGTAACGTAGTGAATATAAAAATAAAAAATATTTATGCCTTTACTAGTAAGCATGAAGTAAAAAAATAAAAATGCTGATAACTTTAAAATAGAACCACTATTCCGGGAAATTATAACATACAAACCAGCTAGAGAAAATCCTAAAATGACCGTACCAAATTATATAGAATTTGACTTTAACAAAGTAAAAGATATTGCAAATGAAAAAACACCATAAATAATATTTGGAAAAAAATCACTATCAATAAGAAACAAACAACAATGATTGGAATTAATACAATTAGAAAATCCATATTACTACTTGGACTACTATAACAATAGACATCCAATTATCCATAAAATAGTATTACCATCAAGAAAAAACTGTAGAAATGAAATACTATTACATCTGCATGTATACCCAGAGCACAATTAATGAAATATTATTAGGAACTGATTTCCTTACATCAGTACAAAAATACTCAATACAAGAAGAAAAAAAGAAAAATAACACTAAATAATGAAAGTATAGTAATAAATATGAAAATTTCCAAATGAATCCATTAAGAGAAACAAAAAATACATTATACATAGTAACAAAATTTGTATACAAAGTATACAAATCAAGAAAATATCACAGTCTAATAGACACTGGAGCAGACACAAGCTTATGCCGGGAAAATATATTACCAAAATGAAAACATGATGGAAATAATAAAAAAACAATAACTGGATTGGTAGAACAAACCATTATACTTGACAAGTATCAACAAAATGTTACTATACAAAAAGGAAGTTGCATGCTAAAAATACCAATAATATACCAATTTGATGATATGAATAATGATGTATTATTAGAAAACAACTTTTTACAACAATACTATCCTATGGCTATATCACACAAAACAATTATATTTACAAAACCCTGTAAACACCAAGCGATAGCAATTAGAATAATACAACCTTATTTCAGGACAGACTTACCAAATATCAGAATTTCTTCCGCCTAGCGTGGTGAATATCAATATTTACCAAATAAAACTAGAATACAGCAAGTCCAAGAAACAATTACATAAGAAATTTTACAAAAAAATAATTAGAATATCTGTGTGGAGAAGACCCTTTAGCAAAGTGGCACTTGAGTAAACCCATAGCTCATATAGAGCTAATAGACAAAGATAAAATAACAAAAAATAAACTTATAAGACATACTCCTACAGATTTATAAGAATTCAAAATACATATAAAAGAACTAATGGAAAATAATTACCTAAGAAAATCACAAAGTCCACATTCATCACCAGCATTCATAGTAAGAAAACACTTAGAAGAAAAAAAAGGTAAATCCAGAATGTTAGTAAATTATAAGAAATTAAATAAAAATACTAAAAGATATAGATATCTGTTACTAGACATACAAATACTACTCAGTATAGTAAGAACAAGAAAAATATATTCGAAATTAGATTGCAAATTAGAATTTTACAACGTACAACTAACAGAATAATCAAAACAATTAACAATATTCAGTACACCACAAGGATTTTATGAATGGAACGTATTATCTTTCAGATATAAAAATAGTTTAGGAGTATTTCAAGAATATATGGATAAGATATTGAAAAATAAAATAATTTCATACTAGTATATGTAGATGATATTCTAATAGATACCGAAAACGAAGAACAATATAAATAACATTTAGTAAAATTCATAGAATTAGTAAAAATGCAGGAATTATACTGCCAAAAAATAAAATGGAACTGTTCAAAACAGATATAGAATTCATAAGAACAAAACTATCACATGAAAGAATAGAACTACAACCACATATAGCAGAAAGATAAAGACATTTCCAAATATCTTAAAAGAAAAAAGAGAAGTACGATCCATAATTGGATTACTAAATCAAACAAGAGGATATATACCAAATTTATCAGCAAAAATAAATTGGCTACAATAAAAACTTAAAAACTTAAAGAAATATGAATGGACCACAGAGAATGAAGAAAAACTTAAAATATTTAAACAACAAACTTCAAAATTAAATAAACAAAGATTACATGTTACATAATGCACATGGATAACACAAACAGATGCAAGTAAAAATAATTGAAGAACAATATTTAAACTTGTAAAAAAAGATGAATAAGATGAAAAAGAAGAAAGACTAGCTAGATACACTAGTGGTTCATTCACACAAACACGATAAAATTACCACTTAAGTGAAAATGAATTATTAGCAATCTTAAAAGCAATAAAAAAAAGTTTGAGTTATTTATAATACATACAAAATTCATAGTAAAAACGGATACTACACAAGCAAAGACTTGGATTAACAAAATAATAGATCCAACTATAGTAAATAAAAGATTGATAAGTTGGCAAATGGGACTAGCACATTATGATTTTACAATAGAAAATATAAAAAGAAAAGATAATATTTTAACTGATTTTCTTATCAAGAAATTAACTGTTTTATTTCTGCATAATGGAAACTAGAGTTCAACAAATAGAAGAGAACATAAGAAAAATGTGGAATAGATAAAGGCAGCATTTAATCAACTACAATTAGAAATATGTGGACTTTAAAGTCTGTTCTACCAGCACATAAATCATCATGCATCTATAAAAAATATGGTGGACAATGTTAGTGAAAAAATGAATGAAATGAGTGAACCTACCCATTCCCTAAAAGAAGAAGCAAATACATCTTCAAATAAAACTACATACAAGAAGACATTACTTACTAAGAAATCTCCTACCAAAGTATCAAAGAAAATATTATTTTTACAAATATATTCAGAAATTATCTCAAGTAAATGAGTTGAACCAGTTCATCAAGACCATATCACAACAGTATATGAACAAGGACATCATTCTACCAAGTGCTAATCCAAGAACAACGCGAACACTATTTGAAAGAGAACCTATTCATTGTATATATCCATCCAGAGAATGTGAAGAACTTATCCAATTGCCAAGAGAAATATATAAAGTAGCCAAGAGTTATTTTTCTCTTACAAAGGCCTCAAAGATAAATGTTAGAATGTATTCAGCAATCGTAGAGAATCTTGAAGAAAATGAAGAACTTCAAGCAGAACATGTTATCAAAATAGGGATGACTACCCTGGTAATATATGGAACATCTAACATAGTGCCATACGAAGCTGAGGAATTTGATAAGATAATCCCAGAAAGGAGAACAGTGAGATTCAGAAATATGTATTGAGAAATATATAAAGACATAAATTAAGAGACATCAACATATGGATTTATGAAAACCCAGATCCAGAGAAAATAATAATGTATAGCATAACGAAAATAAAAAGGTCACAAGATAAGCATAAGCTATTTGACATCTAGTACCAGATACTACCTACAGGAACAACGAAAATGACAGAACAAGCATTTGGATACTACTATAGCCTAATGAAGATAGAACACCAAAATAAATGTAGAGCATGGAAAAATGTCATCCAGCAGGAATCTCTTTTTCTAGAGTAACGTAAGCAGTGATGTATTAGTGACAATTATTGACTCATGGTGTAAGCACTGATGTAAACAGAGCAATAATGAATCACTAATGTTGTCACGCCCTGCTTCCCGAAATACAGGAATACGAGTCCATGACGAAGGCCCAACAAATAATTTTAACATCATTCATAAGTTGTACTAGTCTTAACTCAACAACATGAAAGGAAAAAATTACAACTATGCAGAAAAACATAATCACATAAACAATTACAGAGATAAAACATACAGTAGTCCAACATAATAACCAACAACTGGAAAGAAACATAGTTACAGGTCAAACACGCCCGAAATACAATAAAGACTAGCATGAATAAAACATGAACTAAAGAAACATGATAATTAAACTAGACTAAAACACTTGATCAGCAACACCTTCGGGTAACTCTCCTTCCAGGTCTGCAAGTACATTATCACAAAAGGAGAAACACGAAGATGTCCGTTAATGCAAGTCACATGCCGCAAGTAGTACAAGCTAAGGGGACAAGTACAAAAACAAAACAAGAAGCAGGAAAAAGAGCAAAAAATCAAGAACCATGTAATAAGAGAAATACAATATGTAAATATGATCATGAACAAGACATCATGAAACAAGTGACATGTAAACAAGTAAACAAATCAACAGGAACATGTAACATGTAATTGGATCATGCAAGTGCACGTGTTAATCTCAAGTCTTTTATTAACCTAACTAGTGCAGCAATCATGCGTTCCATACCTCATGTTTGATACACGCAATCAAGTGAACATTTAGACTTAGTGGTGGTATCTATAGGTCACGTACTCGGGAAAATACGTAAATTCTATCTTGTATCGAGATATGTGCAATCTGGAACATGTAGAGTGTGAACTTGTAGTGTAAACATGTAAACCTGTAATTTGCAACTTGCAACTTGTAAACTTACAACTTGCATCGGGAAACCACGAGCTCCCATCCGAGTACGCTATTCTATATTGCCCACTACTAGATCTTTCTCCCTTATACCCCGGCTTGTTACTTTTATTATAATCAAACACAATCAGGATGCAACGAGAACGATGTCAAGATATGGTCAGGAAATATCAAGGAATTATGCATGGAACATGTTCTAACTCATGAGATGCAAAAACACACAATTTTAATGTCATTTACTGGGTCGAATTTCTATTACAAGTCTGGGTCAGGAGCATTTTAGGGTTTATAAATCATTCGATTATGATCAAAAGTATATGGGAAACTTAATCAAGAATAAAAAGATATCATAACAGCATTCAAACTACTATCACGGGTAAAACAGTCATGCACATAATCATGTATAATCCTAAGAGTACATATGTGTGTATCAATCGTGTTTATGTAATGCATATGGCAACAAAGTATTCACGATCATATGCAAATACGGGATCGACGGATTATGTATAGCAACAGATTTCAATTCGATCGATGAATACGAATTAGAATTGTAATGGATAGTCAATGAATTTATTTGTGGTATTTTTCAAGGAAAGTTTGTACGAGAACAAACAAATTGTACAAGATGATACTTGCCTGATTAGACGATTCTGATATGAACGAGAGAATAACGGGATCAGAATCCCGAATAATAAAGCACGAACATGGAAAAATGCAAGCACGTGCGCTCTACGTGCAACACCTAACAGTAACCAACTCTTCTTTCCTCTACCCGAATAGCAAACAGCAGGGATCCCCCCTTCTTCACCAATGTGACAGCAAAAGGAACAGTGGCAGGGATCGGTGGTGATTGCGGCAACTCGAGGGGGGGCTGGTGATCATCGAGCGAGGGTTGCAGGGTATAGATGATGGGCGTCGAAACTGGGTTCAGGCGATGGAGATGGCAGGAGGCAGTGACGGGGTGCAACACTGTGGAGGTGGCTCGATGGTAGCAGCGACTGGCGGGGCTAGGGCAGTCGACTGGGGGCGACGGTGGTGGTTGACGACGCTTGGGAAGGAGTCGACGGAATAGGGCACGGAGCTTGGAGGGAAACAAGGGATTCGAGCAGCGATCCGACACAGCGACGACGAGGGGCTTCGTTGGGTGTAGAGGTGCATGAGGCAGTGACCGGCAGAGGAGACGAGGCAGGGTGGCTACGATGGGGACAAGGCAACATGGACGAGGATGGGTTATGCAGCATCGAGGTGGAAGGGCGGTGCTGCGAGGCATCGATGGTGATAAGCGATAGGGTGGATGTGGTGAGCACGAGGTGGAGCGGCGACTGGCAGAGCTTCGGTAATGGCGACAGCGGCGAGCGGAAAGCTCGAACGGAAGGAGGAAGAAGACGATGGGGTGCTCGATGAGGAAGGTGACGGCAAGGGGCAGCGACGGGTTCTAATGGGTGGTTCGAGCAGTGACGGTGGTGAGGAGATGAAGGAGACGACAGGAGGAGGTGGATTGCAGGAGAGGCTTCGATGGCTGCAGGGCGAGGGCGCGCAGAGGGTGATGAAGATGAGAGGAGGGTCGAGCTCGCCGAGGAAGACGAAGGGGGTTTCTCTGTTTCTATTTTTGGAACGAGGGAGAAGAAATGAAGAGGTAGGAGAGAGAACGGGAATACGGGTGTTATATAATAATATAATATTAATAGTGGGTAGTTGGAGATAGTGGGGGTTGTAGTTACGAAAATGTGCATTGTGGGGGAACGTGAAGAGATTTGTATACAGGTAAGTATATACGATTGATTCTGTACCAATAAATAGGAACTGGGTTTAGAATTGGGCGTGGTTTATGGGCTCAAAACATTTTAATAAATTATTTATAGGATTGGGCTTATAATAAATAAACAATTGGGCTTGGGCTTCAAATTAAATATTTAAACAGTTGAATAATTGTATATTGGGCTTCATAAAATAGTTTGAATAATAATATTAATATTAGACTGGGCCTAGGCTTCAAGCAATAATTAAATGAAAAGGATATATATAATTATAAAATGTAACAAGTAATCGAATAAATAAATTGGTTTAAATAATTAACCAAAAATAAAAGATTCAACATTTAGGTATCATATCAAAATCATAGAATGAAATACAAATTAGGTTGAAAATCGATAATCAATTGAGAAGAATTAGTTACAAGATACTAAGAATTTGAAATACGGAGAATACATGAAAAATACGTATTAACGGGAACAGAAATTATAAATTCTACCCACCTTACAACAAATTTTCGTCCTCGAAATTTGCATAGGCGATACATAAGATAAGGCAAAAGCAAACTTATAGAAGTAACAAAATAGGGAATTCAAAGAAAAAGACAAAATGGTGGCAACACCAGAATTTGAAAAGAATATGGCAAGAAAGAAATACTAGCATGATATTCAATATTTGAATCAACAATGAGGATGAATGCAAGTACAGGAGAATGATGACCCAAGAATTGAAATGCGACAAAATAACAAAATACCTGCAATCGCACTTAGGCAGTCTCTGCTTCCATTGCAATCAGGTCGTGGGCCTGACCGCACTCTCCAGCTTGTCCTCCACTGGAAGTTGATCCTCCAGTTGGTGCGCTTCTCTGTCTCTTTGGGCAGTCCCGAATCCTGTGGTCTTTCGCTCCACATGCAAGACATCGACGATTGGCTTTCCAGCAATCCTTGCGTATGTGACCGATCTTGCGGCAATAGTTACACGTCGGGTTCTTCCTCTCATGGGTCTGCCTTATGATAGCGAAGGCGTGATGCTGGTGTGCAAATATATTCAGTCGAGTGAGCTTTGTGTACTCCTGAACTCTTTCCGAACTGGCTATCATCAGCTCGTTGTGTTCTCGTTGTAGTTCCATCATTCATTGCATCGCCTGGAGAGTGGCAGCGACATTCATTGTTGTTTCATCCCTGGGTAGGAGAGTCGAAGAGTCTTTATGAGCCATAGTCTGCAAAACCATCAAGTTGGTGAGTATCCTGGTAATAGTTGGTTATTGCATGTTCATGTGGTTAACGTGGTGCGCATATTATTAAGTTAAACTGGCTAGAGCCAAACTTGACTATCATATCGGCCAATCATGACTAACACAATAGCCAAACCTGGCTCTGATATCACTAAAAACCTTGTCACACCCTGCTTCCAAAAATACAGGAATACGATTCTGTGACGAAGGCCCAGCGAATGATTTTAACATCATCCATAAGCTGTACCAGTCTTAACTCAACAACATGAAAGGAAAAAATTACCACCACGCAGAAAAACATAATCACATAAACGATTACAGAGATAAAACATACAGTAGTCCAACATAATAACTAACAACTGGAAAGAAACATAGTTATGGATGTAACACGCCCGAAATACAATAAAGAGTAGCATGAATAAAACATGAACTAAAGAAACATGATAATTAAACAAGACTAAAATACTTGATCAGCAACACCTTCGGGTTACTCTCCTTCTAGGCCTGCAAGTACATTATCACAAAAGGAGAAACAAGAAGATGCCCGTTAATGCAAGTCACGGGTCGTAAGTAGTACAAGCTAAGGGGACAAGTACAAAAACGAAATAAGAAGCAGGAAAAAGAGTAAGGAATCAGGAACCATGCAATAGGAGAAATACAAATATAAATAGGATCATGAACAAGACATCATGAAACAAGTGACATGTAAACAAGTAAACAAATCAATAGGAACATGTAACATGTAATTGGATCATGAAAGTGCACGTGTTAATCTCAAGTCTTTTATTAACCTACCAAGTGCAGCAATCATACGTCCCATACCACATGTTTGATATATGCAATCAAGTGAACGTTTAAACTTAGTGGTGGATTCTATAGGCCACATACTTGGGAAAATATGTAAATTCTATCTTGTATCGAGATACGTGCAATGTGGAACATGTAGAGTGTGAACTTGTAGTGTGAACATGTAAACCTGTAGCAACTTGCAACTTGCATCGGGAAACCACGAGCTCCCGTCCGAGTACGCTCTTCTATATTGCCCACTACTAGATCTTTCCCCCCTTATACCCCGGCTTGTTACTTTTATTATAATCAAACATGATCAGGATGCAATGAGAACGATGTCAAGATATAGTAAGAAAATATCAAGAAATTATGCATGGAACATGTTTAAAGTCATGAGATGCAAAAACACGCAGTTTTAATGTCATTTACTGGGTTAAATTTCTATTACAAGTTTGGGTCCGGAGCATTTCAGGCTTTATAAATCATTCGATTGTGATCAAAAGTATATGCAAAACTTAATCAAGAATAAAAAGATATCATAACAACATTCAAACTACTATCACGGGTAAAACAATCATGCACATAATAATGTATAATCCTAAGAGTACATATGTGTGTATCAATCGTGTTCATGTAACGCATATGGCAACAAAGTATTCACGATCATATGCAAATACGGAATCGATGGATTGTGTATAGCAACATATTTCAATTCGATCGATAAATACAAATTAGAATTGTAATGGATAGTCAATGAATTTACTTGCGGTATTTTTCAAAAAAGCTTGTACGAGAACAAACGAATTGTAAAAGAGGATACTTGCCGGATTAAACGATTATGATGTGAACGAGAGAATAACGGGATCAGAATCTCGAATAATGAAGCACGAACACGGGAAAATGCAAGCACATGCGCTCTACGTGCAACACCAAACAGTAACCAACTCTTCTCTCCTCTACCCAAACAACAAACAGCAGGGATCCCCCCTTCTTCACCAACGTGATAGCAAGAGGAACAGTGGCGGGGATCGGTGGTGACTGCGGTGACTTGAAAGGGGGCCGGTGATTATCGAGTGAAGGTTGCAGGGTGGAGATGATAGGCATCAGAACTGGGTTCAGGCGATGGAGAAGAGGCAGGAGGTAGTGATGGGGTGCAGCACTGTGGAGGCGGCTCGATGGTAGCAGCAACTGGTAGGGCTAGGGCAGTCGACTGGGGGCGACGGTGGTGGACGATGATGCTTGGAGAGGAGTCGACGGAATAGGGCAGCGAAGCTCGAAGGGAAATAGGGGATTCGAGCAGCGATCGGACGCAGCGACGGCGAGGGGCTTCGATGGGTGTAGAGGTGCAGGAGGCAGTGATCGACGGAGGAGACGAGTTAGTTTGGCTGTGGTGGGGACAAGGCGACGTGGACGAGGATGGCAAATGCAGTCGAGGTGGAAGGGCAGTGCTGCGAGGCGTCGATAGTGATGAGCAATGGGATGGATTTGGTGAGCACGAGGTGGAGCGGCGACTGGCGGAGCTTCGGTAATGGCGATAGCGGCGAGCAGAAAGCTCGAACGGGAGGAGGAAGAAGACGACGGGGCGCTCGACGAGGAAGGTGGCGTCTAGGGGCAACGACGGGTTCCGATGGGTGTTTCAAGCGGTGACGGTGGTGAGTAGATGAAGGAGATGACAGGAGGAGAAGGGTTGCGGGAGAGGCTTCGATGGCTACAGGGTGAGGGCGCGCGGAGGGTGATGAAGATGAGGGTCGAGCTTGCTGAGGAAGACGAAAGGGGTTTTGTTGTTTCTATTTTTGGAAAGGAGGAGAAGAAATTAAGAGGTAGGGAGAGAGTGAGAATGGGAACAGGGGTGTTATATAATAATATAATATTAATTGTGGGTAGTTGGAGATAGGGGGGGAGTTGTAATTACGGAAATGTGCAAAGTAAGGGAACGTGAAGAGATTTGTATATGGGTAAGTATATAGGATTGATTCTGTACAAATACATATGGGTACTGGATTTAGAATTGGGCTTGGTTAGCTGCTGTGGTCTTCCCTCAATTGCTCCCTTACGATTATCTCGGTTTATGGTCCTTCATCCGCTGAAGGGCGTCCCTTGTTCTGGGATGAATTCTGGTCGCTCCAATCATACTCTAATGATCTTTGTTTCTTCTGTGGAGATTTTAACGTCACCAGATTCTCTTTCGAAAGATCCTCATCATCCCCTGTCGATCTCCAATCATTCCGCTTCAACGATTGCATTCGGGATATGCAGTTGACGGATATTCCTCTCAATGGTAGATCGTTTACTTGGTCCAACCAGCGCCAATCGCCTTCGTTAGCCAAACTGGACCGCTTTCTGGTTTCACCGACCTGGATCAATCAGTTTCAAAATACATTTTCCAAGGCCCTCCCTAATCCATCTTCTGACCACGTTCCTATAGCCCTCTACTCCAACTTCCCTTTTCTCCACCAATGCAAATTCCGTTTTGAAAAATTCTGGTTGCTTGATCCATTGTTCGTCAACCGGATTGAAGAATGTTCAGCTGCGGTACCCGGTCCATCAGGATTTGCGAGTATCCTTCTTAAACTTCATGCCATCAAATTCGGCTGTAAGATCTGGAGATACAATAGACAGTATAACACCTACTTTCTCAAAAATTTTCTTCTAGCTTCTATTGAAGCTATTGATCAGCAGGAAGAACTGGGTCCTCTCTCCGACTCAGCTCGTGCTGAAAGGCTTTCCTGTAAAAAAGATTATGCTGACATCCTTCGCCAGGACCATATCAAATGGGCTCAAAGAGCCAGGGTTCAGTGGTTAAAGGAAGGTGACGGCAATACAGCCTTTTTCATTCCTTTGCGTCTCACAGACAGCGTTGTAATCGTATCTCTACGATCTCTGACAACGGTGTCGATCTTTGCTCCAATGTGGAGATCCATCGGTCCTTCCTGTCTTTCTATAAAAATCTTATCGGCTCTCAAAAGCAGTGAGCTATCTCTCTCGACTGGCATCATCTTTATGGTCCTCCCTTGGTAGACCTCTCCTCCCTCGAGGCTCCCTTCTCCATGGAGGAGATTAAAGATGCGGTGTTTGCTTTAAAAAGTGATTCGACGCCTGGGCCGGACGGGTTCCCTGCCTTCTTTTTCCAAAAGTTTTGGGTCTGCCTTAAAGATGATCTTTTCCGTATGTTTTCAGAACTGCATCAAGGTGATTTTTCTTTTGATCGCATCAATTATGCCCATATTGTCCTCATCCCCAAGATTTTGGGCGCAAACACGGTCTCCAAATTTAGGCCTATCAGTCTGATTAATACTACGTTCAAAATTATCATGAAAGTCCTCTCCGCGAGGCTCAGTGTGGTTATGCCTTCCTGTAGCGCCCCGATTTCCGGTACTGGAAAACCGAGACACAAGCCAAGATCTTTGCTTCAATTAGTCACAATACACAGAAAAAACAGGAGAATTTAAAACTTTTTATTCAATACACAAAGTGTTACAAGTCTGAATACTGTACAACTGTAATATTTTACAATGGAGTTACAATATTGCCTTTACATTTCTAAGTATTACAACCTTCACATCTTACATCAAAGTACTTCTTAACTAATACAGAATCAATACATATTTTGCAGCGGAACTAAACTTAATACTGACTCCTTGCTTTCCTTGCCTTGAGTCCTCCTGAATATCGCCTTTGTACCTCGGCGATCCAGTACCTATGGAAGTGGGGACGTCAGTATTCACTGACGCTTAAAGGCTGATCATATAGCAGCGAATCTTCCAAACAATATACAAAATATACAACATAGTAATGGTGTCGGTGTAGTTTAAGTGTACGTGAGTGCTATGACTAGACTCTAATGTGATACTTAAGTAGAACTAGGACACTCCTATTCTAATATCCGGGATTTGAACCCGCGTTATGAATTCTAACTGTACACCACCCGTTCCTGACACCCACCCACGGCAGTTCAGGAATTAACAGCGCGAGATACACAACCCGTGTCCTCAACTTGTGAGACGACACCGTACGTATCCCTTTGACGGGAAGGTAGAACTAGGATGCTTCCTATTCTAATGTCAGCAAGTCTCCGAGAGTAACATGCAGCCCATAAATACATGCGACTCCATCTCAAGCCGTTTCTCCATATATAGGGATTTAACCCGCGTTATAAATTCTAATTGCACACAACCTGTTCCTGACAACTACACGTGACTCGCGAGGCTGCAGATGTGATCATATGCCACTGTTGCATATCGCCAGTGGTGTCTATGTTCGCCACTGCGACCCGGCCACCCGGACCTCTCTCAACTAGACGATCCCGACGTATCGGGTGTCATCACAAAAACCAAACCATAGAGTTTCGCAAGCGCAGGGTAGCACGAAGCCTACCCTGTGGCACTCTCTGGGGTATCGCAAGCGCAGGACTGCACAATGCATCCTGTGGCACCCCTAGCCACGGTACTTCAGGAATTAACAGAGCGAGATACGCAACCCGTGTCCTCAACTTGTGAGACGGCACCGTACGTATCCCTTTGACGGGAAGGTACAACCCGGTACACCACCTACGATCTGCCTCAAGAGACGAGTTAGTGTCGGGGCCCCCTACAACTGACCCCTCTCTCCCGGCAAAAGTTAAAATGATCCTTGTAAGTCACTACCCTAATGATGTCCCTGACTCGAACAATCCTAGGGTGACAATATTATAACCACAACATGCTAGGCCTTAAGTTAGGCTTCGCAAGACAACTCTACTAGGCCGCTCAACCTAGACTTACCAGAATCCCTCAGGACCCGGTTCGTGGCTCATCGATCCAAGACTCTGGTAACAATCTCTCTCTCAATCATCACTACCCCTAACTCGGATTCTACCAAACACTCTCGGCCCACGGTCAACCTACATTGGTTAAGATCCGTCAACGTCCGAGGTGAGATCTATCCGTTTTGCTCTAAGGGGGTAGGATGTGGTCTTGATGGTCGATAGCCCTAGGGTGGTAACATCACCCTAGACGAGCACAACTAACTGTGTACTAGCTAACAAGCTATACACGAGTAATAACCACATACGAGCCAACTAAGCTACGTATGAAACAATAACTACCTACGAGCCAGGCGGGCCTCGTAGGAGATAACCACGCACATACCAGCCAAATAAGCCGCGTATGAGACCAACAGCTACGTACGGGCCGGTCGGGCCGCGTACGAGACAACCACCTACATACGAGCCGACTAAGCTACGTATGAGACCCACAGCTACATACGGGCCAGTCGAGCCACGTACGAGCACAACCGTGTGCAAACAACCATACAGGTAATCAGTCCTAGAAGCAACCAAACATGCTTACTAATACACTTAATCTTCTACTATTAGAAGCAACAAAGGGATCTACTAGTAGTCTAAGATCGGTATTCTACTAAGGAAGAATCCGAAGGCGACATAACCGCCTTTATCGAATTAACTATCGCTAGTGGTCTTCCCGATCTTACTACTTCGACCTATAATGTCTTAGGCATGACATACACTCGTAGGCATCTTCCTAAGGTAATCCAATTACAAAATAGAACTACTCACCGTCACACTCCTAAGTATGAATATTATTAATGCTTGTGCTTTCATCGAGCTTAAGCATAAAAATCACTACGACCTAGACATAGAGTCTAATATAGTCAAGCGAGCATGAAAGCTTACTACTTATCTTGGCTAATCACCATAACCCAAGCATGGATAGATAACTAATATAACATACAATCATTCCAAGGTATAGTAGATATTCCAACATTACTCCTACAATGTTCTAATCATGTATTACTCTAGCATGGCATAGAATCCAACATAAATCACTACAACTAGCCATGGGTAGTTTCTTTACCCTAAGCATGAACATCCTAGTATGGGTATCCTTAACTTAATAAGATCAATAATTTGCATGATCACTACTTACTTAGCATGAATCATGGTCATTCACTAACTTCTCTACCATTTATCTAGCATGGTACACAATTTGCCTACAATTTAAACTAGCATGATATGCAAAATACTTACGATTAAGCTAGCATGGTATATCGCTTTCCAACAATTAAACTAGCATGAGAACCTAGTAGGATATTTTTAGGAAAAGTCCTACAACATCCTAAACATAAAGCATGATAGGATAATTTTATAAAACATCCTACAACTAATTAAGCATAGAATCATGGTAGGATATTTTCATAAGTAATCCCACAACTAACTAAGCATGGATATGGCTTCTACTTATTTTTAGAAATAATCCTACAATATTAGTAGCATGGAAATGGCTTCTAAACACTTTTAGAAGTGATCCTACAATACAAGTAGCATGAATGTGGCTTCTAATTATTTTTAGAAGCAAAGCTTCAACTATCTAAGCATGGTAAACATGGTAGGATATTTTTAAAGCAATCCTACAACTAATTAAGCATAGATATGACTTCTAATTATTTTTAGGAGTAATCCTACAACACATGAAGCATAGAAATGGCTTCTAATTATTTTTAGGAGTAACCCTACAACACATGAAGCATAGAAATGGCTTCTAATTATTTTTAGGAGTAATCCTACAACACATGAAGCATAGAAATGGCTTCTAATTATTTTTAGGAGTAACCCTACAACACATGAAGCATAGAAATGGCTTCTAATTATTTTTAGGAGTAATCCTACAACACATGAAGCATAGAAATGGCTTCTAATTATTTTTAGGTGTAATCCTACAACACATGAAGCATAGAAATGGCTTCTAATTATTTTTAGGAGTAACCCTACAACACATGAAGCATAGAAATGGCTTCTAATTATTTTTAGGAGTAATCCTACAACACATGAAGCATAGAAATGGCTTCTAATTATTTTTAGGAGTAATCCTACAACACATGAAGCATAAACATGGCTTCTAAATAATTTTAGAAATAATCCTACAACACTTGAAGCATAAACATGGCTTCTAAATAATTTTAGAAGTAATCCTACAACACTTGAAGCATAGATATGGCTCCTAAATAATTTTAGAAGCAATCCTACAATATCTTAAGCACAAAACATAAAGGAATATTTTTAGAAAATATCCTACAACATTCTACTACTACTACTACTTCTATTTTGATCAACACATACACACAATTATCTATTATTACTACTACTTCATTCACAATAAAATCACAACATACAACTACTTCATTCTACTACTTATTATTTAGCATACTACTCCTTAGTTGCTTACTAACCTCATTTATTACTAGTGATAAAGAAAGGATTATTTTATTTAGAATAGCTACAACTAGTGGGAAAAATAAAAGAAGATCTTTTTGATTAATAGCTACAACTAGTGATTAAGAATAAAAAGAAGATCTTTTTAATTTATTAGCTACAATTAGTGTGTAAAAATAAAAGAAGATCTTTTTGATTAATAGCTACAACTAGTGATTAAGAACAAAAGAAGATCTTTTTACTTTGTTAGCTACAACTAGTGTTTAAGAATAAAAGAAGATCTTTTTAATTTATTAGCTACAACTAGTGTTTTAAAATAAAAAGAAGGTCTTTTAATTTGTTAGCTACAACTAGTTGGTTAAAAATGAAAAGAAGATCTTTTTAATTAATTACAACTAGTAGTTAAAAATAAAGAAAGATCCTTTTTTAATTAATTACAACTAGTGATTAAAGGAAAGAAGATCTTTTTGTTAGTTTCTACAACTAGTGATTTAAAATAAAAGAAAGATCTTTTTTTTTTTGTTAATTTACAACTAGTGGTTAAATAAAAAGAGGATCTTTTTATTAGGTTACAACTAGTGGTTAAAATAAAAAGAAGATCTTTTTATTAAGTTACAACTAGTGGTTAAAAATGAAAGAAAGATCTTTTTAGTTAATTTACAACTAGTGGTTAAAAATGAAAGAAAGATCTTTTTAGTTAATTTACAACTAGTGGTTAAAATAAAAAGAAGATCTTTTTATTATTACAACCAGTGATTAAAAATAAAAGAAAGATCTTTTTATTATTACATTAGTCCAATCAAGTCCTACAACCAATCAATGGTTGTATTGTTCAACAATATGCAATATGTGAAGTTCTTAGTCCAATAACATACAACAAAAGATTACCATACTAAAGTTATGATCTTTAGTGCTTACTACTACTACTTTTCCTTTTTCCTCTTTTACTTACTACACATACCACACACTCAACCCAAAAACAAAATAAAACAAGAAGGTAGAAGAAGAAGAAGTCACACAACAAACAACAAACAACCAAACAAACAAACAAAGAAACAAACAAAAGATCAAATGAAGAAACCCCCACCTTTCCTAACTTGTTGGAAGAACTTGCTAGCTATTTCTTCTCCTTCCCCTAGCTTTCTTTTTGAACTCTTCTAAGACCTACAACACAAAACTCTCTAGTTAGTATGTTCTCTCTTTCTTTTCCTTTCCTTCTTTCTTTCTTTCTTTTGTTTTTTCTAAAATGAGAGAAGGAGGTGAATGAGGGGAGTTTTATAAAAGGAGATGGGAGTGATAAGTGCACCAAAATGGCACACAATAAACCCCAAGAAGAGGTGGCCGGCCAAGCATAGGGGAGTAGGGGGGTGAGTCTTAGAGTGGTGAGGTGGAGGGAGGTGTTATGTGAGGGGAGGTTGTTTCTAGAAGGGTTTAATCCTAATCTTGTGCATACAACTCTCTTTTAACCTTCTAATCAAACCCTAATTCTCTAATTGAGTAACCATGACAAGCACAAGTGTATTGTCCTAAAGTACATACTATATAATATACTAAGTGTCATACAATTATGTGTATGTGTACATGTATGTGTATACAAACAATCTTTTTATAAAATCCTCATAAAATTCCCAAAAATAATTTAATTTGGAAAATAATAGTAAAATGAATTTTATTACCAATTCGGAGAGTCGCGCTATCAATTTGATGCGCTTTGGTTGCGCATCGACCGATAGTTGCGCGTAGGTACTGTTTGCGGGCAAACCGGAGAAAAATCGCCAAAATAGTCCGACTTTGGAATTAAAATAAAATAATAATAGAATAATAATAAAATAATAATAAAATAATAATTTATATGAGTTGATATCCGTCCGGGATATTACACTTCCATTATTGATCCGGCCCAATTTGGATTCATCAAGGATCGATTTATCCTCGATAGTGTAGCTTCGGCTCAAGAAATTATTTCTTTTTGCCACAGATCGAACTCTGAAGGCATTCTCCTCAAATTAGACTTTCAAAAAGCTTACGATAGTGTTAACTGGGACTTCCTACTTGACATTCTCGCCTATAGGGGATTTGGGCCCAAATGGATTGCATGGATCAAGTCCAGCCTTCTCTCTGGTACCTCCTCCATTCTCATCAATGGATCTGAAGGCCACAAATTTAAAATTAAACGAGGGCTCCGTCAGGGCGATCCCCTATCGTCTCTCCTTTTCGCTCTGGTTGCAGATGTAGCGCCCCGAATTTCTAATATGAGAGCTTAGAAAATACGTGGCGAAATCCCAGTAATCCACTTCAATACAACCATAAACACCAACAAACACCACTAAAATTTTCTTTCTTTTATTACAACAATTATTACAAATCCCAGCGGAAGTATAATCATCTCAACACAAACTAATCTTTTTATTTACAACTCAAAATGATCTCAAATATCCTTTACAGTTTTACACCAATCACTAAATAATCCAATTATCTCAAACTGCCCACTCAAGCATCCAACCTCCAATCTAAGCAATAACCTGCAACATGTGAGGCTAGAGTTGAACCCTAACCCCCAAACTACGGGGTCAGCCATAAATGGTGTGAGTGGTGACAAATCAAACAAAACATCATAAATGAACTGAAATAATAATATCCAACAAATAATAATCAAACACTAAAGTATGAAGTAACAATAAAAGAGTAATGGGTGATACCAAAACCAACAGCCAAGTGTGTGTAAAAACAGGAAATCCAAATGCATAAAGGTGATTCAAGAAAACATCATGACTACATGCTGACAACGATGACTACTAAGAGATGAAGATAAACTATGATAATTTGCCCATACCTGATCATTCCGGAGATTGATCCCACATCACAGGTATTTTCCCTGGATAATTCAGGAGATCATCCCACATCTAAACATAGACTCATCATCACAATAATACCCCAAAAGCGTCGCCTCGACTCCGATCATTCCGTAGGTCAATCCCACATCTCAAGATAATTACTTGGATAATTCAGGAGAAATACCTCACATCTCAGGTTAACTACCTGGATAATTCTGGAGATAAATCACACATCACAAGTTAACTACTTGGATAATTCAGGAGATTAAATCCTACATCAAAAGCCTTACTGAGGTGCATAACTCAAGTTCCCATTCGTCATGACACTACTAATGCCTGTCCTTATTAGTTTGGGTTACTGAACAAATCTCCTAGAGTAGTGTACCCTACCGGACTAAAAATCTGAATAACTGAAAATTTGCCTCAATGGGCCTCAACAAATAACTGAACAAATATCTCAACACCGGTATACTAGGGTCACATACCTCTAAAGACTCAAAAACAATTATCTGAACAAAATTCCACTAAACAAGTGGCTCAACTGAATATCTCAAAATCATGTTCTTAACTGAACATCTCGAAATCAAAGACTGAACAAACATCTCAAAATTAAACACTAAACAGAAGATCTCAAAACCAAATACAAAGATCCCTCAGGACCAGTCGACTGTATAGCACATCAGTCGACTGTCCAGAGGACATAATCCAAAATTTCTCAAAAATAAGCTAAGGTATGATCGGTCGACTTATCAAGAAGTCAGTCGACTGCCCCGAGACAAAACAAATAATTCTCATCAAATATTCTAAGTATATCAGTCGACTAAAAGGGGTTCATAGGTCGACTGTCCCGAAGGACTGAACAAAATTCCAAACAGAAGACCAGTCGACTGACCTCAGTCTAGGTCGACTGTCCCGAACAATTCTCAAAGACTAAAAGTACAGCAGTAGGCTCGTACCAGTCGACTGCTCTATAGGCCAGTCGACTGTCGGCTACAGATTTCTAAGAACAGGTCTGAACACAAAAATCAAACTGGAGTTTTCTAAAGATCCACTGATCATAAAAATTAATTTGTATCCAGGCAAATAAACAACTCTCAATAATCTCCATCAAGGATACATTACTCAATCAATCAAATACTCAAATCTCAAGTCCTCATGATCTAGACTCCTAATCTTTCTATTAGGGTTTCTCATCAAAACTTCTTACACAACTCAATCAAAATCTGAACTACCCCAAAAGATCCAGATGTTTACCATCTGATCACAACATTATCCATTCTTAATATGTCTCCCAACAATACGATCTCATAAATCAAACCTTTCCTCAACAACTTAATAACTTCTCATACATGATCCAAATATCAATAAGAGTTCTCATCCTCCATATCCAAATAAAAGATCCATATCATACGTACAATGAGACTAACAAAATAATGACATAATGAACACAAACAAGCATAACAAAGATCTTACATCATTCATCAATCGAATAACAAAGCAAAGCAAAACAAAACAAACAAAACAATCCACTCACCTTTGATTTGAAGAAAAATCCACAAAAAGCTTTCTCCTTGCTGGATCCAAGAATCCTCCTTTTTGCTCCTCAAAATAATCTCAAAATCTGAATATGCTCAATGACGGCTGGGAAGAGAGAATCCCTTAAATATGCCGGATTGTATATTAGGGTTTTATTCCCACTTTGCAAAATAATCCTTTCCAAAAAATACTTCTTGCATATATATAATTCTTTTCTTGAAAATTGAATCAAATATCATTTAAATTAGGATCTAATAGAAAAATATATTTCTAAACCTCAACAAATACTGATCGGAATGTCCAGTAAATACGTTTTGCATTCTAACCCTCAAAATTGTCAATTTTGCAAATAAGTCCTTTTTTTCTCAAAAGTTGCAAATAGGCATAATTAATTTCAGAAAAATCTGGAAAAATATTAAATAGTTCTCAAATAATAAATAATGATTTTTAATAAGGAAAACTAAAATTTTCAAACTTCTGAAAAGCCATTTGCACGTGTTTTGCACGTGTACAAAAGATAAATCTTTTAGAAAATATTTATCAAATACTCAAAATCATTTAAAATTTATTTTCAAATAATTAAAATAATATTTGAAAATACGGGTTCTACATCACTCCCTCCTTAGAAGAGTTCTGTCCTCAGAACTACTACTAATGAGTTCAAACACATACCAACAAAAGGAAACAATACTTCATAAATAGATCATAATCCAAATAATTTCATATAACATCACAATCAAATAAAGGATTACATCATGTATCAATCAATGGTACAATCATTCAAAGAATTACAATCACATACAAGAAAATACATTCATACAAACAATCCAAGAAAATCCTTCTGCATGCGATCCTCTGGCTCCCATGTAGCCTCCTCGAACTGTTGATTCCTCCACAATACTTTGACCATAGGTATCACCTTGCTTCTAAGGACTTTCTCCCTACGATCAACGATCTCAACAGGCTGTTCCTTGTAACTCAAGTTCACCTGTAGATCTTCAGGAACTTCCACCAACTGATGCTTCTGATCGGCCACATACTTCCTTAATAGCGACACATAAAACACATCATGTACTTGCGCTAACTCCTCAGGAAGCTTCAATCTGTACGCGGTCTTGCCAATCCGCTCCACGATCCTGTATGGCCCAATATACCTTGGCGCTAACTTGCCTCCCTTACCAAATTTGATCACTCCTTTGGTCGGAGAAATCTTGAGAAAAATTGCATCCCCAACCTCAAATTCCAAATCTCTCCGTCGAGTGTCAGCATAACTCTTCTGCCGACTCTGAGCTTCAACCAATCTCTTGCGAATCAGCTCAATCTGCTCTGACGTCTGCTGCACGATCTCAGGACCATACATCTGCCTCTCGCCAACCTCATACCAACATACAGGTGTCCTGTACCTCCGCCCATACAAAGCCTCATACGGTGCCATCCCAATACTTGCATGGTAACTGTTGTTATAAGCAAACTCAACCAATGCCAAGTATCTCTCCCAACTACCACCGAAGTCCAAAACACAAGCTCTCAACATATCTTCCAGCACTCGATTCACCCTCTCCGTCTAACCATCTGTCCGCAGATGAAAAGCCGTACTGAAATCAGTTCTGGTGCCCAAAGCTGCCTGTAGGCTCTTCCAGAATCTTGAAGTAAACCTTGGATCTCTGTTAGACACAATCGAAACTGGAACTCCATGAAGTCTCACAATTTCTCCAATGTACAACTCAGCCAATTTCTCCATTGACCAAGTAATCTTCATGGCTAGAAAATGTGCCGACTTAGTCAATCGGTCCACAACTACCCAAATCGAGTCATTGCCCTTTGAACTCCTCGGCAAACCTGTGATAAAGTCCATGCTGACATTTTCCCACTTCCACTCCGGAATGGGTAATGGCTGTAACAAACCTCCAGGTCTCTGGTTCTCTGCCTTGATCTGCTGACAAGTCAGACACCTTGCCACAAAATCTGCTACATCCCGCTTCATACCAGACCACCAAAAATGTGGTTTGATGTCCCTGTACATCTTCGTGCCTCCTGGATGAACTGATAACAATGTACTGTGTGCCTCCTGTAAGATACTCTCTTTCAACTCTGCATTATCTGGAACACACAACCTTTCACCCATCCAAAGAACTCCATCTTGGACACGAAATTCTGATAACTTGCCTTCTGAAACCTGCTGCAACATCTTCTGGATCTCTGAATCTGATCTCTGACCTTCCACAATCTTCTCTCTCAAAGACGGCTGCAGCCTCAACTGAGCCAAAGATGCCACTAAACCTCGCAGTACCACCTCGATACCTGCCTGATCGATCTCTGCTGCCAACTCCCTTCGAGTAGTGATCAATCTCGATAAACTACTCTTCCTGCTAAGTCCATCAGCCACTACATTCGCCTTGCCCGGATGATACTTGATCTCAGGACGAATGTCTTCCAATACCTCCAACCACCTTCTCTGCCGAAGATTCAAATCCCTCTGCTGATAAATGTACTTCAGGCTCTTGTGGTCAGTGTACATATTGACCTTCTCACCATAGACATAATGCCTCCATAGCTTCAAGGCATATATGATAGCTGCTAGCTCCAAATCATGCGTCGGATAATTCTTCTCATGCGGACGCAACTGCCTCAAACCATAAGCAATGACCTTGCCTCCTTGCATCAAGACACAACCCAAACCTCTGAGAGACGCATCACTGTAGATATCATAATCTTTCCCAGCTTGCGGCAATGCCAATATAGGTGCAGTAGTCAGTCTTTCCTTTAACTCAAGGAAACTCTCCTCGCACTTATCGGTCCATAAAAATGCCACATTCTTCCGGGTCAAACCTATCAATGGAACTGCAATCTGAGAATACCCCTGAATAAACCTCCTGTAGTAACCAGCTAATCCCAAGAAACTTCTCACTTCCTTCACTGACATCGGCCTGGGCCAATCCTTCACTGCTTCCACTTTCTGAGGATCAGTAGCTACTCCCTCCTTAGAAAGAATATGACCAAGGAAAGCTACCTCAGACTTCCAAAATTCACACTTCGACAATTTGGCATACAAGCTGTGCTCCTGCAATGTCTGTAATACCGCTGTCAAGTGCTTAGAATGATCCTCCTCCGACTTCGAATACACCAAGATATCATCGATGAAGACCACTACGAAGGAATCAATGAACGACCTCAACACCCGATTCATCATATCCATGAAAACAGCTGGCGCATTCGTTAACCCGAATGGCATCACCAAAAACTCATACAGCCCATGACGAGTCCTGAACGCTGTCTTACTCACATCTTCCTCCTTGACTCGCACCTGATGATACCCTGACCTCAGATCAATCTTCGAAAACACCGCTGCTCCTCGAAGCCTGTCGAACAAATCATCAATCCGCGGCAGTGGGTACTTGTTCTGAATAGTCACCTTATTCAATTCCCGATAGTCAATGCACATCCTCATCGACCCATCCTTCTTCTTGACCAACAACACTAGCGCTCCCCACGGAGATGAACTCGGTCTGACAAGCCCTTTGCTCAAAAGCTCTTCAATCTGCTTCTTCACTTCATCCTGCTCTACAGGTGCCATCCTGTACGGAGTCTTGGAAATCGGCGAACTCCCCGGCTGAACGTTGATACAAAACTCTACATCTCTCTGCGGCGGTAACCCTGGAAAGTCATCCAAGAACACCTGAGGAAAACTTCGAACCACCGGAATGCCCTTGACTTCATCTGCAACAGACTTCTCAGATACCATTGCAGCCACCTGCGAGATCTTCTTCTCCCCTTGGAAAGTTACTGCAGGTCCACCTGGTGCTTTCACCAACACCTCCTTCCGCTTGCAGTCAATTGTGGCATCATATATAGCCATCCAATCGATGCCTACAATGACATCTACTCCCAACACTTGAAGTTCGATCAAGTCGATGCCGAACATCCTTCCACCAATCTCGATATCACAGCCCTCGTAATATCGATCCGCTACTAGCTCTTCACCTGACGGCGTTGCCACCGACAAAACCCTGCCTGGAAATAACTTAGGTTCCAAACCTAAGATCCTTGCAAAACTTGGCAATACAAATGTATGCGATGAACCAGTGTCAAACAAAACCTTTGCTTTAATTCCATTTATTAAAACAACTCCTGTTACAATAAGAATGGTACTCAATCTTAAATTGTTCTGAAATAAAAGCTTTATTCATTACACTGATTCAAAAAATGAAAGAAATCAAAATTCCTGCATACCCTGTATTACATCTTCCGAGTTCCTCGCATCCTCCTCGGTCAATGCAAATACTCGCCCTTGCCTCTTCGGGACTTTGCTTCCACCCGAACCGTCTTTCTTCAGTTGTGGACAATGGGGCTTTGAGTGTCCAGTTTGCCCACACTGAGAACAAACATGCTCTGCCAACTTCGGACATGCTGACCTGTAATGTCCTACTTCCTTGCAGTAGTAGCAGGTCACTCCCTGAGCTCCAGATGCCTTATGCACCGGTCCACTGAACTTTGCCTGCTTCGTGGGGAATCCCTTCCCACTCTGGCCTGATGCTGGCCTCTTGTTCCGGTTCCAAGAATCCTGCTTCTTCTGAAATAAGTCCATATCCTCTTCAGTCATCGCGGCCCTCCTGACCAGCTTGTCAAATCTTCTAATTCCCAATGGAACCATCCTTGACCTCAAGTTTGGCCTCAATCCTAGCTCAACCTTTTTGGCCTTCTTTGCTTCGTCCATGACCAACTCTGGTGCATACCTCGAAAGTTGAGCGAATTTCGTCTCATACTCCCGAACAGTCATGCTCCCCTGCTGAAGGTTCATGAACTCAGTCGCCTTCTTCTCCTGAACATCAAGAGGAAAGAAACGATCTCTGAACTCCTCCAGAAAAGCTTCCCACGTCAGCTGCTGATCTCCCAAGTTCCTCTTCAATGACTCCCACCATACACCAGCATCTTTCTCGAGCTGCATCGAAGCCAACTTCACCTTGCTAGCTTCAGGAGTCTCCGACACTTCGAAGATCGTCTGCATCTTCCTGATCCAATCATCTGCTGCTGTTGGATCAGCTTGCCCCTCAAAGACTGGTGGCCTCATCCTCTTAAAGGATTCAATCTGCTTGATGGGGTCGGCATTCACCAATCCATGTCCAGCTCCATGATTTGGGGGCGGGTTCTGCTGCTGCGCTTGCTGCTGCGCCACATTGAGTACCATCAGCGTATTCAACGTCTGATATACTTTGGCAAACTCAGTTTCAAGGTCGATCCCATTCCCTCGGGAACTACCAGATCCATCCTCATTATTGCCACCATTTCTACCTCTGGGTGCAACCATTTCGAATACTGCAAAACGAGGGTAAAGTTAGAGCACACATACAATTCAAACTCAAATCAATACCCTATGGCAAAGCCATAACCATATTTCAAACCATAATTTCAAACCAAACATCATATTTTAACTCTATGTGATACTCACACTCTGATGTCCACACCTAGGTACTCACTCTCTAGTGTCCACACCTAGGTTGGTTGTCATACTAAGTCTATTATTACATTGAAGCGGAGCTCGGATACCAATCTCTGTAGCGCCCCGAATTTCTAATATGAGAGCTTAGAAAATACGTGGCGAAATCCCAGTAATCCACTTCAATACAACCATAAACACCAACAAACACCACTAAAATTTTCTTTCTTTTATTACAACAATTATTACAAATCCCAGCGGAAGTCTAATCATCTCAACACAAACTAATCTTTTTATTTACAACTCAAAATGATCTCAAATATCCTTTACAGTTTTACACCAATCACTAAATAATCCAATTATCTCAAACTGCCCACTCAAGCATCCAACCTCCAATCTAAGCAATAACCTGCAACATGTGAGGCTAGAGTTGAACCCTAACCCCCAAACTACGGGGTCAGCCATAAATGGTGTGAGTGGTGACAAATCAAACAAAACATCATAAATGAACTGAAATAATAATATCCAACAAATAATAATCAAACACTAAAGTATGAAGTAACAATAAAAGAGTAATGGGTGATACCAAAACCAACAGCCAAGTGTGTGTAAAAACAGGAAACCCAAATGCATAAAGGTGATTCAAGAAAACATCATGACTACATGCTGACAACGATGACTACTAAGAGATGAAGATAAACTATGATAATTTGTCCACGCCTGATCATTCCGGAGATTGATCCCACATCACAGGTATTTTCCCTGGATTATTCAGGAGATCATCCCACATCTAAACATAGACTCATCATCACAATAATACCCCAAAAGCGTCGCCTCGACTCCGATCATTCCGTAGGTCAATCCCACATCTCAAGATAATTACTTGGATAATTCAGGAGAAATACCTCACATCTCAGGTTAACTACCTGGATAATTCCGGAGATAAATCACACATCACAAGTTAACTACTTGGATAATTCAGGAGATTAAATCCTACATCAAAAGCCTTACTGAGGTGCATAACTCAAGTTCCCATTCGTCATGACACTACTAATGCCTGTCCTTATTAGTTTGGGTTACTGAACAAATCTCCTAGAGTAGTGTACCCTACCGGACTAAAAATCTGAATAACTGAAAATTTGCCTCAATGGGCCTCAACAAATAACTGAACAAATATCTCAACACCGGTATACTAGGGTCACATACCTCTAAAGACTCAAAAACAATTATCTGAACAAAATTCCACTAAACAAGTGGCTCAACTGAATATCTCAAAATCATGTTCTTAACTGAACATCTCGAAATCAAAGACTGAACAAACATCTCAAAATCAAACACTAAACAGAAGATCTCAAAACCAAATACAAAGATCCCTCAGGACCAGTCGACTGTATAGCACATCAGTCGACTGTCCAGAGGACATAATCCAAAATTTCTCAAAAATAAGCTAAGGTATGATCGGTCGACTTATCAAGAAGTCAGTCGACTGCCCCGAGACAAAACAAATAATTCTCATCAAATATTCTAAGTATATCAGTCGACTAAAAGGGGTTCATAGGTCGACTGTCCCGAAGGACTGAACAAAATTCCAAACAGAAGACCAGTCGACTGACCTCAGTCTAGGTCGACTGTCCCGAACAATTCTCAAAGACTAAAAGTACAGCAGTAGGCTCGTACCAGTCGACTGCTCTATAGGCCAGTCGACTGTCGGCTACAGATTTCTAAGAACAGGTCTGAACACAAAAATCAAACTGGAGTTTTCTAAAGATCCACTGATCATAAAAATTAATTTGTATCCAGGCAAATAAACAACTCTCAATAATCTCCATCAAGGATACATTACTCAATCAATCAAATACTCAAATCTCAAGTCCTCATGATCTAGACTCCTAATCTTTCTATTAGGGTTTCTCATCAAAACTTCTTACACAACTCAATCAAAATCTGAACTACCCCAAAAGATCCAGATGTTTACCATCTGATCACAACATTATCCATTCTTAATATGTCTCCCAACAATACGATCTCATAAATCAAACCTTTCCTCAACAACTTAATAACTTCTCATACATGATCCAAATATCAATAAGAGTTCTCATCCTCCATATCCAAATAAAAGATCCATATCATACGTACAATGAGACTAACAAAATAATGACATAATGAACACAAACAAGCATAACAAAGATCTTACGTCATTCATCAATCGAATAACAAAGCAAAGCAAAACAAAACAAACAAAACAATCCACTCACCTTTGATTTGAAGAAAAATCCACAAAAAGCTTTCTCCTTGCTGGATCCAAGAATCCTCCTTTTTGCTCCTCAAAATAATCTCAAAATCTGAATATGCTCAATGACGGCTGGGAAGAGAGAATCCCTTAAATATGCCGGATTGTATATTAGGGTTTTATTCCCACTTTGCAAAATAATCCTTTCCAAAAAATACTTCTTGCATATATATAATTCTTTTCTTGAAAATTGAATCAAATATCATTTAAATTAGGATCTAATAGAAAAATATATTTCTAAACCTCAACAAATACTGATCGGAATGTCCAGTAAATACGTTTTGCATTCTAACCCTCAAAATTGTCAATTTTGCAAATAAGTCCTTTTTTTTCTCAAAAGTTGCAAATAGGCATAATTAATTTCAGAAAAATCTGGAAAAATATTAAATAGTTCTCAAATAATAAATAATGATTTTTCATAAGGAAAACTAAATTTTTTAAACTTCTGAAAAGCCATTTGCACGTGTTTTGCACGTGTACAAAAGATAAATCTTTTAGAAAATATTTATCAAATACTCAAAATCATTTAAAATTTATTTTCAAATAATTAAAATAATATTTGAAAATACGGGGTTCTACAGCAGATGTTTTTAGTAAACTACTGCGCAATGCGCGGGAAGCCCAGGCCATTGATGGCTTGGGTGAATCACGGCTGTTTCACGGTGTTCTTAATCTGCAATACGCGGATGATACTATTATTTTTGCGAAACCTAATCCTCACTCGCTTCGTAACCTCAAACTTCTCCTTTATTTGTTTGAACTGGCTTCGGGCCTTACTATCACCTTTCAAAAATCGTCTGTTATTTGGTTGGGTGGTTCGCCTAACCGTCAGCTAGAAATTGCTAATTTCTTCAGCTGTCCTATCGCCTCCTTCCCTATTACGTACTTGGGAGTTCCCTTAAGATGGGGGAAACTGCATAGAGCGGATTGGGTGCCTTTGGTGGATAGGGTGGAGGCCAGACTGAATGTTTGGTCGGGCAAACTGCTCTCTAGAGGAGGCAGACTTGTTCTCCTTAACTCGGTGCTTTCTTCTATCTCCCTCTTCATGATGTCCTTCTATTTCGTCCCATCCTGGGTTATTAAGAGAATAGACCAAATTCGTAGTAACTTTTTCTGGTCAGGATCCCCCAACTTCCGTCCGGGCTCCCACCTTGCCAATTGGACCTTAGTCTGTTCCTCCAAGGAAGCAGGGGGGCTGGGGGTCCTCAATCTGCGCAACCATAACATTGCTCTCCTGGGTAAATGGCTCTGGAAATTTCTCAAACTCGATCATCTCCCCTGGATTCAATGCATCAAGGCCTATTGCTATCCTCAAGGGCTTTGGTGGGCCTTTCCCAACCAAGTCCACCGTTTCGCCTCCCCTTTCTAGAAAGGTATCTGGAAAGCTACAACCGCTTTCCACTGTGGCATTTTCCATGTCTGTTTTGATGGCTCCAAGACTCTGTTCTGGAATGACCTGTGGATCGGTAACGCCACATTGGCATCTTCCTTTCCAACGCTCTATCGCTTGGCCACCAACCCTGGTGCTACGGTAGCAGACTCCTTCACTCTTATTAACTCTCAACGAGTCTGGTCCGTTCCTTTCAGTACCAGCCCTCCCCCTCACTTAGCCCCCCAGATCACTGCTTTTCTCTCTGCCTTGAACAATTATGGTTGGCACCCCAAGGAAGATTTCTCGTGGCGTTGGCATTCGGCAGGTGTTTTCACTGTCAATTCATTTTATAATTTCCTCAATTTTAGAGGCACCCGCTCCCCGTTCGCCGATGCCATTTGGCAATCTTGTGCCCCTCTTAAAGTTAAAATTGTTACCTGGGTAGCATTCAACAACAGGCTTCTGACAGCTGAAGTGCTCAACAAAAGAAATCTGGCTTGGGTGCAGAACTGTCCCCTCTGTGCCTCCGCTTTTGAGGATGCCAATCACTTATTCGTGAGGTGCAAATTTTCGTGTCCGCTTTGGAAAATCTCCTCTCTTGCTTGGGAGGTCTCTACCCTACCTTCTAACTTACACTCTTGCTGGTCGTGTCCCCTACTAGCAATAAGTACCGCCGTTCTTGGAACCTATCGGTTCAAATCATCATCTAGGTTTTATGGTTGGAAAGAAACAAAAGATTATTTAGGCAGTGCGCGTCCACTTCCCTCTCCTATCATTGAAGAATTTGTATTTCTATTCAATTTTTGGTCTTCTACCTTAAAGCTAGAAGCTAAAAATGCCCTCCATGGCTTTAGGCTGGGAGAAGCAATCCATTGTCTTCGCTCGTTACATGCTATTTAATTTATCCTGTTTTTCTCCTTTCAGTCTCTTAGGACTGCTTCTTATACTTCTACTTCGTGCTCTGATATTCCTTTTTTCTAATCGCAGGATTGAAGCAACTGAAGTTGTTTTGTTTTTGGTCTTTTTGGGCTGGATGGCCTGTTTGGTCCCTTTGTTTAGCGGGATGTTTTTTTGAGTTGCTGATGATGTTGCAGTGGTTCGTTTCTTCCCTTTCCCTGCCGCTGACCTCTGGTACTTGCAGCGGATAGGTCCTGTTTTCTAATGCTTCTCTTCTTCAGTTATTACTACCACTGTTGGTAGCCAATGGTAATATTCCTGCTGGGGTAGTTTTGGTTTTTTGTTAACGACTGCGATGTTGCGTCCTTTAGCGTTTCTGTTTAGCCGCTACTGTTATGCGGTGGTGTTCATTTTGTCTCCCCCCTGCGGTGGGTTATGTATCATGTAACTATGATTCCTTGGGATGTTCTGTTATCTCAAGTGTTCTAATATCATCATGCTGTTGTTGTTCTGCTGTTCATTTAGTTAGCGGCTGGTGTTCTACTGGCGGCAGTGGTGTTTACTACTACCTGTTTAACTCTTTGCCTTTAGATGTTTAACTCTATCTGCGGTCGGGCTATCTTGTTTACCGGGGCTGTGCTTAGTGTAGTACCCTTTCTTTTGCCTTTGTGATTGGGAGGCTGGTACCGCTAGTTTCCTTCTGTTACTTATTATTATTATGGTGCTGCCTGCGTTTGGCTTGGCCCTGGAGCTGATTGTTCAGCCGCTTGTCGACTTAATATGCTTCGACCGCGATGCCAGGTATCTTAGCTTTCGGTGGGTGTGCCTCCCATCGTCGCTGTGGCTTTGGTCGCATCTTGATTCCTGCCGGCTGATTTGTCAGGCTCCTGGGATGTGGTGGGGTGTCTTTGTTCGCTCGAGGTCTCGTTTAATTTGGGTCTGCTTGATCCCTCGATCAGCATTGTCATGTTCAGTTTTTTGTATCGTTTGTATATTTGATGTTTACTCCTTGTAAATCTCATACTTTTGTACCATCCATTATTAATATATATTGATTGCGTGGCTGGAGCTTTCGGGCTCTATCCGGTTCATAAAAAAAAAGAATTGGGCTTGGTTTATGGGCTCAAAACATTTTAATAAATTAGTTATAGGATTGAGCTTATAATAAATAATTAAACAATTGGGCTGGGGCTTCAAATTAAATATTTAAACAATTAAATAATTGTATATTGGGCTTCATAAAATAGTTAGAATAATAATATTACTATTAGATTGGGCCTAGGCTTCAAGCAATAATTAAATGAAAAGGATATATATAATTATAGAATGTAACAAGCAATCGAATAAATAAATTGGTTAAAATAGTTAACCAAAAATAAAAGATTCAACATTTGGGTATCATATCAAAATCATAGAATGAAATACAATTTAGGTTGAAAATCGAAAATCAATTAAGAAGAATTAGTTACAAGATACTAAGAATTTGAAATACGGAAAAATACATGAAAAATACATATTAACGGGAACAGGGGTTACAAATGTAAGAGATGATGTGAGATCTGAAGAATGTAAAACCATCCATTCCTCTATAAAAGGGCATGCGTTTGAAGAAAGAAGGCAGGCAATCTATGTGAGAAATTTCATATAATCTTGTAAGAAGAGTTGATCTGTAAGAAGTCTGGAATCAATAAAGACTATGTTTCTTGTTATTTCTTGTACAATATAAGGTATGACTTACTAATCTCTTTCCCTTAAGAGAGTTTTGTAAGGCTCTGTCTGAAAGAGCTTGCAAAAAGATCAATTTACAACATTCTATAAGTTGAGCTATACACCTAATGATAGTTGTAACCCCTGTTTTCATTAATACGTAATTTTCAAGTATTTTTCTGCATTTTAAATCATTAGTATTTTGTAAATATTTTCTCCTAAATAGATTATATTATTATTCAAACTATTTTTTGAGCCAATATGCAAATTATTCGATTATTTAATATTTTATTCAAAGCCCAATTATTTGACTTTGTTAAAAGCCAATTTTTGTATTTTAATTTTTATTATTTGTTAATCTGAAATCCAATTGTTTGCTCTAAAGCCCAAATTTGTATTTGATTTTGTTAAATTAATTCGAGCCCAATTGTTTAGCCCAATACCCTAATTATTATTATTTTGTTATAAGCCCAATTATTGAAGCCCAATTTCGTATTTGATTTTAATTAAATTAATTTGAACCCAAAATATTTCAGCCCAATGTCTTAATTGTTTTAATTAAATATTTTTGAGCTCAAAAACCAAGCCCAAATCCAAGACCCATATATTGTACAGATTTATTTCCTACTCCTACCCGTATACAATTTATTTTCTCCCCCACTTTTCTGTCCCGTACTCTGTCTTCCCACCTCCTCGCTGCCGTTCGTAGCTTCCCTGCGCCGCCTCTCGCTCGAGCTCCATCGCCTTTGCCGTGCCTCTCCTTCAAGCTCCCTCCATTGCTGCCGTCACTCGAGCTCCATTGTCGAGTTCCTCGCCGTCACTGCACCGTTACCCACCATTCGTTTCCCCCTTATCGTCTTCCTCCAGTCGACTTCCGCTCATCGTCTCTATCCCCTGCCCAGTCGAAGCTCTGCCTCCACTCGCGCCATCGCCAGTCACCTCGGAGCTTCGCCCTGTCGCTGCTCCTTTCCTCACCGCTCGCCTGTTGCTGCTCCCACTCTCACCCAGTCATCGCCGTCCATCTAGTCGCACGCTCCCTTCTGCCGCTCGCTCTCTCTCTCTCTCTCTCTTTTTCTATCTCCCTCCCTGTTCAGTAAAGAAGAAGAAGGAGGAGTAGTTTTGGGGATTTGTTTATTTGCTGTTTGGGTATATTATTGGTGTGTTGGTGTTTGGAGTTTGGGACTAGAGCTAGTGAGTTGTTGTGGAGTTATTAGTTGTTGTTGGAAAGTTACTATTTGGAGTGTTGCTACCTTGGAGTTATTGAAAGGAGTCGTTGCTGTTTGCTACTTTGGAGTTTGCTATTCTAGGAGTTGCTGATTTGGCATGGCTGCCAAACATCTTACACGTGTTCTGCTGCCCGGGATACCGATCCCGTTATTCTTGCTTCAATTTTATCGTCGTCGACTACCAGGCAAGTGTCTCTTGTACAATTTTATTTGTTCTAGTACAAGCCCTTGTAAAAATACCGCAAGTATATTATTTTGACTCCAATTCGCATTCATAAGTCGAATTGATAACCATTTCCATACATAATCCGTATCCCGTATTCGTACAAGATCACGAATACTTTGTTGCCATGTCCGTTGCATGAACACAATACACATATATACTATTATACATGATATTGTGCATGAATTGCTTGTTATTAGGTTGCATGTTGTTATAATATATTATATTCTTGATTAAGTGTTATGCATGCCATTAGTTGCATCATATGTTATAAGTCCTAAAATATGTTTTCTTACCTCGTATAAGTCTTGATACTTGATCTTGTCATGTTACCCTTGCCATGTTACCCGTCCCTGTTGTTGCATGTAGTCATTGTTCATGTTTAATTGTAATAAAAAGATAACAAGCCGGGGTATAAAGGGAGAAGATTTAGTAGTGGGTAATATAGAAGAGCGTACTCGGTCGGGGGCTCGTGGTTCCTCGCTGCAAATTTATAAGTTACAAGTTGCAAGTTTGCTAAATTACAGGTTTACATGTGCACGTTACAAGACACACTAACTACATGTTCCACATTGCACGTATCTTGATACAAGATATACTTGACTCGACTTGACTTGACATGACATGACATGATTCCCGAGTACGTGACCTATAGAATCCACCACTAGTCTAAACGTTCACTTGATTGTGGATAGCAACCATGTGGTATGGGACGCATGAAGTGCTACCTAGTTAGGTTAATAAAAGACATGACATGACACGTACACTTGCATGATCCGTTTACATGTTACATGGTTATGATGACTTGTTTACTTGTTTACATGTTACTAGTTCATGTTGACACGTTTACTTGCTTACTCGTTTACATGTTACATGTTCCTATGGATTATTTACTTGTTTATATGCATGCTATTTGTTCCATGGAGTCTTATTCTTGATTCTGTCACATGTTGTATTTGCTCTATTATATGATTCTTGATTCTCTGTTCGTTCCTGCTTTTGTTTCATTCTATTATTGTCTCGTTAGCTTGTCCACTTGCGGCCCGTGACTTGCATTAACGGGTACTTCTTTGTCTCTTTCTTGTAATAATATACTTGCAGGCCCAGATGGAGAACTACCCGAAGGTGTTGCTGAACAGAGATTTTAGTGTTGTTTAATTTCATGTTATTTTAATTCTTGTTTTATTCATGTAAACATTGTTGTAATCCGGGCGTGTTTGACCCGTAACTATGTTTCTTTCCAGTTGTTGGTTATGTTCATGTAATATTCATGTACTTTGTTATCCTGTTGTGATTTTATATGCTTTCGTGGTTGAAATTGTTATCTTGTTGTTGAGTTAAATTTACAGCTTATAAATGATGTATCCGCATCATTCGCTGGGACTCAGTTACGTGCCTGTGTTCCTGTATTCTGGGAAGCGGGGCGTGACAATAGTAAACGAGCTAGGTTGTGGTTGCATGTGCTGAAGTGCTACTCAATTGTTCCAGATGAAGCTCTCTTGAGGAGCATAGTAGTCATGGGATTAGCGGAACGTAAAATGAGCAATGAAATCAAGGTGTATACAAGAGGTATTTTATCCACTGGTAGTAACCGGTACAGAACAGCTCAAAGAGGCTCAGCTAGGTCGGAAGCATGTTGGACCCTTTTTGTTTGATTTTTATGGTATACTTAGAAACCTCTTCCTACTCTTGATTTATGCACTTATTGTTTCAAACTTTAAATTCATCAGAATCATAAAATGAATAATAATAATAGTTTCAATCATTAGTTAATTCAAGAATTAATGACTAACTATCCTGGAAGTGATAGAATGTGGGTTTTTTATGTTTACTATCCTCAATGTTTAACAAGCCCAGTTGAATTTTATGAGTTTGAATTATTTTTCTGTAGCATACAACGAGTAATTATTATAACAATAAATCAAGTTAATCATGGTCAAACGAGTAATATAAATGTTCAAATAATTGATGACCTAACTTTCAGGAAAGATCTTTATTATTCTATAAAAATGGAGGATTTGATAACTATATAACTAGTCCTAAAACAACATATAGGCAATTTCTTGAAGAAAACGAATATATGGAAGAACCTCCATACGATAGTGATAGTGAATTATCAGAAACAGAATCAGAATTTATGAGAGAATTTGAAGGAGAATGTGAAACTATGCTTGATTATTTTAATATTTGGAAGAATGATGATGTATGTTATTTTCAAGAATAATAATTTTAAAGTTTTTGATACTCTCTTGTTCTATTTTGTAGGCAATCACATCTCCTTCACATTCCGCAACACAGTTGGTATCAGAGTATGGTTTAAGGGTAAGAATTCTTAATTAATTTTTTCATAAATTAAACACACTAATTTATATACTATAGAAGAAGAAACAAAATATTCAATATAAAAAGTAAAAATTATTCTAAAACCCAAAAAACTTAAAAGTATTTAATAAAAGATCACATATCCTATAGAAAATATTATAGGAAGTGTATTATATAAATTTAATTGAACACTAGGCCATTTTGGTAAATAATTTTCTATAGGCCATTTTGAAAAATATTTTCAAAAATTAGGCAAAATAGCTAATTAGCTCATAAATATTTTCAACGTGTCTACTGATCTGGAAAGTGATTCCTAAATTCTATGATCCGTTCAATAGCTGTGTAACGTCTACATCAGCAATGGCAGACTTACTAGATTCTGGTGGAATAAATGGTGTGGCTGACCACACACTTAGAGATCTTTTTCCAGACTTATTTGCACAAGAAACACAACCAAATTGCACAGTGGCCGCAACTTGGGGAAGAATGTCTTGGAAGCCAGCCTTTAATCAGATAGTTGACGAGGGCTCTCAGCTCAGGTTTTCAGAGCTACATGCTCATAATGCCAACTCAGGAGTACAAAGTTCACAAGGACCAGATAGAAAAGCCTGGGGGCTTGAGAAAAATGGAACATTCACGGTACGTTCACTTTATAACCGCATTCACTTCAGGGGTTGTAGACCGAAATAGTCGGCAATTATTTAGAAAGCATAAACACCGCTGAAAGTGAAAGTCTTCCTGTGGCATGTCCTAAACGACGCGAGTTTGACTAGAGAGAACCTAGTTAATTGCCAACCAAATATTGATACCTCCTGTGGGTTCTGCAATACATTCACCGAAACCAGAGATCATCTTTTTTCTGGATTGTCACAGGAGTAAGGCGGTCCTCGTACATGTCCTCAGTGCCTTGTGAACTAATGATTACCCCTATAAAGTACGAGGATTTGTGGACCGGTCCGAAATTCGTCGCCGATAGACGTTCTGTGAAAGAATAGACGTTCTATGAAAGAAGCTTGGCATATCGCTATCGCTGCTACGACCTGGATCCTTGGGCTAGATATGAATAATTATTAATTTTGTGGGACTAGTAAAAGTATTTTTGCTAACTTAACTCACATCATGTATCTTATTTCATTATGGACTACATCTGCATCGACAAGTCCTAGAGGGAGGATTTTCAGCACTTTCCATGTGGAGGAGTACGATGATGATGAGATCGAGATCGGTCATACGCTTGACTGAGGGACGAATCTTTGCTGTACTTTTATATTTTTGATAGATCCCCACCCCCAGGGCCTGTTGGGGGGATCTAGTTGCTTGTATGTACTTCTGATAATTAAATATTTCTATATTTGCCCCTCCCTCCCATGTTCGGGGGATGCCTTATGTTTTATTTATGTATTGTAGGACTTTGTATTTTACTCAGTATACTGAGTTTATTTTATTAAGCTCTTAGTAATGAAACAAGGTGGCCATACTCCACCTTTACCCTAAAAAAAGTGTACTCTACCAATAAAAAGTTAAAATAAAATAAAAACGGTACATTGCATGCCCAAATCGGAGCTAATGAGGTGGATTTATTCATGTGGACTCTTTACTGAACTTGTTGCAATTCCTTTGTAAACAACGACCAAATTACACCTATTTTTAGAGACATTCATAGGTAGAATCAATCGTTCCACAATCCAATTTTAAAAGAGTCCAAATCAAACTCCTCTTTACATTTGGTTGCCTTGCATTTGCAAGATTGCAGCTACAATTACAGTTGCAATTACAATATTTGGACAAGTTTATAAGATTGGTTGTAATTGCAAGTAATCTTATGAAATATTACTCAAATTGACTTGCGCCTACAATGGGTGCAAGTTAAAAGTTGCAAATGATGCACTTTTTGCAACTAAAAAATAAGTTTGTATTTTAATTGGTTTACTCAAATAATACAAGTGAGTTTGATTTTGCAAACCAGTTGCAAAATAAGCCAGTTGTAATACTTTTTTGTGTTGCTAAACACATTAGCCTCAAAACATAACACTGACGCGATCAATTATTTTCGCTGCTATATAATGGAATGATTTGCGGTACTAGGCCACTTTTTAAAACTATTTATAATTTTAGACCAGTTCACAAACTATTAGAATTTTAGCTATCCAGTACCACGTCAGCAGCTGCCGCTGTTGGGAATAGCGGTCTCTTCATAGCAACCTCTCACACTAGAGAGGATATTGTATAATGGACACGACTCGGTGTAACTAAGGTCGCTATTGTCCATAGCGACCTTGTATAACCATGGCCGCTATTCCCAATAGCGATCTCAGGTTGGCCCAATCGCTTTTAGGCCCACCTGAGGTCGTTATTGGGAATAACGACCTTAGTTATACAATGCAGCTATTGACAATAGCGACCTCAGTTATATCAAGTGGTTTGCAATTATACAATACCCTCTATAATCTTCCAAGTGTGGGAATCCAATGTGTTGGTCGCTATGAAGAGGCCGCTATTCCCAATAGCGGCCGCTGCTGACGTGGCACTGAGTAGCCAAAAATGTTAATAGTTTGAGAAGTGGCCTAAAATCGCAAATAGTTTCAAAAAGTGGCTTAGTACCGCAAAAAATTCTATATAATGAAAGAAGGGTACACTGCACGTGCATTCTACGTGTAAAAGCAAACATCTCATAATAAATTGGGCAAGCAGCAAAAGCAACCCCAAAACCCCCCCAAACCCCAAAACTTAAAAAGGGAAACCAAAATTCTCTCAGTGCGGAAATGGCGGCTAACGCTATCCTCCTCAAACTCCCCAATCCCATCACCTTCAACCCAATTCCAAACCCCCCCAAACCCACATCCCCCTCCTCTTCTCTCTTCTTCCATCCCTCCAAAATGCGACCTTTGCCTCTCAACTTGGGACTTGTGGGCCCACCAAGAAAGGGTCTGGATTTCTTGAGATGCAGTGCGGTTTCCGGTGGTGGCGATGGAGGAGGGGTTGGTGGTAATGGGAATTCTGGAGGTGGTGGTGATGGTGGTGATGTAAGTGGTGGTTTTGATGGTGATAGTGATGATTCCTCCATCTTCTCTTGGTAACTGCAATTTTTCGTCTTTTTTTTTTTTTTTGATAAAAAAATGCCATAGAAAGATTTGTGTAAGCAACCCACATGAAATCTGTGTTGGAAAGTGTTGGATTTTACGCGCAATTGGAATCTTATACCTTGATAAGATAACCCAAGAGATTTAATCATTTAGGGTCTTTCACAATGTATCAGAGCAATGCAGGTTCAATTCCCTCTTGGCGCACATTAATATGAACTGCGTCTCCATGTTTCTTTGGTCAACAGTTACTATCAAACCCATGTGTAGCTTTAGTTCTGTTGGATGAATTATCATTGGATCTGATAAATATTGTTTTTAAACGGTCTTGATGGTAGTTTCCCTGTTTTTTTGGAAAACAACTTTCAGTCAATGAACCAAACATCACCAAGCCCATTCTATGTAAATATTTTCTGTTGTTAGGGAAGCAACTGGTTTTCTTTTCTCTCACTTCACATTTTAATAGTATGTGGAGTCACAATTGATGTTCTGAGTTTTTCAGGTATTTGATGGCTCTTGATAAGTACCCAGTGGCAACAAAAGCTATCACCTCTGCATTTCTGACCCTTATAGGAGATTTAATTTGTCAGGTACTTATTTTTCTCCTCTACGTCCCTTTATCTCTTTGATGATATTCCTTGCCACTGAACTGTAAATTTTGTAATTATATGAGATTTATTCCTGACATTTGGAGTCATTTTCCTATGGGCGATACTGATACCAGCAAACTACATATTAGAAACTGGGAATTATGGTATTTTTGTGGGGACACATAAAGCTAGCGATGCTTTCGGATCGGATACGGATTGGAAATTGGCTATACCAACATCCTTATCCGCATTCCAAAGACGGATTCGAATACGGATACGATTATGATTCGGGAAAAAAATCATATCCGTATCCGCAAATTTCGAATATGGACGTGAATCAAATACGGTCTACTGGATAACGGATACGAATTTAGATATCAAACATATAATTTTTGCTATAGTGTTTTTGCTTAACTAGTACTTAGACATGTTGCGGCTATCAATTTTTATATCTAACCACAAAATATAAATCAACATAACAAAAGAAGTGAAGGGTAATTTTTTCATATATGTATAGCTCGTATAAAAATGAATATATTACATGCATATGGTTTGAACTTGACTTCTTTAACTTTTTTGCGAGGACGAGAATGCGCTACTGAACAAGACAACACTTAGGAAAAACCGAACTGCAATAATGGAGAAAGTATTAACCACTATCTAATTAAGGCAAGCACACATGGCACACGCCTACAAACGATTTAATTAAACCAGAATCGGAGGAACAAATGCACATATTTCGTATTAGAACATCCTCCCAAAGATGCAAATTATGTATTACTAGTGATAAAAATATTGTTAACATCAATCTATGTATGTACAACATGATCTTTATAAATTCAAATGTTAACTAGGTAGTTATTCGATGTTTATTTTGTTATTCAAAAAGTTTATCAGCATTAATATCTTTCTCTGTCACCAAATTTCCAGCAGATGGATATAAAAAGACCATGTATATTAGGTATTGAACTCGAATCTGATCAGGTTTGCTCGATGACTTTAGATAATTTGGGTCGGATTAATAAATTACTGTCTGGTATATTCATATAAAGTTAAGACACTTGTATTCAGAGTCCTAAATTATTCTTATTATGTCATCAAGATCATTACTGGTAACAATGTCCCAAACATTTTGGTGGCTCAGGTGTTCTTACGTTGTCAACTCCTTATCCGACTCTTTCTATAGTGGAAGGACTGGGGATGCAACTCCTCTTACCGCCCGGCGATCTCGTGCTCCTCCGCTCAAAGCCAATCTTCACATGTGGCTGGTCATCATAGACCGACCACTATTAGCAACAGATTTCTGCCCCCCTAGCCATTGCTAAAATTTTTCCCTGCCCTCTTTGCGAAAGTCAACCTGAAACTGCCGTGTCTGGTTTCTCACATGCCTTCAGGCTCATTTATGAAATAAACCAGAAAACTTTTATTTGCGAAAGTCAACCTGAAACCCGTGTATGTGTGAAAATTCATTGGTTTCTCGATTGTGAAGATTCTATTTATGGCACCTTCCTAACTCTTCTTCATTAACAAGAAAATTTGCCTCAAGGTGTTGAGCAAAAAGATCTACTTCTGCAAGAGCACGCAAAACAGTGGCGAGATACAACTTTCGTTGAAAAAGATACCGTAACATATTTCACTTTGCTTGTCATAGTCATCATGAACCACCCAATTTTCATCAGTGGGATGACAAACTAATATCAGCTTCCCTTTTCATCAGTGAGTTATCTTCTTTTCTCAATTTACGCAACAATGCTTAAATTACTCTCAAGTTTCATCCTCAGACATGCATATGTAATCAATTCCCAATTTGAGAACTATATTTAATATCTACATGAGATAATAATTAAATTTCAATGGACGAAATATCGAGTGACAAACAAGAAGTGAAAACAAATATAAGAGAATGCATGCGGACAAGGTTATCCTCTAATATGAATATAGCTGACTAAAGAAAATGATATCGAATAAGGGATGCTACAAGCATAACTCAAACTTCTTTTTATGATCAGAAACAATAACTTACAATATGAACGAGATTTAATGCCTTTTGCCCTGCTCCAGTTGAATCTTTTTTCATCCACAAATGGTGCTCCTTCTTTCCAGATCTGCTAGTGCTTCTAATATGATATAATGTGTACTAACAATCAAAAATATTTTAATAAGCATATAATTCTAGGAAGGAAGCGCTGGGGAAGAAGGTGGGCAACCTGTCGTCTGGATGCGCTGGGGAAGAAGTGCGCAGCCTGTCGTCAGGTGAAGGAAGCGATGAGGAAGATGTCGGAGATGAGTTCGGTGGTCGGAGAGGATGTTGGAGGTCGGAGAGGAGTTCGGGTGGTCAGAGGTCAGAGGTCAGAGGTCGGGTGAAGGAAGTGACGGAGGATGTCGGAGAATCGATGATTTGGGGATTGGGGGAATAATTAGGGATTTGGGGTCAGTGGTCGTAGAGGCGGTTGGAGGTCAAAGAGGAATTCGGGTGTCGGGTGAAGGAAGCGACAAAGAGGAGCTGAGGAGGTCGGACCGTCGGAGGATCGGGGGGATTTGGGTTAGGCTGAGTTGGGGATTTTTGAGAATGAAGACTAGGGTTAGGAGTAGACGATTAGGAGTAGACTTAGTTAGGAATTTCTGAAATTATATATATATATATATATATAGGTAAAAGGGATATGAGCAACTTGCTCATTTAGTAAATGAGCAAGTGATTATGTGCCATGCATGTGATATATTGGACAACTAACATTTTTAAGGATTTTCCAATTACATGCATGCCACATCATCAATTGCTTATTTACTAAATGAGCAAGTTGCTCATACCTCTTTTTTCCTATATATATATATATATACTAGATTTGCTCGTGGGCACGTACCTACGGCACGTCTTCGGAACGATACAAAACACGAAAAGCCATGTAAACAGTAAAACAATAATTATGTAGCTCAAGTTTGAATAGTATGACAATAATTAGTTATAAATAAAAGTCTGTTTCCATTAGTATATGTTGAAAAATAATTATAAATGGGGTATAAAATCTAACTTCTTTGAACTTTAAGTGTGGAAAATAATGAAATTTAATTGTTGAAGAGATATTTGCTATTAAAAATTCTGAAATTTTACAAAACCTAAATCTTAAAATCAAAATTTCTAAGTAAATAAAAAAAGAATGGGAGAGAGAGATAGAGAGAGAGAGAAAGAGAGAAATATGAAAAAAGTAAAGAGAGAAGAGAGAGAGAGCAATAAAGTAATGAGTTTTTTAGGGGGAAAAAATTTGGTTTTGGGGTTTGAAATTTTGGAGGAAAAATGTGTTTTGTGAGGTTTGATATGGGCCTTTGATTTTTGGGGGATTGATTGTGAGCCACTTGATAGCTTTCTTTGTAATTTATTATATAGATATATATATTCCGTTGTGCACTAGGCCTCCGTGTGCACTCGGCCTTCTCGCCTTTGTATTAACGGTCTGAACCATTCACATTGATCTACGCATCTAAATTAGTCTAAATATGTAAAATCAAATCATTTGATATTTATTTGCCCATCCATTGAAGTGTTACAAAATTGCATAGCTAAAAATTGTTGTTTTTTATAGTCACACGATGGATGGGCAAATGAATTTCAAATGATTTGAATCTCCATATTTAGACTAATTTAGATGTGTAGATCAATGTGAACGGTTCGGATCGTCAATACGAAGGCGGGAAGGTCGAGTGCACACAGAGGCCTAGTGCACAACGGAAGGGGACTCTCTCTCTCTTTATATATATATATAATTTGTGGGTATCCGATCTGCTTTTTTTAAAGAATATTTGTATCCACATCTGTATCTGTATCCGAAATATTTTTGATTTGGATATCCGAATCTGTATCCATATCCGCCCGGATATGGATTTTTCATATCTGCATAAATTTTTTAATTCGGATACGGATCGGATCGGATCGGATCGGATTTATCCTTATTCGAGAGCATCCTACATAAAGCTGCTCAAAGAATATTCTGAATTTAAAAATATGACTTGTAGGTTGATATTTGGCCTCTTTTTCTCTACTTGATGTGTGAACTCATTTTGATACTTCTGGTAGAGAAAGGTATAAAACTGGCCCAAAATCTATTGGATTTGGAACTGTGTTACTTACTAAAGTATTCAGGTATTGAAGATGTCCTATGCTAAATTGGTACATACAATTTTGTAGTATGTTGACTGAAGTTTGGAGCTGTTACATGAGAGTATGTTCAGCAGGAATTGTATCCAACTAAATTTTTGAGCTTCTATATATCTATATAATAAAACACAAAGAAAGCTATCAAGTGGCTCACATTCAATCCCTCCAAAATCAAAGGCCCAGATCCAACCTCACAAAACACATTTTTCCTCCCAAAATTTCAAATCCCAAAGTCAAAAATTTTCCCTCCAAAACTAAAAAACCCATTACTTTATTACTATCTCTCTCCTCTCTTAATTTTTTCATATTTCTCTCTTTTTTTCTCTCTCTCCAATTTTTTCTTTATTTACTTAGAAATTTAGATTTTGTAAAATTTTCAGAATTTTTATGCTTTTTTTATTGCACATGTTATATTGAACATAGCAAATATCTCTTCAACTGTTGATTTTCATCATTTTCTACCATTAAAGTTCTAAGAAGTTAAAATTATTTTTCAACATATACTAATAGAAACATGGATTTTTATTTACAACTAATTATTGTCATTATATTCAAACTTGAACTACATAATTATTGTTTTACTGTTTACAAGGCTTTTCGTGTGTTGTATCGTTCCAAAGAATTGTCGTAGGCACGTGCCCACGGGCAAATCTAGTATATATATATGGGATATGGGTGTAGATATAATGTGGAACAGGGAAGGTACAATTATAAGATTAGAGATGAATCCCGAAGAAACATATCTGAAACTTAAGTGGAGTTGAAGGGCGATTCTTGAAAGATCACCAACAATTTAATTTAAGCATAAAGGCACCATTAGAAATTATTGATATTCAGTATTTAATTGTAGCTCGGGTGATGTAAAATCAACCCTAAATAGAGAATTTCCAAGAATCTTAAAAGATTAGTTTTACCAACATGTAATGCGGATCAAAGTTAGAATTTTAAACAATTAATCGGTTTGATGGATTTTCAAGAATTGAATTTAAGTTTAACAAGCCCAATTAATAATTCAGTTCTAACAATCAATAATTTAATTCCTAAGCGTTCTTTAGCCAGTAAGAGATTCAATACTGATTTGTACTTCTAATTAGGCAAGTGGAACGCTCAATCTTAATATTTGTGGTCGACAGTTAAATTGAATAATATAATAGAGATAATAAAGTAGTGTAACACAAATATTTGAGAATTGGAAAGAGTATACCGAGGGTTTGAAGAACTCAGCGTAGATCTCAGGTTGAACAGCAGCGAAGAGCACATCAATACAAGAGACAGCAATGGCAGCAACAACTTCAAGAGCAATGGCAGCAAAAGCAAGGAGCTGGCAGGTCTGGGCTGGCGGCGAGCGGGTGCGGCATCGACAGTGGCGACGCAGCGCAGCATCGGGATGGCGCGCTTGGGTGTCGACGGGAAGAACGATGACGAGGGGCGTGGAGGTAGAGCAGGACCGGGCGACGCGATTTGGGGTGGAGGTGAGAAAAGAGTCGACGCTGGTGGGTTTCGATCGGGAAGGGGTTTGGAGATGTGGGGATGTCGACTTCGACAGTGGAGGCGAGAGAGGGTAGGGTGGCGACTGGGCTGCGGGAGCGATGGCATTGGCATTGGCAGTGGAGTGACGTCGAAAAATCTGGATCCCGTTGCGGAGCTCCTCACGATCACTGCAAGTATCATCTGACTTCGGCTTGTTCTTCCACCTCACCAAATACTTGTGCATACCACCATCTCTTGTAGAGATTATCGGATCATCTAAAATATTATTCAATTCTTCTGTCGGTGGGTAAATAGTATCAGGTAGAGGGGTAAATATGGGAATCTCACTATTAGGCTGCATGGTGGACTCATCTATAAGAAAATTTATATGGTTGAATTTTGAGTCTTCATAGAGTACTAGATCCTCAATATTGAAAGTCTTACCTATGCCAAAGCCTCCAGGAAGGTCAACGACATAGGTATTATCATTGATTGTCTGTAGAATCTTAAATGGGCCTAGCAGCACGTATGTTCAAGTTCTTAACGGGTCCAACAGGAAACCGTTCCGGATGAATTCAGCATCTGGATCCCGTTGCGTGAGCTCCTCACGATCACTGCAAGTATCATCTGACTTCGGCTTGTTCTTCCACCTCACCAAATACTTGTGCATACCACCATCTCTTGTAGAGATTATCGGATCATCTAAAATATTATTCAATTCTTCTGTCGGTGGGTAAATAGTATCAGGTAGAGGGGTAAATATGGGAATCTCACCATTAGGCTGCAGGGTGGGCTCATCTATAAGAAAATTTATATGGTTGAATTTTGAGTCTTCATAGAGTACTAGATCCTCAATATTGAAAGTCTTACCTATGCCAAAGCCTCCAGGAAGGTCAACGACATAGGTATTATCATTGATTGTCTGTAGAATCTTAAATGGGCCTGCAGCACGTATGTTCAAGTTCCTAACGGGTCCAACAGGAAACCGTTCCGGATGAATTCGAACCATCACCTCGTCACCAATATCAAAAGTTATAAATTTCCTTCTAGTATCTGCTATTAACTTGTAGTTAAAATTATTCTCATTAAGTTTCTTAGAAATTTTTCTATGCAAGTCATGAATGTGATATGCAAATGTGGGTGCAGACTTTGTGACTCTTGGATGTTCTAACACATGGATAAAACCTATAGGCTGCCAAGTGACTCGGGATGGGATGGGTGATTCAGATACACTCAATGGAGGTGACTGGACAGACTGAATATAATTGAGAGACTGGTCATCCTATTTTTCATCAAAGTCATCATTTACATTAGGTTCATAGGTAAACTCAGTGTCAGGCTCATCAGTGATGACTGCGATACCCTCTACTATATTGATCCTACTTGGGCTGGGGCAGTTGCCAGCAACATGGCCGTATCCCTTACGTTTATAGCACTTAGTGAGAGGATCAATCTTAGAATAGTCTCTTTCAGTATTCTTACCCGTGTTGTCATTTTTAAGTGGATAGGAATTTGAAGTATGTTTTTTTGGGTAAGACTTGTTAGAGTACTGAGGAGAGGTGTGCTCAGGTCTAGAGGGATCAGGAGGATTCATTCTGGAGGAATGATCCATCGAATCGCTGGACTTATAATGGAAACTTGCTTTAAGGGAATCCATATCGAGGACAAGAGCATAAGCTGCCGCTAATGAGTCCACATTTCTATGAATTAGCTCGTTCCTCAGATCGGCTCGTAATTCAGCCCTAAACCTAGGGAGAGTTTGTTCTTCACTCTCTTTACCTAAAGCATTGCACCAAATAAGGAAGTCATCAAATTTATCAACATATTCTTATGTGGATTTACTTGATATAGTTGGTTCCACGAATCTAGCAATTGGGTGTGGAACGATAACTGTACATATCTCTCAGTGAGCTTCTCTTTCATGGCTTCCCAAGTGGCTATGGGTGCCAGGCCTCGGCCTCTGCGGGCGTGTTCAAGATTGGTCCAGTGTTGTTGAGCTTTTCCAGTCAATTTTATCGTGGCAAATTTAACTTTCAGAGCTTCGCTCATGTCAAACCACACAAAGTAGTGGTCCATCGCACGGATCCAATCAAGATAGGCTTGAGGTTCCATGTGGCCTTCAAAATGGGGAACGTCAGTCTTAACGTTCTTCTTATATTGTTCGTCAGGGTCACGTTCTTGACGCCGATCGTCACGAACATTCCCTTGAGGGATCTGACGATTGGTATGAAGCTCAGGGACAACGGTTTGATTTAATTCCATTTTTTCAAGTCTCTGATTAATATTGACAAGAGTTGCTTGAATGGCAGTTAGGGTAGCGGAGATTCAGAGTTGTCCATTTCAGGTCGGGGAAGTCTAGGGTTCCTAATTGAGTGATTTGGAAGGGATAAGAACGGTTCTTCAGGATCTGTGATGGTGCTGCGAAGGTGCATTCACCAAAAGTGGAAACTAGGGGTCGTGTGTGCTAAAATTTGGAAAAACGTGTCCTAATTTTTTATTATTTTTTTTAAAAAAAAAACCTGAAGTGATCTAAAAGAACAAAAGAAAATAAAATAAAAGGCTTTAAATAAATGCAAAAATAATGCCTAAATGATGCAAGAACTAGAGTTTTAAGAACCTTTGCTCTGATACCAAAATGATGTAAAACCAACCCTAAATAGAGAATTTCCAAGAATCTTAAAAGATTAATTTTACCAACATGTAATGCGGATCAAAGTTAGAATTTTAAACAATTAATCGGTTTGATGGATTTTCAAGAATTGAATTTAAGTTTAACAAGCCCAATTAATAATTCAGTTCTAACAATCAATAATTTAATTCCTAAGCGTTCTTTAGCCAGTAAAAGATTCAATACTGATTTGTACTTCTAATTAGGCAAGTGGAACGCTCAATCTCAATATTTGTGGTCGACAGTTAAATTGAATAATATAATAGAGATGATAAAGTAGTGTAACACAAATATTTGAGAATTGGAAAGAGTATACCGAGGGTTCGAAGAACTCAGCGTAGATCTCAGGTTGAACAGCAGCGAAGAGCACATCAATCCAAGAGACAGCAATGGCAGCAACAACTTCAAGAGCAATGGCAGCAAAAGCAAGGAGCTGGCAGGTCTGGGCTGGCGGCGAGCGGGTGCGGCGTCGACAGTGGCGACGCAGCGCAGCATCGGGATGGCGCGCTTGGGTGTCGACGGGAAGAACGATGACAAGGGGCGTGGAGGTAGAGCGGGACCGGGCGACGCGATTTGGGGTGGAGGTGAGAGAAGAGTCGACGCTGGTGGGTTTCGATCGGGAAGGGGTTTGGAGATGTGGGGATGGTCGACTTCGACAGTGGAGGCGAGAGAGGGTAGGGTGGCGACTGGGCTGCAGGAGCGTTGGCGTTGGCGGTGGAGTGGTGTCAAAGTGAGCAAGGAGGGGTGGAGGTCAGGTGTATTAGGGTTTCGGGAGTTGGATTCGGGATCAACGAAGGGGAAGAAGGAGAGAGAATGGATTTGGGTTAAATTTAATTTGGATTTTGGAGATTAGGGTTTGGGTGTAATTGATTTGGGGGATTTTTTTTAATTTGGGGACAGATTTTAGAGTTTATGACAAATCCTAACAAATTGGATCTCAATTGTATCACACAGAGAAGAAGATGAAGAGCAAAACTTAACACAATAATTTTTTAATCAACAATGGCATATCTTTTTCATTAATCTCAAGGCCTATATATAGGTTCAAAACAAATCAAGATACAAATCTCAGAATATTCTCAAAATCTCAAAAATATTCTAATGCATAAAAAAAGATTACATTTGGCCATAATTGCCAAAAAACAAATATGGTACTGAAATAAAATTCTAAACTAAATAAAATTGATGTCCTCATCATCGGGTCTCCATTAGACTATATGATGAGGGATAGCATCTATTAGGAATTAGCACTGAAAAGATTGATCAAATTTTTTTGCTTGGTAGTTTAACCAAATATTATTGTGCCAAGCTGTACTGATGTTTATTTTGGAGAAAAGTTCGTAGGCTTAAAGCAAATACAACAAAGGAGAGGGAGGTGTCTCAAAGTAAGCCCTAGTGTGGAAGAAAGCTCCAATAAACAGAGAAAGATACACCCTTGAATAGGAAAAAAATATTAATTGTGGGTCCTGATACTGATCCCATTGAGTCTCCATGAATTGCAATTAGCCGTCAGAAATTTTCAACTTAGTCATTGCATAATGAGCTTGCAAGTTGCAAGAATGTGCGCCTGTATTTTTAATTCAAATACTCTTGCCACTATCAGAGGATAGATGCTTGCCCACATCCTCCTCTAATGGAAGGAATGGTCATCCTGCTGGAGCTGAGATCGGTGGTAAACTTTTAATGAAGTTAACTGTGAGCAAAGGAGGGCCAAACCTTGCAGAAAATCTTGATGCTTTATGCTTGGTGGTATGTAAGAAGAAGTGATGTATAGCTGGCATAATCTTTGTAAGGAAATTGGCGATGTTTCTAAAATGAGAGTCGTCGCAGAATGTAGAGAATGAGAAATGTAGAGATGTAGGCACTACACAAAAGAAGAATACACACAAGATTTAATGTGGTTTAGTCAAAATGGACCTAAACCCGTGGGCAAAAGGCAACGAATGATTCACTAATCACTACTATCAAATGGATAATACAATACAAGACACTCACTCTAAAGCCCCTTAACAATAGAGCTAATCTTCTCTCAAAGAAAATGAAGAGGAGGGGGAATCAAATTTTGAACCCTCCTACTCAGCTACTCACAATAACTCTCAGCCTGAAGTTAGTAGTGAACTCTCTATTCTTATGAGAATCACTACTTCACTTCTGCTTTCTTGTTTCAACACTCCAGCAGCCCAATATATATAGGCATGCAAGTGAACCTATACATACATGTGATGCATTCTTATTACTATGCCAAGAAGCCCTTCATCATCATTTCACACATAGCCCTAGGAGTTGGCAGTAAAAAAAAACTCAGCTAGATGTAAATGGTTCACATACCCATTTCACATGGACATGATTCGCATGCTTGGCATCTTCTTTCAGTCAAAGAAGATAACTTATATTGTTTCTATTCAAGGCACAATTCACAATCTTGAGCTTATGCAAATTTCTATTGGAAAATATTAGCACATAATTGATTTATAGCATGCTTATTATTATTCAAAAGCATAAACATGTAAAAAATAATTTATTAACAAACTTAAGATAAAGCAAGTTCGAAAATATGCTAGTTGAGGGACAAGGTCATGCCTAAAACACTCTGCTATCGAAAGTCTAATGCCGCCCCCGTGCACGTAGACCACACAGTCATCTCCTCAGCAATAAACAAACCCCCGAGTATCCGGCTGTCAGCCGCATGGATGACTAAGACTCGTGCCGCGAACTGTACTTCAAGTTACCCATGTGTGTATAAAATAAAATAGTATTAATAGTAGTTGTAAAAGAAAAGCAACTGTCCTTTTTCCTTTTCTTCTCTTTTTGTAGCTAAGGGTACATGCATATATATAATTAGGATGAAACTAGGAGGGAGCATCTATTAGGGGATAATAATGCACAATGCATGTAACATATCATGAACATAAAGATAATGCTAGCTGGTAATAAAGGCATTAAAGGAGAGGATGAGAGTTACAAAAAGGATGGCAATTAAATAAGTTTTAATACCTAATCTAGCCATTGCCAACTGCTATTAATAGTTTTAAAACCCATTTATATGCTAGTGCCTTAGTAGTCTAGTTGTAAGCCTCTTTGCTAGTAAGCAGAGCTCGGGGGGTTCAAGTCTCGTTTGTACCAATTCCTTATTATGGGATGGGATTTGGGGTGGGGGGGGGGGGGGGGGAGAGAGAGAGAGAGAGAGAGAGAGAGAGAGAGAGAGAGAGAGAGAGAGAGAGAGAGAGAGAGAGAGTATGTTGTGTATATGTGGGCATGTGGGGGGGGGGGGAGCGGGGCTATAGCCTTGTTCCAAAACTTAATTTTCCAAATGGGATAAATATATAGAAAACTCGATGATTCCCGTGGACTGCGAAAAAAGCAACATAAAGAATCCTGGTGAAATGGTAAGATAATTGAGTTTTCTACTGATAATTGCTTCATCAAATGGTAGAAAAGAGTGAAAGGGCCCAACAAAAACATTCTCATAATAATAATAAATCATCAACTAGATCAACTATTAAAAGGAGCGACAAAACAAGTGGCAATATGGAATGCTGCAGCAATGTGATGTGGTAATCCCTCAGAAATATATCAGCTTTTCTTTTTCTTGTATTTTTTGTGATTTGGTTTATAAAATACTGGTTCTATTATGTAAGGTTTGGACTTGCCACTATCTTATCTCATGTGCCATTTTCCATTTTGCCAGCTTTTCATCGATCAAGTGAGGGATCTGGACCTAAAGCGGACATTTGTGTTTACTTTCTTAGGACTTTCGTTGGTTGGTCCAACATTGCATTTTTGGTAATTGTTCTCGATTAAAGAAAAAACAAACTTTTTCTTTCTGTCCTTCTTTGTTTTTTTCTTCGTACTCATCCTGCTGCCATGGTCTTATTACTTGTCATTCTTTTTTAGCTTGCCCACCACACTTATTAACAATAGTCTACTTCCACTGACCCGCTTAATATTTTAAGAAATAGAAATTGTATTTCACTGTTCATATCCCTGTTAAGATATTCATGAATTTCCCGACTTTTGTTGGTTACTGGATGTTTTTGTCTGTGTATGTTGTTGTATATATAAGCAGTGGATGTGGATTACTGGTAGACAAGGAGGCAGAATGGTATTGATAAGTAGCGACATATGTTTTGACCTACTTTAAATGGATCAGAAAGCAGTTGCTCTTAAATGCTAGCACTTGGGCCGTTTTTCACATATACATAGCTTCACTGGTATTTCTAGAGTAGGAATATGACTTGAGGGCATGCAACCTATTTTATTGAAAGGTTGGCTTTATTACACTCTTAGGTAGAAAGGAATGTTGCATGATACTGAGGTTTGACACATGAAATGTTGTTTCCAAAATAACAACGCCACTCCACCGATGGTATTTACAACACATTGGAGTTGCAATCTGTGAAACGAATATGGTACTCCAGATATTATTCGATTGAATCATAAAACCGATAAGAATTAGAGACAATATGTATGCATTGTGTAAAAATTATGAAAACAAATGCCTAAGTTCAAAAGTGTAGCAGTTTCAATAAATATAGTATTCACTGTGGTGTACATTTGTTACAACTATTAGGCAGTTAACATGTCGAATATTGACATTTAAACCGTATAAATAGAATAACATGTCAAATCAATTAGATGTATGTATAAAAAAAAACAGATGTCTTTGTTAAATTTTTTCAAGAAATGTACAATCTTGATGTTCTTTATTGACTCAAAAGTTTTTCTTCTAATATAGAAATAAGGAAAAAAAGAGAATCAAAATAGGATACCGTGTCCGACCAACTATTTACGGACTTATAGGGTGTTTGGCAACACCAAAAACTACTACAAGAGGCCATTTTTGCAACTGAGTTGCAAAATCAAGCCCAGTTGCAATATTTGGGTAAACCACTTCATGATTGCAACTAAAAAGAAAGTTTGCTTTTCAGTTGCAAAAGTTGCCTCACTCTTTTTCAACTTTCACCCACTGTGGGTGCAAGTGAGTTGCAAGTTGTTTTTGAGTAAAAAATGTTACCTCACTTGTGCTTACACCCCTTCTTGCAAGCTTGCCCAAATATTGCAATTGCAACTGCAGTTGCAATGCAGCCAAACGCACCATTAATCTGGGCATAATCTGTACCGAAGATTGTTTTTGCAGGTATTTGTCCTTGAGTAAATTGGTCACACTCCCTGGAGTATCTGGTTCATTCATTCGCCTCTTGCTGGATCAGGTAAATATTTACTTTGATTTTTTCCTAAATTGTTCGGCCTATTTAATTAAATTTTGTAGCTCATTTTCCAAACTTTACATATTGTCACCAAATCGTATGCACAGTTTGTATTCTCTCCTATCTTCATAGGGGTGTTCCTAAGTTCACTTGTCACCTTAGAGGGAAGGCCAACTCAAGTGATTCCTAAGCTGCAGCAGGTGGTTACTCCTTTTCCTCAGTCTTCTTGAGCGTAAATTTTTTATAGAATTTTTTAATTTTTTTATATGTTTTATTATAGGAGTGGTTTTCATCAGTGCTAGCAAATTGGCAGTTATGGATACCTTTCCAATTTCTTAACTTCCAGTTTGTTCCTCAGAAGTTCCAGGTATGGCATATTGGCATCTTGTATTATATTTATTTACAGAAAAAATGCAGTATTGTTATTTTCATACTTGCACATGAACTTAACTTTCTACATGAAGTTCAGTTTTGGATTATATTGATTATTATCCAGTCATTTATTGCAAAGAAAACCCAGACTGATCAAAAAAATGAAGACAAGAACTGAAACCCCACACCACCACCAAACCCACCACCACCTCTCTCATCAAGACCATACTGAACCCCCCCCCCCCCCCCCCCCCACCACCACCAAACCCACCACCACCTCTCTCACCAAGACCATAAATCCTACGCCATGCCCAAGCGACCAAGATACGAGGAGAAGGATCACACAGGGAGGAAGAGGGACGGTCCCGAAGGCCATGAACGGAGCAAAGCTAGACTTAAAGCCCAAGACCGTTCTCTGCCAGGTCATAGAGACAGGTTGAGAACGACGACGGAACGTGATCGTTACCCTAGCTCAGGAAAGGAGCGGTATGAAGCAGCTGAAGGAAGACTTCGCAGCGGGAGATCTGCTGACAGAACGAGACGCTCTTCTCCGGAGCCGCTCAAGCTAGGAGTTAGGCATGAGGAGCGCTCGAAGAGAACCTATGCGGAGGTGACGAAAGGTAGGTCCAGGGAGGCTGACGAGCATAGAGCTCGGCGACAGCCATCCCCCGACTCTGAAAGTTCCAACAGACGTGAAGAGAAAGAGACGGAATGGGTGCTCGTCAAGTCGAGGAAATCTCAAAAAAAGGCCGCCAGCAAAAGCATCTCCGACGAGCACAGGACCACGCCAAGGAAGAGCTGCCACAAATGCGCCAGGCAAGGCCACTCGATCAACAGTTGCAAGTATGATTGGTTTTGTTACGGCTGCAAAACGTACGGCCATATTTCGACCGATTGCCCAAAGCTCAGGGCGACGACGGCAGCGTCTAACTCCAAGGCAGTCAGTCCTCTGTTAATTGTGCCGTTGGTCGCACAGGAAAGCCAAACGCAAGAGAGCATGGCTGGAGAGAGAAGCGTTATTAGAGCCATTGTCACTGCCACGCCATTAATGGCGGAGATGGAGTCTCGATACAGGAAGTGCATCATGGTGAAAGCGCAGACCGGGAACCCAATGCCTTATGACATCAAAGATCTCCTCCTAGCTGCTGTATCCTCGACTTCGATATGGACAGTGCAAGAATCTAATGGCGGTATTTTTTTCGTGCACTGCAACGACGAGGAAGTGACGTCAGAGGCGCTTCTTATGAAAGGCTTGGAAGGCAGAGACTCTTCTGGCCTGGAGTTCTTCGTCACCATCAAGCCCTGGACACGCGAAGTGGGTGCGTTCAGCGCCGAGTCTCTCCCAACTGTTTGGATACGCCTCTTTAACTTCCCGTTCCATCTATGGGTCAAGTCCGGGTTCTAAAACGCCGTTCGAAGCTTCGGAATAGTCGTGGAGGTCGACAAAGGAACGCTAATGCACGAAGGTAGGAAGTTCGCAAGGATTCGAGTTGCCGTTGCTAACAGATCGGAAATTCCCTCCAAGATCATGGTGGAGTTCGAGGATCAGGTGTATGAAGTGTGGGTGATAGTCGAGAGTAAGAAGAGCATCAGGTTCGGAGGCTTGGATGGGGCGGAACCAATTCGAGCTACCAACGATCCAGATTCGGAGCCTGAGGTAGAAGATAGACCACGACCGTTGGATAGGGAGGGGATTGAGCTGATCCGTCCATCAAAAACTCAATCAGATTTTCCCAAAAAGGTGTTGGATAAGGAGCTGAGCTGTCAACATCTCACACTCCATTCCGCTCAGATCGAACGGCCCCAGAGTGCTGACGTGGGTACTTTCAAAAATTCGAAGAGCGCGCGCCGTTTGGAGAATCAAGACATGACGGGGAGAGGAGGTCTTTATCTGCACGGAGTTCAAGATGAGTACAAGGAAGCAGGGTTCAAGAGTAGGGGCTCAGAATGTGGGAAAAGTTCACACGCAACAGCTCATACAAAGGTCAAAGGATATGTCACTTCATGTTCAAAACTTCCCTCAAATACTGGGATTTTGAAAAAGAAAGATTCTGACAGTGAGGGGCTCCAAGCTAGCAAAGATATGGGCATCTGCATTGAGGAGTGGAACCATTTCTCTAAAGAAGAGGTTGAAGAGTCCATTAAATTGGCTATGGCCTCAATTATCGAAAAGAGAGGCAGAGGAGTGCAAAGTCAGCAGCAAGCACACATTCCTTTAATTATTGAGGGGGATGCGAACTTGAGGACCAAGGTTACGACGGCCGACCAGCCAATCACACAGCAGGCAGTGGGTCATGTGGACCGTGGTGAAACTATAGGGGCTTTGGATGGCTTACGTGACGACAACTTCATCTCCGAAACAGAAACTGAGACAGGCGACAAGGAGATTAGGGGAGGAGTCAGCAGCAGTAACAGTAAGAAAATCACCGAATATCAAAGAAAAGGAAAGCGGCAGATAACGAAAGGGGACCCGCAAATTAATAGTAAAGATGACATTGTCAGTGAGACTCCCACAGAGGGTCTGGAGGAGCACTCCGCGGGAGGTACAATATGTCCCAACTTTTCGATTCTTAATTCATTAAATGATGAGTCGCTTATTTATTTTGCTAGTCTTTACGGTCTAGCCATGGGGTCCAATAGGCTTGAACAATTAGAAAACGTTGCTATTATTAGAGGAGAGTCCAGGGTGACCTCGGTCTAAGGCTGAAGGTCTAGCGGGGGAGGTCGAGGGTAGAGGATTAGCTAAGTTATTAATGACGTACATTTTCTGGAATGTGAGGGGGATGAGGCAAAAGAGTAAAAAAAGATTGATCTCTTTGTCTATTAATAAACTTAGGCCAACAGTGTGTGGGTTCCAAGAAACTAGAATTGAGAACCAGTCCTTAGAGGAATTTAGAACTCTAAGATGGTCTGAACATTTTGAGTGGAGATTCAAACCAGCAGTAGGTTATTCGGGAGGCATAGCTGTAGGTGCGGACACAAGAATTTATGAGATACTGGAGGAGTTCGTCGACAACTTCTCAGTGTCCATTAGATTAAGAAGGAGATGCGACGACTGGGAACACGTGGTTACTACGGTGTACGGTCCTTACGATTCTAGGTTGCGTAAAGATTTTTGAGAAGAGCTTATTCTTACCAGGAATAGATGGAAAGGCCGTGGCTGTTGGGAGGAGATTTCAATATTACAAGATTCCAAGATGAACATAGAGGCAGAGGCCACATTCGCGCTGATCAAGAGAGTTTCAATAAAACCATTGACGAGCTAGAGTTAGTGGAGCTAGAAATGAATGATAGAAAATTCACATGGTCCAGTATGCAACTAGTTCCTACGTTAGCAAAGCTTGATAGAGTTTTGGCGTCCAGCGATTGGGAGGACATGTTTCCGCAAGCCAGAATTAGGACCGTTCCTCGATACACGTCGGATCATTTACCACTAGTTATAGATTGTGAACAAGTTTCGGGGCTCAAGCACTTCCCGTTTAGATTTGAGAAATCCTGGACTACATTCGAAGATACGAGGCAAGTTATTCGAGACTCGTGGAGGAGTGCAACCACACAAACCTCAGCAGTTGGTATTTGGGTGGAAAAGACCAGACGCCTCCGAAGGGAGCTAAAAGGATGGGCAAAGCTAAAATTAAACAATGCAACCTCAAGAAGAGAGTCGCTTGGCATTCGTCTCTTTGAGCTAGAGACACTGCAGGAAGACAGAGACCTGACAGGAGCAGAAAGAGAAGAGCTGAGAAACGGGAGGTTAGAGATTTAACAAATTCAAATTAGGGAAGAAATGCACTGGAAACAACGCTCGAGAATTCAGTGGTTGAAGGAAGGAGACGCCAACACAAAGTTCTTTCACAAAGTGGCAAACGGGCGAAGAAGACAGAACCACATTGGGGGGCTCCATATAGATGGATGTTGGTCTGAAGACGAGGAGCGAATTAGACGACATTTAGACAGTAGATACCACGAGCTATTGGGAAGCAGTTGCAATGCTAGATGCGGTCTCACGCCGGACATGTGGAGCACTTCTAGGATAGACAGGAGCGAAGGAATTGAGGATATATTTTCGGAGGAGGAAGTGTATGAGGCAGTCAAGAGACTAGGACAGGACAAAGCTCCGGGACCAGATGGGCTACCCATTTTCTTCTACAAAATCTACTGGCAAATTATAAAGGACTTGATGAACATTTTCAAAGAGCTTCACGACGGATCCGCAACCCTAGAAAGGCTTAACTATGCGTCAATCGTCCTCATCCCCAAAAAGCAAGAAGCTAGATCAGCAGAGGATTTTAGACCGATTAGTTTGATAAACGGGTCTTTCAAAATCATCACGAAAGTGCTAGCACAGAGGCTGGCACCGAATCTTCAAGATGTAATAGCTCAGTCGCAGAGTGGATTCATTCATGGAAGGGACATTATGGATAGCATTGCAGCCGCACATGAGATCGTGTTCAGGGGAAACAAAGGAAAGGTGGACGGCTTCCTATTGAAGTTAGACTTCCAAAAAGCTTACGACTCAGTGCATTGGGACTGACTGTGTGGATGAAGCACTCAGGTTAAAAGGTTTTGGCGAGAAATGGAGATCATGGATACAAAGATGTGTCCGGGGAGGGAAGTCGTTCATTCAGGTTAACGGGTGGCAAGGGAAGGAAATCCGGTGCAAAAGAGGTCTCAGGCAAGGAGATCCCCTATCGTCACTACTGTTCACTATAGTAGCGGACGGGCTGGCCGAGATGATTAAGAGAGGACAGGACAACAACCGTATCAAAGGTATAGAGATTAGAGGAATAAACCAGCCAATGACTATACTCCAATACGCCGACGATACCCTATTATTTGGAAGTGCTATAGCTGAGGAGGTGGTAGCTATCAAAGCGGCATTGGTTTGCTTCCAAGGATGGTCGGGATTGAAGGTTAACCTAATGAAGAGTTGCGTCATCCCTATCAGCGAACAGTTGACCACACCCATTTCCACAATCACTAACATGCTAGGCTGCGTGCCTGCTGACTTCCCTATCACATACCTGGGGACACCAATTAGGCCGGGTCCTTTGTTGAGAGAGGATTGGACGCCGCTCATTGAGAAGATTTCAAAGAAATTGGTGGGATGGAAGAGTAGATTCCTATCTTTAGGAGGTAGGATCACTCTACTGAATTCGGTGCTCAGCGCAGTACCTCTGTATCTAATGTCTATCTATGAATTACCAAAATGGGTAATCCAAAAGATTGATAAGATGAGAAGACGCTTCTTGTGGAAAGGAACCGCTGAGGGGAACAAAGGTATCCATCTTGTAAAGTGGGGAAGAGTGTGCAAGAAAAGAGAGTTCGGAGGGTTAGGAATCCTAAACCTCCACGACATGAATCGAGCTCTATTAAGTAAGTGGTGGTGGAAGATCCACAAAAGAAGACAAGGGTGGTGGTCATTCTCGTTTGACCTATTTCGAAAAAATAAAAGATTTCGCTTTGGGGGTCGAAGCGCACGGGGGAGAGTTTCCAGCCTCTGGAAAGGGGTCGCTAAGCAGGGAGACATTTTCAACACTAACACTACTTAGTGGGGAACGAGAAAGAAACAAGATTCTGGAGAGACAAATGGTGTGGGAATAGAACCTTTTTTAACCTATTCTTGCAAGCAGCGGCAGCTATAGTCAACCCCGACTCTCTAGTGGCAGACGTTTGGAAAAGAGGGAAACTCACGTTTACAGTGTCAGAAGGACTGACACAGGAGAGTATCGACCAATTCGAGGGATTAAATAGGTTGGTCCAAGCGGAAGGGGGTCACACGAATAACGATAATGACGAGAGAAGGTGGAACTTGGAAAGGTCTCAAACGTTCTCGGTAGCATCCATGTATAATTGGATCAACGACGGGGGTATTAGGAGCAGTAGAGAGAACGTTATATGGGGTGTCCAAGCTCCTTTAAAAGTTAAAGTGTTCAACTGGCTAGTACACAATGACGCCATTCTAACAAAGATAATTCTTAGGAGAAGAAATTTGGGGAGCGACGTTACATGCGTGCACTGTTCGGATGCAGACGAGGACACTACACATCTATTCTTCACTTGTCCTAAAGTAGCCCTAACTTGGGAGATAGTTTGTAGTGGTTTTGGGTGCACACGAATTCCTTCATCTACTTCAGATGTTTGGGGAACGTGGCGAGAAGAGTACATTAGAGTACAGGATAAACGGGCATGTGACTTAGTAGTAGCGGGAACCATTTGGAGTATGTGGCTAGACCGTAATAACTCATGCTTTAGAAACATCAGCATTTCTTTTCCTTCATCAATGCATAAGATTTTCCTTCTCATCCATGATTGGGCAGGTTATGTGGCAGCAAAGAAGAGACTGAGGATGTCCGAGGAGGAGTGAAAGTGCCAGAGGATGGTTAAGAGAGTTCAGCAACTTAGCTCTTGCACTTCTTTATTTGATGTATTTTGGGATCTCTATGATGTTGTTTTATGATGTATCTCGTTCTGGTAGGAGTCGGTAGGTTAGGATCCTGTTGGATCCTATTTTGATTATATTTTGGGTCTACTGTGTTTCTTTAATGCTTATTAATGAAACGATGACACAGGTCATCTTCTTATCAAAAAAAAAAAAAAAAAAAAGAAAAAGAAAAGCAATAGTTACTTTATCAACTGTGACAATTAGAAGTTTCATTGTCTTAATAAACATAGTCTCTCTTTATGCTTTCTTTTCCAACTATATGATTTTGATTACATTGCAGGTTCTTGCTGCGAATGTTGTGGCCCTTGCATGGAATGTAATTCTGTCATATAAAGCTCACAAGGAAGTTGTTGTGAAATAGGTTTGTCTTAAATCTTTCTTTATGCAAAAACAATGGATTTGAAATAAAAGGTGGTGAAAACAATTTTATTGAGTTTTCTGTATAAAGTAATTCTTAGTTATGCAGTTATTCTGCACCAGATGCTTATTGGGTGAACCGGATGTCTGATTTCATTCAGAACGATTGTTAGATTTTCTAATATGTGAAGATAAATAATGAATTCTGTCTACCAAGGTAAAAACTATGGCAAAGTGGCAACTACATTAATATATACTAGTAATATACACGTGTGATGCACATATTAATTTTTTTACACATATTAATTTTAAAAAAAATTAAAGTAAAAACTCTGATTTACACTGCGATGCATGTCTTAATAAATAAGATTATATATTTTTAAAAGTAAATGTGAAGACTATAATGGGAGTGTTGGAATTGCACGTGCATTGCACGTAAGTAGATAGATTTACAACTCCAACTCTTCCATTATAATAGGTTTTATATATTATATTATAGGTAGATAGATATAGATAGATAATTTACATGCGTGATGCACATTTAATATATTTATAAAAAAAATTAAATTAAAAAATATGACGTAGTGAGGACTCGAACCTGAGACATCCTCCATATTAGTTATGCTCGTGCAATACATGCGTTGGTAGATTTACAAATGACACTAAGACCCTCTCCCATTACAATATTAGAGATATTGTGGTAGTTTGATAATAAAGATTCTGTATTTCATTGCTCGAAAGTTTTTTTTTCTTTACTAGCGCCTACTAATGTTTGAAGAAACTAGTGAACTTCCTAGCTAGGAAGCATAGATTCTCTCTCGGGGATGTGTATCTCGTATCGGATATGTATCCGGTGGGATACTCGTCGGGTACGTACAAGATACGTTGATGTGGGCATCAGTAGGTGCAGTCAGTATGTGTGTGGGTGCAGTCAGTATGTGCAGGGCATCAGTGTGTATGCAGTTGTGCAGTGTGCAGTTATATGTGCAGTTATGCAGTGGAGTTGTGTGTGTGCAGTTGTGTGTGCAGTTATGTAATGTGCAGTGTGTGAGTATGTGTGATCAGTTATGAGTGGTAGTAGCCTATATAAAGGCTTGGGTTATTGTAAAAAAAGGGATGATTTGGTGAATGAAAAAAAAAAATCAAACAAAGAGAATGTGATGTCTTTGTGTTCATGATTCGAATGTGTGAAATTTTAAGGCAAAGTATGAAACCGACTATTATCCTTATTTCTTCTATTGATTCATCATTTTCAAAGTTACAAGCCTCCTCTACCATTCCTCTTCTCATCCAGCATTCCTCCATCATCATCCTGACATTCTATTTCATCCTTCCACTAATGGCCAACCCTCCACCCTCCAAACAACTCATCCAAACACCTTTTACAACACCCCATAACTCCACTACAATGCCCCACCAACAACCCCTTATCCAACCAATCACATACGACCTCCCCACCATCACTAGTACCCATTTCTTATTCCAAACAACCCTTGGGCAGCAGTTTGTAAATTGTGTCTTGATTGGGTTGGAGAGTGGCGTATGGTAGATCCACAACTCAACCACCACCCAGTTCCCTAGTTCCTCCATGTCCATAGTTGTTAAGTTTTTCAGGTAATTAAGTTTATCGAATTTCACTTTCATTATCTCTAAATTATTATATGTTGACTCTGCTACTATATATGAGAGTGTGTTTTTACATGCTTGTAGCTTATAAACTTTTATATCGTTAGTTTTAAATTTCACAACTTTAGTTTTGTTGATAATGTTGTCTAGTGTGTTAAATGGAACTGCTAGTGAATATGTAACTCTTGTAAAATTCATTAACCCGTAAATGTTTTAAACTTCAATCTATAACTATGCTCAAACGTGTTAGTGAACACTACTTGATTTAATTTACGTGGATAAATCACACACTCACAAGTAGTTTCACATCATTTTGGTATCAAAGCCAGGTTATTCGTAATTCGGCTCTTGCATCACTATGTTTAGGTCATTTAGTTTATATTTCAACAAGCATTTAGTATTAAAAAAAAATCATTTAGGTTGATTTATTTTCTAGTTTGTGCATTCATCTTAGGTCTTAAATTTATTTAGTTTTAGGTACATTTAGCCAGTTTCCTAGAGAATTTCAGCAGTTAGATACTTTAGGATTTTCCTTTCAGTCCCTCTGTCGTCCCTGCTTAGCACATGAGACTACAAAACACTGTTAAGGACCCCGAAGAACCCTTCTTAGCTATTCCCAACCACTCAATTAGGAGACGTAGGATTAGGACGATAATACCTCTAGGAGAGTCTAGTTTAAACATCCCTTGGCCCTTCCCTTCTTCCGATACCTCTAGTGTCTTTCCATCCAACCTCTCAATGGATGCCCTCCAAGCAACCCTTACTGAAATTATGGACCGGCTTGCCAGAATTGAACAAACTCAAGCCAATTCTCTAATTACCGATCGTACAAAATTTCGACATGATGGTCAAGATCATCACAGACAAGCTCGAGACCCCGACGAACAATACCTGAAAAGTGTTAGACCCGATGTTGGCACTTTTGACGGTCGTTTAGAGCCCCAAGCCTTCTTCGATTGGATCCAAGTCATGGACCACTACTTCGAGTGGTTCGATGTGACTGAAGAGCGAAATGTGAAGATTGCGACAATGAAATTAACTGGACAAGCTCTCCAGTATTGGACTAACGTGAGAAGCACTCGACGAGCCCGACCCCAAAACCCCATTGCCACTTGGGAAGCAATGAAAGACATACTCAAGGGCAAATATGTGCCTATCTCTTTCCATTCTCGTCTTCTCGACTCGTGGAACCAACTATATCAAGGCAGCAAATCAGCGAAAGAATATGTTGCCAAGTTTGACGAGTTCTTGATTCGTTGCAATGCATTAGGCTCCAAGCCTGAAGTCCAGACACTGTCTCGATTCCGAGCTGGACTTCAAGAGGACCTCCGCAATGAACTCATACATCGAGATGTGGAAACTTTAGAGAAAGCTTATGCTCTTGTTCAAGATCTTGATGACACGAAAGCAAATTCATCTTATAGGTCCACTGATTCTAGAGTCAAAATATTAGGTCGACCCTAAAATTATGGATCCACATCTTCTCATTACCCTAGGAAGTCTACCCCAAACTCTTCGCAGCCTAGGAGTGACCCCAAAGGAAAGAACCATGATGGAGACTTTTCCCAGATTAGCCCACTCACCAAGTGCTATAAATGCCAAGGCTATGGACATGTTGCAGCCAACTGTTCTAACCCAGTCAAGGTCGCCATCGTGGACGACAATCCCGTCCTTGACAACGAAGAATCAGACACCGAAGAGTTACCTACGAAGTCAACGATAGTGCTGAATTTGACGATGTTGAGGAAGATAATCACCTCAGCTGCATCAATTTTGAACCTTCTCCCAATCTATCAGTTGTTAGATGCGCTTTCTCCCAACCAAAAGAATAAGATGAGTGGAGACGCACTAACATTTTTTCACACCTTCACCAATATAGGCGATAAGAATTGCAAGGTGATCATAGGCGGCGATAGTTGTGTCAACGCTGTATCTTCTGCCGTCATTTTCAAGACTGGCCTTAAAGCTGAACCACATCCCTACCCTTACAAAGTAACATGGATTGATGCTACCTCGATGCAAGTCCACTAACGCTGTTTAGTCCCCATTGACTTTAACGTCTACAAGAATAGATCTGGTGCGATGTGTTGACCATGGATGTAGGCCATGTCAATCTTGGTAGAGCGTGGTTGTTTGACCACGACGTAACCATCTTTGGCCGCTCCAATCAGTGTGTCTTCAACATAACAACAAAAGGATAAAGTTTAATCATTCCCAACCACAAACAGGTCCAGTGACTTCTAAACCTACTGACAAGAAAGGTAAAGGAATTTCTTATATTGACGTTAAAGAACTAAGTCAAAAGCTACAAGATGGGGCACCAGTCTTTTATCTCGCCACTAGAGAAGTCCCCAAGAAAGCTGTGACGCGAATTCCTCCTCAAGTTGTTCCTGTCCTTCAGGAATTTTCTGATGTCTTCCCCGAAGACCTCCCCAACCAACTACCCCTATTGCGTGACATCCAACACCCTATTGATCTGGTCTCAGGAGCAAGTCTTCCCAACTTGCCGCATTATCGAATGAACCCAACTGAGCATGCTGAGCTCAAGCGACAAGTTGATGAACTTCTCAAGAAGGGCTTTATCCAAGAAAGCCTAAGCCCTTGCGTAGTCCCTGCACTTTTGATGCCAAAAACATATGGAACTTGGTGTATGTGTGTGGACAGTCGCGCCATTAATAGGATAACAATGAAGTACCGTTTTCCCATTCCACGACTGGATGATATGCTAGACATGATGGCAGGTGCCACTATCTTCTCTAAGATCGATCTTAAGAGTGGTTACCATCAAATCTGTGTCCGTCCAGGTGACGAATGGAAGACTGCATTCAAGACCAAAGATGGTTTATATGAATGGATGGTTATGCCTTTTGGGTTGACCAACGTCCCGAGTACATTTATGATATTTATGACTCCGGTCCTCCATCCGTTCATGGGAAAATTTCTCGTTGTATATTTTGATGATATTCTCATCTACAGCTGATCTGTAGTGAGTCATCTGGACCATCCGAGGCAGGTTTGTAGTGTCTTAAGGAAACAAGAACTCTATACTAACCCCACCAAATGTACTTTCCTTATAGACCAGGTCATCTTTCTGGGTTTTATAGTGTCTGCTAAAGGTGTATCAGTTGACCCAGAGAAGGTGAAAGTCATTGTCAGTTGGCCCGAGCCCTGTAATATTAGAGATGTCAGAAGTTTTCATGGACTCGCAACCTTTTACAGAAGATTTGTACAGGGCTTCAGCAGCATAACAGCTCCTATAACGGACTATTTGAAGAAAGGTGAGTTTGTGTGGACACCAGCTGCCACAAAAGTATTTAATGTGATTAAAAAAAGAATGGTCCAAACTCCTGTTTTGCGGTTACCTAACTTTTCAAAAGTCTTTGAGGTGACTTGCGATGCTTCTGGTATTGACATAGGCGGCATTCTTAGCCAAGAAAATCATCTCATTCCTTATCTCAGCGAAAAATTAAATGAAGCAAAACAGAATTACTCACCTATGATAAGGAATTCTATGCGGTGATACAGTGTTTAAAGCACTGACGTCATCATCTTCTGCCGCAAGAATTCGTAATCTTTTCTGACCACGAAGCCTTGAGATTTATAAACTCCCAACATAACTTGAGATCCAGACATGGCCGAGGGGTTGAATTTCTTCAGGAATATTCCTATACTATTCGACATAAAAAAGGAGTTGAAAACAAGGCCGCCGATGCACTCAGTCGTTGTCACATGCTTATATCTTATTATCTTTAATGCGCACCCAAGTCATTGGCTTTGAGAGAATCAAAGATGAGTATGCATCCTGCCCTGATTTTCAAGAAATTTATTCTCTTTTACAGGATGGTGTAACTCGAGTGATAAATAGCTACCTTCTTAGAGATGGTTATTTATTTTATCTATCTAGGCTATGCATTCCCCGCACCTTTCTTCGAGAATATCTTGTTTGGAAATTGCATGCTGGTGGTCTTGCTGGACATTTTGGGCATAGCAAGACAACTGATGCTGTCGAATATTGTTTCTTTAGGCCCAGTTTAAAGAATGATGTTATAAGGCTTGTTAAACGATGTCATACCTGTCAATTAGCCAAACAACGTAAGCAAAACACTGGTTTGTATACTCCATTGCCTGTCCCTAACTGCCCATGGCAAGACGTCAGTATGGATTTCGTGCTTGGTCTCCCAAAGACCCAAAAGAAGCATGACTCCATCCTTGTTGTTGTTGACCGTTTAAAAAAAAATGGCCCACTTTCTGGCTTGTTCTAAAGACCTACGATGCCTCGTGTTGCTCAAATTTTCTTCGACGGCGTCGTTAAACTTCATGGACTCCCCAATTCTATTGTGTCTTATAGGGATGTTAGGTTCACTAGCTACTTCTGGAAAACCTTGTGGCACAAGATGGGAACAAAATTGAAGTTTTCTTCGGCCGTCCACCCTCAAACCGATGGACAGACCGAAGCTGTGAATAGGAGTCTAGGAAGTCTGTTGAGATCGTTAGTAGGCGAAAACATGGGAACATGGGATCTGAAATTGTCTATTGCTGAGTTTGCATATAATTCATCTAAGAGTCGAACCACTGGTATGAGTCCGCATGACATAGTTTTTGGGTATCGACCTAGACAACCTATATTGTCACACCCCGCTTCCCAAAAACAAGAAATGCAAGCACGTGATACGGCCCAGCGAATGACTTGCATCATCCATAGGCTGTTATCGATCCGACTCAACAATATAAACAAGAAGTACAACAACTACTCATGCAATGAAAGAATAATCACATAAATAACATTGGAAATTAAGCACAAAAATAACCAACATCAAAATAATCCAACATCTGGAATATAAGAAGTTACCAAATAGCTCGAGAGGCTCCTGCTCCAATCCTAGAAGAACTGCTCACCAATGCATCCTGGCAATTCTCCTTATTCACCTGTAACTGGATCAATTAGAGTGGAAAAGAAAATGTCCTTAGAGCAAGTCGTGGACAGCAAGTAGAGAAATAGAGAGCAATGACAATAATGGTGTAACGATGAATACAATGGACGTTGAAATCAATAGTATTGAACAGTGACAAGACGATAATAGTACAATGTGCAATAACGATGATTTATAACAGTAACAATAAATAATGACAATAATGGTAACAATAACGATAACATTGTTCAATGAAGATGACAATATGCAATGATAATGTGATGAAAATCTTTAGTCTATTATTCATTTTTAATCCTAACTAATGCATGTACTACTGCATCTCATACTACAGGTTCCATGTATACAATCAATTTCGTTTAGACTAAGGTGGTAGATTCTATAGTTCCTGTACTCGCACGATAACAATAGCAATTTTTTGCACAATAAGAGCATCCACAGTCGTTCAATGGGAAAAATGGCAAAATGCATATTTTAGCAATCCATTTCTTCGTTTTGCTGCAGTCGTCGAATGGTAAAAAATGCATAAGTTTGTTAAAAAACTATCAGACGAAGCATGATGTTTCGTCTCATAATAGAAAAATAATTTATAAGGGCCGAAAGTTAGAAAATAATAATAAAAAATACGGGACGAAACATGAAGTGTTTCGTCCCAAAGGAAAAAAAATATAAAAAATAAAAAATGAAAGTCAGACGAAGCATGATGTTTATTCCGAAATTAAAAAAAAAATTTGCAAAGATGGGTTGGGACGACACATGATGTGTCGTCCGGGATTTGTTTAATTTTTTGGTGTCATTTGGTTTAATTTTTGTTTAATTTGATGTCATTTGGTTTAATTTTTTTTGGTTTAATTCCTTTCAAGGTCAGACGAAGGTGTTTGTGTTTAATTAGTTAAGTGATTTTTGTTTAAATCCTTTCAAGACATGTCAGACGAAGGTCACATTTGGTTTTTGTTTAATTTTTTTTTTTTCAAGGTCAAACGAAGGTGTCATTTGGTTTTTGTTTAATTTTTTCTTTCAAGGAATGGGACGTTTCGTCCCACATGGGACGAAACATCATGTTTCGTCCCATCCTTAAAAGTTATTTTATTCGGTTTTTATATATTTTTTTAATTCGGACGAAACATCATGTTTCGTCCGATCAATTAACAATATAATTAAATAATCCAGACGAAACATGATGTTTCGTCAGCTATAATATGCATTTTGCTATTTCGATTGTTATTTCTCCCTTTCTACTGTAGCGCTTTTGCCAAAAAATGGCAAAATAGCAAACGACTGTGAGCGCTACAGTAGCAAAAAAATGGCAAAAATGGCAAATAAGCAAACGACTGTGGATGCTCTAACGATTACAATAGTCGGCACGATAGGTCCTTAAACAATACACGATGAATTGGGATACTGCAGTCAGTAATCCAACAATAAATCGATAGGAGCCCACATTACCGTGTACAATCACTATATTATCAACTACCCTTGTCAACCCTTCACCCCGACTTGATTAATATTCTTTATTCAATTAACATACAATAATGCGATTAATAAGGGACACTAAAAAGATGACAAAACAACCCTAAGAGCATGCAATATACTCTATACAAATAAATACACCAAATATAACATTATAGATTCAATTATATATTTTAAACATAGGAACCCAATTCTGGACAGCAGTAGGTTGCTGTACCAAAATCAGAATTTCCGTTGCTACAGGATAACAAATGCGGATTTTTCCAGAAGTTCTTGAAACTAGACTCCTGTCCGGTTCCAACGCATATTTAAAGTCTACATTCCGACAACAGTAGCTAGGTGAAATTCAGTGTTCTTTACAGATTTTAGTTTCTGACTGGTTATCGATGTTGACTAATTTCAGTTGTAAGGGCAGTAAATAATCATTGTAAAAATAAGTAAATAATTTTTATCACCCTAAGCATGTTATCTACCAATCTGGAATTTATTACGGCAAAATTTGATCATTAGTTCACTTAATTCATCAGCCTAGTATGGTATGTACATGAATCTGAAATTACAGCGCAGCAGTAGTAAAAAGGGTCATAACTCAGGTGATACAAGTCGGAATTTGAAAATGTTGGATGTTATTGACAACCAGACAGTTAGGACTACGTTTCATATTCAGAAAGTGACTGATTTTAATGATATTATCTAGGTTAAAACAGCACCACAAGGTTCAGGTTGGCGTAAACTTTCAGGGTGTCAACATATTCTTTTGAATAAAATGATAAAAATGTTAAGAACGATGAATTGGGGTTTAATAATCATAAATCACAGTAAGTCATTCCTATGTGAACATGGTATTAAGATATATAATGTCCATAGCTCTACTAATTATAATCAACTAATTTATCATTATCAATCACATGAACAATCAACCTTAATATACAATCTACAATAGTTGTGTACAATGTTATGAGATGGAATGTAACAATAATTCCCTATTCTTATATTCCATAACTAACTATATGAGTTCATGTAAGATCCCTATACATTAGAGGCAAAAAGACGACACGAATTACTACTTGGATTCGCTCGTGTAAATCCGTAGTATCCCAACGATGGTTAACAATAACAATATACGATATTCAACATGGATCTACTTGCGGAATTCAATCAATGATCTCGAACAAGATACAATACAATTCGAGTAAGATGACTTGCCTTTAGATGATGTTAGCTCCGATAATAATAAGAATCCAGGACACGTGCGAGTCCGTGCGAAGATAACCAAACATTAAAGCAACAACAGCCACAACTTACTCAGATCTGGCCAGAACACGGGACAACTATCTTGGATCCGATGTGCCAAAACACGGGACACCGAATCGAACCAATCACACTCCTAACTCCACACCAGATCCCTCACACAACAGCACACACCGAACTCAGATCCGCTACATCCGAACACCGAACACCGAAACCAACCACTCTCCTCTTCTTCTACCTTTCGGCAGAGAAAAAGCGAGGAGAGCGCAGGGCTGAGATCTCGGCGGCGACTAGCAGCGGGGGAGGCAACGACGTCTGGCGGCGCAACGAGCGGCGGCGCTGGTCAAGAAGCGACGCAGCAGCGAGATGGCGTGGCGGAGTGATGGCTCTGTTTTCACACCGAAACAGAGGAGAAGGAACGAGGGTGGTGTTCAGGCTTGAGCGACGACGACGACGACGACGGCTAGGGGGATCAGCGGAGGTCGCGGTGGTGCACGGAGGGCGAAGACGAAGTCCAGGGACGAGATGGCGGGGACGAAGATGGGTCAATGGCGATGGATTTGTCGAGGCGAAGGCATAATGGGTAATGGGTTTCAGTTGGGTTGCGGTGGGTTCTTGGGCGACGGGATGAGATATGGAGAGGTTGACGAGGGAGGAATGGTAACGGAGCAATGGGTTTGTGAGTGATGGGTTCGGTGAAGGATGGGTTGCGGTGGATTGCGGGAGACCGGGCGAAGACGGTGATGGCAATGAGGCGGTCGAGGTGACGAGGGTGAGGACGCAGGCTAGGGGATGGTGATCGAAGATGGGCGATGGTGGCTTCGGGTGGAAATAGGGAGAGGGAGAGCGCAGAAGGTTGAAGATGGGGGTCTGTACAGGGGTAGGGGGTAGGGTCTGGCGGCTGTACAGTAATAGGGGGCAGGGTTAGCTAGGTTAGGGTTTAAAATAGGGTATTTATATATATAGGGTTATAGGGTATTGGGTTAATGGATGCGGGTTTGGATCCAAAAGCGAAAGGGTTTGGGTTTAGATCCAATAGGGGAATGGGTATAGAGTTTATGGGTTAAAAATCAATTAATATATCTAAATACAACGGGGGAAAATAATAAGTATCAGAGGGGTTTATAAAACATACATATACATATACATTAAATCAAATAACGAATACATATAAAATAGAGTATGTCCGGCTTAAAATAAAATAATAATTGATATGGCTAAAAATAGGATTAAATCGGGACCGTTCACATCGGAGACGAATCTTAAAGCTCAGGGGTAAAACGGTAATTTCACCTACTAACGGGTCCGAAGTGGGTACTGGGTCTCCTTCTCACAGATCCAATAACCCGCGAACGGATCCACCTCAACTGGGTACGGGTCCCGACCCGATACAAACCCAGTCCGACAAGATAGAATTAGGGTCTCTGATTGAACGAAATCAACGGGCCTGATTCGCGACTATCCTCTCACCGGGAATTAAGGGATTACATTCCTAATCTGATTACGAGGATTTTACGCCTTATCAGATGACAGAAATCACATTCCTAATCTGATCCCAACGACGACTATAAATACCCCCCATCGATCACTGTTACAGGTTAATCACTCTTTTGCCAACTTAAGCTCTTTTTTAATCATCACTGGTTACTGACAAGAGCGTCGGAGGGTGCGTCGCCGGGATCAACCCCGGTGTATCGCACTTCCTTGCAGGTGAACGGCGAGAGTCAGTAGCCCAACTCCGACGAACAGGTGTGGATTCGCTATTCAGGTCTTTCCACGAACCCACAAATTCTATCTGTTTACCCCCACACCAGAATCAGCGGTAACAGATTGGCGCCGTCTGTGGGAAGACCATACGAATAGCCTCCGCCTCTTCCTCGTCGACTAGCTCTTCTCCAGCCATGCCTCCCAGAAAAGTAAGATCCAGGAGGTCCAACCGTGTACCCAACCCTGTTGATCCACAGCAGGAAGTCCCCGTCCATCCCGCTCCGCAGCAGGGGCAACTTCCTCCTCCGGCCGAGGACCATTTCCAACAGGACCAGCCTCCTCTTCTGAATCCGCAACCCCCTAACGATACACAATGCCGTCTGGTCCTAACCCGCAGAAGCAAAAGCAAGCTCTCCATCAGGACCGCATCTCGATACACAATGCCTCTACGGACTCTTACGCCTCCCACAGTCCTCAGGCCCTTACCTTCGAAATACCGTCCTCAATCGGCAGAAAGATGAGTATCTTCGCCGCCGTCTGGATGAAAAGCGGGCCCGAGAGGGAGCCTCCCGCCAGCAACGTCCAGATGAGCGAAATCCTCACCACCGAGACTATAGAAGGTCCCCTACCCGAAGAGGGATGAAAGAGTCCCCCGAACACCATAGGAGAAGACCTCATTCCCCTGCCGGTCGACAACATCCGAGGAACGATGAGGCACCCATCACCCGTGCCGAGTTTCAGCAGTTCCAAGCAATGGTGTTGCAAGCCCTCAACCTCCGACCCAACAATAACAACGCTCAGAGGGTTCCTACCCCCCCACGGGTCCAAAGTCCTCACCATCGGTCCATAACTCCTCCTCCGGCTCCTAGCAACCAACAGCGCATGCCTAGCCCTCGCCGCTCCCAGAGCTACCGTCGTCGCTCCCCTTCCTATGAAGACGAGTCCAGAGGCTTGTTTGACTATCGTCGAAGGGACGATGCTCTCTACCGTCGTCTCCACGAGATGGAGAGGCGCATCGGCCAATAGACAAGGATGAGGAGTTGAGAGGCAGGACCATCCGCCCGAGCAGACCTCCCTTCTTCCGGACCATCATGGAAGCTCCTATCCCAAGAGGTTTCGAACCCCCTGAAGTTCGAAACTTACTCGGGGGAGTCGGACCCCGTGGACCACATCGAAAGCTTTAAGACCCTCATGCTAATCCACCAAGCTTCCGATGCTTTGCTGTGCAAAACCTTCCCCGCCACTCTTAAGGGTTCAGGCTCGGGAGTGGTACTCCCGCCTCGCCCCGTCTTCCATATTCTCCTTCGAGCAATTCGAGAGCCTCTTCATCACTCATTTTGTGAGTAGCAGACGCACGGAGAAGACTAACATCTCGTTATTCCAGCTCCGCCAGGAGAAGGGAGAGAAGTTGAGAGACTATGTGAGGAGGTTCACTGTAGAAGTGAGATCCATTGCTTCCCTAGACCAGCCTGTTGCAGCGGCCGCCTTCCAATCGAACGTCCTTAACTCCAGCCTTCGCTCCTCCCTTGCCAAGAAGCCCCCACATAATTTCGCCGACCTCCTTCTTAGGAGCGAGAAGTATATTCGGGCTGAAGAAGCCGAGAATCTCCCGGGCTTTGAGGAGACATCTTCCGGGAACAAACGGAAGAGCACAAGCGAAGAGGGCTCCCAAAAATCCCAGAAGGACAGCAATGGACGGCGTCGCCCGACTCCTCGGTTTGAGAAGTTCACCCCCCTCATTGCCAATATATCAGAAGTTCTTATGGAGGTGGACAAGGAAGGGCTCCTCCGCGCTCCCCCGAGAATGAATACACCTGGCAAGAAGAGGAACAAGGATAAGTGGTGCCACTTTCACAGGGACCACGGCCATGACACGGATGATTGTCGGGCTCTGAAGGAGGAGATCGAAGAACTCATACAGCGGGGGCACCTGACCAAGTTCGTCCAAAAAGAGGGGGCCGAGCTTCCCTCCTGAGGAGCCAACAAACGAACCGAAGGGCCCACCGAGCTTTAAGACTTAGAATCTCCCAGCTCCTTCCAAGAGGTCTTCACCTTATTGTAAAGTAGGATCCTGGTTTTCAATAAGGCCGATGCTTGTAACCCGGCCGATAGCATGTAATAATGGCTCGCCCTATTGAAGCGGCCACTTAGTTTATTTCAAACTTTACATCTTTTCATTGAAAATTATTGCTCTTGCTTCTCTCTTAAATGGTGGGTTCGGAGTCCTGCTTCTTCTACATGGCTGCTCCCACAACTTACTAACCTTAAACAACGAGTTCGGAGTCCAACACTTGGCTCGATTCCTCTTCAAATAACTCGCTCTTCAGCGGGTTAGAAGTGGTTCACCATTTGGAATTGCTCCCACAACCGTTGAATACCTCTACCGATGGTTCGGAGTCCAACACTTGGCTCGATTCCTCTTCAAATAACCTGCTCTTCAGCGGGTTAAAAGTGGTTCGCCATTCGGAATTGCTCCCACAACCGTTGAATACTTCTACCGATGGTTCGGAGTCCAACACTTGGCTCGACTCCTCTTCAAATAACCTGCTCTTCAGCGGGTTAGAAGTGGTTCGCCATTCGGAATTGCTCCCACAACCGTTGAATACCTCTACCGATGGTTCGGAGTCCAACACTTGGCTCGACTCCTCTTCAAATAACCTGCTCTTCAACGGGTTAGAAGTGGTTCGCCATTCGAAATTGCTCCTACAACCGTTGAATACCTCCACCGATGGTTCGGAGTCCAACACTTGGCTCGATTCCTCTTCAAATAACTTGCTCTTCAGCGAGTTAGAAGTGGTTCGCCATTCGGAATTGCTCCCACAACCGTTGATTCTCTCACATAAACAGCGAGTTCGGAGCTAAAGCTCTCCCTTAGAGTTGCTCCTCAAACTCATCTCACAAATGGCTCTCTTCCAGAGCCGAGCTCTTCACTCCGCTCGCCTCCAAAGCGAACCTCTTCTCAACGAGTTCGGAGCCCACAACTCTCTCCTAGAGTTGCTCCTCAAACTCATCTCACAAATGGCTCTCTTCCAGAGCCGAGCTCTTCGCTCCGCTCATCTCCAAGGCGGACCTCCTCTCAACGAGTTCGGAGCTCACAACTCTCTCCTAGAGTTGCTCCTCAAACTCGTCTCCCAAATGGCTCTCTTCCAGAGCCGAGCTCCTCACTCCGCTCGCCTCCGAAGCGGACCTCCTCTCAACGAGTTCGGAGCTCATAACTCTCTCCTAGAGTTGCTCCTCAAACTCGTCTCCCAAATGGCTCTCTTCCAGAGCCGAGCTCTTCACTCCGCTCGCCTCCGAAGCGGACCTCTTCTCAACAAGTTTGGAGCACAACTCTCTCCTAGAGTTCCTCCTCACACTTGTCTCACAAATAGCTCTCTTCCAGAGCCGAGCTCTTCATTCCGCTCGCCTCTAAAGCGGACCTCTTCTCAACGAGTTCGGAGCTCACAACTCTCTCCTAGAGTTCCTCCTCAAACTCGTCTGCCAGATGGCTCTCCTAGAACCGAGCTCTTCACTCCGCTCGCCTCCAAGACGGACCTCTCCTCGACAAGTTTGGAGCACAACTCTCTCCTAGAGTTCCTCCTCACACTTGTCTCACAAATAGCTCTCTTCCAGAGCCGAGCTCTTCACTCCGCTTGCCTCCATGACGGACCTCTTCTCGACAAGTTTGGAGCACAACTCTCTCCTAGAATTCCTCCTCACACTTGTCTCACAAATAGCTCTCTTCCAGAGCCGAGCTCTTCACTCCGCTCGCCTCCGAAACGGACCTCTCCTCGACAAGTTTGGAGCACAACTCTCTCCTAGAGTTCTTCCTCACACTTGTCTCACAAATAACTCCCTTCCAGAGCTGAGCTCTTCACTCCGCTCGCCTCCAAGACGGACCTCTCATCGACAAGTTTGGAGCACAACTCTCTCCTAGAGTTCCTCCTCACACTTGTCTCACAAATAGCTCTCTTCCAGATCCGAGCTCTTCACTCCGCTCGCCTCCAAAGCGGACCCCTTCTCGACAAGTTTGGAGCACAACTCTCTCCTAGAGTTCCTCCTCACACTTGTCTCACAAATAGCTCTCTTCCAGAGCCAAGCTCTTCACTCCGCTCGCCTCCAAAGCGGACCCCTTCTCGACAAATTTGGAGCACAACTCTCTCCTAGAGTTCCTCCTCACACTTGTCTGACAAATAGCTCTCTTCCAGAGCCGAGCTCTTCCCTCCGCTCGGATGCCGAGCAAGTGCCGATCCGACCCCAACATCACAGAGCCCGGTCGGCTAACCGAGCAAGTGCCCATCCGAGCCCCAAAACGGAGAAAAATCACTTTTCCCTCAACATTCGCGTAAGATCTCGATCAAACGGCTCAGATCGCTCCAATAGCACTAAACGACAAGATAGTGTTTTCTTGGAAATTGTGCCCGCCTCGAGATCCGCGCTGAGATCAACGGCTCAGATCGCTCCAGCAGCGCTAAACGACAAGATAGTGTTTTCTTGGAAACTGTGCCCGCCTCGAGATCCGCACTGAGATCCAACGGCTCAGATCGCTCCATGTCACTCGGTATTCCGAGCCGAGCAACTAGCGATCCGAGCCATTCGCGCCCCTTCTTCGCCCCTAGGGTCTTCCTAGCACATTTTCTCCGCCCCTAGGAGTGGAGCTCCTCTGCCAAAATCCCCAAGACCAAAACACTCCTCAACTTCATGAAGAAAAGGATGTTGCGGGGCTACTTTGACCATGAAGGAGGGTGAATCTTCATCCCACTCCTCAAGAGAAGTTGTAGATCTTCGAATTAGCTTCGAAACGAGTGGTCGCACGCCCCGATCGGACCTCCGTAGCACCGGGAAAGTGGATCTCAATACAGCTGCACTGAATAGCTCGGAAATCTGAGCCGAGCCACTCGCGCGAGGGAAAAATCCGAACCGAACCCGAGCAACTGTCAAAATCGAATCCGAGCTCTTCCCTCCGGTCGGCTAACCGAGCAAGTGCCCATCCGAGCCCCAAAACGGAGAAAAATCACTTTTCCCTCAACATTCGTGTAAGATCTCGATCGGACGGCCTAGATCTTGCTAGCGTCGCTAAACGACAAGATAGTGTTTTCTTGGGAACTGAGCCCGTCTCGAGATTCGCGCCACGATCGTGATCAACCGTCCAGATCAAGCCACATAGTTCGGATCTCCAATCCAAGCTACTGCCCTACAGAGCTTCGAAGTTGCAAAAAATTTGCCTCAAAATCCGCGCTCGGATTTGCCGAACAAGAATCAGCGCGGAAGGGAAGAAGAAGAAAAGAAAAAAAAAAGACCACGTGGGTTGGGTTCGTACCCGTTAGGGACCCAAACCCGAACCCCACGCCACCCTCTTCTTCTCCACTTTCCCGCCAAACCAAAAAGAGAAGAACCACAGCTCGTCACCTTCGAGCTTTACGCCAAACCCACCATGGCCGAGCTCCATCTCCAATGCTGAGCTCCCCCCTCTGTCGCCGGCTGCCTCCGACGCCGAGCTCACATCTCCATCTCCATCAAAACCAAGCTTGTCACCTTCAAACTCCGATCTCTACCGCCATGCCTCGCCACCCCCATGGTCGAGCTCCTCCATGACCTTCGCCAAGCTCCACTTCCAAGCTGGCGTCGAACCCAGCTCTCATTCTCGACGAGTCACCGAAGAGCTACACCGCAGCTTCTTCGCCAAGACGTCGAGCCATCCCCCTGTCGAACGCGTCGAACAAACTCATCGACGTGCTCCGAACCACTTCCTCCGAACTCTACTCCAATTCCTCGCCATGCCGAGCTCACACTCCGGAGCACTGAGCTCCGAGCACCTTCTCCGTTGCCGAGCTCTCTCTCCCTCACTCCGAGCTGCACCACCGAGCTCCACAATGCTGAAGAGAACCCAAACTCTTCTCCGAGCTCCAGACCACGCCGAGCTCCGACGCCTCTTCGTCAGCCTCCGCCGAGCTCACCAACTCCATGGGCGAGCTCCAAGCTCCTCGATGAACCCATCGTTGCCGCACACGAACGAGCTCGAACGGCGACCACTTTCGACGAGCTCCACCGTGGCCTTGACGAGCCCCGCTCCACTCGTCGCCTCTCGCCGAGCTCACCGAGCTCCGGCGGCGCTCTCAGGGACGGAGATGGAGTCTGGGTCGGAAGCTTCGTTGGGTCGAAGGCTGAGTAGAAGGAAACGAAGAAGAAGAAGGGGAAAAGAAGGAAACAGAGCAGAGCGCAAAAAAAAAAAAAATTGTTTTATGTGCCACGTGACCTCACATCCGAGGTCGAAGTCACCTCCCGCTCGGCTGCCGAGCAAGTCCCCATCCGAGCTCCACAAACGGAGAAAAAAGCCGCCGAGCAACTACGACCGTTGGATCTTCCAAAAATTCGCGCTTCTGGTGATGGACGGTCCAGATCGCGCCACGTGCGCTAAACGACAAGATAACGATTTTTTGGGAAACACGCCTCCTCGAGATTCGTGTCGGGATCCGACGGCACAGATCGCGCCACGTGTCCAGGTATATTTAAATTATTTATTTATTTATTTAATTGTTTTAATTATTTAAAAATTCCAAAAAAATATTTAAAAAATCGAAAAAAATTAATTAAAAATTCTAAAAATAATTATTAATTCAGAAAAATTATTTTAAAATTCTGGAAAAATAATTATTAAATTAGAATAATTAATTAATATTTTCGATAATTAATTATTTAATTCGGAAAATGAATAAAAAATTCAAAAAAATGAGAAAAAATTCAGAAAAATCTGGAAAAATCACCAAAAATCCAGAAAATTCTGAGAATATTTTTGGGCATTTTACAAGCACAGAATAACACTGTTACACCCCAAGCAAGATCCAAAACTCCCTTAAGAACACCGATAAAATCCCGTACGCCATTAGAACAGTAAAACTACTTCTCAAAGACTGAAAAACTCAGTCTCTAGGAGTGGGGGGCTCGTGATATGGCTAAAAATAGGATTAAATCGGGACCGTTCACATCGGAGACGAATCTTAAAGCTCAGGGGTAAAATTGTAATTTCACCTACTAACGGGTCCGAAGCGGGTACTGGGTCTCCTTCTCACAGATCCAATAACCCCCGAACGGATCCACCTCAACTGGGTACGGGTCCCGACCCGATACAAACCCAGTCCGACAGGATAGAATTAGGGTCTCTGATTGAACTAAATCAACAGGCCTGATTCGCGACTATCCTCTCACTGGGAATTAAGGGATTACATTCCTAATCTGATTACGAGGATTTTACGCCGTATTAGATGACAGGAATCACATTCCTAATCTGATCTCAACGGCGACTATAAATACCCCCCACCGATCACTGTTACAGGTTAATCACTCTTTTGCCAACTTAAGCTCTTTTTTAATCATCACTGGTTACTGACAAGAGCGTCGGAGGGTGCGTCACCGGGATCAACCCCGGTGTATCGCACTTCCTTGCAGGTGAACGGCGAGAGTCAGCAGCCCAACTCCGACGAACAGGTGTGGATTCGCTATTCAGGTCTTTCCACGAACCCACAAATTCTATCTGTTTACCCCCACACCAGAATCAGCGGTAACAATAATAATAATAATAATATTAACAAGAAAAACAATGATAATGCAAAATAACAACACTAACAAAAATAATACTGATAATATAAATAATAATAATATATGTATATCAAAATACAAATTCGAGTTTAACAGATTTATTAAAAATAATCCAAACAATGTATAATGTAAATACGATCAAATAGAAACAGAAGTTAAAGTTAAAATATACAATTATTCGAAATAAATAAAATTTTCAATTAGAAAAGATTTTAACAGAAAATCCAAAAAAAATGAATTTAACACAACTAGATTGGTAAACAATCGAAATACATAAAATCATTCAAAATATATATATATATATATTTACGGGAACGGGGGTTACATATATACTTAACACATATGTTAGAACCTCATAGAGTGTTTGAGTCTGCATCTGCATTTGCATCTCACATACACGAATTACACAGAAATATCCAAGAAAATTAAAGAAAGTAATGCTAATTACAAGTTGAGAGCAAATGCTAGAAGGAGGTTTAAAACTTTTAAGGTGGGTGATGAAGTAATGGCCTGGATTTGTCCGGAACGGTTTCCCCTGGAGCCGTTAAGAAGTTGCATGCCCGCTGTGCAGGTCCATTTAAAATCTTAGAGAAAATTAAGGACAATGCCTATGTTGTCGACCTTCCTAAAGGTCTCGGCATTAGCAAAACTTTTAATATCGAAGATTTAGTAAGCTGCGAAGGCCCAAATTTTAACTCTAGCAACCCATTGATAGAAGAGCCTTCCCAAGAGCCTAATGGTGAGATTCCTCCACTACCCCCACTCCCTGACATCGCATACCCCTCAGCAAAGGATATTGATAATATTTTAGATGATGAGATTATCTCTACAGGAGATGGTGGAATTCACAGGTACTTAATTAGGTGGAAAAACAAACCAGAGACTGAGGACACATGGCTGGACCGTTCAGATCTTCAGAGACTTGATCCAGATGGGCTGGAGCAGTATGAGAGCCACCCTAGCTTTGATGCACCGACACCGAGTTCATTCCAGATATTCAGCGTCGGCGACATATGGTTCCCATATATTTCTGAGACAGAACAGGCACCACAACAGTATCAGATTTGACTCGACAGAGTCGAGTTCTCTCCCACTCGGAGAGAATGATGTGGGCATCAGTAGGTGCAATCAGTGTGTGTGTGGGTGTAGTCAGTATGTGCAGGGCATCAGTGTGTAGTTATGTGTGCAGTTATGTAATGTGCAGTGTGTGTGAGTATGTGATCAGTTATAAGTGGTAGTAGCCTATATAAAGGCTTGGATTATTGTAAAAAGGGGATGATTTGGCGAATGAAAAAAAAATCAAACAAAGAGAATGTGATGTCTCTGTGTTCATGTTTTAAATATGTGAAACCTTAAGGCAAGGTGTGAAACCGACTACTATCCTTCTTTCTTCTATTGATTCATCATCTTCAAGGTTATAAGCCACCTCTACCATTCCTCTTCTCATCCAACATTCCTCCATCATCATCCTGACGTTCTATTTCATCCTTCCACTAATAGCCAACCCTCCACCCTCCAAATAACTCATCCGAACACCTTTTACAATACCCCATAACTCCACTACAACGCCCCACCAACAACTCCTTATCCAACCAATCACATACGACCTCCCCACCAACACTAGTACCCATTTTATATTCCAAACAACCCTTGGGCAGCAGTGCGTAAATTGTGTCTTGATTGGGTTGGAGAGTGACGTATGGTAGATCCTCAACTCAACCACTACCCAGTTTCCTGGTTCCTCCATGTCCATAGTTGGTAAGTTTTTCATGTAATTAAGTCTATTGAATTTTACTTTCATTATCTCTATATTATTATCTGTTGACTCTGCTACTATATATGAGAGTGAGAGTTTCTACATGCCTGTAGCTTATAAACTTTTATATCGTCAGTTTTAAATTGCACAACTTTATTTATTGATAATGTTGTCTACGGTGTTAAATGGAACTGCTGGTGAATATGTAACTCTTGTAAAATCCATTAATCCGTAAATGTTTTAAACTTCAATCTATAACTATGCTCAAACGTGTTGGTGAACACTACTTGATTTAATTTACCTGGATAAATCACACACACACAAGTAGTTTCACATCATACGTATCCCAACAATTATTTTTAAAAAGAAAAAAGATCAAATAAGGGATATTCTCGGATACGTCAGGATACTCTTGGTTTTGTTTGGATACGCGCATATATATATATATATATATATATATATATATATATATATATATATATATATATATACTAACACACACACACACACACACACTCTCTCTCTCTCTCTCTCTACACACACACTCTCTCTCTCTATATATATATAGAGAGAGAGAAGGTGTGTGTGTGTGTGTGTGTGTGTTAGTCTATTATGAGATGGTGAGCTGAGCTCTTTATCGTGAGCTGAAGATCTCAGCCACCGATCCAGCGGCTGAGATCTATTCCGCCCAAACATCTCAATCTGCCTAAGTTTTGTAGGGCATTTTGGGGAGTTCACTTGCAGGCTATTCACTTCCCCTTCTTCTTCTTTACTTCTTCTCTCCCCCAAATCGAAACCATCTCTTCCTCAAATTCCGACGCTCCTCGTCTCTCCTCTTCATCGCTCTAAATCCCCACCCTGGCATCCTCGCCGCTCCTCGTCTCTCCTCCTCACCGCTCCAAACTCCCGCCCCGACGCTCCTCGTCTCTCTTCCTCGCTGCTCTAAACCCCCACCCCGACCTCACCCCAATCCCCTTCCTCCATACTCGCCCTCCTTCCTGACGCTCCTCGTCTATCCTCTTCACCGCTCCAAACCCCCACCCCGACCTCACCCCAAAACCCTACCTCACTCCATACTCGCCCTCTGTCCTCGATGCCCAAGTCCACCCCCTCTCACTTCTAAACCCTACCCCAAATCGAACTCACCCCAAACTCTCAGGTATTGAATCATAACCCTAGTTTTATTCCGTTCATGTATTTTATTGTATTGAGATTACATTTTTAGAAAAGCATGTTAGGTTTAGCGTAAACTGAGACTAAAGTTGACAGATGAATTAGTTTTGTGTAGTCATTACTTTTTTAGAAGAGTTTGAATGAACTACCAATTTATCAAAATACTTACACAATTATTAAATTTCATGATAAGAAAATGTCGATAAGAATATGTGGGTTAAAATTAGGTTTGTGTGTTATTTTTTAAAGATTGCGTCGTATCTTAATTACTCTAAATTAATGGTGTATATAAAGGTCTGATGAATTACCCTAATATTGATGTTTATAGGCACTTCTGTTTGGTAGGATGGATTCAAGAATGCACTATATTCTCAAATACAGGAAGTGCTTCATTCTTACACAGTCACCTTAAATTTATCTCATGCCTTTTATTGTTTGGCTTGATTCTAGGCATTGATGACAAGCACTATATATTATACTTTATGTTGATGTGCACCCCCCCCCCCCCCCAACACACACACACACACACACACACACCCACACCCACAAAAGTTATTTTTGTTTTGTATTGGTCTAGGCAATGATGAGCTGATTAAGGTCTGTTTATGAGAATTTTTTAGCTCGGTTTATATTGTTTCCAGTCTGATTGAGCTCTGTTTATTTTGTTTCTGAGCATACAGTGGTTGTGTTTGTGTTGTTTCCCGGGTTTTGATTTGGGGGAGAGAAGAAGTAAAGAAGAAGGGGAAGTGAACAGCCTGCAAGTGAAATCCCCAAACTGTCCTTCAAAAGTTAGGCAGATTGAGATGTTTGGGCGGAATGGATCTCAGTCGTTGGATCGCGATCCAATGGCTGAGATCTTATGCTCACGATAAGGACCTCTTCTCACCATCTCATAATAGACTCACTCATATAGATGAGCTGATTGAGCTCTGTTTATGAGAATTTTTTAGCCAAGATACAACAGAAACATCTCTCAATCAGCTCATAAACAATATCAAAAAGAGCTCAATCAGCCCTAGCGATAAACATCTCTCAATTTTTTTTAAGGGGACCGCTGTTGAAACTAGTTGGCATGGCATAATAATACAGCCCTAGCGATACAAGTAAACTTGATTTGAATAAACAGTGAAAAACAAGTGTGTTCTGAGCCTACGACTACTTTAATTCATGATTTTGTTGTTTATGAGCGACTTTGTAGTTTGTAGTAGTATTTCAGTTCATTAACACATGTTTACAATTGTTGTTTGAATTATTTCAGGAGCAACAACAACAGCAGATCTTCAAGTTTGAGCATTTTGAGCACAAGCAAGCAACAGTTCTGTTTATGTTGTTTCCGTTATAATTGAGCTCTGATTATGTTGTTTATGAGCAATACAAATCTATTTTCATTTTGTTTCCATGCTGATTGAGCTCTATTTATGTTGTTTCTGATATTTTGGGCTCTGTTTATGTTATTTCTAGGCTGATTGAGCTCTGAGTTCTTTTTTTGTTGTTTATGAGCATTTTGAGACAATTATATGTTGTTTCCAGGCTGATTAAACTCTTTTTATGTTGTTTTATCACATTTTGAGCTCTGTTTATGTTGTATCTTGTCAGATTGAGCTCCTTTTTATGTTGTTTATGAGCTGATTGAGGGATGTTTATGCTGTATCTTGGCTAATTGAGCTCTTTTTAATGATGTTTATGAGCTGATTGAGAGATGTTTATGTTGTATCTTGGCTGATTGAGCTATTTTTTATATTGTTTATAAGCTGATTGAGGGATGTTTATGTTGTATCTTGGCTGATTGAGCTCTATTTTATGTTGTTTATGAGCTGATTGAGGGATGTTAATGTTGTATCTTGGCTGATTGAGCTTTTTTTTAATGATGTTTATGAGCTGATTGAGAGATTTTATATTGTATCTTGGCTGATTGAGCTATTCTTTATATTGTTTATGAAATGATTGAGGGATGTTTATGTTGTATCTTGGCTGTTTGAGCTTTATTTTATGTTGTTTATGAGCTGAGTGAGGGATGTTTATGTTGTATCTTGGCCGATTGAGCTCTTTTTTATGATGTTTATGAGCTGATTGAGAGATGTTTATATTGTATCTTGGCTGATTGAGCTACTTTTTATGTTGTTTATGAGCTGATTGAGGGATATTTATGTTGTATCTTGGCTAAATGAGCTTTATTTTATGTTGTTTATGAGCTAGTTGAGGGATGTTTATGTTGTATCTTGGCTGATCGAGCTCTTTTTTATGTTGTTTATGAGCTGTTTGAGATGTTTATGTTGTATCTTGGCTGATTGAGCTCTTTTGTTGTTTTTGAGCTGACTGAGGGATGTTTATGTTGTATCTTGGCTGATTGAGCTCTTTTTTATGTTGTTTATGAGCTGACTGAGGGATGTTTATGTTGTATCTTGGCTGATTGAGCTTTATTTTATGTTGTTTATGAGCTGATTGAGGGATGTTCATGTTGTATCTTTGTTGATTGAGCTCTTTTTTATGTTGTTTATGAGCTGATTGAGGTATGTTTATGTTGTTTCCAGGCTGATATTGTACAAATAAAAGTGGGAGAGATTCGAATACCATTACATGTACATGCTTGTATTAGCCTTGATAAAAAATTGTAGTCTTGTAAATTATGCAGTTCGAATTCTCCTCACAAATAAACTGAAACAAGGCACAAAAGCACTATATTGATCTTCTTCATTTTCACCTCACAAATAAACATGTACAAAATTACCTCAATTCTTGAATATTTTCTCTTTCATATATATTGATTAGAGTTTCTATAAACAAGTACAAAATTGAATGTCATAAAAATTATGATGCTGCTGCTTTCTTGCTATTCTTCTTCTCTTTATGCTGCTGCTGTTTTAGTTCTTCTCCTCCTCCTGTTCTTCTTCTTTTTATATTGTTGATGCTTGATCTGCTGCTACTAACAGTAGTAGATCTACTGCTGATACTTCAAACAAAAAAAAAAGATAAAAAATGTGATCTTAAGATCATGATTTCACTACTAACACAGAGTATGACTTAACAAAAGTTAACATACTAAAAAAAGAGCACAATCAGCCTGAAAACAACATAAACAACTCTCATTCAGTTAATAAACAACATAAAAAAGAGCTCAATCAGCCAATATACAATATAAACATCTCTCAATCAGCTCATAAACAACATAAAAAAGAGCTCAATCAGCCAAGATACAACATAAACAACATAAAAAAAGCTCAATCAGCCTGGAAACAACATAAACATCTCTCAATCAGCTCGTTAACAACATAAAAAAAGAGCTCAATCAACCAAGATACAATATAAACATCTCTCAATCAACTCATAAACAACATAAAAAAGAGCTCAATCAGCCAAGATACAACATAAACAACTCTCAATCAGCTCATAAACAACATAAAAAGGGAGCTCAATCAGCCTGGAAACAATATAAACATCTCTCAATCAGCTTATTAACAACATAAAAAAGAGCTCAATCAGCCAAGATACAACATAAACATCTTTCAATCAGCTTATAAACACCATAAAAAATAGCTCAATCAGCCAAGTTACAACATAAACAACTCTCAATCAACTTATAAACAACATAAAAAAGAGCTCAATCAGCCTGGAAACAACATAAACATCTCTCAATCAGCTCATTAACAACATAAAAAAGAGCTCAATCAGCTAAGATACAATATAAACATCTCTCAATCAGCTCATAAACAACATAGAAAAGAGCTCAATCGGCCTAGATACAACATAAACATAATTCAATTAGCTCAAATATACAACATAAACATAGTACAATCTGCCTAGAAACAACATATAAAAAGCTAAAAATGCTCATAAACAACATGTACAAAATGCTTATATGCTGCTGCTGCTCCTAAAAAAAATTAAAACAACAATTTTAAACATGTATTCATGAACTAAAATACTACTACAAACTGCCAAGTAGTACTAATCAACAAAATCATTAATTGAAGTAGTCATAGGCTCAGAACACACTTATATTTCCCTAGGGCTGCATTATTATGCCATGCCAACTAGTCTCAACCGTGGTCCCCCTGCAAGTGAAATCCCCAAAATGCCCTTCAAAACTTAGGCAGATTGAGATGTTTGGCCGAAATACATCTCAACCGCTGGATCGCGATCCAACGGCTGAGATCTTTTGCTCACGATAAGGGCCTTTACTCACCATCTCATAATAGACTCACTCTATATATATGCAAGCTTGAAAAAATGTGCAAGCATTATCAGTGCAGTTGGAAAAAATCACTGCCTAGGCCAAGACCACTTCACAGTGTGAAAATTAGAATAGGGAGCAGGTAATCACTGCCTAGACCAAGGCCACGGCCAAAACCAAGACAACAGGTAATTACTGCAAGAATTATCGGTGCAGGTTCTAGCATTCATGAGTTAGAATAGGGCATCAGTCTTCATATATATAAGGAACTCTTCATTCATATAATCAAGCACCAGTCTTCATTTACTTTTAGTTGCAAAAATGAATGAGTGAAAAGACTTATTTACCCCATAATAATAAGTGAAAGTTATAGAATCACAAAGATAACTATACAACATGCTCAAAAATAAATTCACATTATAAGGTGTTTGTCATCTGCCTGCACCAACACAAAAAAGAATGAGGCCATATTTAAAAATCAGAGGTTGAGAATCAAATACTTCCCTATTAGATAATAGGTGGATCCCTCAACACCATGAACCATATATAGATACATCATTTAAAGGGCGAGCGACAAAATTTAAAAATCAATTAGAGCGAATCATATACTTCCCTGTTAGATATTAGGTGTCCACATAGTGGTCCAGCCTCTTCATCATATTTTTCTCACGATTTCAACCTTTACCTGCAAAAATATTTACACTTGATCATATAGTGATGTTGAACAAGTTAATGGAATTGAAAAAAACAACTAACCACAAATACATGAAATGAAAAAAGAAATTCAAGAAAGGAAAAAAAATATACCTGATGATTTGGGGAAATTTGGTGAGGATGAGGATGTAGGGTTTCGTCAGATTTGGAGGAGATTTCGAAGCTTCGTGGAGCGGGAGCGGGAGCTGAGGCGGAGCTGAATTTGGGGGCTAGGGTTTGGAGGTGGAGTCGAATTTGGGGGGAGGTTTCATCGGATTTGGGATTAAAGCTAGGGTTTGCTCGAATTTGAAATTTTTTGGGGGAAATCGAAATCAGAGATTGAGAGTGATATGGCTAAAAATGTGGTTAAATCGGAACCGTCCGAATTAGGTACGAATCTTAAAGCTCAGGGGTAAAATGGTAATTTCACCTACAAACGGGTCTAAAATGGGTACCGGGTCCTTTTTTGTAAGATCCAACAACCCACGAATTGATCCACCTTAACTGGGTGCGGGTTCCAACCCGCAAGAAACCCGGTCCAGCTGGATGGAATTGGGGTTTATGATTAACCTTATTCAACGACCCTGATTCCTCCTATACATTCACTGGGAAGTAGGGATTTGATCTTATCCCGAAACTGGTCCCTAAGGCGGCTATAAATACCCCCTATCCCCCACTGTTACCAGGTAATCAATCTTTTGCCAATCAAAGCTCATTCATAATCTTTCTGATTACTGACTTGAGCGTCGGAGGGTGCATCGCAGGGATCAACCCCGGTGTCTCGCACTTTTTGCAGGTCAACGGTGGGAGATCACGATCAAACTCCAGTGGAAAGGTTTCAGGTTTGACTATTCAACGTCCCAAGAATCCACAAATTCTATCTGTTTGCCCCCACACCGTTTTCAGCGGTAACAGATTGGCGCCGTCTGTGGGAACGACGAATAGCACCCCATCCTCTTCCATCGGTTAAGATCACCTCCAGCCATGCCTCCAAGGAAACTGAGATCCAGGGGATCCAACCGTGGGCCCACTCCTCCTCAGCCACAACAGGAGGCTCCCCTCCAAACCGTCCGGCAGCAGGGACAAGTCCCTCCTCAGCCTGATCAGCCTCTGCAGCAGGAACAACCTCCTCTTCAGAATCTTCAACACCAGCGGGCTCCAGCCAGACCCCAGAACACCGGTAATGGGACCTCTCGTCCTCCTCCTCAGAAGCAACCCCTTCACCGTGATCACGTCTCCATACATAACCCATAAACCGACTCAATGGCATCTCACAACCCCCGACCTTCCGAAGACCTCCGCAACATCCTCATCAACCGGCAAAAAGAAGAGGACCTTCGCCACCGTTTGGATGAAAGGCGAGCCCGTGAGGGAGCCACCTGCTCAGAACATCCAAATGAGCGATCTCCTCGTCGCCGAGATCACAGGAGGTCTCCCCTTCAAAGGAGGCGGAGGGAGTCCCCTGAGTACCATTGAAGGAGACATCGTTCTCCCGCTGGTCGGCAGCCCCAGAGGGACGAGAACAGACCTATCACCCGAGCCGAATTCCAACAATTCCAGGCTACAATCCTGCAGGCCCTCAATCTCCGACCAAACAACAATAATACTCAGAGGGTCCCCACTCCTCCTCCGGTCCAAAGTCCTCGCCATCGGTCCCTAACTCCTCCTTAAGCTCCGAGCCACCGCCATCACATCCCTAGTCCTCACCATTCCCCAAGCTACCATCGCCGAACTCCACGCTCCCCTTCGTACGAAGATGAGTCCAGAGGCTCACCGGGGTACCGTCGAAGGGATGATGCGGTCTACCGCCGTCTCCACGAGATGGATAGGCGCCTCGGCCAACTGGATAGAGAAGAAGAACTGAGAGGAAGGACCCTCCGTCCGAGCAGACCCCCGTTTTCTCGAACCATCATGGAGGAACCCGTTCCAGCAAACTTCAAGCCCCCGCAGTTCGAGACATATACGGAGGAGTCAAACCCCGTAGATCACATCGAGAGTTTCAAAACTCTCATGTTGATACACCAAACTTCCGATGCTCTACTATGCAAGACCTTCCCAGCTACTCTCAAGGGTCCGGCTCGGGAATGGTACTCCCGCCTCGTCCCATCCTCCATCTTCTCCTTTGAACAATTTGAGACCCTCTTCGTCACCCACTTCGTGAGTAGCTGCCGAACCGAGAAGAGTAGTATTTCACTACTCTTCCTCAATCAGAAGAAGGGTGCGAAACTAAGAGATTATGTTAAGCGGTTTACCACGGAAGCCCGGTCCATTGCCTCCCTCGACCAATCGGTCACTGCAGCCGCCTTCCAGTCCAATGTCCTCAACTCCAACCTCCGGTCCTCCCTAGCCAAAAAGCCCCCACGAGACTTCTCCGACCTTCTTCTCAGAAGCGAGAAGTATATCCGGGCAGAGAAAGCTGAACATTGCCCCACTTACGAGGGGTCTTCCTCCGAAACCAAGAGAAAGGTAGCCGAAGAGGAAGGAGCTAAGAAGCTCCAGAAGGACAACGGGGGTCAGTGCCGCCCGCCTCCCAGATTTGAGAAGTTTATCCCTCTCAACACCAATGTTTCAACTATCCTCATGGAAGTCAAGAAGGAAGGATTTTTTCCTCCAGCCCCGAAGATGAATACCCCCGGCAAGAAGAGGGACAAAGACAAGTGGTGCCGATATCATCGAGACCACGGCCACGACATGAACGACTGTCGAGCTCTGAAGAATGAAATTGAAGCCCTCATCCAGAGGGGGCAGCTATCTAAGTTCGTGAGAAAGGACCGAATCGATCTTCCTCCTCCCCCCAAGGGGGCTAATAAGTGTCCCGAGAGGCGCGACGAGACTCCCAAGTTCGAAGAGGAACGCATCTTGCACCTCATCCATGGAGGCCCAATGGGAGGAACCTCCAATTCTTCTCGAAAGGATTTTATTAGGGAAGTAAACTCGGTACACGACATACCCCTTCCCAAAGGCCTCGGAGTCTCGGTCACTTTCTCTGATGAAGACCTGGAGGGTGTCCGAACCCCCCATTGTGATGCACTAGTAATCAACCTCCACATGGCCAACTTCAAAGTGGAGAGGATCCTGGTGGACAATGGTAGCTCTGTCAACATCCTCTTCCTGGCCGGCCTTCCGAGAACTCAAGTTATCGCGGGACATGCTCAAGCTCGCCGGCTACACGCTCCATGGGTTCACGGGAGTGCCAGTGACTATCGAAGGGGTAATAACCCTTGACGTAACCGCTGGTAAAACTCCTACTACCCGGACGGAGCCAATGGATTTCATGGTCGTCGACATCCCAGCTGCTTACAATGTGATTCTAGGCCGGCCTGGCCTAGCTGCTTTAGAGGCCGTCCCGTCGGCTTATCATCTTAAAATGAAGTTCCCCACCAAGTCTGGTGTAAGGGAAGTAAGGGGTAGTCAAGAGATTGCCCGCAAGTGTTACATGACCTCCACCGGGGGATCTGTTCTCTCCCTCGAGACTCTTGAGATTCCCCAGGGGAATGCCCAACCTATGTCCGAACCAGTAGACAAGCTGGAGGAAGTGCTCTTTTCCGAGTAAGATTTGAACCGCAAGTCCTTCATCAGCAAGATCCCCCCCTCTGCCCTCTGTTCCGACATAGTCCAATGCACCAGGAAGAACCATGACCTCTTTGCCTGGTCGGCTACTGACTTGCCAGGTATTTCCGAAGACCTCATCGTCCACCACCTAAGTGTTGCTCCGGGGTCCAAACTGGTCCAACAGAAGAGGCGCAAATTCGCCCCTGAGCGCCAATAGGCCATCAAGGAAGAAGTGGACAAGCTCCTCAAAGCCCGGTTTATACAAGAAGTCAACTATCCCGAGTGGCTCTCTAATGTTGTTATGGTCAAGAAGGCCAACGGAAGTTGGAGGATTTGCATTGATTTCACGGATTTGAACAAGGCATGCCCTAAGGATCCTTTCCCTCTCCCCAGCATAGATACCTTAATCGATGCTACTTCGGGCCATGAGCTGCTGAGCTTCATGGACGCCTTCTCCGGATACAACCAAATCAGAATGTTCTCCCCAAATATCCCGAAGACCTCCTTCGTCACCGATCAAGGAATCTATTGCTACAGGGTAATGCCCTTCGGGCTGAAAAATGCCGGTGCAACCTACCAGCGCCTCGTCAATAAGTTCTTCCAGAATCAGATCGGCCGAAACATGAAAGTGTATGTTGATGATATGCTAGTTAAAAGCATCCATGGGCCCAACCATGTTGCTGATCTCCAAGAAGCATTCGATGTGTTGAGGAAGCATGATATGAGGCTCAACCCGAACAAGTGTGCGTTCGGAGTTTCGTCGGGTAAGTTTTTAGGCTTCATGGTCAGTCAAAGAGGGATCGAAGCCAACCCCGAGAAGATCAAAGCCATACTGTACATGGCTCCTCCTACAAGTGTGAAAGAGGTTCAGAAGCTCACAGGGCGCCTCGCGGCCATAGGGCGCTTCCTGTCTAAGTCAGGAGAGAAGTGTCTTCCTTTCTTCAAAGCCCTCAGGAGGGCTAAGGGCTTCGAGTGGGGCCAACAGCAGCAAGAATCATTCGACCAACTGAAAGCCTATCTGGTCAACCCCGCACTCCTCAGCAAGCCTATTCCTGGGGAAACACTCTACCTCTACCTCGCTGCCTCCGAGCAAACCCTCAGCGCTGTCCTAGTGAGGGAAGAAGACAAGGCTCAAAAACCTATCTATTATGTGAGCAAGGTTCTCAGAGACGCCGAGCTCCGCTATCCGAGGTTGGAAAAGATAGCCTACGCCTTGGTAATGGCAGCCAGGAAGCTCTGCCCATATTTTCAATCCCACTCGGTGGTCGTTCTTACCGACCAGCCGCTCAAGCAAGTTCTGCACAAGCCCGAGACATTTGGGCGTCTAATGAAATGGTCGATCGAGCTGAGTCAACATGACATATCCTATCAGCCTCGGATAGCAATCAAGGCTTAAGCCTTAGCTAAATTTATTGTAGAGAGCACCATCCCGAAAGTGAGTCAAGCTGCAAATGGGCCACCTATTTAGACAGTATATGTAAACGGCTCTTCTTGCGCCGAAGGGAGCGAAGCCGGAGTCATTCTGGCAGGCCCAGATGACTTCGTTCTCCAATACTCCCTCCGCATCAACTTTAACGCCTCCAACAACGAAGCTGAGTATGAGGCCCTGATAGCAGGCCTGGGTATGGCTCGCAAGGCAGGGGCACAGCGTATCCGAATATTCAGTGACTCGCAACTGGTCATGAATCAGGTCTTAGGAGAGTACGAGGCGCGAGATGACCGAATGGCTAAGTACCTAGCCAAGGTTCGAAGTCTCATGGATTCATTTGAAGAGGCACAAATCCGGCGAATCCCTCGAGAAGAAAACTCCCAAGCAGATGCCCTCTCCAAATTGGCCTCCTCCTCACTCCAAGGTCTTGAGCAGACCGTCCTAATCGAAGTACTCCTAAGGCCAAGCATAGAAGAAGAAACCCCCGACTCGATGGAGTCGCTGCCCGTCCAACTCCGGGACAACTGGATGAAGCCTTTGATAGAATTCCTCACGGATGGGACCCTTCCCCAAGATCCAAAAGAGGCCCGTCGAATCCGAACGAGAGCGGAGCGGTACACCCTTTTTGGAGGAGTCTTGTACAAATGCTCCTATACCCAAGTAGATGGCAGACCTTACTTGAGATGCCTCTCCCCGGAAGAAGCCTCGTACACCTTGCAAGAACTCCACGAAGGCATAGGCAGAGCACATTCAGGGTCCAGGTCCCTCGCCAGGAAAGTTCTGAACTACGGGTATTTTTGGCCTACCCTACTTCGAGATGCTGAGCAACATGTTCGGCAATGCAGCCCTTGTCAGCAGTTCTCCAACATCTGCCGCCTACCCCAAGCACAACTCACCTCTCTCTCAAGCCCGATTCCCTTCGCAATGTGGGGGATGGACTTGTTAGGCCCGTTCCCACCAGCTCCGGGCCAGTTCAAATTCCTAGTCGTGGCAATCGACTATTTATCCAAGTGGATCGAGGCCGAGCCATTGGCTACCATTACTGAGAACAAAGTGCTACAATTCTTCTGGAGAAATGTAATTTGTCGGTTCGGTGTACCTCGGGTCCTGATAACATATAATGGAACACAGTTTACAGGGGCAGCGTTCTGATCTTTGTGTGAATACCTCGACATTCAGCAACGCTTCTCCTCCGTCTCCCATCCACAGTCCAATGGTCAAGTAGAGAATGCGAACAGGCAGATCCTCTCCGGCATCAAGAAGAGATTAGATAAGGCCGCCAACGGCTTATGGGCAGAACAACTTCCTAACGTATTGTGGAACTACCGCACTACGAAACGGACCCCTACAGGAGAGTCACCCTTTAATCTCACCTATGGGTCCGAGGCTGTGATCCCTTTAGAGGTTGGTCTGCCATCCCCTCGCCTTATCGCTTATGATGAAGAGCAGAATGCTAGAGATCTCCAAGCAAATTTGGACTTGATTGATGAGCTCCGTGAAAGAGCTTCAATTCGCCAGCAAAATTATCAGAGAAGAATCGAGCAAGCCTACAATAAAAGAGTCCGTCCCACGGATCTCAAAGAAGGGGACTTAGTCCTCAGAAAGCTAGCTATCTCGTTCCCCATCCAAAAGAGTAAGCTAGCTCCGAATTGGGAAGGACCGTACAAAGTTTCCAAAGTAGTCCGTCTCGGAGCGTATCGTCTTGAAGATCTTGAAGGCAGAGAGATACCCAAAACTTGGAATGCAGACCATTTACTGAAGTATCAAGAGAGCGCCTAAACGCCTCTCCGAGTACCTTCAAATGTCGAGCCATTCCTATCTTTTTATTTGTGCTTGTTTCCTTATTTTCCCATTGTAATAACGGCCTGCAACTTAGAAGCAACCGATTAGCAGTTATCAATAAAGAACTTCTTTCCCCTGATAATTCTCATGTGATTACTTTTATCTCTCTGTTTAAAGCCTTTAATTGCTCTTACTCAAACGACGTGTTCGGAGTCCAAAACTTGGCTCGATTCTGCTTCGCAGGCTCGCTCTTAAACGATCTAGAAGTGGTTTGCCATTCGGAACTGCTCCCACAACTGTTGAAGTTTACTCAAATGACGTGTTCGGAGTCCAAAACTTGGCTCAATTCCGCTTCGCAGGCTCGCTCTTAAGCAAGCTAGAAGTGGTTTGCCATTCGAAACTGCTCCCACAACCATTGGAATTTACTCAAACGACATGTTCGGAGTCCAAAACTTGGCTCGATTTCGCTTTGCAGGCTCGCTCTTAAGCGAGCTAGAAGTGGTTCACCATTCGGAACTGCTCCCACAACCATTGAAATTTACTCGAACGACGTGTTCGGAGTCCAAAACTTGGCTCGATTCTGCTTCGCAGGCTCGCTTTTAAGCGAGCTAGAAGTGGTTCGCCATTCGGAACTGCTCCCACAACCGTTGAAATTTACTTAAACGACGCGTTCGGAATCCAGACCACTGGTCTAGATAACTAACGAAATTTCTACAACTAGACTAGACATGGGAGAAGAATACTTGATGGAGTGCTTGAATGAATGCCCCAATGCTTAACTTGGCTGGATAACTAATGAAGATATTCAGGCATACATTCCCGAGCGACTTGCATTCCGAGCTGCGTATTGGAGAAAAACATCTTTCTCCCCAAAATCCACGCTAGATCTCGATCAGACGGCACAGATTGGACCACGACCACAAAACGACAAGATAGCATTTTCTCGTGATCCACACCATCTTTTACATCGAGATCCATGCAAGATCTTCAGATGGACGGTTCAGATCGTGCCACGTCCCTCGGAATCCAAATCCGAGCGAATGGCGATCCAAGCTGCGTATTGGAGAAAAATATCTTTCTCCCCAAAATCTGCGCTAGATCTCGATCAGACGGCACAGATTGGACCACGACCACAAAACGATAAGATATAGTTTTCTCGTGATCCACACCATCCTTTACATCGAGATCCGTGCAAGATCTTCAGATGGACGGTTCAGATCGTGCCACATCCCTCGGAATCCAAATCCGAGTGACTGGCGATCTAAGCTGCGTATTGGAGAAAAACATCTTTCTCCCCAAAATCCGCGCTAGATCTCGATCAGGCGGCACAGATTGGACCACGACCACAAAACGACAAGATAGCATTTTCTCGTGATCCACACCGTCTTTTACATTGAGATCCGCGCAAGATCTCGATCAGACGGCTCTGATTGACCCCGACCACAAAACGACAAGATAGCATTTTCTCGTGATCCACCCCGTCTTTTACATCGAGATCCGCGCAAGGTTTGCAGATGATCACATCCGATGAAGCCACATCGCTCAAAGTTCAAAAGTTTGGCAAGGCCCCACTTCTACTCCGCGCTCTTAAGCGAGCTAGAAATGATCCGCCCTTCAGAAACACTTACAACCATAAGGGATTAATTGAACACGCCAACACATAAGCACAGAGGAATAAACAAAGCCCTCACTTCTATAAAGTTTAAAGTTCTAAGAAACTCAGATTACAAGACCAGCTACTCTTATCTACAACGAGTTACAAGATTCGAAAAGCTAAAATTACAAGACTACTTTAGCAACTCTTAGGAAGGGGGATGTTTCTCTTAAGATACAGGCGGGGACGCCGCACACCTTGTCGTTGCAATCCCGCACTCGTTGAGGTCCCCAAACCAGCAAGCTTGGTAGTGCCTCTCAGTGTTGCGCTGGCTGAAGCTTCGCTCGACGAGACAGCCACACCACTTTGGGCATCCCCTGGGCTTCGCCGAGCAATAGGCGAACGAGTCGCAAGCTCGTAAAACAATATCCCTCGTTCATTCTCTTCACGGGTACATGAGGTGCTCCTGACGTTGATCGGTCCCGAATGGGGCTTGAGGTGAGCAACCTCCGCCTCTAGTTCGACTATTCGTTGCTTCAGAGAATCGTCCTTCACGGCTATCTTGAAGCGAGGAAGTTGAGAGGAGCCTTCAGCACCAGAACCATCGGCAATAATTCGACGGAGATGAGTAACCTCGATGCTCCTGTCGACTGTAACCCTCTTCAACTCGTCGACCTCCGCCGTCAATTCGTCGCGCTCGGCCATCAACTTGCCCACCATCTCTGCTAATTCTTCTTCCTCCGCCGAAAGCTCTTCTTCTACTATTTTTGAGTGGTGAACCTTGGCCAGCAGTTCGCCCCTCTCTTCCGTGACATCAAATAGCACCTTTCGGAGCAACTCCACCTCACCTTCAAGATGAACCTCGCGAGTTCATTTCCTTAGTTGTTTTAACTCGGAAAGACACATCGCCAGTGTCACCTTGAGATGATCTAGCTCCAACTCGCTCTTGAGAAAGCACTCTCGACTGCGGGAGAGGGCCAGCTTTGTTGCTTTCAAGTCAACCCGAAGACGAGAGACTTCAGCTGCTGGACTCGACTCGACGACCTGAGAAGTGAAAACATATCAACACAAAAAGCAAAAGGTGTTTTCAACACTTAGCAAAATTTTCAACAACGAGGCATTCACAACACTTGAAATATCAAACGCTTGGCCAAAGTCTCAAAAAGTTAGTTGTTTTCATTAAAATCCAAAAAGAGTACATGAGAGCGGTGGCCAGTCCGCAGTTCGGCATTACAACAAAAAAAAACAACAACAAAAAAAAAACAAAGGAAGAGGCGAGTAAATCAGGGGGCCACCTCATGGCGCCGCTCCGAGGCATTCTCTCTCGGCACAGTGGCAAGCGCTCCCCCGACGTTCACCCCGTCCTCAGCGTCCTCCTTGGCCTCTTGCTCGGGCTCGACCTCCGCTAGAGGCAACAGCTCCTCGCCCTCCACGGGATCGTAGAAGTAATACGAGGAGCTGTCAAATCCGGGGATGCGGGGCGCCACATGCTTCAGCGCTTGGGCGTAAGCCTCCACCATGTTTGTCATCATGTGGGCTTCGGCCTCATCCCGAACCACCTTCTCTGCCTCGGCAACCTTCATCGCCTGGCCATTCAGCGCCTCTTCAGACGCCTTCAGGGCCTTGGCCAGCTCATCCTCAAGGCGAGCCATCTCTTTCTCCAATGCCTTGACCTTGGCAGTCTCGGCTGCAGAGTGCCTCAGTGCTTCGGCGAGCTTTGTCTCGAGGGCCCCTACCTCAACCGCTCGCGAAGCCAAGAGTCGTTGCTCGGCCTCAAACAGTTTGACCGCCTTGGAGTGCTCCGACCTATTCCGATCGTTCGCCAGCTTCATCTCCTTCTCTTGCTCGGCGAACTGCTCGAGCACATGGTTGAAGTAGCAGAGAGTCTGCGAGAAAAACGAAGGAAAAGAAACGATTAAAACCGGAAAAAAAACTTAGAAAACTTTTTGGGTTGTCATAATTAACTTGCACTTACCGACATAGTATTCCGAGCAATCTCCAGGGCGTCGTCGCCCACAGTGCCGGCCCTAAGCGCGGCACGGTCCTTCGGGGTCGGCAGGTGCTTCACCGCCTGCATGAACATCCCCGATTCACCGAGGAAACCGTCTACCTTCATCACCCTCCAGTCGAGGACGAAGAGACGCTTGTGCTCCTCGGTGAGGATGGCCTCCGCCTCGGCAATGAGCGGCGACACCTCCAAAGCCAGAGCTGCGCTGGTAGAGAACGCCCCGCTCGACGAGCCAGGGGCATCGACCAGGGAGGCCTGAGCGGGCATTTTCGAAGGAGCCTCAGTCACCAGCTCCACAACGACCGAGGGTGCTGAGGGGACTTGTGCTGTCCGACCTGAAAGAGGCCCCGCTGTGGTCCTCTTCCTCTTTCTTGTGTCTGTGTCCTTCGCCGCACGACTCTTGGCCATCAACGCTTTGTAATCCATGTTGGGGGTCTCTGCATACAAAGAAAAAACCGAGCAAAAGAGTTAGAAAAAAACAAACACTAAAAGACTCAGACTAGCGAGAAAAAAGAAAGAGAGCGTACTGGGGTCGATTGGACTGAGACCTCCACCGAACAAGACACCCTCAGTGATATCCTTCCAACTGAGGGTCAGAAGTCCGAGGATTTTCACCACCACCTCCTCTTCCTCCCTTGTGAGCACCGGCTCTTTCTACGCCCACTTCGGCACCCCGTCTTTCCACAACGTCGGGAATCCCCACGGCTCGGAACCACGGATGAGAAAATACTTCTCCTTCTAGTGTTTGATCGAGTCCAGATTCTCGATCAACTTCACCCCCCTCCTCGGCGACAGATAATACCGATCCTACATCTTGCTCATCCGGCAGATGCGATAGAGGCTCCGAAGCAGAACGAGCTGCGGTTGCACGCCGACCGCCTGACACTGAAGGACGAAAGCGATGACATGCTGCCACATGTTCGGCATAAACTGAACCGGGCTCAGGCCGTACCACTGCAGCACCTCGACCACGAAGGGATGCAGTGGTAGCCGAAGACCGGCGTTAAGTGCGTCATACGGGAAGACGCATGTGTCTGCCGACGTCCCCGTACACGCTCGAAAGTCGGGGTCGGGGAGTAATAGGACGTACTCCTTCGGGATGCGAAATCCCTTCCTGATCCGGTGCAGATCTTCCTTGGTCAAGACTGAGGGGATCTCATCCACTTCGGAAGGATCCCTCGGATTATTCTCCTCATAGGCCGAAGCCATCCCATGCACCACCTTCTCTAGGATGTCCTTGGGGTAACTCCTCACCCCCCCGACGCTAGACAATGCGGACGGCAGCCGACCCCGCTCTCCTGCCCCCCTCGGAGTCTTAATTATCGTTGACTCCCCGACCGGATCAGCCACTTCCTTCCCCTTCCCTGGCTTCGCCACTACCGCTCAGCCGGTGTCTCGGTCCGAGGTGGAGGTCTCGTCCCCAGAAGAAATTCTAGCCATTCTCAAGAAGAAGGGGGAAAGACTAACCTTGAAGTGACGTGTATGGCCGGAAAAGATCGCCGGAGTCCAAACTCGCCTTGCCACGAAAGCTAGTAGCGCCGCTCGAGAGCAAAAACACCGCTAGCAAGAGTGAAAGTGAAAGATAAAGAATGAGATAAAGAATGGGGGAGGAGAAAACTTATAGTAAAAGAAGTGACTCTTGGGCTTTGTAACGTAAAGTTGCGACTCTTGGGCCCCCCCAAGCCCGTTAAAGAAGGCTAAACGAAAAAGTAAAGAGCAGCGACGGTTTATAAGGGTGACGATTTAGAATCAGCCAAACCGCTTGGCTATTCCTCTAAACTGCCGAGGCACTCTGCCGAGCTATCAAGGGATGGTCCGGATTGCCCCACGTCCCTCGGAATCCAAATCCAAGCGACTGGTGATCCGAGCTGCGTATTGGAGAAAAACAACTTTCTCCCCAAAATTCGCGCGGGATCTTGATCAGACAGCTCAGATTGGACCACGACCACAAAACGACAAGATAGCATTTTCTCATGATCCACACCGTCTTCCACATCGAGATCTGCGCCAGAACTTCGGATGAACGGCTCAAATCGCCCCACGTCCCTCGGAACCCAAATCCGAGCGACTGGCGACCCGAGCTGCGTATTGGAGAAAAACAAGTTTCTCCTCAACAATCGTGCAAGATCTCAATCAGACGGCTCAGATTGGACCACGACCACAAAATGACAAGATAGCGTTTTCTCGTGATCCACACCGTCTTTCACATCGAGATCCGCGTCAGAACTTTGGATGAACGGCTCAGATCGCCCCACGTCTCTCGGAATCAAATCCGAGCGACTGGCGATCTGAGTTGCGTATTGGAGAAAAACAAGTTTCTCCTCAACAATCGTGCAAGATCTTAATCAGACGGCTCAGATCACGCCATGATCACAAAATGACAAGATAGTGTTTTCTCGTGATCTGAACCTCTTACCTCGTGATTCGCACCTTAATGAACGGCCCAGATCACCCCACCTCGCTCGGAATCCCAATCCGAGCAACTAGCGATCCGAGCTGCTCATATGGAGAAAACAATGTCGAACCACGTCGCTCGGAATCCGAGCGACTGGCGATCTGAGCTGCATATTGGAGAAAAACAAGTTTCTCCTCAACAATTGTGCAAGATCTCAATCAGACGGCTCAGATCACGCCACGATCACAAAATGACAAGATAGCATTTTCTCGTGATCTGAACCTCTTACCTCGTGATTCGCGCCTTGATGTACTGTAACGCCCCGCCCCAATACTCAGACAAATTATAAATACTATGTAGTACAACTGCCCACCACAGGCTGCCTCTCAAAAGGTGGTTAACCGAATTGGTGACTCTTGATCATAGGCAATAGTATTTATACTCAATTTATCCTCGTATATTCCCGATATGGGACTATATTTATCAAATCTACTCACAAATCTCAACAGCAGTCGACTGCTAGGGCATACCAGTCGACTGTCCTTTACCAGTCGACTGCTACCAGTACCAGTCGACTGATCTGGGGTATTACATATGGTATCAGAGCCGACTTTCGACACACCGGGTGTATCTGCACGTCGAGGGGCAGGGGCCCTATTCGTGGGGTACACAGGAGATGATTCTCCGGAGATGTTCGCGTGTCGAGGTTCTGCAGACCTATTCACGGAGCATGCAGGGTGCTAGAAAGGGCGGTCCTACACGTGAGGTGTGCCCTGTACTCAGCGAGGACGCTGATCCCTAAGGAGGGGTGTATGTAATACCCCAGATCTTGAGCGAACAGTCGACTGATGGTTTGAGCAGTCGACTGGTCTGTGTACAGTCGGCTGGTCTGTGTACAGTCGACTGCTACACGAGATTTGTGAAAGGATTGAGAAATATAGTCCCATATCGGGAATATACGAGGATAAATTGAGTATAAATAGTATTGCCTATGATCAAGAGTCACCAATCCGGTTAACCACCTTTTGAGAGGCAGCCTGTGGTGGGCAGTTGTACTACATAGTATTTATAATTTGTCTGAGTATTGGGGCGGGGCGTTACAAATGGTATATAAACTAACTCTTCAGCTCACGATAAGGAGCTCAGCTCACCATCTCATAATAAACTAACTCTCTCTCTCTCTCTCTCTCTCTCTCTCTCTCTCTCTCTCTCTCTCTCTCTCTATATATATATATATATATATATATATATATATATATATATATATATATATATATATATATATATATATATATAGGGGGGGGGAGGAATGCTCCATTGCAAGCACTGAAGCCGTTGTTCCCAACAACGGCTTAGGTTATAAACCTAAGCCGTCGTTGGAGTTTCCTACTTGTTTCTTATTTTTTTCATGTTCGTATTGAATTGAATATTTTAGTTTACTATTTATATATCTATAATATTAATTTTTTAATTATTTTAATTTAGCGTATCCTAACGTACTCATCCTAGTTTTTGTAAAATCGGCGTATCCGCATATCGGATACGTACCCATATCCGTGCTTCATAGCTTCACAACATACAAATTAATCATCTCCCCTTCTCCTAGACTCTTCGGTAACTTGTTTAGGAAATATTTTGAGAAAATATTTTTCTAAGAACGCGTTTGGTTTACTTTTGAGAATCGCATCTTTTCTCAAAAGATGCTTTCACCTGTTTTCGTCACTTTTGTCCGCTTCCCCCCATCTTCCATCCTCATCTGTCGAAAAAAAAAAACCTAACCCCAGCTTCTCCCCTCTCGTCACTCCCCGGTCGTCACCTCTCTCTCCACCCTCTTCGCCACCCTTCCTCTATCGTTGCTTTCCCCCATCCTCTTTCTTCGCTGACCACGTTAGATCTGAGATCTATTAGATCAAATCGCCAGATCTGGAAAACCCTAACGCCCTCTTTCACCCCTTCTCATCCCGCACCCTCATTCGTTGCTCTCTTCGGGCCCCTCCTCACCCCGCTCGGAGCTCGCTTCATGGTCTGCGAAACCAGATCTGTTTTTGCTAAAAGGTGTCTTCGAAATCGTAGCTCACGAATCCGACGCCGGTCGAGGGAATCCGTCGGAGACAACTTCACCAGGTTTGGTAAGCAGGAATCGAGGGTATGTTTCATATCTTTGCCCAATTTTTTGATGTTGTTATGGTAATTGGTCTATATTTGGACACTTGCCTCATAAAAAAATCCCTTTTTTAGGGTTAATTTATCGCTCGTAGTGAAGATTTGAGGATCGGATTTTTTTTTTTTTTTTGGGGGGGGGTTTGCTGTGATTTCAAAATCTCGGGTACTGATCTGTTTATGGAGATTTTGAATACTGATTCGGAGATCTTGAGTGCTGATCTTGAGTACTGATTTTTTTATGGATAGTACACATCATCTACAATTTCTCTAGTAACCTCAAATTATAACTGTATACTGTTTATGCTCACCAAAATAATGACTGTTATTTATTACTGATCGTTAAGGGAAAGGAGATTGATATGGACAGTGATTTTGGTCTTTGGCCCGCAAATAATGTGCGTACATTTATTGAGTTGATGGAGGCCGAGGTTGATCGGAATAGTTTAAAAAGTGCAAAATTCGATGCAAGACAATGGACTCAGTTGATGAATTTATTGAACCAACAATGTAATCGTTCATACACTCTTAGACAAATAAAAGAAAAATATGGACGGCTTAAGATGCAGTGGAGAGCCTTTCATGATTTGAAGAATCAAAGCGGTATGGGTTGGGATGAAGAGAATCAGACAGTGACTTGCGATCCCGAAGTTTGGAAGTCATATGTCAAGGTTCTCATCTTAAATTTTTTTTTTTATGCTAATGTGGGATTATGATCGTAATATAATTTTTATTTACTTTTATAGTTGTAAACTAACAACACAATAACTTATTAATAGGCTCACCCTAAAGCTTCTGAATTTAAATCGAAGGGTTTGCCCAACTATGATGTGTTGACCAAAATTTTTGCTGATTCTACCGCCGAGGGTCTGCTATCTAGGGCTTCATCCCAAAGGGTTTATGACCTCGACGAGGAACATAGGGTCATGTTTGAGTTCGCCCACCCCACTCCCCCCAATGCACCGCATGTAAATTTGGATGATGATGATGATTACGAGCCAATGCTTACGGGGTCGGGGTCTCGTAAGAGACGCTCTAGTGGTGGGTCCAGTGGCCGAGCTACAAAAAGCTCAAGAATGGATGTTGCTGTTTCTGCCAACGCAGAAAAGTCCATTGCTAAGGCTGAATACTATAAGAAGAAGGCTGGCATGGTTGATCGCTCCGCCCCAGACGATCAGTACTCCATTGAGAATGCCATGCAGGTACTGAATGGTTTGGATGGGCTTGATAATGCTATGATTGATTTGGCACTGGAGAACATAACTCATAACCCAAATTGGCGTAAAACCTTTATGGTAATGAAACCGGAGTGGAGAGTAGGGTGGTTAGAGAGACTTTCGAAAAAATAAATGTAATTTATTAAATTCCATAACGTAGAACCTTCATTATGTATTATTTAAATGTATCAGTTATTTGACATTTTTCTGTACTATTAGTAGGGTGATTATATGCAATGGCAGAATGGTGGGCTTTGATATTATATCGGTTTTAATTTCATCTGCACTCGTTTTCCTACATTTGGACTGTTTGTTGTCACTATTTATGTTTCAATTCTATGGGTAACTGTTATTATTAATATGACATCCATTATGGTCGTAGAGTATTTAAAATTAGAAGTATTCTTTATGCAAATGTAATCTAATTGTTACAGTGTACTGCACTACTGCACTTGCCACCATACTGATGGACTCTTCAAGCAATTCGTCGTCAAGTTCTGATGAATCCGATCTTGAGGACTTGTTCTTTCTTCAACAGGCCGAACAATTTTATAATAGTAAAAGTCCCAACTCAACGTCCAAACTATCAGGACGTGAATACCTACAAGAACTCTTAGACGGTCCAGATGCCAAATTCTTTTGGGTGTTTCGCATGAATAAGGACTGTTTTATGGCTTTGTGCCAATTTATAATAACAAACAATTATCTTCAGGAAACACCCGAGAAAATACAAAGAAGGCGTATATCACATTATGAAAGTGTTGCTATTTTTTTGTTCATTGTCGCTCATAGTACTAGGTTGAGGCTTGTCTGTGGTCGGTTTGATCATTCGTTGGAAACAATTGATAGACATTTCACTGATGTGTTGTATGGTTTGGTAAGAGCATCAGTAGTTCTTATTAAACACCCAGACCCGGAACATGTCCATGATAAGATCAGGGGTTCCCCAGATTTCTATCCATGGTTTAAGGTAATTTGTGCATTTCATGTTTAAAACCGTTTATTCTAATGATTCAAATGTGTTTGATAAAGTAGTAGCTTTCTACCTCAATAATGTAGGGAGCAATTGGTGCTGCGGATGGTACTTTAATACCTGCTACTGTACCCGCAAGTCGACAAAACAGTTGTCGTGGTCGAAAAGGTGACATATGTCAAAATGTGTTGGCAATTTGTGATTTTGACATGAATTTCACTTTTGTTTATGCGGGTTGGGAAGGAAGCGCTAATGACTCCCGCGTAATACATAGTGCAATAACAAAAAATTTGTTGCCAATCCCGCCAGAAGGCAAGTACTACTTAGTAGACTGTGGATATACAAACATGCCAGGGTTTTTAGCTCCCTACCGTGGACAGCCATATCATTTGCAGGATTTCCATGGTCCTAACCATGCACCCACCCAATATAAGCAACTCTTCAACAAACAGCATGCTAGGCTACGAAATGTAATAGAGCGAACCTTTGGTGTGTTCAAAAAAAAGTTTGCCATATTCAAGTCTATGCCCAATTACTTCTACACAAGACAAGTTATGATGGTAACTGCATGTTGTGCAGTCCATAATTTTATCAAAAAGTATTCTGCCGATGATTCATTGTTTTCAGACATAGAAGAAGAACAAAATAATCACCTACACAATGAAGATAATGCTTCCACATCTGGAGTGTTGGATATGTCATCTTCTCAGTTGAATCGCATGAATAATAAAAGAGATCAAATAGCCATGGCAATGTGGAATGCCAGACATTGATGTAAGCATAAGCATGTACTTGTTCGTGGTTACTTTCTGTTCTTGTAATATATGGTTGTAAATTATTTCCTTTCATTTGTAGCCCATCTATTTGAAGATCATGTATGTTATTGTATTAAGCAGGCGATATATGATGATGATATTTGTATGCATGCAGGTTGGGGGACCATCGTGTGTGACTGAGTTTCTGGAAATGATGGATATGGTATATTCTGATCCAGAATTTATTATAATTTGTTACGTTAGAAGATGGCATTCTAATGATCTTATATTCTTATTATACTGACTCAATGAATGATGTATTCAACTATGGGTGATGGATGGGGTGGGTACAAGACATTAGTAGTAGCTGGCATGGCAATTTTAAAAATTGCAGCTCTACACTAATCATGATGATTTGCTTGAACAATTGTTCTATGACAAAATGTTTTGAGGATACGGCCAATTAGGGATGTGATGATGATTTATTCTGATCCTATATAACATTATTTGGGGGACCTTTGTGATTGATTAATAGCATTCAAAGAATGGATATGATGATGTTATATTCTGATCCTATATAATTTAATTTGTGATACCTTTCTGATTGATTACTAGAGTTCAAAATATGGAAGTGATGAAGATATATTCTGATCCTATCTGCCACTATTTGATGAGGCTTTTGTGATTGATTACTACAATTCAAAGTACGGATATGATGATGATATATTCTGATCCCATATAACATATATTTGTGAGGCTTTCGTAATTGATTACTAGTATTCAAAATATGGATATGACGATATTATATTCTGATCCTGCAGCTATTATTTTGGATAATGACAACCTTGTTGCTTCGTTGTTCTGGACCTGCACATGTTATCTTACATTTGGAGTGTCTGACAACTTTCAACATGGTTATCATTGATACTCATATATATGATATAATACCTTTTGGTATTCAAATTATGATGGGATATAACACCTTCGGTGACACCTTTGTGTATGACTACATGAATTTACCATTATGGATATGATGACGCTATATTCTGATCCTACAGTTCTTATTTGGGATAATGACAATCTTGTTGATGTTGTCCTGAACCTACAGTAGTTGTTTTGTTATATTTGGAGTACTGGCAACTTTCATAATAAGCATGTTGTTACTAATATAAAAACTGGAAATAAAGTTTCAAAGAATACAACCCAGTTAGGATTATCTCTCATGGTCTCAAAATAACTAGTACAATGGTTTCAAAATAACAGCTTTTGTTACTAATATATAGTAGGTGATAATCTCCCACCGTGGTGGGCATCAATACTGATCACACTATTGTGCTGGTTTGTGTACACAGCATGGAAATTACAACCCAGTTAAACTGCAACCTTCCTCAAAGAAAGAAGAATTCATCGCAATTTTGAGGTAGACATCAGAATATGTTGGAATTTGATAAGTAAGGCAAACAATGGATATGATGAATTTATTAATGGATACTACACTTTCAAAATTTGATAGTGATGATGTAAATTATTCTGATCCTATAATACTCTTTGGAGTAATTATTGTTGTTTGCCTTAAAAGAAGATAATAATTGGGTTGTAGTTTCCATGCTGGGCATACAAACCAGTAAAATGAGGTGATTAGTACTGATGCCCTATGTTAGTAGGAGATTATCACCTCCAATATGTTGGTAACTGGCCCTAAATGCCCTAATAATTGGGTTGCAGTTTCCAAGATGTATTCTTTGATGAATGTTTGAGTTTAACTAGCTTGTATTCTTTGATGAGGGTCTCAGTTTAGCTGGGTTGTACTATTTTATTAAGGTTTCGGTTGAACTGGGTTCAAATTTCCATAGTTGTGTACACAAACCAGTACACTGCTGTGATATTAACATGTTGATGTTGTTCACACAACTCAGTTTAACTGGGTTGTATTCTTTGAGAAAGGTTTCAGTTGAACTGGGTTGTATTCTTTGATGAATGTTTGAGTGTAACTGGCTTGTATTCTTTGATGAGGGTCTCAGTTTAACTGGGTTGTACTATTTTATTAAGGTTTCGGTTGAACTGGGTTCAAATTTCCATAGTTGTGTACACAAACCAGTACACTGCTGTGATATTAACATTCCATGTTGTTCACACAACTCAGTTTAACTGGGTTGTATTCTTTGAGAAAGGTTTCAGTTGAACTGGGTTGTATTCTTTGATGAATGTTTGAGTGTAACTGGCTTGTATTCTTTGATGAAGGTCTCAGTTTAGCTGGGTTGTACTATTTTATTAAGGTTTCGGTTGAACTGGGTTCAAATTTCCATAGTTGTGTACACAAACCAGTACACTGCTGTGATATTAACCATGTTGTTTACACAAATCAGTTTAACTGGGTTGTATTCTTTGAGGAAGGTTTCAGTTGAACTGGAGTGTATTCTTTGATGAATGTTTGAGTTTAACTGGCTTGTATTCTTTGATGAAGGTCTCAGTGTAACTGGGTTGTACTATTTTATTAAGGTTTCAGTTGAACTGAGTTCAAATTCCCATAGTTGTGTACACAAACCAGTACACTGCTGTGATATTAACATGTTGATTACACAACTCAGTTTAACTGGGTTGTATTCTTTGGGAAAGGTTTCAGTTGAACTGGGTTGTATTCTTTGAAGAATGTTTGAGTTTAACTGGCTTGTATTCTTTGATAAAGGTTTCAGTTTAACTGGGTTGTACTCTTTGATGAAGGTTTCAGTAGAACTGGGTTCTAATGTCCATGCTGTGTATACAAACCAGTATAATTCTGTGTTCTAATTACCATGCTGTTTACACAAATGAGTTTAACTGGGTTTTGATTCTTTGAGAAAGGTTTCAGTTGAACTGGAACTGTATTTTTTGATGAAGGTATCAGTTTAACTGGCTTGTATTCTTTGATGAAGGTTTCAGTTTAACTGAGTTGTACTCTTTGATGAAGGTTTCAGTACAACTGGGTTCTAATTTCCATGCTGTGTATACAAACCAGTATAATTCTGTGATCTATTTCCATGCTGTTTACACAAATCAGTTTAACTGGGTTTTGATTCTTTGAGAAAGGTTTGAGTTGAACTGGAACTGTATTCTTTGATGAAGGTTTCAGTTTAACTGGCTTGTATTCTTTGATGAAGGTTGCAGTTTAACTGAATGCTGTATTCTTTGAGGAAGGTTTCAGTTTAACTGGGTTGTAATTTCCATACTGTGTACACAAACCAGTGCAATTCTGTGATCAGCATTGATGGCTTACATGATGACAGATTATCAGCAACTGATGGCTGCTGGTGTTGGCTTCTGATACTTGTGAAGGATGTGATGGCTGCTGATGGTCTTATGTAATGTGTGCTTCGGGGTACGCAATTTTTTCTGTCACTTTCAATATGTAAAATATTGATAGATTGTACAATTACCATCCTATGATGAGTTCTGATGCTGCTAGTGGCATATGATGGACACTGATGGATTTGACTTTTTTTTTTTTTTTTGGAATTTGTAAGAAATGCAGTTGTAAATTTCACAAAGTAATAGTTCTGATTCTTGTTACTATGTTAGACATTTTGAAGGTTTCTCATGCTTGTAATGCGAAATTGAAGGTTGGGCTATCCCAGTTTGTAAAATAAATGTAACCAAACAGAAATTTGTAATGGATATTTTGTACATTTATTGGAAATTTGCATACTGTGTCCAATTGCTGTATTACCAAACTTCACCACAATTCAAATAAAATTTTACATGGTCGAGAGACACTAGTGGGAAGCTCCCAAGAAGGAAAAAAAAAAAAAATTTCATAGCGCACGAAACTTCCATGTTGTAGCACGTTGCTTGTTTGTATATTGATAGAAGTTGGGTCTATATCTGCAAAAAAAATTAACAAAAAAACTCATAAGAAAAATAATGTGAATTCATTAAATATACAACCTAGATAATGGTTTTCAGCTAGAAATATAACAGCACAGCTTTTAAACTGTTTTTTTCGGAAAAACAGCTTTCGGATAACAGTTTTCAGCAAGAAATATAACCGACCATCTTTTGAACTCACTTCTTCAGAAAAACAGCTTTCAGATAACAGTTTTCAGCTAGGAATATAACAAAACAGCTTTTAAACTCGTTTTTTCAGAAAAACAGCTTTCAGATAACAGTTTTCAGCAAGAAATATAACCAAACAGCTTTTAAACTCACTTTTTCAGGAAAACAGCTTTCAGATAACAGTTTTCAGCTAGGAATATAACAAAACAGCTTTTAAACTCGTTTTTCAGAATAACACCTTTCAGATAACAGTTCTCAGCAAGAAATATAACCTAACAGCTTTTAAACTCGCTTTTTCAGGAAAACAGCTTTCAGATAACAGTTTTCAGCTAGAAATATAACAAAACAGCTTTTAATCTTGTTTTTTCAGAAAAACAGCTTTCAGATAATAGTTTTCAGCAAGAAATATAACCGAACAGCTTTTAAACTCACTTTTTCAGAAAAACAGCTTTCAGATAACAGTTTTCAGCTACAAATATAACAAAACAGCTTTTAAACTGTTTTTTTCAGAAAAACAGCTTTCAGATAACAGTTTTCAGCAAGAAATATAACCGAACAGCTTTTAAACTCGCTTTTTCAGGAAAACAGCTTTCAGATAATAGTTTTCCGCTAGAAATATAACAGCACAGCTTTTAAACTGTTTTTTTCAGAAAAACAGCTTTCAGATAACAGTTCTCAGCAAGAAATATAACCGAACAGCTTTTAAACTCACTTTTTCAGGAAAACAGCTTTCAGATAACAGTTTTCAGCTAGGAATATAACAAAACAGCTTTTAAACTCGTTTTTTCAGAAAAACAGCTTTCAGATAACAGTTTTCAGCAAGAAATATAACCGAATAGCTTTTAAACTCGCTTTTTCAGGAAAACAGCTTACAGATAACAGTTTTCAGCTAGGAATATAACAAAACAGCTTTTAAACTCGTTTTTTCAGAAAAACAGCTTTCAGATAACAGTTTTCAGCAAGAAATATAACCGAACAGCTTTTAAACTCGCTTTTTCAGGAAAACAGCTTTCAGATAACAGTTTTCAGCTAAAAATATAACAGCACAGCTTTTAAACTGTCTTTTTCAGAAAACAGCATTTTACAGTCTAGTTTTAAGAAAACAGCATTCAGGTTTATTTTTTATACACAAACAGGTTATACAATTTCATTTTCAGAAAACAGTTTTCAGAAAACTATACCAGACAGCTTTTACACTCTCATTTTCACAAAACAGTTTTCACAAAACAGTTTTCACAAAATATTTTCACAAAACTATTTTCAAAACAACAAACCAAACGCACCCACTTCTCTAGAAAAATCTTGGTGGAGAATACACGCGCACGGGTGCCCACACTCACAATGACACTTGCTTTGGTACCTCTGGGGTATGACTAGCTTGGTTATGACCACCTTATAAAATATGTAATTTATCAAATTGGGTGATCATTTCTGTCCACTTTGATCTACATTCTATAATTTTGAGGTTGTTTTATGCCTGCCCTACTCCCTTTTTAGTACTAGAGGGGCATTATAGAACTTAGGATTCTGTGCTATTACATTGCTTTGCTAACTTAAAGCACCTCGCTAATGCAATGGACCACTACGTCGGGTGTCCCTCGGGACTAATTAGGGATTGTTCAGGAATATTTACTCGCTGTCCATTGGCTAATGACTAAGCTTTTCGGCCTGACCTTAGGCCCTTAGTAACCTTTTTATGTAGTCGCATTGGCAGCTAGTGCTTTCTATCTCAAAATAGCTCCATGGATCTCATTGAATCTTCTTGGTGCTTCCTCTTCTCCTACCTTTGTCGAAGTTAGGCCCACCGGATCTAGATATTGTAGTGGGAATATTGTGAATCGCCGCGGAAGTACAATGAGAGGCGACAACCAATCAGGATGAACAACCAAAAGAAAGTAGATCACACCAAACACCAACACACGGGATTTTTCCCAGTTTGGCTAACCAAATATGGGGAAAAAATTATTTAACAAGAGACAATACAAGAGGTTACAATACTCTCTCGAGCAAAGAAAAAGGGGTTGTTTTGTTAATGGGAACAAGGAACTGTTTATAGCCGTTGAGGTCGAGAAGGACCAGCCATAAGAATTTTGATCTTCCTCCTTTCGTTCGCTCATACAAAGATCTAAATTTGAAACGAATCTATGTATTTTTCAAGCTTTACTAGAAGATAATCAACTGTTTACAATGCAAAATTCTTATATGAAGTACACCTCTCAAGGAGGCCACAATTGACATTTATAGAGATCTAGAAACCTTAGGTTATATAGTCTTTAAATAGTACATTGCAAGAGGTAGTAGCTAGTATCATGCTGGATATGTGTCCCCAACACAAAACAATCTCCAGTTAGAAGGTTTGAGCTTCATAGTTTTCAATATCAGCTTACATTCTTTTTATCTTAAAGACTTTAACAGTTGCAAGTAGATTAAGGCCCTTTCTTAACCACCAGCTTTGTTGTCTCAAATTATGATAGTTATGGATATTTTGTATTGTCTTGATTCACCTAACTTTCAGTTTGGTTCATTTATAAAAAGTTTCATTTATAAAAAGAACTGTGAATCCTTACTTGGTATAGGTCGATGAAGACATGGTCATATTAATTTCACATTTCAGTGATTCCACCAAGTAAATAAATTATGATTCCACCAAGTAAATAAATTAAGTAGAGAAAAATCTTTAGCCCAAGGGGAATCCAGTAAGTAGACTAGAGGAATATCCAATCTGGAGACTTGGACTATCAGATTTTTTTCTCCTTTGTTCGGTCACACGAGATATTATTTAACTAAAGACGACACAAGAGTTACACCACTCTTACCAAAAATCTATTTATCTTTGAAGCCTCACTAGAAAAAACTCTACCGTTTACAATGAAAAACTATGATATGAAGTACTAGCTCTCATGAAGGCCATTACAATTAGTTATAGAGAGCTATACAATCCTAGGTTGTATTTTGATCCTTCACAGTCCTATAAATCCTATAAATTTGAAGAGATAGCTATGATATAAAGCGTATGATATAACTTGGAGAATAAACCGGGCCCAACAAACCTAAAAGTTTCAGCCCAAAATAGTAGTCAGCCGACCGCGTGGTCGACTGTAAGTGGCAACATCCAACCTGGTTGACCGCAAATATTGGTGGTCGACCGCAACTCTCCACGCAGCAACCTGCACCCTTTCCATCCCCATCTTCGCTTGGACTCCTCTTCTCACTTTGCCTCTTCATCGTCTTCAACCCCACTCGAACCTAGTATGCAAGACATAAACCCTAACAGATCTCGCGATCCAATTTATGATAGGTTTTGCTTTCTGATCTCTTAAACTGACAATCCTCATACAAACACCTTTTTTTCATTTTTTCATCAACTTGTCTTCAAACTCTCCTCAATTTGTCACTAATGTGTGTTGTTTGATTAGTACTCTTACATATTTTGGCAATGCAATCTATTGCTGTCTCTTCACCGACATACAAATGAATACATATTGCTCAAATGTGGGCTCAAATTGATACGAGTATAATAGGATTGGGCAAGAATTAGAAGTTAGGGATTAGGAGAATTGGAGAATTTGGAAAGATTTGGGAAAGAGCAGAGGTAGAGGAAGAGTTCAGACCAGAGAGGATTCAAGAAATTCATTATATATATTCTATTACAAGACTACTATTATTTATAGTAGTTACAATCTGTTACAACTCCTTCCACTTCCTGCCATCCATTTCTTACAAATTCAACAAAAGAAAGTGTTCTAAGCACGTGAAGAAACAAGCATTCCCTCACAGTCGACTGCACTACTACGCAGTCGACTGTCAACAGCAGCATCGGTATTAGCTCAGTCTCACCCTCTCTACATATATATCATACTCGTATCATTGCCTTCCCCTTAAGAGAACCTTGTCCTCAAGGTTCAGTCTTCATGCTATGGTCTGATCTCAATCTAAAGACACTAAGACATCAAAAAGCATTCAATCCAATTATATGTGCATGTTCTTGATCTTCTGAATCTCTCATGATCTATATGTGATTTGAATAATTTCACCAAAACATCAATAACAATCTTGCCAAATTTATCTCCATGTTATGATATTTTGAAGCACTCTTGACTGAAATTGTACCATAGACTGCTTGAAGTCACCTCCTCAACCCATTTCCCCATTGAATCACACCACTGCAAACAACATCTTCTAAAAAGAATTGACATTCTTCTAATTGAGATAGTACTCCCATGAGCCATCTCCTTCCAATCAAAGACTGTATTGAGATTATCTTACAGTTATTAGCTTCAATCATTTCAGTATCGAACACTGATCTAGCCAAGTACTTGTCATGGAAAAGCCTCTGAAGCAATAGTTGATATCTATCTCTATACAAGGAAACTTTATCACCAACTTTTCCATGGGTTATAATAACATCATTAAGCGTCAAATTACCACATGACACTTGAGAAAGTATGACCTTAATTCTTGTACTCCACTTGATAGACAACCAAAATTCAAAGATCCCCTTGACTATCTCATTCTCTGCACCAAATCTTCCAATTTTGTCTGTGAATAATCTTCCAATAAAGGAACCAACTGTAGCTGCAAGAAATGTGCTCAAACACTCAAGCTCCTTCACCCAAAAGAGTAATGCATGCGTATCTCTCTTATTGGTAAACTTCATCTCTTCCTGAATAACCAAGGGATAATAATAGTTGTTTCCACCAGGATCAAAACTTAGCCTACTTCTCTTTACTAATATGAACTTCATATGCTTTGAATCCTGCGTCAATGTGAGCTTCCTTACAGCCACCGGAGCATCCTTATCAAAAACTCCATCATCATTCATTTGCAGAAAGTTGAGAAATATTTCAGGTAACTCCTCTTCTTCATCTCTGTTCATGTGCTTTTTCATACACAATGCTCTTTCTTTTCTATCCTCCATATTGGATATCTCTTTGTGTACAGGTTGTTTAAAGCCAATATTAAAAACATCTTGAAATTCTCCTAGTGACAGCAAATCATTTGCCCCCATTGCAAGTGAACAATGCAGATAATTGGAAGGAACAGTAGCCTTACCAACATGACTCTTTGGAACCCCATAAGCATGCATGTTAATTTCATTATCAAGGCTGAAATCTCCACCCACACCACTAACTGAGATGCTCAAAGGCAACAAAATAGAAGAAAACAACCCTTTAGCTTCACCTCCATCAATACTGATTGCAACTATACTAGGTTTCTCATAAAAAACATTAGAATTTGTCTTATAATCTTCTTGTTGAAAGTTTGACTCATCCTTTTCCAACTCTGGGGCGTTGATATGCAGCTTGGCCTCTGCGACATCTATATCGGATTCATTTAATTCATCCATTTCCAATACTTCATTTTCAAGATTTAGTTGGCTGAAATTCACTTGAACATTTTGACAAACACTTTGTGAGCAATCTGATAAACCTTTAGTTTTGTTCACCAAATCATCAAATTGAACACCAAATCTAATATCCAACTCTTTAGTGAACACCTCCCAACTCACAAATTCACCATTACTGAACTTATATTGAAACCACGTTAATGCCTCTCCATCTATATAAAAAGAGATTATATTCAACTTCTGCTCATAAGATATTCGATGATATGCAAAGAATTCATTGACCTTAAAGAGCCAGGACATCGGATTGCTGCCATTAAATCTAGGGAAATCTAGTCGAGGATTTTTGAAGTGATTTTCATGATGCGGGGATGAAGACGATGATCTTACAGATCAAACATTTTTGAAGTGATTTTTGGATTCCCTGATGATACTCCACCCTTAAGCACCTGATCCAGCTTGTCCTCCATAGTCGCAAATCGGTTTAGCTTTTCCTCCATTATTGTAAATCGATCCATTTTGCTTTCCATGGTTGCGAATCGCAGAAACATCTCGGAGAACAATTTCTTTTGAGTATCAACATCATTTGTTATTGCCTGCAACTGCTCACCCTGAATGCGAGCCATTTTCGTACTTCTTTTAACGATCGCCTCCCATCCGCCATTGCCGGAGCTCAAGTCAGTGAAAGCACCAATTGATACGAGTATAATAGGATTGGGGAAGAATTAGAAGCTAGGGATTAAGAGAATTGGAGAATTTGGGAAGATTTGGGAAAGAACAGAGGTTGAGGAAGAGTTCAGACCAAAGAGGATTCAAGAAATCACTTCATTCATTATATCTAGAGGCTTCTTCGGTTGCAAATGGGTCTGTGTGCACAAACCCGTGCGAACTTTAATCTGGGCCGTTGGATCTTGGCCCATATATTTTTTTAATAATATTTTACCTTAACCCGCCGTTTCCAACGACGGGTTAAGGCAAAATTTTACAAAAAAAAATTACCTTACCCCGTCGTTGATAAGGACGGGTTAAGGCAAAGATATAATCTCAGATCTGTATACAATCTTTCGTCTTCCTCGTCGAAACCAAACCCCAAAACTCAAAAACCCAGGCACAGATCCCCATTTTTTTGGGCGAAACTAAACCCCAAAACCCTAAAAAAATTCCAGCGTCCTCTGTTTGCTTCTACTCCACCATTTGCCCCTACTCCTCCTCTTCCACTCTCATACAATCTCTCTCTCCAAATATCTACATCAAAAACAAATCAATTCCCATGCGAAAGCCACAAATCGTTCTATTGGCAAAATTTGTTGTTATTTTGTAAGGTATTGACTAATTCTTTGCCTTATTAGAGTTAATTATGTTGATTTCTAAAATTTTACATAGTAAATTATTTAGGAAGTCCAAAAAAATGTTTTGCCCAAAATAATTTAGAACTGTGGTAATGTTTGGCTTACTAATTTAGTTTTATTTGTGTTGATTTTTCACGTGTCAATTTATACGAAATTATTGACTTAGAATTTTTTTAGTGCGGTTAGAGTTGAAAACCTTGCAAACGGCCTCCAAAAAATACGAAACTTTGCGAGTAGGATGGTATCACGCAGCACAAGCTACCCCAACTTGTAGAAGTGGGTTTCGATTCACGGTTCAAGATATAAGGCCATGTATCGCTTTTGGTTAAAAAAAACCTAAAGCGGTATACGGACGTATCTCGCAAACCGTGAGACGAAACTCACTTCTACAAGTTCGGGTGGCTTGCGCTACGCGAATTCGACCAAGTTGAAAAGTTTTATAAATTTTGGACACCGTTTGTGTGGTTTTCTCACGTTTCTCGCATTAGAAGTTATTGACTTAGAATTTTTTTAATGCGGTTAGAGTAGAAAACCTTGCAAACGGCCTCCAAAAAATATGAAACTTTGCGAGTAGGATGGTGTCACGCAGCACAAGCCACCCTAACTTGTAGAAGTGGGTTTCGATTCATGGTTCGAGATATAAGGCCGTGTATCGCTTTTGGTTAAAAAAACCCTAATAAAGCGGTATACGGACGTATATCGCAAACCGTGAGTCGAAACTCACTTCTACAAGTTCGGGTGGCTTGCGCTACGTAAATTCGACCAAGTTGGAAAGTTTTATAAATTTTGGATGCCGTTTGTACGGTTTTCTCACGTTCCTCGCATTAGAAGTTATTGACTTAGAATTTTTTTAATGCGGTTAGAGTAGAAAACCTTGCAAACGGCCTCCAAAAAATACGAAACTTTGCGAGTAGGATGGTGTCACGCAGCACAAGCCACCCTAACTTGTAGAAGTGGGTTTCGATTCACGGTTCGAGATATAAGGCCATGTATCGCTTTTGGTTAAAAAAAACCCTAATAAAGCGGTATACGGACATATATCGCAAACCGTGAGTCGAAACTCACTTCTACAAGTTCGGGTGGCTTGCGCTATGTGAATTCGACCAAGTTGGAAAGTTTTATAAATTTTGGATGCCGTTTGTACGGTTTTCTCACGTTCCTCGCATTAGAAGTTAATGACTTAGAATTTTTTTAGTGCGGTTAGAGTTGAAAACCATGCAAACGACCTCCAAAAAATACGAAACTTTGCGAGTAAGATGGTGTCACGCAGCACAAGCCACCCCAACTTGTAGAAGTGGGTTTTGATTCACGGTTCGAGATATAAGGCCGTGTATTGCTTTTGGTTTAAAAAAATCTAATAAAGCGGTATACGGACGTATATCGCAAACCGTGAGTCGAAACTCACTTCTACAGGTTTTGGTGGCTTGCGCTACGTGAATTCGACCAAGTTGGAAAGTTTTATAAATTTTGGATGCCGTTTTTGCAGTTTTCTCACGTTCCTCGCATTATAAGTTAATGACTTAGAATTTTTTAGTGCGGTTAGAGTTGAAAACCTTGCAAACGGCCTCCAAAAAATTCGAACTTTACAAGTAGGATGGTGTCACGCATCACAAGCCACCCCAACTTGTAGAAGTGGGTTTCGATTCACGGTTCGAGATATAAGGCCGTGTATCGCTTTTGGTTAAAAAAAAACCTAATAAAGCAGTATACAGACGTATCTCGCAAACCGTGAGTCGAAACTCACTTCTACAAGTTCGGGTAGCGTGCACTACATGAATTCGACCAAGTTGGAAAGTTTTATAAATTTTGAATGCCGTTTGTGCGGTTTTCTCACGTTCCTCGCATTAAAAGTTAATGACTTAGAATTTTTTTAGTGCGGTTAAAGTTGAAAACCTTGCAAACGGCCTCCAAAAAATGCGAAACTTTGCGAGTAGGATGGTGTCACGCAACACAAGCCACCCCAACTTGTAGAAGTGGGTTTCGATTCACGGTTCGAGATGTAAGGCCGTGTATTGCTTTCAGTTAAAAAAAACCTAATAAAGCGGTATACGGACGTACATCGCAAACCATGAGTCAAAACTCACTTCTACAAGTTTGGGTGGCTTGCGCTACGTGAATTCGACCAAGTTGAAAAGTTTTATAAATTTTGGATGCCGTTTGTGTGGTTTTCTCACGTTCCTCTCATTAAAAGTTAATGACTTAGAATTTTTTTAGTGCGGTTAGAGTTGAAAACCTTGCAAACGGCCTCCAAAAAATACGAAACTTTGCGAGTAGGTTGATCTCATGCAGCACAAGCCACTCCAACATGTAGAAGTGAGTTTCGATTCACGGTTCAAGATATACAGCCGTGTATCGGTTTATTTGGGTTTTTTACAACCAAAAGCGGTACACACCCGTATCTCTCCAACCGAGAGTTGAAGCTCACTTCCATAAGTTGGGGTGACTTGTGCTACATGAATCCAACCAAGTTGACTTTTACTGCTTTTTCTGTTGTCATTTGTGCATTTTTTCCCACAATCTCGGTATGTTTATTGATGATAAATAATTGGATGTAATGCGTACCAACTACATTTAAAATTTTTTGTACATAGATAAATGGCTAGAACAAGGCAATCGACAAGCCCGTCCGGTACCACTAGTGGCGCACCAATTACGGAGGTAAGATTGATTATTATTATTGGTTGTTATCTCAATAATTACATTTGTTATCTTTATTCGTGTAGGTTGGTAGTCATCAATCTACATCTGTTGAGGCAGGTCCGTCGTCCTCGGTTCCGTTACACCACCTGGACCCGTAGACACAAACTTACTCATCTTGCAACCCAAACACCGATCTGAAGCCGTGTGGAATGTGTCCGATAAGAAATGTAACTTCCAGAAGCACGCGGTTCTTCTTTTTGACCCCCGTATCACGCCGTACTTAGTTGAGGCCGGTTTCTACGGAGCTAAATTCATGGGGGGAGTGAAGCTAGATCGGCCGCTACTTACAGCTCTTGTCGAGCGATGGAGGCCGGAGACCCACACATTCCACCTACCAGTGGGTGAGATGACTATGACCTTCCAAGATGTAGCAATGATAACTAGGCTACCAATAGATGGGGTCGCCGTGACGAGGAACATGGACTGCGATCGAGTTGAAGTTGTTCGCGATTTGCTCGGTATCGACCTCCAGTTGATAGTTCTCCAAAGAAGAGATGCCGTTGAAAAAGAAATCCTCAAAAATGTTTCCGCAGGTCATGATCAAGATTTATTGTATGAACAAATAGAAGCTACGAAAGATAAAGCGGAAGCTGAAGTTATAGATGAAACTTTCGATGGTAAATCATTGTACATTAGTTGGTTGAAATTTCAGTTCGAAGAGGATTATTTGGCCCCCGATTCGGACGAGCAAACCCTAACTTACTATGCACGTGCATACATTTTTAGTATGATAGGGGGAGTGATCTTCCCGAACTCATCCGGATCAACCGTGCCGCTAATGTACCTACGGTTGTTGGAAAATTTCCGTTATGCGGGCCGTTTCAGTTGGGAGAGTGCAGCACTGGCGCTACTATATAGGAATTTGTGCACATGTTCTTTAGGTGTCGTACAAATGGGTGGCTCGATGGTGCTACTGCAGATCTGGATTTGGGAACGCATCCACATCGGACATCCCCGTATTATTGAAGTTACACCGAATTGGTTGGCCGACCCGGGGGTGCCGGAGTTGTTACCTCCTCTAGGAGTATATTGGGCGGGGCGGCACACGTGGGTCGATCACCTATGCCAATCTTTAACCTACTACAGAGATGAGTTAGATAACATGCGGGACGAGTTCGTCAATTAGGAACCGTACTCGACCGCCAGGTTGCAAAGGGTTCCACAGGTCTGTTTAGACAGTGCCCTTTGGTTGACGGCTGCACCACCTGTGAATTTTGGAGTGGTCGAGTTCCAGTATCCTGATAGAGTGATGCGGCAATTCGGATATCAACAAAGATTCCCGATGTCAAATGCTATGATAAAAAGTTGCACGAGGTGAGGGAAACGGGACGAGTGCCCAACTTCGATTAGGCTGATTACCATCGTTACTATGTGGCCAACTGGAACACTATGCGGCATCAAATGACACCGAATATAATGTTCGTCGCGATACCGTATGATGGCTCCCTCCAACAGGCATATATGATGTGGTACAAGCGGGTAACACGGTTGTATGTTTCTCCAAAGGCCGTTGTACCAGCCGGTGTGCAAATTTCGATTCTCCCAACCCAGGCAGAACCACCTCCGGCATATTCCTTCTCCCAGCTGATGTACCAACCAAAGGCTGAGACATATCAAAAAATAGTTAGTCAAATTTCATATAGTTGGTATGAATGTATTGTATTTTGAGGTGGGTAATATGTTAAGTATGCATGTTTTTTAAATTGAAATTTTTAACCTAATGTAGATTGAAAACACATAGGAGAACGTTCGAACAGCTGCTCGCGTCTTGAAGAGTAAGGTACCCGAGTGCTTTAAGGAGATAATGCGGGAGATGCTAACGTCGTGCCGTCATACTCTTGAGGACGCGGGTGAAGGTCCGCAACTTGAGGCGTATTTGAAAGCCAATGTGCCAGCAACGAGTTCTAGGCGAAAGAGCGTGATAAGGCAGGGAATTCACATCGTCGAGCCACAACAAGTGCAACAACAGCAAAATCCTGAAGAAGTTGAAATGGGGCAGTGGTCGGATGACCCTAAATCCCTCGGGACACAAGGCAGACGGCGAAATCCTCAAAGGAAGCAGAACCCACCCGATCAATTCACACCATGCGGTCGCAAGCCGCATGGCCGTAAACGGTAGTATCTAATACTCTTTAGTAGTTTAGCATTTGGTTGTTGATTTTGTTATTCCAATAACTAATGCATAGTTTGTTTCTATGTTGATAAATTATTATAGGTAAATACCGGGCATGCGTGCAAGCCGTCTTGAAGAACGCCTTGATAATTTTTTTTTTAATTTGGACATGTGTCGGGTGTATAATTTTTGTGAAAATTCTGGATAACTGTATTGATTTGAATTAATTATGTATATTGGTTGACATTGTCCATTTGTATGCTTTAAAATTCTTGTGAAGTTATCTGTTGTATTTTATACATTGATGTGATGTGAATCTGTGAAGTGTATTTGGTGAAGTTGTATTTGTATCAACCAAAGTGTATAGAGGCAAACACAGACAAAAGTTCTGTACAAATCTCTCTACTTAACCCGTCATTGACGATGACGGGTTAAATGAGCTTAGCTCGTGATTCGTGATGACGAGTTAAATAGAGAGATATTGGCAGTCCTTCATCCCCTACAGACCAAGTCTTAATAAAGTACTGCCAATATCGCTCTATTTAACCCGTTATTGTGAATAACGGGTTAAGATCACTTAACCCGTTATTCACAACAATGGGTTAAGTAGAGCGATATTAGCAGTACTTTATCCTCCTACATTTAAAGTTATCATAATGGATTGCCAATATCTTTCTACTAACCCATTATTGGGGATAACGGGTTAAGTTCGCTTAACCCGTTATCCTCAACAACGGGTTAAGTAGAGAGATATTGGCCCTACATCCTAAGTTTTGCATAATATACTGCCAATATCTATCTACTTAACCCGTTGTTGTGAATAGCGGGTTAAGTTATCCCCAATAACGGGTTAAGTAGAAAGATATTTTTATGCTTTCTACAACTTTCTCTTCACTCTTTGTGAACATTGTTTCCTGAACTCTGCAAAGTGACATTCATATGCTTGTAAATTGTTTATATTTTTTATTAATTTGTATTTATTGCCATGTAACTGTAATACCCTGATTTTTCAATAAGTGAAAAATTATTTATTTTGCACGTGTTGTGCACGTGCAATATTTTGTTTGAATTATTTTATCATAATGTGTATAATTATTTAATATATTTTTCTCAAATTATTTTAGTACAAAAGCCTTTCTTTAAAAGCCTTATTCGATTTAATTAAAAAGCCTCTTTCTTAAAAAGCCCAAAAACATTTTTATTTTAATTATTTTTGTAAAATTATTTTGGCCCAAAAAGAAAGCCCATGAATTAATTTATTTTAATTAAACTTGTCATGTATAAGACTTTTTTTCTACAAAATATTTTTATACAATTTTAGAATGTACAAATTTGGCCTAGTTGCATGCACGTGCACTACACGTACACGTGCATTGCACACTTCATTTTTGTGGCCGGGTAGCATTCTTTTTGGAGGGAAATTTGGATTTTGGGTGTGGAGAACATGGGAGTAGTTTCAAGGAGGTGGGTAGTTCTTCTAACTCCTACTTTGATCTAAGCCCTTCATTTTACAACCACCAAGACAATCTTGGCCCTCCATTTCACTCATCTTTGAGTATAAATACCCCCCCCCCCCCCCTCTCATGGCTAATTTTTCATATGCAAAGTATAATTTCTAAAGCTATAGTATTATAATTGTGTGAGTTATAAAAGATAAGAGAGTGTGTGGTTTCTTTTGGTTGCTTGGAGTGGCCGGCATCAAGGAAGGAAGCATTCGGCTAGGACTTGAGAAGCTTTCGGCATTGACTTGGAAGCTTGGAGTGGTGCACTCTTTTGGCTAGGAGGAGGTGTTCTCATCTACTAGGACTTGTTGCCTTTTGTGTTTCTCTCCATTAAGGTGGGTAAAATATTTCATATTTCTAATGTAGGATCCATGCTAGTTTTATTGTCAACACTATACATGGAAAATACTAATAAGAGTCCACTTTAATTGAATGATGATGGAATATGGCTAGTATGATGTGTGAAAATCTCCATTAATTGCTTGTAAATTGTATGGTTGAAACATGACAATTGATTAAGATAATGACACACTATGAAATTTGAATAGAAAGTATCTTGAATGCTTGAGTGATGAGTATGTTAAATTCATGAGTAGAAGTGGCATAAATGAATAAATTCATGAGTAGAAGTGGCATAAATGAACCAATGAAATTGCTTGTTGTCATCAAAATAGAAATACCCAAAGATTAGTATTTTTTTTTTTTTTGAGTTTTACCTATTCATGTGCTACATGAATCCTTTTGCTAATATGAGTATGGGAAAATCCAAAGATGTATGTGGTGTGAATATAGATTAATAAACAGTAAATTATCATAGGAAATTTGGGAATAAAAGAGATTAGAAGACCAATTGATTTTTCGATGTCGGAAATAAAAGATATGGTAGTCTTAATGAACAATTTATTAATTTGGGTGGAAAAAATTATGTTTTTAGTACAAAAAAATTATTTTATACTTACTGTTATGAAGATCAGGCAAAGGAGATTAAATCTGGAATTTTTCAGTAGTTTGTATAAAGGCAATATGAACCAAATTGATTTGAACATCGAGTTGTTTTCTAAAACAGTGCGAATATGAAACATATGGATTTTAACTTAGTACTGTGACAACCTGAGCTAGTAGCTCAGGCGGTCAATGACTGCGGGTTGCTTCTCTGGGTCGAACGGTTCGAGTCCCAGCGATGCCAACATTTTTTTCTACAAATTTTGAGGACTTATAACTACCGGTCTGGACACCCTATATACCATTTGATCCCTACTTATATCGCTAGCACATGTTGGCCTGTTGGCGGGTGCTCTGGGCTCTTTCTCTACCGTGCTGGGTTCGATTCCTCCCTTTAGCACTTTATAAAAAATATTTTTTTTGTGAGATTGTGATGTCCAAAAAATGTGAGAAAAATATGGTAATTTTCATAAAAATACAAGGAATTTTATGGGATTGAGTTGGGTATTATTTGAAGAAAATATAATGTAGTTTGTGAACAAATGGTATAATTAAAGCTATGGTTCTAAGACACATACTTATGAAAATTTTCAGTTTATAAAGATATATTGAAATGGATTCATTAGAAAGTAATTGACAAAAAGAATTTTGTGGTGTGACATGATATTATTAATTCTCACTTGAGGATATTGTGTAAAATATGAAGTATGAGTGTTTAATTATGAAGTGCATGAGTCCATTGTATGATTATGGAATTTAGAAATCATGTTGATGAAAGAAAAAGAAATTGTTGGCCATGAATATGAATTTTTATGAGTTATAAGTATTCACTATGGACTTGTGAACAAAGTGTAACCATGAATAAGAAAGAGTATGAAAATTTGACATGGAAGTTGTTATGAGTTAAAGATTGTGAAATGAAATTTGAAATAGAGTAGCTAAGTCTCCCCGGCACCGAGAAATGAAATAAAATGAAATTAGACCAAGGTTGGTCGTGATGAAATGAATGAATAAGTCCGGTTGATGGAGAGGCTAACTCTAGAGATGAATTTTGTTCATGATTTTTAATAAAACTAAGGACTAGTGCATAGTGAAGACGTGATGAAAGTAAGAGAAAAACATTGAGTATGAGGGCCCTGGGTAGCGGCGAGAGCGTATCCCAGGAATTCCCATGACGAGTCTGGGTGAGGATACTGTTCCAGAGTACCGTCCCAGTGGCGACGCTCGTGGGATGTTTGAAGACTACGGGTGGTGTCATGTTTATGGTGAGAGCGTATCCCAGGAATTCCCATGATGCGTCTGGGTGAGGATACTACTCCAGAGTGCCTAAACATGAGTTCGTAGGTCAGATAACATCTAGGATACTTACCGTAATTACAGTAGTAGATTAAATCATAACGGGGGATTGAACCCTATAAAGATGAAGAACGAATAAGGGCTTGCCCTCGGACCTATGTAGTATGGGATGCATAGAATCCGAACGAGTGTGCATTAGTGTCATGTAACATAATTAACTGCATTAAGGACTAAGTGCACAATCACAACACGACATCAATAGGGTAGTCCCTTTAGTTTAAAATGTGACAAGTTTGTGGTTGCTAAATATGAAATGTTAAGTTATACTATTTCCGGCATAGAGAGGATGGCCGTGTATAATGATCGTCGGTTGAATAAACTGACGTACCCACAGTCTGACATGCAGGTGAATGTTATGCTAAAGATTAAAGAGGATTTGGATGCTTAAAGATTATATCAACTTGTTGTACTTGTATTTAATTGTTGTATTTTACTTCCGCTGTGCAAAAGAAAGATGTAATTATGATGTAATCTCTGACGTATGATGAAAAGTTTTAATTTCCCTGTAAAAGTGTACTAAGAAAGTGAAAAGATCCTGTAGAACATCTCGAATTCAGTGTATTTAGGATTCGGGGCGTTACAGTAACTAACCAATATAAAATCGTTAACATTAAATGTGGTCAAAAAGTTCAAAAAATAAAATTTGATAACTAGCCTAGGGTTAGGGTTAGGGTAAGCTAGGGTTAAGGGTTAGTGTAGGGTTATGTGTTGGGGTTAGGGTAAGGGTTAATATTAGTAGTAAGTGGTTGTTTTTTGTTTTTATTAATTAGGTTAATATTTGTAGCTCTCCGATCTAAAACGCACTGGATTTTTTCCATTATTGGGTTCTACATGCGGTGTTCCACATGTGGGGAGTATAATATGATGTGATTCTCACAATTTCGTTCAAATCCCCACATTATTGGGTTCTATATTGTGGCGTTGTACATGTGGTGCCCACTTTGTAGAGTGAAATGTAATAGTAGGCATGCTATAGACATGTATTTTTTCCCCATAATTGGAGACTTCCGCTCCGTACATGTAGTACAAGTCCTTAACTTACTTTTACAATTGAAGAACAGAATTGACAAAGCGGCGGGGACTGAGAGGTTGTGGAAGAAAGAGTTTTAAGATATAACCCTAACCCAAACAAAAAATGTTTGTATTGTATCCAAGTTATTATTTTTTTTACATAAAATAGGGTTACGGCTTGGCAGCACTTTAGGGTTACAGTAGGGTTACGGCTAGGGTTAGAATAGATCTCTCTACATTAGGGTTAGAGATTAGTTCGTAGGGTTATTTCCAATTTTTAATAAACTTTTTCATATTTTCGACTACATTATTTAATTTCATAATGTTTAAAATTACTCTAACCCTACTGTAACCCTACTTTAACTATCCAACCCTACTGTAACCCTACTCTAACCTACGAACTTTGCAAACCCACTATAACCTTATCTCTAACCTACTCTAACCTTATCTCCAAACCTACTATAACCTTACCATGAACATGTCCTGGCCCTATTCTAACCTTATCTCTAAACCTACTCTAACCTTATCTTTAAACCTCCTCTAACCTCCTCTAACCTTTTCTCTAACCCTATTCTAAACCTACTCATATAGTTCTGCCAAAATATCTCTACTTAACCCGTCATTGGTGATGACGGGTTAAGTACACCTATATTTATTTGGGTTACATTAGGGTTAGAGTAGTTCGTAGGGTTAGAATCATTTATAATAAACTTTTTCAAATTTTCAACTACATTATCAAATTTTCATAATGTTTAAAATTACTCTAACCCTATATTTATTTGTTGTGAACCAAGTTCCTCATTTTTTGTATTTTTTATATTTCATCATTTTCAACATTCAAAGTTCTAAGAAGTTGGATTTTCCAGGACCATTTATAATTAATTTTTTACAGCCCCATTTATAACCCTAGCCGTAACCTTATTTTTACCCTAAGAACCATTCTAACCCTACCGTAACCCTACAATAACCCTGTAACCCTAGCCGTAACCCGTTGGCACTGTAAGTTTTAAACCGAATTCGTTGAATGTATGTAATTGTTATAAAAATTTATTTGTTTACTTTAAAAGTTCAAATCGTGTAACGAACATCTGTGGATAGGTGATTATATAATTTTTTATGAAGAGTTTTTTTGTAACTGAAAAAAATGGATAAATTGTATGTTAAAAACAAAAAATGCTTCAATTTAAGTGTAATAAAAAAAAATGGAATAATTTTAAACAATATCAAAATAAATAATACAGTTCAAAAATGAAAAAAGTTTATTCAAAATGGTCCTAACCCTACTCTAACCTTATCTCTTAACCTACTCTAACCTTTTAGCGTGCTAGGGTTAGAGAGTTTTAGTAGGGTTACAGTAGTGTTTGAATAATTTATAATAAATTGTTTTCATTTATTGAACTATATTATTTATTATATTTACAAACATTTTGATTTTTTTTTTCAAACAATGTTAAAATTATTAGTACTGTCAATATATGTCAAGTACTACCAATATATGTCTACTTAATCAGTTGTTGGCGATGACGAGTTACATGTACTTAACCCGTCACCGCCAATAACGGGTTAAGTAGACATATATTGGCATTGCTTCATCATCTACAGACCAAGTATGCATAAAGTATTGCCAATATATGTCTACTTAACCCGTTGTTGGTGATGACGGGTTAAGTACACTTAACCCGTCATCCTTAATAACGGGTTAAGTAGAGATATATTGGCAGAAGTTTATGAATACTTGGTTTGTATATTGCTGTCGTTGTTGCTGCATTTTGAGAAGTGTATCATATTGTTGTTCATGCTTGTTTTCTTGCCAATCTTTTCTTGCCTTTATCATTTCCTTCTTGTTTTCTTACCTTCTTCATTCAACAAAGTATTGAGAAGTGTATCAATGCATTCTTGGCATCTGCCCTTCTTCATCTAACATTTCAGAATCATTATGAATGCCTTCTTGTTTTCTTGCCAATCTTTTCTTGCCTTCTTCATTTCCTTTTTGTTTTCTTACCTTCTTCATTCAACATTTCAGGATCATACTCAATGCCTTCTTGTTTTCTTCCCAATCTTTTATTGCCTTCTTCATTTCCTTCTTGTTTTCTTGCCTTCTTCATTCAACATTTCAGAATCACACTCAATGCCTTCTTGTTTTCTTGCCAATCTTTTCTTCTTGTCTTCATTATTTCCTTCTTATTTTCTTGCACTTCAATGCTTCCTTCTTCATTTCCCTATAACTATGCCTCTTGAGTTCAATAAAGAAAATACATAAGATGAAGAAAAGAAAGAAAAAAAAGGGAGGAGACAGATGCTGAAGGGGGAAGAAGTTTGAGTTCAAAAAAAACCTGAGTTCAAAGAGAGTCTCCTTCAACTGAGTTCTTCATAACATAGTTTCAGAAAGAAGCTGAAGATGCAAAAATAGAGAGACAGATGCATGTCTACTTTAGCGTACAAGTGCATGCTGGGTTTCTCTCAAGGGGTAGGGAGGACTCCTGACTCTGTCTTTTTTTTTTCTTCATTCCCCTTACTCTTCTTTTTGGGGCTTTTTGAATGAATGCAGAAGTAGCAATTCTCCTCCCTTCATACACATTCGTTCCCTATTGTTACACAGAGTGCAACAATTCTCTGGTTTCGTAGGACGGAGTAGTGGTGGGTGTCACAATGTATTCATGGTACTTTTCAACTTCTTGGCATGCACACCTCACAATCATGCAACAAATAGTCCGAACATGATGAGTGCGTGTCAAGAAGTTGTCAAGTACTTTGAATATACAGTTACACTCACTACTACTCTATCCCACGAACCGAAGAATTGCTGCCTTTGTGTAATAGTAGTGAACTAAATTGTATGCAAGGGGGGATAAATGCTATTATGCATTCAAAAAAAGGCAGTGTCAACAGTCCTTCCTACCTCTTTGAGAAGAAACCCAGCATGTACTTGTATACTAAATTAATTGCGAATTTTGGTGAAAGTATCAAAGAATGACTTTGTAATATCAATTAGCTTTGATGTGAATTGCTGAATTGATAAAGTACTGCCAATATCTATTTACTTGAAGTGATGTGAAATTTGAAGAGTTGTACCACAAAGGCGAAGACACTGCAAATATCAATCAACCTAACGGGTTAAGTATCCCAAGATTGATGTGAATTGCTGAATGAACAAATTATCATCTGTAGAAGTTGTTGTGAATGAACAAATTTTCTGAAGTTATATCAACAAAAACACATAGAGCCTACACAGACGAAAGTTCTGTAAAACCCTCTCTACTTAACCCGTTATTCACGATGACGGGTTAGGTGGTCTTAACCCGTCATCGCCAATAACGGGTTAAGTAGATTAATATTGGCAGGACTTCATCCCCTACAAACCAAGTATTGATAAAGTACTGCCAATATCTATCTACTTAACCTGTTATTGACGATAACGTGTTAAGTGATCTTAACCCATTATCCCCAATAACGGGTTAAGTAGAGAGAAATTGGTAGTACTTTATCAATACTTGGTCTGTAGGGTATGAAGTCCTGCCCATATCAATCTACTTAACCCGTTCTCCTCAATAACGGATTAAGTTATTTTAACCCATTATCCCCAATAACGGCCTAGGTTTATCCGATTTTTGCAGTATTTTATCTTCAAAATGTAAGTTTGCATAAACTTTCACAATTTTCCACAAATTAAAAAAATCCAACAGCATAGATATATTGCAGAAATACACAATCTGCAGAAATACATAAAATTCACTCACAACCTTCAACACAAATAATAAATCTGTACACATCGGAAGACAAAAAAAATCAATTACAAAAAAATTCACAAATAGTTCGGGTTGCCCAAATTGCACACATCTTCAAAATTCACAAATTTTAACATAAATAAACATTCGCTACCCAATTACAACATCAAAACCCACAACAACATATGTAGTTCACAAATACACAAAATGCACATATACAGAAATTGCACTCTGATTAAATACACCAGCAATCTAATTGTACCAAAAAGAAACGTTCAATTAACCACATATATACAATCAAAAGTATGGAAGTTTTCAACGCATTGATTCTTTCTATGGGCACAATTTTGTTTCATTCCGGATCTACACACACAAAAAAAAAAAGGTTAATAATCAAGTCGAAATTAATAATTCTCTTCACATCGAAAGACAAAAGTAAGCAATTATTCGGTATTTATCTTGAAAGTTTGATATGACATACATAACACGAAAAACCCCTTAGCACGAACCTTCACCTTCATCATCATCACTCTCTCCAGCGTTTGGAGCTTCTTCATACCCTACCAATCCACTAAATAAGGGAGAAGAATGGGTTAGTATCGACTACAACAAGTTTAGATTCATTGAGTCCAATTAACAAATACTTAGTCTCTGATATATTACCTTGCCATATTTTTTTAGGCAATTTCGTGAATCTTGACATACGACACGAAGGCATGTCCTGCAAAGTCTTGGCCTCTTCATTTTTTTGGATTCTCTGATAGACTTCAACCTTTTCCATTAGGCCTCTCCTTTGTGGTGCACTGCATGGGGTCCCCTACTTGTGCATGTGCATGTACATATTCACCACTCTCCGGTTGTGCACTACCTTCGTGTGGTGTGCTATTTCCGGATTCAATGTGAGCAAAGCCTTCAATTTCCTTGAGCATGTTTTCGAGCATGTACTTGTACCCTCGCTCTGAAGAACAACCAAGATCGACCAAATGTCTTAAGTGCATAGTCAGTTCACAATAACGAGAGGCAAAATTATCGCCCATACTATTGAGAACCGGTGTACTGTTCTTGTCAGTTGATCTCTGGTCCATCGCCTACAAATATATTACTCGGGTAGTGCGGTCTGATCTGTAAACCGAATAACTGCCAATAGATGTTTGCAGGGAATGCCTACGAAGTCATACATGGCACAAGGTGTAGAACCCCGTATTTTCAAATATTATTTTAATTATTTGAAAATGAATTTAAATGATTTTTGAGGATTTACTACATATTTTCTAAGAAAATTATCTTTTGTACACGTGCAAAACACGTGCAAATGACTTTTGAGAAGTTTGAAAAATTAAGTTTTCTTTAAGAAAAACCATTATTTATTATTTGAAAATTATTTAGCATTTTTCCAGATTTTTCTGAAATTAAATGTGCATATTTGCAATTTTTGGGAAAAGAATGACTTATTTGCAAAATTTACGTTTTGAGGGTTTAAAGCGCAAAAATGCATTTGCTGGACATTCCGATCAGTATTTGTTGAAGTTTGGAAATATATTTTCTATTAGATCCTAACTTAAATGATATTTGACTTAAATTTCAAGAATAGAATTATATGTGCAAGATGTATTTTGGAAAGGAGTATTTTGCAAAAGAGGGAATATAACCCTAATATTCTATCCGGCATATATAAGGGAAATCCTTTTTCCCCAGCCGTCATTGAGAACTCACAGAATTTTGAGATTTATTTGGAGGAGCAAAAAGGAGGATTCTTGGATCTAGCAAGGAGAAAGCTTTTGGCGGATTTTCATCAAAACAAAGGTGAGTGGTTTGTTTTGTTGTTTTGTTTTGCTTTGCTTGTTTTGTTTGTCTTGATTGATGAATGACGTAAGATCTTGTTATGCTTGTTTGTGATCATTATGCCATTATTTTGTTAGTCCCATTGAATGTATGGTATGGATCTTTTATCTGTTATGGAGGATGAGAACTCTTGTTGATATTTGAACCATGTATGAGAAAATATTAAGATTTGTTGAGGAAATGTTGATCTATGAGATCGTATTGTTGGGAGACATATTAAGAATTGATTTTGATGTGATTAGATGGTAAACACCTGGACCTTATGGTTGTAAATCAGATTTGGATTAAGTTATGGAAGACATTTGGCTGAGAAAAACCCTAATGGGGGAATTAAGAATTGAGATCATGAGAATATGAGATTGGAGAAATTGATTGATCGAGTAATGTAACCAGGATGGAGATTATTGAGAATTGTTTATTTGCCTGGATATAAATTAAAATTTTATGATCGATGAATCTTTAGAATACTCCCGTTTGATTTGTGTTCAGACCTATCTTTTGGGAATCTGTAGCCGACAGCCGACTGTCTTGCGAAGCAGTCGACTGGTATGAGCCTACTGTGTATTTTTGAGTCTTGAGATTTGTTCAGGACAGTCGACCTAGACTGAGGTCAGTCGACTGATCCTCTGTTTGTGATTTTGTTCAGTCCTTTCGGGACAGTCGACCTATGACCTTTCAGTCGACTCAAATACTTAGATTATTTTGATGAGGACTATTTGAATTTGTCTCGGGGCAGTCGAATGATGACTTGTCAAGCCGACTGGCCATGCCTTAGATTATTTTTTTTGTAAAATGTTGGGATATGTCCTCTGGACAGTCGACTGGTCCTTTATGCAGTCGACTGGTCCTGAAGGATCCTTGTATTTGTTTTTGAGATCTTCTGTTTAGTGTTTGATTTTGAGATGTTTGTTCAGTCTTTGATTTTGAGATGTTCAGTTAAGAACATGATTTTGAGATATTTTGTTGAGCCACTTGTTTAGTGGAAATTTGTTCAGATATTTGTTTTTGAGTCTCTAGAGGTAGGTGACCCTAGTATACCGGTGTTTGTTCAGTTATTTGTTGAGGCCCATCGAGGCAAATTTTCAATTATTCAGATTTTTAGTCCGGTAGGGTACACTACTCTAGGAGATTTGTTCAGTAACCCAAACTAATAAGGACAGGCATTAGTAGTGTCATGACGAATGGGAACTTGAGTTATGCACCTCAGTATGGCTTTTGATGTAGGATTTAATCTCCTGAATTATCCAAGTAGTTAACTTGTGATGTGTGATTTATCTCCGGAATTATCCAGGCAGTTAACCTGTGATGCGAGGTATTTCTCCTGAATTATCCAAGTAATTATCTTGAGATGTGGGATTGAACTACGGAATGATCGGAGTTGAGGCGACGCTTTTGGGGTATTATTGTGATAAGGAATCTATGTTTAGATGTGGGATGATCTCCTGAATTATCCAGGAAAAATACCTGTGATGTGGGATCAATCTCCGGAATGATCAAGCATGGGTGAATTATCATAGTTTATCTTCATCTCTTAGTAGTCATCGTTGTCAGCATGTAGTCATGATGTTTTCTTGAATCACTTTTATGCATTCGGATTTCCTGTTTTTACACACTTGGCTTTTGGTTTTGGTATCACCCATTATTCTTTTGTCGTACTTCATACTTTAGTGTTTGATTATTATTTGTTGGATATTATGTTTCAAGTTCATTTATGCTAATTGTTTGATTTGTTACCACTCACACCATTTATGGCTGACCCCGTAGTTTTGGGGTTAGGGTCCAACTCTAGCCTCACATGTTGCAGGTTATTGCTTAGATTGGTGGTTGGATGCTTGAGTGGGCAGTTTGAGATAATTGGATTATTTAGTGATTGGTGTAAAACTGTAAAGGATATTTGAGATCATTATTGAGTTGTAAATAAAATATTAATTTGTGTTGAGATGTTTAGACTTCCGCTGTAATTGTAATAATCGTTGTAATAAAGAAGAAAAATTTTAGTGGTGTTGTTGGTGTTTATTGTTGTATTGAAGTGGATTGCTGGGATTTCGCCACTTATTTTCTAAGATATTAGAAATTTGGGGCGCTACACAAGGGCATTTAGCAATTTGACCGATTTTACAATAAGAAATCACCCTTCCCGGTTTTGAATTTCAACAAACGATTACAGAATAAGCTGCACTATCTGGTGTATCCATACTCGCAATTAAACTCACATTAAGTAATAAGCTTTTTATGACTTCTTATTGGAATTTGTAGAAAATCTTCAGTGTGTATGTTCCCGCCATTTGTGACTCCAACGCCCATTCGGTCTTCAATTTTGGCCTCTCCTCACGATTACGATGTGTTTCTTTAAGTTCATCGTATCTTTGTTTTACTAAGACTCGGTCAAAGATGATGGCAAATTCATATAATGAGTACTTCTTATGAGTATGGTGCTTCAAGGATGAATGTAGCGATTCACTACGTTAGGTACTCAACATGCCGACCCAAAATGAGTCTCTTGCGTACACGGAAGCCCATTTCTCACGAATCTCAAATTTTTCCTTCAACCATTCGTTATTCTCATGTCTGTACTGGGAAATCAAATTTTTCCACTTCTGTTCAAATTCAGTTTTATATTCCGTCGTATAAATGATAGTCTTCAACGCATCTCTAAACTCGTCAATGTTATTCGGCATAGGCACTTCATGCGGTAACTTATCCAAAATATGCAAAATGCAATATCTATGTAACGTGGTTGAGAAAACTTTAGAAATTGCAGAAGTTATTACACGATCTTCATCTGTCACGATGTTCATCGGATCGTGAGTCATTGCTCATCGCCACTTTTCAAAGAACCACTCAAATGAGGATGCCTTCTCATTTGGGATGAACCCACAACCTAGGAATATTGATTGCCAATGATGGTTGAATCCAACAAATGGTACAAACAACATCCCGTATCGGTTTGTGTTGTAGGTAGCATCAAAGCAAAGAACATCCCCAAATACTTCATAATTCTTTCTAGCAATACCATCCACCCAGACACAATGGGACAATCGCCTTTCGGAATCACATTGGTAATCATAATAGAATAAAGGATCAGTCTCCTTTTTGGATTCAAAGAACTCAAGTAGCATTTGCCCGTCATGTCCTTTTAAACCTTCCATCTCGTCTCTCTTGAGATTTCTGACATCAGTTTCAGTGAAACCAATTTTCTCATTACCCCTACTTGTACCTTCAAAGAATAGCATTTGTTTGCATACAGGGACATTAGCTTCGGTAAGTTGGACATTAGCTTCGAAGAGGAAGGGGAGAAGAGGCAGGGGCTCTGGCGTGGCTGACGCTGGGAGGACAGGTCGGGGGCTATCGCGGCACTGGATGGCAGCGTGATGCAGGGGAGACAGCACGGGGAGCACCGCGGTCGGCGGAGGGGAGCACCGGGGAGGACGCAACAAGTCACTGGGCGGCACTGGCTGCGGGCTACGGCAGAGAACAGGGAGAGGTGGCTGCCAACGGTGCAGTCGCTGGCGATCGGCACTGGGACAAGGTGACAATGGGAGACAGCATAGGGAGCGTCGGGGCACTGCAGACTGGCGGCGACTGGATGGTGGGTAAGCACTGCTGCTCGCTAGTGACGTCACGACATGAAGACAGAATTGGCTTTTGCTGCTGTCGCCTGAGGAGTCGCGACAAGGAGAGATGGGGAGGATGATGGCAATGAGCACCGGGGATGATGACTGCACTGCAAGGGGGGGTGTTGCGACTGGAGTTGAGGCGGGATGAGGCGAAGCGGCGATAGCGGAGATGGGTGTTGAGGCTTAGGCGAGGACGGGGATGAGGAGAGGGGTCGAAGGGAAGGAGAAGATGAGATTGTGGAAGTGACGGCTAGGGGGATGGGTTTTAGGGTTAGGATAATAAGTTGTATATATAGGGTAGGCTAACGGGTAGGGTATAGGTAAACGGGTTGGGGATAGTTGGGGCTTAAAACAGGTTATAAGATTATTGGGTTGGGTATTTAATGGGTAGTTGGGTTTTTTTAAAAAAATCCACTAAGGAAAAATAGGTTTTATAAATTCAAATAGAAAAATAAAATAATCAATAAAAATATTGTTTATAATAAAATATAATTTGTATTACAATATAGAATTTATTTGAAATAACTACAAATACAGTTAGTAGATAGAAATGGATTTTTAATAACCAGTCAAAATTAATAATAATAATAACAATGATAAGATTTGTATTACAACTAGATTTGCCCGTAGGCACGTGCCTACGGCACGTCTTCGGAACAATACAAAATACGAAAAGTCCTGTAAACAGTAAAATAATAATTATGTAACTCAAGTTTGAATAGTATGACAATAATTAGTTGTAAATAAAAGTCCATGTTTCCATTAGTATATGTTGAAAAATAATTATAAATAGGGGGTATAAATCTAACTTCTTAAAATTTAAATGTGGAAAATGATGAAATTTAATTTTTTTTTTTTATGAAACGGATAGTCTTACGACTCCAGCCAGAGAAATTTAACATTTGAAGAGATATATTTGGTATTTTCAATATAACATGTGCAATAAAAAAACATAAAAATACTAAAAATTTATAAACCTGAAATCTTAAAATCTAAATTTCTAAGTAAATAAAGAAAGAATGGGAGAGAGAGGTAGGGAGAGAGAGAAAGAGAGAAATATGAAAAAGTGAAAAGATAAGAGAGAGAAAGTAATAAAGTAATGAGTTTTTGAGTTTGGGGGGGGGGGGGGGGGATTCGGTTTTGGGGTTTGAAATTTTGGGAGGGAAAATATGTTTTGTGGGGTTAGATTTGGGCCTTTAATTTTTGGGGGATTGAATGTGAGCCACTTGATAGCTTTCTTTGTGTTTTATTATATAGATATAAAAACCATAGAAAATAGTCACAATAAAATTATTGATCGAAAAATAAATTTTAATAGATGATCCAACAATACATTTTGTCAAAAGAATTTGAAAGCGGAAACTAATTTACAAAATTTTTTAAATACAGAAAATACGTATTTGCGAAAACAGGGGTTACATCTCTACTCCAGCCGTAGTAGCTCTCTATCGAGGTCTTGGTCCCTTCGCGAGGATGATAGGGATGCAGCTGTCGGGATAGAGGAGTAATCAAAGGTATCATGGAGACAGGAATAGGACGGAGATGAGGAAGGAACAATAATGGCTCCCTCGAAAACTATTGTGATTTTCTCTGATGAGGATGATGAGGATGAGGAGGAGGGTCAGGGTGATGATGTGTCCTCATCATCCAGTGGTGTTCAACGAGGTGATTGCCCCTGTTCACCTCAGGCTCTGAGGCCAGCAAGGAAGAAGGGGAAGTTCGTCTGGCCCGAGGATCCGGTGCCCGTGCTAATGGAGTATGCCACGGAGGTCGACATAAGTCGCCACATCCCCTAGGACACTATGACCATCCGCATGTACCCCGATGATGTGAAGCATTTTCCTAAGTCTAGGCTCCGACCACCTTTCCCGGGCTGTCCAAAGATAGAGGCGGACAGGACGATGAACACATTGGTGAAGGCGAATCTCTCGTTGATCTATAAGGCCTTTTTCATCCCTCATTCGTATGAGATGCTCATTCCGAACCTCGGACTTTGGTTTACAAATGATCTCGCCCCATGGATCTACATGTTTTCTGTCGATGTGTTCATTTCAGAACTTCAGCTGCCTTTGCACCTGTTCGTTAAGGAGAATTTAAATTGGGTCGAGGTTGGTCTGATGTAGTATGGGCCCATTTCATGGAAGGACATCATAAGCTTCTTCTTGTTTTGCGGGCAGAAGGGCACGCCTCTGAAGCTCAAATATTTCAGGATGTGTCTCGGTCTCTGAACAGCCCAAACATACAAGAATTTGTGCTTTCTGTCTCCCCTGCTTGGAAATCATGTGGTGCACAATCATCCAGACTCCATCAAGGAGTGGAAATTAAAGTACTTTGTTGTCCAAAGTCCTGAGCCTTGGAATATCCCCACCAAGTGGGTGTACGAAATTCCATAGATCAAGCCTTCGTGGGCTTGGGACTTGTCCACAGAGGAGGTAGATGAGGCCAAGAGAATCTTCATGAAGGAGAATGTAGACTGGGCAAGGGTGCTTGAGAGGTACCTGGCAAAGCTTGGACTTAGTTCGGCCGACCCTAGTATATTCTTGATTTATTTTTGTACAAGTTTCTAACTTCATTATAATATCTTTGTCAATTATTTTGCATCCATGCTCACTGAGAAAAAGATTGAGGCCCATCATGCTGAATTGTTGAAGAAAAAGGCTGTCGAGCAGCCATAGAGAAAATAAATGTCCTTGTCCTTGACCTTCGACATGCCACCCAAGAAACAGGTCGATCTGAGGGACAAGAAGGCGAATGTGCGCTCTTCGACGGTGCCATCCTCTTCGAGCTTGACAGCCCTCACCAAGACCGAGCTCGCCAACTCCCCCTTCTCCCTGTTCATCCATAGGCTAAGGACGTCTTAGGGGGTGCAACTGAGGAGACCTTCTCGCCGGATTGGGCGGCACAGGTGGCAGATTAATTCATTGACCCAAAGGTCTCCATGGAGGTGATGGAAAACCTCACTTCGTCGTGGGATCAAAAGACTTTCACCACTGAGATGTATGAGGTGAGCTATCTTAAGTGGGCTCAAGCCAACGTGGTGGTAAGCATCTGACCCACGTTTTCTAGCTGCTAAAGCATTTCAATTCTCAAATATTTTAACTGTTCACCCTCTTTTTCACTAGTGACCCTCCATGGTGCGGAGATGAAGAGGACACGAGCATGAGGTGAAGAGCCTTAACTACAAGTTGAGGTTCGACAATGCCGAGAAAAGGGAGAGATCCTTCAAGGTGGAGCTAGTGTCCAGCCTTAGAGTGGGATAGGCTGGCGAAGGAGAAGGATGGAAGAGAGGTGCGGAGAAGGAGTTAAGGAGTAATTGGGAGGAGGCCATTGATGTGGTTGTCGCTGCTTAGGACCAGGGCTATAAGCAGGCCCTAGATAACGTCGGGCGCAAGTACCCTGACCTCGACCTTGAGAGCTTCTCCTAGTCAATGACGTTCGATGAGTTTCCCCCGATCCTGAGAGAGATCCCTTCTGGAGGGGAGGAAAGCATCTCTCGACCCCGAGATCGAAGCTCCGGCAGACGAGGACCAAGTCACTTCCGCTGCAGACCAAGAGGTGCTCTCCCCCTCTAAGCAATAGGAATTGCTTTTTGTTCTGTTTTTTTTTTTGTTGTAATTTTTCCGAGCGCGGACTAGACACTGTTGTTTGTACTTCGAGATTTATCATTGTAAAATGAATGAAAGCTATTTTGGGCCAAACTTTGCAACTTGAAAATATTTTCTTAGTTTTTCGTTGTCGACTTGTTTTCACTGTGTAGTTATCCCGAGCTTATTAGGGCTAAAAAATTTATTTGAAGTCATCGAGCCACTGCGTGATGTCTTTTCTCCTCCTCTTTCTAGGTCATCGGGTATGTTGCGACCGACCCTCGAGATGCCAAACTCTACTACCTTTGGAATAAACTGCACTTAGCGGAGTCGAGTTTAGCCCGTTATTGTAAGGAATCGAAATACAAGGAATCATCATTTTCCTATCATATTCAGAGATCGCACGAAGTGGATTTGGAGCTCACTCGTCTGAAGGAGGCAATGATCGAGAGGGACTTAGGCTCAGCCGGTGCCCGTGGGGATTTCCTTGGTAGATCTCCCCAACCACCTCATTCATGGGAGCAACTCAAATGATGGATTCCTTCCTTCGGGAAATGCTCGTAGAGAAAGAGTTAGAAATATATCGTTGGAAGGTAAAGTTAGAGTGGCGGGATTGAAGGCTAGCCCTCTTTCTAGTGGTTTGACTTTTGTTCGAGGTCCATCTTTGGGAGTTCGGATGGAGCTAGTGAACCATGGGGATGCTCAGAGTGGGGTAACTGGAATGTCTAGCATAGCTAGCACTCGAGAAGGTTCGATTGGCAACCCGAGGTGCAAACCCGATCCGTCAGGCTGGAAATGATCTGCGTGGGTAGGATGTTTTTAGTTAGGAATTTTCTAGGGAAGGACTTCGCTTGTACGGGCTAGAGCGCATCAACGGTGCCGAATGTATAAGTTTGTAGTTGATCACTTGGTTTTCCGAGCGTGTAACAATTATGAAATAAAACACTTCAAGCTTGCAAGCTTGTAATTATTGTTCTAATTGTCTGTGATGGCTCAGTTTGGTCGAATTTTAGATGAATCCTCTCCTGAGTCCAGCTTGTCCGGGTTTAGACATTTTGTCTCTTCCTGAAGTCAGTTCTTGTCAAATCTAGACACTTGGCATCTTTTGGAAGATTCAACAAGTTGTAAGAGAAACTTCGAGTTGTGATCCTCTCCCTCGGATTCATGCGTTCATGAGTCGAAGGGCTTGGCTTTAAGTCACGGGCTAGACTCATATCTTATCGTTTGGGGGAGTAACAGGTTGCAGGAGTAGTTCTAACTAGCGAGCTCTGTTCCATGGTTGCTTTTGTGCAAGTTGTTACAGAGGCATCGAACCATGGATTGCACTTCGAACATGTTTTTGAAAGAGTAATGGGTTGTGGGAGCAGTTTCGAATGGGAGTCATGTTTTGCCACTTCTTTTGCACAAGTTGGGACAGGAGCATTGAAACATGGTTTGGACTTTGACCCTATAATTGATGGTTTTTGACTGGTCATGGGTCTAGATCCAGTTGGCGAGCCCCACCCATAATTCATTGGCCAACAAATCCTTGGGGACGCTATGGGCCAAGGTTCGAACATTAGGGCTGTCATTCGGATGAACCCGGTCGTGTACTTGGTTCAATTTTCGTGAACACGCCGAAGGATGAACCAAGAAAAATTGAAGTTTTTGTGAATGGTTCAGATGATGCGCCAAGGGACGAAAGTCATAGGAGAAGATCTAGCTTAACAATCAGTTGTTATAATTCTCCGGGAATCGTTAAGATTTTGGGAGTGAATTCAGAAGATGATGCCAAAGGAGAAACACATTTTAAATTTCATTCACAGGAGACAATAAACTTAAGTGGTTGCCATTTGGCGAGCATTTATTAAATTTCATTCATAGATGGCAATAAACTTAAGTGACTTCCTTTCAGTGAGCTTATTACACTCATTAGCCCTCAATGGCTTTATTACAATTATTCGAGGCTCGTGGAATGGTGTTAGGCACCCTCCTTAAACATCATCAGGTGTTCTGCATTCTGCGTCCTTAATATCTCCCTAACCCTAGGTCTTCAAGTCGGTAAGTTCTGGGACGGGCCACTTTGGTGTAATATCTTGAATTTTCATTTATGAGAATTATTATTTTGTATTATTAATTTGTATGTATTGTGCACGTGCAATCTTGCGGTATAAAATTTTATAATTATTTTCATTTCATAGACAAATGAGTATACACACACACACACACACACACACACACACACACACACATATATGTCTTTTACTATTTTTACCCAACGCCTATTTTTAAACAAACATAAGTATTCTTTTATTTTGAGGCCAACTTAATTTATTTTAAATGTAAGCTATTTTGGCCCCTTAAATAAAAAACCATGAGTTTATTCTCTTTTTATTACCACTTGTAGTGTAGACAATTTTTATAGATTTTTTATAAAAAATAAAATGTACAACTTTTAAAATAGGGGACTATGGGAACACGTGCATCACACGTGCACGTGCTTGTGCACTTTTTGCATGGCCGGATATGGACTAGGAGAGAAAAGAGAGTGGAGTTTGTGGGAGGTAGTTTTGTGATCATAGTTGGTTACTACAACTTCCCCTTGAATCCTAGCCTTTGTTTCACCAATTCCAAGATCAATCCTAGCCTTCTATTTGTCCCAAAATTTTGTATAAATCCCCCCCCCCCCAGCCTAGTTATTCTTCCACTCTTCATTATCCAAACCTATAGTGAAAGAATACAATTATTAGTAGTAGATTATTAGTAAGAAGTGAGAATAAAAGATTGAGAGTTTGAGTGTGTGTGTGCTAGAAGCAAGGAGGCTGGCTACATCACTTGGGAGCTTTCGGTTTGCACATCAAGCAAGGAGGAGACGCTCTCGTGTGGGCAAGCTCAATCTAGGAGGAGAAGGGCTTTTCATTTAGGAGTTGTGTGATTTTCTCTCTAAAATAAGGTGGGTGGTTTTCTATATTTCTAATTTAGATGCCATGCTAGGAGTGATTGAAGTAATGATGCATGAAAGAAACTAATAAGAGTACACTTAATTGGAAAAAGGACTTGCTAGTTGATTAGATTAATGTTTGATAGATTGTATGATAACTTATCATGAATCTTAATTTTGTGTGAAAATTGCTTGTAGTTATGAAAATATTGAATTGGGATTGTTGATAATGTCAAAATTGAGTACCAAATGCTAGTAGATGAAGTTATTGTTTTATGTGCTAAATGGACTATCGTGATACTGTTTCAAATGAATAAAATTATCCTATGCATTTGGATTTATGAAAGAGGGAAAAACAGGAAATTATATTTATAATGTGAATTTTTTTATACCAATTTGTATTTGAGAAATGTCAAATTTGAACTATGGAGAGAGTAGTATGCAATTTAAATTATTGTATGAGAAATGTGTATTAAATTACTGAAAAAAATTATTTTAAAAATACTGGGGTGTTAATTTAAGTTAAAATATACGTTCTGGATATTTACATGGTTTTTGGTGCAAGCAAAACAATGATAAGAGCTTGTGAACATCGAAACATTTTAATAAAATAGAGACTCGAGTTAAATAGAATTCAAGTTGTATTTGTGACAACTTGAGCCTATAGCTCAAGTGGTTGGTTGGCGTTCTGGCGCTACAGTAGCGCAGCGCGTGTCTTGAGGTCGCTGGTTCGATACCTTGAGCCCACCTTCTTTTTGTGCGTTTTAAAAAATTTAACCAACACCCGAACAGAGAGTATATAACTCTCTGTCTCCCTATTCATATCACTGAGCGCCTTCGGCCTAGTGGCTAGCGGGTGCGGCTGTCTTCTCTGAGGTTGCAGGTTCGATTCTGGTGTTAGCCAGAATTTTTATATTTTTTAAAATTGATTTTGGGAGTTTTCTTGATGTATAAAAATTCCGAAAAAAAATACCGTAATTATTCTAAAATCATATACAACTTATGAAAATTAATTGGGAGTTATCAGAATGAAATAAAGTGTATTTTGGAAGGAAAATTGTATTCGAAACTATGGTTTCTTACTAGTATAATTTCATAAAAATGCGTGTTTTCACAGGGTGATTAAGATAAGTATTGAAATGGGAAAATGATTGGAAAGAAAATATAAATGTGAATTTTATATGGGTCATTATTGCTAAAGAGTAGCGTGATAATGGTGATATTACGAATATTCACTTTGACTAGATGTTTTCGTAAGATGATTATTTATGTGGAAATAAATATTGGTTATGGAATGCATGATGTATAATTGAACTCCATGTATGATAATTGATTCATGAAAAGGGTGGAAATCATGTAATTGAAAAGGAGAAATGTTCTTGAGTATGACAACTCAGATATGTGAATTTGTGAATTGAAATTGAAAATTTGGGTGTTGCCAAAACTCACACCGGCAAATGAAAGTGATGAGATATGATTATTGAAATTGAAAAGACCAAGTTTGGATCATTGTGAAGTGAAAGAAATAAGACCGGTATTAGTGAGAGGGCTGACTCTAAGAGATTGATTTTGTTCATGATTTCATTAAATTAAGAATTAGTACATAGTGAAGAGGTGATGAAAGTGAGAGAAAAACACAAGTATGAGGACATCGAGTCTACGATATGGGTGTGATTCACAGTTTGTCTTCACGATGCATCGTAACATGACGTGGGCACTACTCCGGAATTATCGGGATCTTGGCGACGCTCGTAGGGTGTTTGGTGACTGCGAGAGGATCGTGTGCCATGAAGGAGGCTGAATTGTCCATAGGTTGTCTTCACGATGCGTCGTGACATGAAGTGGGATTTCCCTCCAGTTTTTCTGTACATGAGCTCGTACTCATAGGACATCTAGGATACTTACCGTAGTTACAGTAGTAGATTAAGTCATGACGAGGGATTGAACCCTACAAGATGAAGAACGATTAAGAGGCTTGCCCTCGGACCTATGTAGTATGGGATGCATAGAATCCGAACAAGTGCGCATGAGTGTCATATAATATAAATAACTGCATTAAGGACTAAGTGCACAATTACAACATGACATCAATAGGATATTCCCCTTAGTTTGATATGTGAACAAGTTTGTGTTTGTTAAATATGGAAAATCAATTATACTGTTCCCGGTATAGAGAGGATGGCCGTGTATAATATTCGTCGATTGAATAAACTGACGCACCCACAGTTTTGTATGCAGGATAAATGACATGATAAAGATTAAAGAAGAACTGATGCTTAGAGATTATTCAAATGTTGTTGTACTTTCATTTATGTAAATGTTATAATTTTGCTTCCGCTGTAAAGTGTAAAGATTTCTTGTAATTCTGATATAAAGTGAAAAGTTTTAAATTTCTTGTAAAATTGTACGAAAGAAGTGTAAAGATCCTGTGGAATCTCGAATTCAGTTGTATTTGGAATTCGAGGTGTTACAGAGTGGTATCAGTGCCACACTTCATAATAGTACAAATTTATAAGGAACGACACCCTAAAAGTGGACATTAGAGTGTGTGTTGAGTCTAGAGATTTAAATGTATGTCACTTACATTTGTGTTGTTCTATGATTTATGCTTCTCCCCCTTTTTCTAAGATGACTGACCACTTCGACCCTATTGAAGACGACAATTGACATATCATAGAGGAAGACTACTATCTTGGACAAGCAGATTCCAAGGAAGAGTACTACCCAGGGCAAGCAAACTCCGACGGAGAGGAATGGCCTGAATCCCGAGAGATCACTCCACCTCCGGACTCATCTGATGACTCTTCTGATGAAGAAGAAGAACCAGTTCCGAGTAGTCTTGTGATGTCTCTTCAGAGGCAGGTAGAGACTTTGCGGGAGAGAGTCGGACTATTGGAGGCTCAGTTGGCAAAGTGCAAGGATGATTTTGCAATTCTCAGTCATCGTGTATGGGAACTCGAGAAGAGCAAAAACATGATCGATGTACTGAAGGAGGAAGTTGAAGAACTACGGGAAGAGCTTTGTGAAGCCAAGAGGAACCATAGGAGTTAGACCGTTGTATCATCTGCTGCTTTCATTTTGATATCAGAAATGTTTTAAATTCGAATGTATAAAGTTTGAAATTCAATGAAATGGAAATGTTGGCTTAAAAGTTCATGTTTTATACTTCGAATTTAATGAATCTTTTGCATCAGAACATGGCTGGATAAAGAGCAAGATCTGGTGAAGGTCTGGACTTGGAAACGGAGCTAACGAGGGTCTATCAGACACTCAATGTCGTTGCCATGAATCAGAATCAGGGAAGGGTGCCTGCGAATCCGGTACCCGTAGCAATCAAACTCGTGGAATCATTTAAACGAATGAAACCACCGGTATTTGAGAGGAAGTCAGACCCTGACACGGCTGACAACTGGATCCGGCAGGTAGAGACTATCTTTGAAGTCTTGGAGACCCCGGAGGGCAGCAAGGTGAAGTTGGCAACTCTGCAATTCGAGAAGGATGCGGCTGTGTGGTGGCAGTCGATGAAGCGGACGATGGGAGGCTTGGTTCTTGGTTGAGAGAAATTTTTGGAGGAATTCCGCAGTCATTACTTTCCTTCAGACGTCCAGGAGAAGAAGGCCATGGAGTTTCTGTCGCTGCAACAAGGTGGCATGTCAGTTAGGGAGTATGAGACCAAATTTACTCAGGTCTCAAGGTATACTCCCGAATTGGTGATGGATGAGGCGAAGAAGGCTTGTAAGTTCCAGCATGGGTTGAGGCCGAGCCTGAGTTCCAAGATGATACCCCTCGGTATCAGGAGGTTTGACAAGCTGGTCAAACGTGCGGCAGCCACGGAAGCAGACATGGAGCAGTTTCATATTGTTCAGAATCGGAAGAACAACTGGCAGTCTGGGAAGAGGCCTGCAAATTTCGGAAATTTCGAGGGACAGCTGTAATACCCTGATTTTTCAATTAATGAAAAATTATTTATTTTGCACGTAGTGTGCACGTGCAATATTTGTTTGGATTATTTTATCATGATGTGAATATTTAAATATATTTTCTCAAATTATTTTAGTACAAAAAGCCTTTCTTTAAAGCCTTATTTTAATTTAATGAAAAGCCCTTTTCTTAAAAAGCCCAAATGTATTTTATTTTATTTATTTATTTTATAAACTATTTTGGCCCAAAAAGAAAGCCCATGAATTAATCTATTTTAATTAAACTTGTCATGTAGAAGACTTTTTTTACTAAATTATTTTTATACAAATTTAAAAATGTACAAATTTGGCCTAGTTGCATGCACGTGCACTACACGTACACGTGCATTGCACACTTTATTCTTGGCCGGGTTTCAATCTTTTTGGAGGGATTTTTGATTTTGGGTATGGTGATCATGGGGGGTAGTTTCATGGAAGTGGGTAGTTCTTCTAACTCCTACTTTGATCTAGTCCCTTCATTCTACAACCACCAAAACAATCTTGGCCCTCCATTTCACTCATCTTTTAGTATAAATACCCCCCTCTCATGGCTAATTTTTCATATGCAAAGTATAATTTCTAAGTTATAGTATTGTAATAGTGAGAGTTATAAAAGATAAGAGAGTTGTGTGGGTTGTTGTTGCTTGGAGTGGCCGGCATCACAAGGAGGGGAAGCTTTCGGTTGGGGCTAGAGAAGCATTCGGTGGTGGCTTGGAAGCTTGGAGTTGTGCACTCTTTTGGCTAGGAGGAGGTGCTTTCATCTACAAGGACTTGGTTGCTTTTGTTTGGGTTTTTCTCTCCAATTAAGGTGGGTAAAACATTTCATATTTCTAATATAGATCCATGCTAAGTTTCAACCATCAAAGATGCATGAAAAATATTAATAAAAGCCCACTTGAATTGAGTAGTTAGTATGTGAATTGATAGAAATGTGGTGATTAATTTTTATGGCTCTAGTGTTAAAATTAAATTGTGTGTAGATTGCTCCATGTTTATTAATATGAAGTTATGATGGTGATTAAATTTATTTAAGAATGTTGTTATTATGATTAGAGACATAATGCATGAATAAGAATGCTTGTTAATTGTGAAATTGAACCATGGGACTTATTAAGAAAGAGTACACCTCATTTTGAAGAAAAATGAAATACTTGTATGATGAGATGTGATTTGTACAATTGATGAGTGAGTATACTTCATTATGACATAGGTTGATTAATGAAAGTACTACTCATAAAATTAATAGTTGAATTGTGATGAATGGACCTTTATGTTGATATGGTCGTGGACTATTACAAACATATGTATCGGTTGAATTAAGAACTAATATCAGTAAATTATCGCCATGAAATCATTGAATAAAAAGACTAGTAGATCAATTATTTGGCAATGTCAAAAATACAATATATTGTAGCTTACTAAATAACTCTTGGATTGTGGGTGAAAAATACATTTCATTAGTACCAAAAAATTATTTTTCCTTACTGGTATGAACTTTATATGATTGGGGATTAATCTGGAAATTTTTAGAAATTTTTACCAAAGCAATAAGAAACTATGGTTATTTGAATATCGAGTTGTTTTTAAAGCGGTACAAATATAATACATATGGATTTTTATATGGATTTGTGACAACCCGAGCCAGTGGCTCAGGTGGTCTTGGACTGCGGTTTGCTTCTCTGGTTTGCACAGTTCGAATCCCAGTATTCACACTTTTTTTGTTTAAATTCTCTAAAAACTAGTAAATAGCGAACTGAGAGTATTTATTACTCTCAGTCGCTTTTATATCGTGTTCGGCGACCGGCCTAGCGGTCTGGGCTCTGTGCTGTGTCGGTGCTGTGCCTGGTTCGATTCTTGGGATCGGCATATATGAAAAAATATTTTTTTGGGGAGTTTTTGAAGTCCAAAAATTATGAAATAAATATGGTAATTCTCATAAAAATACAAGGAATTTTATAAAGAGTAATTTGGGTATTATTTGAATGAAATACAATATGGTTTGTGAACAAAAGGCATAATTAGAGCTTTGGTTATAAGATACATACTTATGGAAATTATAGCTTATAAAGAACAAGTGAAATAGGCTATTATAAAGTAATTGGCAAAAGTACTTGTTGTGTGACATGATATTATTTATTCTCACTTGTGAATATTGTGCAAAATATGAAGTATGAATGTTTATTTGTGATATTATGAAGTTGCATGAGTTCATGTATGATTATGAAACTTAGAAATCATGTTGATGAAAGAAAAAGAAATTGTTGGTTATAGATATGAATTTTATGTATTCATTATGGACTTATGAACAAAGTGTAATCATGAATTGAAAGAGAATGTACATGTGAGTTTGAGAACTCGACATGGAAATTGTATGAATTGAAGATTGTGAAATGAAATTTGAAATAGAGTAGCTAAGTCTCCCCGGCATCGAGAAATGAAATAAAGTGAAATTAGACCAAGGTTGGTCCAGATGAAATGAATGAATAAGTCCGGTTGATGGAGAGGCTAACTCTAGAGATTAATTTTGTTCATGATTTTTAATAAAACTAAGGACTAGTGCATAGTGAAGATGTGATGAAAGTAAGAGAAAAACATTGAGTATGAGGGCCCTGGGTAGCGGCGAGAGCGTATCCCAGGAATTCCCATGACGAGTCTGGGTGAGGACACTGTTCCAGAGTACCGTCCCAGTGGCGACGCTCGTGGGATGTTTGAAGACTACGGGTGGTGTCATGTTTATGATGAGAGCGTATCCCAGGAATTCCCATGATGCGTCTGGGTGAGGATACTACTCCAGAGTGCCTAAACATGAGTTCGTAGGTCAGATAACATCTAGGATACTTACCGTAATTACAGTAGTAGATTAAGTCATAACGGGGGATTGAACCCTATAAAGATGAAGAACGAATAAGGGCTTGCCCTCGGACCTATGTAGTATGGGATGCATAGAATCCGAACAAGTGCGCATTAGTGTCATGTAACATAAATAAATGCATTAAGGACTAAGTGCACAATCACAACACGACATCAATAGGGTAGTCCCTTTAGTTTGAAATGTGACAAGTTTGTGTTTGCTAAATATGAAAAGTTAAGTTATACTATTTCCGGCATAGAGAGGATGGCCGTGTATAATGTTCGTCGGTTGAATAAACTGACGTACCCACAGTCTGATATGCAGGTAAATGTCATGTTAAAGATTAAAAGAGGAATGGATGCTTAAAGATCATATCATGCTGTTGTACTTGTATTTAATTGTTGTATTTTACTTCCGCTGTGCAAAAGAAAGATGTAATTTGATGTAATCTCTGATGTATGATGAAAAGTTTTAATTTCCCTGTAAAATTGTACTAAAGAAAGTGAAAAGATCCTGTAGAACATCTCGAATTCAGTGTATTTGGGATTCAGGGCGTTACAACAACCATCGGCACAGAGGTTCAAACCGACAGGGGCGAACGCTATCAGTGTGGTTGGAGGACCCGGGAATAATTTTGTGAGACTTCCTGCGGTAAATTGCAACAACTGCGGTGAGACGGGACATTACCAATCTCAATGCCCCAAACCGCGGAATGTTAATCGCAATGTACCATTGCAGTAGACTGGGAAGAAGCCGTACCAGCAAGGGCGAGTATTTGCCTTGACTGAAGCTGATGCCGATAAGGTGGATCATGTCATCACTGGTACGAGGGCAGATGTTTAGAGGTTTTTGTTGTTTCTTTTTCCCGTTTAATTAGTGAACTGTTACGTAATGAGTGTGTATTATGTAACAGGAGAACTTTATTTGAATAGAATGAAAGCTGTTGTTTTGTTCGATACTGGATCCTCTCATACTTTTGTGTCTCCTAAATTTGCTAAAGTGTTGGGAGTTGAACCGAAGATTTTTCCAGGCAAGATCTTAGCAGTAGCTACTCCATCAGGGGAGACTTTAACCACTGATCAGTACTATGCAGATTACGAGATTGTGATTGGGGATAGAATCTTCGGAATTGATCTAATCGAGCTAACTATCTTGGGAGTCGATGTTATCATTGGCATTGATTGGATGTCGGTGTACAGTGCAAGCATCGAGTGCAAAACCAAGACGGTAACAGTGAAGGCTCCAGGTGGACCTGAAGTCACTTTTCAAGGGAAAAAGAAGTGTTCCAAGCTGGTGGCAGCTATCCGCAAGGAAGAGATTCCTGTGGAAGTGCAGAGGATTCCTGTGGTTCAGGACTATCCGACTGTGTTCTTGGATGATTTACCTGGGTTACCCCTGCAACGTGATGTAGAGTTCAGCATCACTATTCAACCGGGAAGTGCATCCATTTCTAAGGCACCGTATAGGATGGCTCCTGTGGAGCAGGATGAGGTGAAACGGCAGATTGAGGAACTGTTGGAGAAAGGCTTTATTCAACCTAGTGCGTCACCTTGGGGAGCACCAGTGCTCTTAGTAAAGAAGAAGGATGGATCGATGATGATGTGTATCGATTACCGAGAGCTGAATAAGGTCACTGTTCAGAATAAGTATCCTATTCCCTGAATTGATGACTTATTCGATCGTCTATAAGGAGCTGCTATTTTCTCCAAAATAGATCTTCGATCAGGATATCATCAAGTTCGAGTGAAAGCTGAAGATGTGCACAAAACTACATTTAGAACTCGACATGGGCATTACGAATTCTTAGTTATGCCATTTGGAGTGACGAATGCACCCGCAATCTTTATGGACATGATGAACAGAGTTCTGAGGCCGTTCATTGATTCTTTCGTGGTGGTATTTATCGACGATATTCTCGTGTACTCCAAGTCAGAAGAGGAGCACACCGAGCATCTGGCAGCAGTTTTGAGGAAGCTGGCAAGAGCAGGAATTGTATACCAAGCTGTCCAAGTGCAATTTCTGGAAATCTGAAGTGGCATTCCTAGGTCACATCTTTTCTAAGGAGGCAGTGGCAACTGATCCTCAGAAGATAGAGGCAGTGAGAAATTGGGCAAGGCCTACTACAGTAAAGGAAGTCAGGAGTTTTCTTAGATTGACTGGATACTACAGGAGATTCATTCAAGGTTATGCTCAGTTAGCCATGTCGCTCACTGGTTTGACCAAGAAGAATGTGAACTTCAAGTGGACTGAGCAATGTGAGGCAAGCTTTCAGGAGTTGAAAGAGAAGCTGACTACTGCACCTATTTTGGCTTTTCCTAGAGCAGGTGTTGAGTATGATGTTTACAGCGATGCTTCACATCGTGGGCTTGGTTTTGTCTTGATGCAAGAAGAAAAATTGATCGCTTATGGGTCTAGGCAACTGCGACCACATGAGAAGAATTACCTGACTCAGGATCTGGAGTTGGCTGCGATTATCTTCGCCTTAAAGCAATGGAGACACTACGTGTACGGTGAGAAATTGAACATATATACGGACCACAAGAGTTTGAAGTACATATACCAGCAGAAGGATCTGAATTTGAGGTAGCGGAGATGGTTGGAAGTGCTTGAGGACATGCGACCTGAGATCAAGTATCATCATGGGAAAGCTAATGTTGTTGCTGATACACTTAGTCATAAGAGCAGTTTATCCAGTTTGATTACAACTCAGAAACATCTTGTAGAAGAATTGGATCGAGCCGGTATTAAAGTTGTCTTGCAAGGATTGGGAGCATCCTTAGCTCAGTTGAGGCTTCAGCCTACATTGAATGGAAGGATTATTGCAAGTCAGGAGGTTGATGCTGATATCATGGAGATGAAGGAGCAGGATGGTGCTGGCAGGTTGTCGGATCAGGCGGACCTGAAAGAGATTATTCTTCAGGAGGTGCATACTACTCTTTTGTCGGTACATCCTGGGAGTACTAAGATGTACAAAGACATCAAACAGCATTCCTGGGGTTAGGTTTGAAGTGGGATGTGGCTGAATTTGTGGCGAAGTGTGAGATTTGTTAGCAAGTCAAAGCCGAGAATCAGAGACTCGGAGGTCTATTACAGCCGTTACCTATTCCGGAATGGAAGTGGGATAACATCAGTATGGATTTCATCACGGGATTGCCCAAGATTCCTAAAGGCAATGATGCGATTTGGGTTATAGTCGATCGATTAACCAAGTCCGCTCACTTCTTGGCGATGAAACTCACTGCTTCGATGGACAAGTTAGCAGAATTATATGTTGGCGAGATCGTCAGGCTCCATGGTGTTCCATCAACTATTGTGTCTGATCGAGATACACGGTTTACTTCGCATTTCTGGAGGAGTCTTCAGACAGCTTTGGGCACCAAGACGGATTTCAGCACTGCTTTTTATCTGCAAACCGATGGGCAGACCGAGAGAGTCAACCGTATTCTTAAGGATATGCTTTGGTGTTGTATACTTGACTTTGGAGGTAGTTGGGAAAGGCATCTAGCTTTGGTAGAGTTTACCTACAACAACAGTTTTCAGGCCAGTATTGAGATGGGGCCGTACGAAGCTTTGTATGGCAGGAAGTGCAGAATGCCTGTTTGTTGGTTTGAAGTTGGGGAGCGTCAGTTGTTTGGGCCTGAGCTTGTGTAGCAAACCTCTGAAAAGATTGATCTGATCAGGAAGAGGTTGGTAGAGGCTCAGAGCAGGCAGAAGAGCTATGTAGACAACCGGAGAAGAGACCTTGAGGTTGAGGAAGGTGACTTCGTCTTTCTGAAAGTATCGCCCAGTAAAGGTGTGATTTGATTTGGCAAAGGCGGGAAGTTAGCCCCGAGGTTTATAGGTCCGTATAAGATTTTCAAAAGGATCAGGAAAACTGCTTACCGGCTTGAGTTACCGGAAGAGTTATCTCAAGTGCACAATGTCTTTCATGTGTCTATGCTAAGAGGTTATATTCCAGATCCGAGCCATCATTTCCCTGAAGTGCCGGAAGGTTTGCAATTGGATCTCAATTACATCGAGTCTCCTGTCGAGATTTTTGATCGTCGAGAAAAAATCTTGAGGAATAAGACGATACCGATGGTCAAGGTAGTCTAGAGAAACTATTTGGTTGAAGAAGCTACTTGGGAGTCTGAGGAGAGGATGTTGAAGGATTATCCTGAGCTTTTTGCTTGATTTGAATTTTGTCTCTTTCTTTTTCCTTGTTGTGAGTGTTTTGTTTCTCACTCTTGACTGTAGTTCCGGGGATGGAACTATTCCAAGGAGGGAGTGTTGTAATACCCTGAATTTTCATTTATGAGAATTATTATTTTGTATTATTAATTTGTACGTATTGTGCACGTGCAATCTTGCGGTATAAAATTTTATAATTATTTTCATTTCATAGACAAATGAGTGTATATATATATATATATATATATATATATGTCTTTTATTATTTTTACCCAAAGTCTATTTTTAAACAAACATAAGTATTCTTTTATTTTGAGCCCAACTTAATTTATTTTAAATGTAAGGTATTTTGGCCCATTAAATAAAAGCCCATGAGTTTATTCTCTTTTTATTACAACTTGTAGTGTAGACAATTTTTATAGATTTTTTATAAAAAATAAAATGTACAACTTTTAAAATAGGGGACTATGGGAACACGTGCATCACACGTGCACGTGTTTGTGCACTTTTTGCATGGCCGGATATGGACTAGGAGGGAAAAGAGAGTGGAGTTTGTGGGAGGTAGTTTTGTGATCATGGTTGGTTACTACAACTTTCCCTTGAATCCTAGCCTTTGTTTCATAACTCCTAGATCAATCCTAGCCTTCTATTTGTCCCAAAATTTTGTATAAATACCCCCCCTAGCCTAGTTATTCTTGCACTCTTCATTCTCCAGACCTGTAGTGAAAGAATACAATTATTAGTAGTGGATTATTAGTAAGAAGTGAGAATAAAAGATTGAGAGTTTGAGTGTGTGTGCTAGAAGCAAGGAGGCCGGCTACATCACTTGGGAGCTTTCGGTTTGCACATCAAGCAAGGAGGAGACGCACTCGTGTGGGCAAGCTTAATCTAGGAGGAGAAGGGCTTTTCGCTTAGGAGTTGTTGTGTGATTTTCTCTCCAAAATAAGGTGGGTGGTTTTCTATATTTCTAATTTAGATGACATGCTAGGAGTGATTGAAGTAATGATGCATGAAAGAAACTAATAAGAGTACACTTAATTGGAAAAAGGACTTTCTAGTTGATTAGATTAATGCTTGATATATTGTATGATAACTTGTCATGAATCTTAATTTTGTGTGCAAATTGCTTGTAGTTATGGAAATATTGAATTGGAATTGTTGATAATGTCAAAATTGAGTACCAAACGCTAGTAGATGAAATTATTGTTTTATGTGCTAAATGGATTATCGTGATACTGTTTCAAATGAATAAAATTATCCTATGCATTTGGATTTATGAAAGAGGAAAAAACAGGAAATTATATTTATAATGTGAATTTTTTTATACCAATTTGTATTTGAGAAATGTCAAATTTGAACTATGGAGAGAGTAGTATGTAATTTAAATTATTGTATGAGAAATGTGTATTAACGTACTGAAAAATTTTATTTTAAAAATACTGGGGTGTTAATTTAAGTTAAAATATACGTTCTGGAAATTTACATGGTTTTTGGTGCAAGCAAAACAAAGATAACAGCTTGTGAACATCGAAACATTTTAATAAAACAGAGACTCGAGTTAAATAGAATTCAAGTTGTATTTGTGACAACTTGAGCCTATAGCTCAAGTGGTCGGTTGGCGTTCTGGCGCTACAGTAGCGCGGCGCGTGTCTTGAGGTCGCTGGTTCGATACCTTGAGGCCACCTTCTTTTTGTGCGGTTTAAAAGAATTAACGAACACCCGAACAGAGAGTATATAACTCTCTGTCTCCCTATTCATATCGTTGAGCGCCTTCGGCCTAGTGGCTAGCGGGTGCGGCTGTCTTCTCTGAGGTTGCAGGTTCGATTCTGGTGTTAGCCAGAATTTTTATATTTTTTTAAATTGATTTTGGGAGTTTTCTTGATGTATAAAAATTCCGAAAAAAAATACCGTAATTATTCAAAAATCATATACAACTTATGAAAATTAATTGGGAGTTATCAGAATGAAATAAAGTGTATTTTGGAAGGAAAATTGTATTCGAAACTATGGTTTCTTACTAGTATAATTTCATAAAAATGCGTGTTTTCACAGGGTGATTAAGATAAGTATTGAAATGGGAAAATGATTGGAAAGAAAATATAAATGTGAATTTTATATGGGTCATTATTGCTAAAGAGTAGCGTGACAATGGTGATATTACGAATATTCACTTCGACTAGATGTTTTCGTAAGATGATTATTTATGTGGAAATAAATATTGGCTATGGAATGCATGATGTATAATTGAACTCCATGTATGATAATTGATTCATGAAAAGGGTGAAAATCATGTAATTGAAAAAGAAAAATGTTCTTGAGTATGACAACTCAGATATGTGAATTTGTGAATTGAAATTGAAAATTATGGTGTAGCCAAAACTCACACCGGCAAGTGAAAGTGATGAGATATGATTATTGAAATTGAAAAGACCAAGTTTGGGTCATTGTGAAGTGAAAGAAATAAGACCGGTATTAGTGAGAGGGCTGACTCTAAGAGATTGATTTTGTTCATGATTTCATTAAATTAAGAATTAGTACATAGTGAAGAGGTGATGAAAGTGAGAGAAAAACACAAGTATGAGGGCATCGAGTCTACGATGTGGGTGTGATTCACAGTTTGTCTTCACGATACGTCGTGACATGACGTGGGCACTACTCCGGAATTATCGGGATCTTGGCGACGCTCTTAGGGTGTTTGGTGATTGCGAGAGGATCATGTGCCATGAAGGAGGCTGAATTGTCCATAGGTTGTCTTCACGATGCGTCGTGACATGAAGTGGGATTTCCCTCCAGTTTTTCTGTACATGAGCTCGTACTCATAGGACATCTAGGATACTTACCGTAGTTACAGTAGTAGATTAAGTCATGACGAGGGATTGAAACCTACAAGATGAAGAACGATTAAGAGGCTTGCCCTCGGACCTATGTAGTATGGGATGCATAGAATCCGAACAAGTGCGCATGAGTGTCATATAATATAAATAACTGCATTAAGGACTAAGTGCACAATCACAACACGACATCAATAGAATATTCCCCTTAGTTTGATATGTGAACAAGTTTGTGTTTGTTAAATATGAAAAATCAATTATATTGTTCCCGGCATAGAGAGGATGGCCGTGTATAATATTCGTCGATTGAATAAACTGACGTACCCACAGTTTTGTATGCAGGATAAATGGCATGATAAAGATTAAAGAATAACTGATGCTTAGAGATTATTCAAATGTTGTTGTACTTTCATTTATGTAAATGTTATAATTTTGCTTCCGCTGTAAAGTGTAAAGGTTTCTTGTAACTCTGATGTAAAGTGAAAAGTTTTAAATTCCTTGTAAAATTGTACGAAAGAAGTGTAAAGATCCTGTGGAATCTCGAATTCAGTTGTATTTGGAATTCGGAGTGTTACATTTGGAGACCTTATAAGGAACTTCCCAGTTTGGAGCTAACTTTTCCCTCCTACGGGGTCCGAAATTTTGAGCTTCCTCCGAACCAGGTCTACTTCGTTGATGTTGGTAGGCTGAATATTCTTATTGTAGAATCTTTCCACCCTTTGCTGGTTAATGTTCCTTCGGATGGTAGATTTTTCACGAATTTCGTCGACAATATTGAGATTGCCCCAGAGGCCTTGAGAATTATGTTCTTTGTCGAAGGTCATCTGTCGAGGTGAAGGAATTCCTTCTTCCATATATATTATTGTAACACCCCATATTCCATTTACATGTAATTCGTAGTTCAACAGGATCTTTAACTTCGACTTCGTACAATTTTACAAGGAAATTAAAATTTTTTATTTAAACACATTGTTTGTTTCAGAATTACACATCGAAAGTTAAATAAAAAATACAACATGGAATATTTACAACTCTAACATCAACAGCTTTGAGAATGATCTTTAGCATCAGTCGTCTTTAAGTCCTTGCCAATCCAATCCACGCCCTGCACTGAAAAATCTGTGGGCACGTCAGTTGCTTACAACCGACACAATATTATAAAATAATGATCCTCACTATGCTGTAATATAACGATTTTCTTAGTTTAGCAAGCACAAACTTGAATGCAAAACAAAGTGTGAAAAGTGACTATCCTATACATGTCAGTGTATGCAATGACTTAATGCCTAATGCAGATATTTACGCTATGATGACACTAATGCATACTTGTTCGGATTCTATGCATCCCATTCTACATAGGTCCGAGGGCAAGTACCTACGTACTTCACATTATAGGGTTAAATCCCACGCCATGCATCCTACTACTATGACTACTATAAGATTTAGACACTCTGCAAATATTGGTTCTCGCCCCATAATACTGGAGATCAATCTCTCTCTATGGATCATTCTGTGGCCCTTTCTTCCATCGACCCGGAATACTGGGGATTGTCTCTCTCCGCGAGTCATTCTGGAACCCTCATCGCACAAATGCCCCATGAGCGTCGCTCTCGTCCCGAAATACTGGAGATCATTTACGTTCCATGGATCATTCTGTGACCCTTACGTCCATCTCCCGGAATACTGGGGACTGTCTCTCTCCAAGAACCATTCTGGAGTCCATAACTCACGTTTGCTCTTGTTTCATCATGTCACTAACTAGTGCATGTCCTTAAGTTTAAGTTTTAAAATTATTACAACCTAAAGCTAGTTTACCCTACCGGACTTTTAAACCAACACAAGAGAAAGTCAGTCCACACTGGCTACTTCTCAAAGAGAGAGTCAACCCACACTGGTTACTCCTTAAAATTTTATTAATCACAAATGTCGGTCACTAGGGTCTCGCATAGCCTCTAGATTCCAACACCCATCTCATTCTAGAGATCAAATAGGTTATATTCAACTTTAACAATAATATTTCAATTTTTAATCAATAGTTTTCTTCATCCATGAAGTGTTCACTTTTATAATTCATTCAATCATAATTTCCAATCAAATTTCTCATAAACAAATTTTTAATTCACAAAATGAACTAATCATTTCCAAAATTATCTCAAAACTCATTTCTTCAAAATTAACCATTTCCAAACAATAATCGATATCTCAATCAAACACTTTTCTTTAATTAACTCGTTATTCTTAGCACCAAAACTTCGTTAAAATCATCACATAAATTTCTTGATTTCCAATTCAAAACTTTACTTCAATTTCGTAAAAATCAATTTTAATATTTTCAACCATATTTACTTTAAATTTGAACTCTAACTTACAATAACCACAACATGCCTTTTAGATGATCAAAAATATTTTTTTGAATAGTGTAAAGTAACTCCAAAATTGTTCTAGTATTATTTTATGAAATTTATGAAGTTTTTACCCTTTAAAATACTCAAGATCGCAAAAAAATAATTTTTTTCTATCCAAACCGCAACCCCCTTGGCTCGAACCAGCGCCAACAGTAAGGGAAATAAGCGCCAACCCACTGAGCCAAACTCGTATCTCAACAATATATAGCTCTGGTTCCTTAAATACCCAACCTCTCACATTTACTCAATAATTTTTTTTTTGAAAAACAACAGAGCCCAAAGCCACTCGAACCCACAACCACACAGAAACCCCCCTGCCTGCCACGTGGCAGCGCCTAGCGCACAGGCGCGTGTGCTAGCCACAAAGCCCAACGACTCAACTGACTATATTAAATTATTTAACAATTAACCCTCAGTTCAAACTACCATTTAAAACATAAACATTCAAACAAACTTCGATTCATCATATCAATTTTATTTGCTTATACAACACAATTTAAAATGTCCAGAAACGAATTCTTATTGATTTTTCATGTAACAAAGTGATTCTATATAATTTAACGAAGGAGATAGAAATTTTGAGAACATTCATACATCATATGCCTTTATTAAATTTTAAATACTACTCTACAACACATACATACATTTTGTCTTTTCAATGTCACTTAACATCATGGGAAATTTCTCTAAAATTTTATAATCAATTCAAATCAAGCATAATTCAATTTCTTTCACAATTTGTCCATAAAATCTACTTATACTAAATTAAAATTTGCATGGCATCACAAAAAATAAATTTGTGCAACTTGTAATTTAATTTCACATAAAATCTACACAATAATTTTTTCCATTTAAAATGCATTCTTTTTCATTCAATCATCACTAGAAATTCTAGACTTTCATACAACATGCATCACACCAAAAATTTGAAGATAAACTATGCAATTATATCAACAATTCTAACACAAATCACCTAAACATACATTTCAAATATAATTTAGAAAGTAAGTAGAAACACCCACCCAATATAAGAGTATACTAGTAGTAATCCCCTTCAAAAGCTCCAAAAATAATCCTCAAAACCACACCAAATCCTTCACCGAAATTCCAAACAACACCCTCCCGAAAAGCACAACCTACTTTGATGGTTCTTGATTAATTTGTTTTGTTTTTAGAAATGGTGTAACTGTATGGTATTAGTAGGATATATTAGGAGTAGTTAATATAATTAATCATCCACTAATACTTCCACTACCCCACTAACTATTCAACTCACTCCACCCTCTCCTCTTCCCAAGCACAGCCAGCCAACCCTTCTCATTCCCATTTGGAGTGTGCACATTGCACGTGTGCATGTGCACGTGCTTTGTGTACACTCACACAATTTATAATTTATTTTTTATTGAATGAAAATGGGTATTCTACATGACAAGTTGTGTGTAGGTTTTTATTTAAATATTTTTTTGTACGCTTTAAAAGAAAATTTAGGCCCATGGGTTCTAATTAGAAATAAATAATAAAAATGTGACAAACCGAATGAGAACAAAAATGTACAAGAATTTTAGAAAAAATTTAGAAATAAAATACACATAAAAATTTACGCGCGATGCACATAAAAATATTCAAATATGAAATAGATTTGATTAACGGGGAAATGCTTATAAATACTCGGAATATAACATATAAAAAATATTTATTTTGATGATGTTACAGATATTTCACATAACGGTGAAATTTACGTAATCGATACGTGTTTTGAAAACACGTGCAATACACGTAAAAACACAAAGATCGAAAATTAATATTTGAGTTAGCTCAAATAGGATAAGAAAGAATTTTGAGAAGACGAAAAATATACAAATAGTCGAAATACAAAATATTTATGATACTTATATTAAAATACGTTACGGATATTACTCGTAACAGTACAAAATACACATGCATAACACAAGTGGAGCAAAAATTGTCATAACTCAATTTTGCGGGGTGTTACAATTATGGCCTTGGAACCGTATGTGAAGTTGAATGGCAACTCTCTGGTCGGCATCCATTTGGTGGTTCTATTCGACTGGAGCGCACTTGGCAGCTCCTCAACCCATAATCCTTTGGGGGATTCATCAAGTCACTTTTTGAGGTCGTCTAGGATCTTCAGATTTACATTCTCGGCCTGACCATTGGACTGAAGGTGGGAAATGGAGGAGAACCTCTACTGAATCGCTAGGTTCGTGAAAAATTTGCAGAATCCTTTTCTGTGAACTTTGTTTCGTTGCCGGAAGCCAAGATTCGAGGAATTCCGAATCTATAAATAATATGTTTCCCGAAGAACTCCTGGATCTTGTGTTCGGTTATGGACACTACTGGTCTGTTTCAACCCACTTTGTGAAGTAATCTATAGCCACCACAAGGAAGTTTCTTTGACCGGTTGTTGGAGGGAAAGGTCCAACGAGGTCCATCCCGCACATAGCGAATGGGGTCAGGCTCACCATGGATTTAAGCAATGCCTGAGGGGTGCGCTTGATCGAGGAGAACCTCACCGGTGGACGTGTTCCTGAGCATCATGGGGCAAGGTCGGCCAGTGATACCCGTGATTAAGGATCATTCTGGCAAGGGACCAGGTTCCCATATGCCATCCGCCTACCCTCCCATGGACTTCGTCGAAGGTGTATTGTGCCTCCTTGGGAGAAAGGAACCAAAGGTATGTTTGTTCATCAACTAAGGTATATGAACACTTGAATAAGACCCCTTCTACAAGCAAGTATCATTCTACTCTGATCCAAACCTTCCATGTCTCCTTTGACTCGGCAGGAAGGACCCCTTTGTCGAGAAAGTTAATTAAGGGCTCCCTCCAGTTGGCTATGGGTGATTGCGCGCTGACGCAGAAGGTCTTTGCAGCTTCTTCCTCAATGCTCGGTTTGACTAGGACCTCGAAGAGCACTGTGTTATCCAGCCTTCAAAAGTTGACGAGGCCAATTTGGAGAGAGCGTCTGATTGCCCATTTTTCTTTCGAGGAATGCAAGTGGCCAAGGCTTCTTGTAATCCCCATTTCCTATCATACATATTTGTATTTATTTCTTAATATTTTTATATTTTATTTTTCATATGATTGTTATTCTATTTTCTACATTCCTTCTTGTTTCATAATTATCTTGATTATAAGTCCATATGAAATTCTTATTCTCTTCTAAAATTCTTCATTCTAATTTTAGCCCAATCTATTCTAATTGCTATTATATTTTCTCTCAGCCCATCCTACAATTTTATTTGTGAAGCCCAACTCAATTATTTACTCTATTTCTTTTTGTGTAGCCCAAAATTCCCAAGCCCACTTCAACCCCCTCAAAGCTCTTCATCTTCTAACCTGCACAACCCCCCCCCCCCCCCCTCTTCTCTCTAAATGCAACCTATTATAACCTATTAAAAACAAACCATAACCTACCCCACTCAGTTCTCTATTAATCACCCCATTATAATTTCATAACTTACCCTAATATTATATAATAATTCTCGCTCTTTCTCTTCCTTGTCACTCTCTCTCCCCGACCTCTCTCTCTCCTCCTCTCTTCTCCCTCCTCTATTTCTTGAAACCCAAACCGCAACTCCTCTTCCTCCTCCCACTCGATCGCCCAACCGTTCGTCGACTCTCCACTGAGCCACCGCCATTCACCAAGCTCCTGCCCCTGCCTCTTCCCTGTCGAGCTACCCTCGATCGCACTTGCAACCCCCGTCGACTGCGCTCCGAGCCTGCACCTTCGTCATCCTTCTAACTGCCTCGACCACCCTCCGTCGCTCAGCCACCACGTACATCCCACCGAACCCATCTCCAACTCGCTGCCTCCCTCACCGCTTGAGACTGCCATCGCCGCTTTCATCCCTAGTCTCCGCCAGCGACTTCGATGACCATCCCCGTCGACTGCCTCCTTCCATTGTTGATTGCCTCGCCTCGAGCCGCCGCCATTGCTGCCACCATCGACTTCCCTACCTCCTCGCAGCCGCCCTCGCCACTGTCTTCTCCACCCTGTTGTCACACCCCGACCACTACACCCGACTACCACTGCCGCTGCTACTGCTACCCATCACCGTGCTCCCCCACCTCGACAACCACTGACTGCCAGTTGTCGTGTCGTTGTCGCTGTGGTTGTTCTTGCTGTTTGCTGACTGGCTGTTCTTGCGGTTGGTTGCTGCTCTTGCTGTTGTTTCGGTGTGCACGTGTTGCATGTGCTACTGTTTGCTCGTGCCATTGTTGTTGTTATTGCTATTGACGTTGGGCATTGCTATCCTTGCTACTGTTGCTTTTTCTATCGTGGTACCCATCGTGTACATGTGTTTGCATGTACGTTGTTTGCACATGCTCTTATTGATTCCATTATTTGCACATGTGTTGCTGCTGGGACTCTCATCTCATTAATCTTTCATAATCGGCATCGTCATTTATAAGGCAAGTATCCCTTGTACACTCTTCTTGTTCCCGTACAAGCTTTGCTTGATTCCCACAAATAGTTTTCTCCTTGTATCTATGTTATTAATCTTTTCCGTTGCCTTCATGTATGGTTTGAATTTGAACCATCCATCATTCACCGTTTCATTCGACTTTAATCCATCCAAAAGTCATAATAAATCATGAAGATCCATTTATACATGCATGTATTACATGAACACAAACTAGAGGCACGAGATTGTGAATGGAATAGTGATTGAACGAGTTGTATTCGTATATGATCGTATGACTGCATTCGTAGTTTAACACCGTTAATATGCTAATGTTTGTCATGTTAATAATAAACACCATGTTGATTCTAAATGAAGTTGTAGGTTTTATTTTAACCACAAAACTATACAATTGCAAATGAAAGATTATTAAAACCAACTTAATATATTTCTGGACTACCGTCTGCTCCAAGTTGGAGTGAGAATTCGACATAGTTACTAATGTTATCATCTAAAACTTATTAAACGGAAATTGTAGCACATGGTGTCTAGTTTCTAGAACATCTAACGAATTCTCAATCCATTTTATAGATTGGAAGTTATCACTGTTTTAGTACTGTCATGTTGTAATTTCCAGAACTGAGACTGTGCACGGAACCCGTAAAGAATTGATTGATCGACCTAGTTACTTTGACTGTAATGTATCATGTGAATATTCATTGGAACCGGCATGAAGTCTACTTTCTGGAACCTCTGACGGTGCCAAATTCTCTTTCCTGTAGAAACGGAAAAATGGAACTTTGTACAACAACGTATTGATGTCCAAAATTATAACTTCATGTTCTTGATTGTGAATATATCTATTCCTTGCATTTAATTAATAAAACTTGCATACCATGCATTGCATAGCCATTGATACCTTACTGTTGTTGTTCCTTGACACCGTTCCACCAACTTCATATGCAAGATTCATTGTGATAAAATAATGACAAGCCGGATTAATAAAAGGGAAAGAATCTAGTAGTGGACAATATAGAAAAGTGTACTTAGAAGGGGGCCCGTGTTTCCCGTAATAGTGACTCTTTATATGATATGGTTAAATGTTATGATATGGTTCTAGTTACATGATAAGATACAATATAAAATGATTACTGTTAGTGTCACTGGAAGACCTGAGTACATGACCCTACAGAATTCACCATTAGAGTCTAAATGTTAATATGTTTGTATGCACCCGAACCAGTGGTACAGGATTGCGTGCATTAGATAGGATTAATAAAATATTGATAGACATAAGATTAACACTAAGCACATTGCATGATTCCTGTATACATGACATGTTCTCGTTGCATGATTTCCTTGTCATCGATGGAATGCATATTGAAGTTCCTGTTTACTTGCCTCATGTTTCAAGTTATACAATTCCTTTTTATGAGTCAAGTTACATGATCCACATTTATGTATTTGCATTTTATTCTGTTACATAATTGTTTTCCTGTATACATAATTATTGTTCTTTGTTATATCCTTGTTCTTGTTACCTTTTTACTTGTACTACTTGCAGGCCCATTGCTTGCCCTAACGGGTGTTTCTCTTTTGCCACTCGAGATGTTGAACCTACAGGTACAGGAGAAGTACTGCCAGAAGAACTTACCGATTAAGTGTTCTAGCGGATAGAGTTGAACCATTAGTCTACGATAATTATCTTGCAATTATCATGTTTATTTTATTTCCAGTATTGTTATTACCGCACATTGTACCGGGTTTTGGTGACCCGGAGCTTATTTATTTCTAGATGTTGGTTCTGTATGAGACATTTTGTGGGTCATTCATGTTTATGTGATTATTCATTTCATGTATGGTTGTGGTTACATTCATATTGTTGAGTTTACATTGTACAGCTTATGGATGATGTGAGTTTGGAAACTTATATCATTCGCTGGGCCTCAGTTATGTGCCCGTATTTCCATATAACGAGAAGCGGGGCGTGACACTTCTTGGAAAGCAGTTAGGAGTTCCTTGACATAGGCCATTTTGGCTGTACAGCAGGCCACGGTCGACCATCATGCTACTACTTGGGAATTTTCAATTGCCAGTCGACTGCCCTTCTTGAGCAGTCGACCGTCAATTGTTCTGTTGGGTTGTTTGCTGATTTTCTTCGTTTCTTTTAAATGGTTGTTCTCGATATTTACTCTACTATTTTATATGATATTTTTGCTACAGATTACAGTATTTTACAGAGAGTTATATTTTAATTATAATAGAATTTTAATTGTATTCTTATGATCTTATTAAGAGAGTTATATGTGTTTTCAAAGAATTGATGTTTTGTGATATTCTACGGCTTCGAAATATGGTTTTCTGTTATTTAATGGATTTAATATTTTATTTGAATTCTGGAATTTTATGAGTACATTATATAGATTTGGATTTTGTTGATTTAATAAATTTTCCTTTATATAATCGTTTTGATGATGGATTTGTGAGTTTTATTAAAAGTTTTGGTATTGATGGTTGAGCTATGAGCCTTTAGAGATTGAGTGGGGCCTTAGCTACCGGCGGTTAAGATTTTGATTGTTATTCAGTTGAGTTAAGGCTGGTAGGGTACACCAACTCTGAGAGATTCAAAATCTAATAAAATAATTAATTAAACTTAACAAAATAAGGACATGCAGTATATGGTGATATGATGAAATGAGAACATGGGTTATGGACCTCAGTATGACTTGTGGTGTGAGATAATCCTCGGAATTATTGAGGTGTGAGTGAAATAGTCTTCGGAATTACTTGCGTGTGGGATTGATCTCCGGAATTATCGTGGTCGGGGCGACACTCATGGGGTATTCGTGTGATGAGGTGCCATAGCTTGCGGTGTGGGGTATTCTCGAAGATTCCCAAGTGTAAGTGAAATAGTCTCCGGAATTATCTGTGGATAGAGATTGACCTCCAGAATTATCGAGGCATGGGCTAATACTCACAGTTTATCTAGATCTCGTAGTAGTCATCGTAGTAGGATTAGTTGCATAACGGGAGATTAAACCCTATCAAGTGGAGAACATTAAGGGCTTGCACCGGACCTATGTAGAGTGGGATGCATAGAATCCGACAAGTATGCATTAGAGAGGCAGCATATAGCATTGGTGTCTTCTTGACTTGGTTTTATGCATATTGTTTTCTGTTTTCTACACTTGACACTTAGCCTAGTTTCACTTGATGTTTCCATATTTTATTTATTGTTATTTCTTATTTCATTTATTCTTGCTGTTACATAGTCTCCGAAATTATCTGTGGATAGAGATTGACCTCCAGAATTATCGAGGCATGAGCTAATACTCACAGTTTATCTAGATCTCGTAGTATTCATCGTAGTAGGATTAGTTGCATAACGGGAGATTAAACCCTATCAGGTGGAGAACGTTAAGGGCTTGCCCCGGACCTATATAGAGTGGGATGCATAGAATCCGATAAGTATGCATTAGAGAGTCAGCATATAGCATTGGTGTTTTCTTGACTTGGTTTTATGCATATTGTTTTCTGTTTTCTACACTTGACACTTAGCCTAGTTTCACTTGATGTTTCCATATTTTATTTATTGTTATTTCTTATTTCATTTATTTTTGCTGTTGGTATATGTTGTTTATGATCCTATGCCTTATGTTTTATTTATGTTGCATTTATTTTTATGTCACACGCACCGTTATGGATGACCCCTGTAGTTTTGGGGGTTAGGATTATCTCTAGCCACATGTTTTACAGGTAGGTACCTATAGCATTGGGATTTGGATGCATGTGCTAAACTGATGTTATATCTTATGTAAATTGTAAAAGAATGTGTTGTAAAAGAAAGAATTTGTAATTCAAGGTGTTTGTTTTTCCGCTGTGCTTTGTAATGAATTAATGTAGTCAAAGTTGGAAGAAAAAAAACTATCTGTGTTTTGGCTATGTTTACTATTACAATTGAGGTTGAAGCTGGGAATTGTGCCACGTATTTCTGAGATATCATATTAGAAATTCGGGGCGGTAAAAGAATCATCCGTCTTTAGGGTAAAACAGGCCCGCAATATCTTTGCCTCCATGAAGTTGAGAATTATTTTTTCGGTATCTGAGATCTACAAAAAGGAGTTTCGACCACAGGAAGCTACTAAGAAGAGCTTCATAAGCTTCTTGTGGGGAGTTGTTCCTGGAAGTGAGTTTAGGGCCTCTTGTAGAGAGTTATTCTGGAAGCGAGTTTAGGGCCTCTTGTGGAGAGTTGTTCATGAGGCAAGTTTGAGGAACAACTCTAAGGGTGAGTTGAGATCCGAACTCGTTGTGGAAGAGGGTTGCTCGAGAGGCGAGGAAGATAAAGAGGCGAGTTTGAGGAACAACTCTAGGGGTGAGTGGGGCTCCGAACTCGTTGTGGAAGAAGGCCACTCAGGAGGTGAAAGGGATGAATAACATCATCAGGCTTTAGGGGAGAGCCGTTTGGGAGGCGAACTTGAGGAGAAACTCTAGGGGAGAGTTGAGCTCCGAACTCATTTGGAAGAAGGCCACTCGGGAGGCAAATGGGATGAACAACATCACCAGGCTCTAGGGGAGAGCCGTTCGGGAGGCGAGTTTGATGAGCAACTCTAGGGGGAGTTGAGCTCCGAACTCGTTTGGAAGAAGGCCACTCGGAAGGTTAATGAGGTGAAAACCTCACCAGGCTCTAGGAGAGAATCGTTCAGGAGGCGATTTTGAGGAGCATTGTCAGCATTGGTGTGGGAGAAAACAGATGATATGTAGATTCTTCTTGAAACAATAAAAGCAAATCTACTGACTTCTTGCCGGTGTTAACCATTTCTTGATGCTTCCGCTCACCTGCAAAAAGTTCGAAACACCGGGATTATTCTCAGTGATGAACCCTCCAACGCTCAAGTCAGTAACCAAGAAGATTATGAAAGAGCTTTTGTGGAGAAAATACTGATTACATTTTTTATGGTGGGGGTAGAGGGGTATTTATAGTCGCCTTTGGAAATAGTTTTGAGATAATCATTTATCTCTACTTCCCGGTGTTTTTTTATTCGAAACAGAGTTTAAATCGTTTTTTATAAGAGATTTAGTTTAAACCGGCTCTTAGAGATAATCATGAATTTAAATTACTCTTTAAATGTCTTAGATTTGTTCATAATGGGCTGTCACCCTGACCCAGTAAGCCAGTCCCATTTTTTGGTTGTTGGGCTTGGAAAAGACCTAGTTCCCATTTTCAGACCCGTTTGCAGTGGAAATTACTGTTTTACCCCGGAGTGCTTTGAGATTCGTGCCTAATTTGAACAGTCTCGATTTAGTTCTATTTTTAGCCATATAAGAGTTATATATTTAGCAAATGAAGCTTCCAAACTGTAACGCCCCGACTTCCATACACAGGAAAATTGTAGCACACCCAGAAAGCTTTTCCTTCAATTGAGTACATAAACATAATATAATATAGGAAAATGCGGAAAATCTTAATATAAATCCAAACCTCTTGGATTGATAAGATGATGGGCACAGGATGTCACAACTTTATGCTTAAACTTCAGGTAATCTTACCTGCACAACACAATTTGTGGGTTCGTCAGCGTGTGAGGCTGACGGTAAGAATCACAACAACTTTAACTAACTCCAAAAATAACATAACAACATACATAGCATAATAGAAATAAAACTAAAATCAATAAATGTAAACAGGAAATAGTTAAATTTACGATGTCATAAAAGTGTGTGTATAAAAAAATTATTAAAACATTAAACATATATTTATCATGAAAACATGCACAATTCAAACATGCTTTTTTAATGCATGCTTGTTTGGAACGATATGCCGCCCATACAACATATTTTCTGAATGAAAGCTACTAGCGTTCCTTCTCATTACAGAGTTCAATCTCTCATTATGCAATACATACTCATGTATTCTACACTATTTCTGACATTTATCTAGTGACTATTAAGGTTGTAGTTGTTCGGTCTAATTACGTTACTGCAGTCGGTAGTGGTCATGCCAGAACCCTGTGGTGTTTCTCCACTCCTGAGCATCTATAATGATGCACAGCCCTGGTGGTCTCTCTCCTCTCCCGATCTTACATATTCCACCCCTCCCAAACCCCGGCGGTATTTCTCCACTCCTAAGCATCCATAATGGTGTTCAGCCCTGGTGGTCTCTCTCCGCTTCCGGACCTCACTAAAAGTTATCACAAATATAAGACGCCCTGACAGGCATTTTCTGCTCTGCCTCATTTGTATCCAATAACATAGAACATTAACGGATACTTATGAGTCCATCCCCTAAGTTCCGACAGGAGTTTACGGCCTATACATCACACCCCTGTTCTTAACACTAGATCCCAGAAACTAACAGCCGAGACAACGCCGCACGTGTCCCCTTAACAGGTGAATACAACTTCCAATAATTATATAAATTCCAATACTTGTTATAAAATTGATTTCTTAGTCTAATACAAAACCTCAATGAGTCTACTACAACATTGTAGTTAAGAACCTCTAGTTTCAACCTAATTAAATTTGTCTAAAACCATTTATAAGACAGTAGATTCAGAATCCAGAAATTGCAGTTCTTGCTACTTTTAAAAATCACAGAAAATCTCACACTTCTTGGAAATTGGATTTCTTAGAAAATAAGTATGATATTCAGCCAGAATTATGAAATAAATTCTATTTCATTTCTAAACCAGAAATGTATTAAGATTTTATTAAAATATCAAACGACATCCAAAAATTATGAAATTTTGAGGAGATGTTGTACACACATACAAGATACACATACAAAAGTTTCAGTCTCATAATCCATGTATTTAAATAGAAACGATTTTATGAAGTGGGATCAACTTCTGGACAGAATTATAATAACGTTTCTAAGATAATCATATCATAATCTCACAAATTAATTAACATCAATTAACACTCATAATCAAACAACATTCATACACAATCTAAGCACGCTTACTCAATTTATTGAGTTATCTAGCATGCATACAACCTATAATACAAATAGAGTTGGTTAAAGTTGTTACCCACTTTTTATCGTTTCTGGATTTGATCGATTCTACGATCAATTTGAAGACGATAGCAACACGAATAACGACAATGGCTCTACGGACTGCAACTTGTCTTCGAATTTGGGAAGCGAACGAAGTGAAAATTGTATATATATATATATATATATATATATATATATATATATATATATATATATATATATATATATATATATATATATATAATAAAACAAATAAATCTTTCAAGTGGCTCACCTTCAATCCCCCCCAAAATCAAAGGCCCAAATCTAACATCACAAAACACATCCCCCCCTTCCCCCCCCCCCCCCTCCAAAACTAAAAAATTCATTACTTTATTACTATCTCTCTCTTCTTTCTTCATTTTTTCATATTTCTCTCTTTCTCTCTCCCCCTATCTCTCTCTCCCATTCTTTCTTTATTTACTTGAAATTTAGATTTTAAGATTTCAGGTTTGTAAATTTTCAGAATTTTTATGTTTTTTTTATTGCATATGTTATATTGAAAATAGCAAATATCTCTTCAACACTTAAATTTCATCATTTTACACACTTAAAGTTCTAAGAAGTTAGATTTTACACCCCCATTTATAATTATTTTTCAACATATACTAATGGAAACATGGACTTTTATTTACAACTAATTATTGTCATACTATTCAAACTTGAGCTACATAATTGTTGTTTTACTGTTTACAGGGTTTTTCGTATTTTTTGTCGTTCCGAAGACGTGCCGTAGGCGCGTGCCCACCGGAAAATCTAGTATATCTCTAATATTATAATGGGAGAAGGCCTTAGTGTCATTTGTAAATATTTTGTCATTCTACCAACCCGTATAATACACGTGCATAACTATTATAAAGGAGGTCCTAGGTTCAAATCAAGACTACGTCTAAATTTTTATTTTAAAAAACTATATTTATTAAAATGTGCATCGCACGTGTAAACTACTAGTATATAAAAAGCAAGAGTAGGAGAGAGAGAGAGAGCTAGAGAGAGAAAAAAGGCTAGAGAGAGAGAGAGAGACTGACGGACAGAGAGAGACTGACGGCTAGAGAGAGAAAGACTGAGAGATAGAGTGAGACAGAGAGAGACAGAGTTAGAGAGAGAGGGTGAGAGATATACAATGAGAAGGAGTTGCGATGGAGTTGGCACGGGGTGGTCGTCGGCGAGACGCGGGTGCAACGGCGGGATTTGACGGTGGCGAGCTGCAGCGGCGAGGTTGTGGCTCGGCAGGGAGACGACGAGGGTGAGAGCGAGGAGGTGGTGTATGCGGTGGTTCGACTGCGACGACGGCGAGGTGGAGGTGGAGCTTCGGGGTGACGGTAATGGTGGCGACTTTGGTGGTTGTGGTGGCGATGAGCTTGGGGTGCTTCGGTGATGGCGATGGAGGAGCTTCAGAGGTGGAGTGCAGTGACTAGTGATGGGGCAGGTTGGCTGGAGTGTGACGACGAGCTACGGTGGAGGTGGTGAGGAGCTCGGGGTTGACAGTGGTTGTCGAAGGTGGAGATGGAGCTGCAGGCGGCGGTTGGAGGGTGGGGCAGCGATGGTGACGGTGAGGAGCAGGTGGAGTGGAGCTCAGGGGGTGGTGAATGAGGGTGGTCGAGGAGCGTGATAATGGTGCTTGTGGTGGAGGCAGCGGTGGCGATAATGGGGGCTTGGAGGGGTTGTGAGCAGTAATGGCGATAAGGAGCTTTGGTCGAGGTGGAGGTGGAGCTTCGGTGTTGCTGCGGGAGGTTGATGGCAATGGTGGTGTTGGTGGTGCTGTGACGACGTTGAGGTGGAGGTGGAGGAGCTTGGGGAGAGCTCGGGGTTGGGTTTCGGAAGAACGAAGAAGAAGTGAGAAGGGGGGGGTGTGTGTGTGTGTGTGTGTGTTTTGATTAACTGTGTGTACATATATATATTATATATATAAATATATATATAAGAGAGAGACAGGTTGTGACTGAGTGAGAGAGAGTGTGCGCGATTGAGTGAGTGTAGAAATGTATTTATAGGGGTTAAAGAGAGAACTATAGAGTGAGAAGATAAGAGAGTTTTAGGGTAGTGTATAGTGTATTATGGGGATAGATTAATAGGTTTAGGGGGAAGTGTGTGCTGTGGAGTGGGAAGGAGGAGAGGGTTGAGGTAAGAGCATAGTAAAATAATGGAATTAAATCAGGTTAGGGTTATGGAGGGAATTAGGATTATGGATTTAATTAGGACTAGGATTAATTAGAGTTAACACTTAAATTTAAACTCCAATTAAAAATCGAGAAATTTAGAATGGATACAAAAATATTTGGGTTGGGTTAAAAAAAGAGATCAATAAATTGAAAGAACGAAAAGAGATACAAAATCATAAATATTTATTTATAATGTATAAAAAACGTGTTTAATACATGCGTGGGGCAAAATTGTTATAGTTCAAATTTGCGGGGTGTTACACAAACACTAGACCAGTTGTTATTCCAAGTCCAAGCTCCGTTAAGAGTTTGAAACCATTTGCCGAGTCACATGCAAGAATACCAAAACTCCACGTGAGTTAGCCTTCCACGTGTGACGGCCAGTCCAATAAACCCCTAAAGGAGCCCCCATCATTACGTTCTCCTCAACCACTCTCCATGCATTTGAAAGAACCATTATTCGAAGACGGCTGAGGTGTATTTGTTCGCAACACCAAATCTGTAATATCCTCACCGGCCCGATCATTTGAATCGAACTCATTGAACAGTTGCACAAAGCACGGTAAAGAGAAGCCAACGCCGCACTTTCCCAAATATAACGATTGGCCCTATGTATATCTGTAATCAATGGAAGGAACATTAGATTGACGACATCACCCGAAGAATTCAGCATGAGAACACCACCAATCATACTAATTAAATATGCCCAAGTGTAACATTGCACTTGGAAGTCGGTCGGTTCATCTCCCAATTTATTGTTAAACTCTTGATGGAGCTACGAATGTCGGATTGATTCATCGATGAAAACACCTATGTCGTCATCTTCAACCTCTCTCCCAAGATAATCTCTTACTAACATTACTTTGTTGAACATAATGTTACCGGTCACGACCACCTCATCGATTGGAAGTCCCGTTATAATCGCTATATCTTCTACCATCACTGTCATCTCACCAACGAGTATGTGGAACGAGTGTCTCTGGCCTCCATCGCTCGACAAGAGCGGTAAGTAATGCATAGTCGTATTTCACTTTTTTCAACATCGACATTCCATGGAAATCGGCATTTACCAAGTAGTTGCGTATACGTGGGTTGGCCGGCAAAGTTGTGTGCATTCAGAACTTATATTCTTGTCCTCTCCCTTCTACACCGCTTTAGACATATGATCTTCTTGCAAATAGAGTAGGGTTGAGTATAGTGGACCTGGACCTCCATGTGTGGCGGAAGACGATGCACCTACTACACGCAAAGAAGATGGTTGGTCGGCATCCATTTATTTGTCAACAAGAATAAACAATGTGTCATGAGGGAAATTACTAAACGATGTGTCAATATAACTAGTTTAATAAACCATGTGTCATGAATTTCAAATTAATAAACCATGTGTCAACATTAATAAAGTTTGAGTCAAGATAACAAAAATTGTATCAATACTTGTATCAAACTATTTACACATATAACAATTCCCACCACAATGCGTCTAATGAGTGAGAGGAAGCCTATCCAAGGGCCAAAGTTAAATCGGCTATCAGATATACGTCGAATCACCTGCCTCTGGTCATAGATTGCGACCTCATCGGTAAGAAAAAGCACTTCGGTTTCAAATTCGAGAAAGCATGGACCGTATGCGAGGATACAAGACAGGTCATAGCTGAATCTTGGAACGATTCTACGTCCCAAGCTACAGCAGTAGGAACATGGATAGAGAAGACAAGAAGGTTGCGTAGGAGATTAAAAGCTTGGGCCGCCCAAAAGACGCACGCCATTAATCTCAGACGAGAGGAGCTCGCTAGGGGAATCACAAACTTGGAACGATTTCAGGAGGACAGAGATCTACTGGAGAGTGAGAAAGATGACCTTGCTAATTGTAGACTAGAGATTCAGCAAATCGGGAAAATGGATGAGCTATACTGGCAACAAAGAGCGAGGAATCAATGGCTTAGAGAGGGAGACACTAATACAAAGTATTTTCACAAAGTAGCGAATGGAAGGAGAAGACAGAACCACATTACAGGTATCTCAGTTAACGGAACGTGGACTGAGAACGAAGATCTAATCAAAGACCATATAGATGGCTATTTCCGTGAATTGATAGGGGGTAACTCCGCCAGAAGATGTGCGATGGCCCAGGATATGTGGATTGAATCCAGAGTGGACGGAAGTGATGGAATCGAATCAAGATTTACAGAAGCTGATGTTCTTGAGGCAATTAAGAAGCTTGGTCAGGACAAAGCCCTAGGGCCAGATGGGTTTCCGATCTTTTTCTTCAAAATTTACTGGGAGATCATAAAGGTTGATCTTATGAATATTTTCCATGAGCTTTACGACGGAATAGCAAGGTTGGACAGGTTAAATTACGCTACGATTATTCTGGTACCCAAGAAAAGCGAGGTTATCACTCACGAGGACCTCAGACCCATAAGTCTGCTCAACGGATCTTTCAAAATCATTACAAATGTCCTGGCCCAAAGACTAGCCTCCCTACTTAACGAGGTTATCGACCAATCACAGAGTGGCTTTATTCGGGGAAGAGATATCATGGACAGCATAGCTACGACACACGAAGTGATCTTCAGGGGTAACAAGACGAAGGAGGATGGGTTTATCCTTAACCTCGACTTTAAGAAAGCCTACGATTCGGTATCATGGATCTGCGTGGAGGAAGCTCTAGCACTAAAAGGATTTGGCGAAAAATGGAGAGCATGGATGAAAAAATGCGTATGCGGTGGGAAATCTTCGGTGCAAGTGAACGGGTGGCAAGGCAGAGAAATTCTTTGCAAGAGAGGTCTTCGTCAAGGCGATCCTTTATCATCCCTTCTATTCGCTATTGTGGCGGACGGATTAGCGGAGATGATTAGAAGAGCTATGGAAAATAACTCGATAAGAGGGATTAGAATCAAGGGGATAGACAAGCCGATAGCTATCCTCCAATATGCAGACGACACAATTCTATTTGGGAAAGCAACGACGGACGAAGCCGTTGCCTTTAAGACGGTATTGGCTTGTTTCCAGAGCTGGTCTGGGTTACAGGTGAACTTCAATAAGATTAGCATCATCCCTATATGCGACCAGCTGTCAACTCCGTGTTCCGAGATCATGGAAATTCTTAATTGTAAGATCGGAGATTTCCCAATTAAATATCTTAGAACGCCTATAAAGCCGAGTCCGCTACTCAAGGAGGATTGGAATTTTATTATTACTAAGATTCAGAAGAAGCTGGCTAGGTGGCAAAGTAGGTATCTGTCCCTCGGGGGTAGGATAATTCTCCTCAACTCGGTCGTCAGCACGATTCCTCAATATCTGATGTCCATCTACGAACTGCCGAAATGGGTCATCCATCGGATAGATAAAATGCGAAGAAGATTCCTGTGGAAAGGCACTGACGAAGGAAATAAAGGATTCAACTTGGTCAATTGGGGAAGAGTGTGCAAGAGAAGGGAGTTCGGAGGCCTGGGTATTGTAAATCTTCTCGACATGAATAAAGCTTTGTTATGTAAATGGTGGTGGAAAATCACTAACAAGCACGGAGGATGGTGGAACCGCTCTTTCGATCTATACCGTAAAAGACGCAAAGTCAGGTTTGGAGGCAGGAGTCCCTCCGCAAGAGTGTCTATGCTATGGAAGGGGATAGCTAGGCAGAGGGAGATCTTTCATACAAACACCACCTGCAAAGTGGGTAACAGAAAAAAAACCAGATTCTGGAAAGACAGATGGTGCGGAGTTTCAACCTTGCAAAATCAATTTCCGTTAGCAGCAAGGGCCACACAGAACCTAGACCTAGCAGTGGCAGACATAAGAAAGAATGGCAGGCTAAGCTTTATAGTATCCAATGGTATAACTCCAGAGATCAGAGACCAATTTGAACAGCTCAATAATCTGGTGCTTCACGAAGGAGGGCTGGTTAATAACATCGAGGACGATAGAAGATGGGATAGGGAAGCCTCAGGAATGTTCTCTGTATCCTCCATGTATAAATGGCTCAACGATGGAGGTACGAGATGCCAAGTCCAACCTGTTATATGGGGGGCAAAAGTTCCATTCAGAGTCAGAGTTTTTTGCTGGCTGGCTCATAGTAACGCGATTCTATCCAAATTAAATTTGAAGAAGAGAGTTCCGCATATTGACGCGATCTGCGAGAGGTGTCGTTCGGCTGAGGAAGATGTCAATCATATTCTTTTTCAGTGCTCCAAAGCAAGGCTGACTTGGGAAATTATTTGTAGGGGTTTCGGGTTTAATAGGGTCCCTGACACTACCATGGACATTTGGGTGCAATTTAGAGTGTCGTACATCAAATTAGAAGATAGGAAGGCTTGGGACATAGCAGTAGCTGCCTCATTGTGGAACCTATGGCTAGAGAGAAATGATCTTATTTTTCGCAACAAAGTTTACAGATTTCCTTACTCTATGAATAATATCTTCCGTCTTATCCATGATTGGGCAGGAGCACAGGAGCAAATTAAGAGGAGCAGGATCAGCGAAGGAGAGTAGAGGGTATCGAGCAGAGAGGAAGGACAGTGGTCGGAGTCCTTCGGTTGATTATGAGATTCTATTCTCTAGTCTGTATCTCGATGTTTTTAGTTAATGCTCTATTTTGTAGCGCTGTATTAACAGCCTGTCAGTACTGTTAGCTTATTGTAATGCTTGTTTCCTTAAATCCTTATTAATGAAACGATGGCCTAGGCCATCTTATTATCAAAAAAAAACATTTCTATACATTACATATTTATATATAAACACATCTTATATCAACATCCATCCATACATAAACATATAACTGATTCACTTTTACAAATATATCAATTCTAGTTTATACAAATTTCTCCAACATCTAATATACTACATTGTCCATTCTCCAACCCCCCAAAATATATTCTCATTCATAGGATACTACAACTCATATAAATTTTCACAAATTCTCATATACTACACCCTCAATATAAATCTCAATTAACAAAGTGAATAATTTCAAAGGAATTAAGGGTTTCCGAATACCTACCACAATTTCGGCCGAGGTGGTCTGTAGAAAAATCTGCGTCAAAATTCAAGTGAACGAGGGAGAAGAGGTGTGACAATTAGAGTTCAAGGATGAGTATTTTGTGAATTGGTTTAGGATATGAAAGAGGAGAGTTAGAAGGTTTCCAATAGTGGCATCTAGAGTTTTTTGGGTTCGAGAGTGAGAGGGAGAGAAAAACAGATCTAAAGTGAAAGGGAAAGAAGAAAAGGGGGGTCACTATTTATATGCAATCACTATTATAACTGATATAACTATCCCAACAACGACATCAGTAAGGCGAATGCCGTTGTTGGGGATAGCGACACACTTGCAATTTTTTTCAAAGTTCGTGAGTACACGATTGGGAAGAAGTTAACTGATGTCATTACTCCAAATAACGTCATATGAAGAAGAAAAAATTAAGGGTCTGTTTGGTTCAAAGGAGGTGAGGGGAGGGGAGGGAAGGGGAGGGAAAGGGAGGGGAGGGATTTAATGAAAACTCTGTTTGGTTCAAAGAAGGGGAGGGGAGGGAAAATAATAATTTTCTTATTTGGTTCACAAGGGGAGGGAATGGATTTTATAATAAAATTACTTTTATACCCTTTTGCATATAATCAGAAATTCATACAACCATTTCATACAATAAGAATTGAAACAACAACGAATTAGAGAAATTTTTTTCTTCTTTTTCTAGTTCATCATTCAATCTTTAGGAGGGTATCACTCCCATAAAAAGTGTAACACTCCCACAAAAGGTTAGTAAACTTTTAGCCATTATATGAATCTTTTTCCGACAAATTCATATCATCTCTCATGTCTGTTACAATGCAGCTAAAAGATTAAAAAAATAAAAAAAACTGTCAAAATTTGAAATTGCACCACATTTCTTGAATGAAAACTGCTAAATCACAATGGGTTTTCAAATATAAACAAAATTCTAATTAGTCACATGATATGATGATAAGACAAAGAACATATAAATACAAACAAGTTTTCATGGTAATCGTCATCCATCAAATTTGGCCCCTATATTAATTCTTGTACTGACATGTAGATTAGCATGGTCTTACTATCACATAAATGTACAATAATTGGAAGGACATATATCCTTTTTCCAATCAAAGGAGAGAATCAATCATATCTATTATGAAACTTTAGCATTATAATTATTCTGTACTAGGTCTTGTGCAGTGCATATATGCTTCAGTAGTCATTGATGTGTTTATCCTACGGTCAATATAATTGAGCATAGGATTTTGTTAACGAGCACTTTGAGTATTGAATTCTAGATTAGTTAATACATTGTTAACGAGCACTAGGATAGGGAGAAAGAGAGAGCGGGAGAGAAACAGTTGGCTGCTAGTAGGGAGAAAGAGAGAGGTTTTTTATTATATTAGGATTTAGATTTTAAAGGGCAATTTAGTCTAGCCACTTTAAAAAATTAGCCTTATTTTCTCTTCCCTCCAAATCTCCCACTTTTGGAGGGGAGCCAAAATTGGCTCAGGAGGGGTGTTGCACCTCCCATTTCCCTCCCCTCCCCTCCTAAAAATTGAACCAAACAAGAAAAGTAATAAAAAATCCCTTCCCTCCCCTCCCCTTTCCTCCATTCCCCTCCAACCAAACAGTGCCTAAAAGATGCCGCTATTAGAAATAACGGCATATTTTCAATAGCGGTTAATCGACATGGAGTCAATTGAGTAAATATTTTTAAAGGTTGGTCAGATAGGTCAATGTTTTGAAAAAAATGGGTCCGTACGGAAAAAATTCTTCAAAAAGTGAGTCAGTACGGGAAAAAATTCGAAAGTGGATCTATCCGGATCTCGACCCGACTGTACAATTTAGTAAAGCAATAATTAATGAACACTAAAATCAAATTCGCGATTTTGCCCTAAATCCCCCTTTCTTCAAAACTCCCAACTTTGATCAATTTCCCAAACCTCAGCGATCTCTTCTCTGCTTTGAAATCCGAGTCTGGTCGGCGATGGATCGCCGGTGAGTTTCCGATGAGGTCCATCGTCTTCAAGAATGGACGCCAATGTGACAGCAGCAGTATCGGAATCGGGTTTGGAAGTGGTGATCGGATCCGATAACCCGAAGATAATCGAGTGGGAGGAGCTGCAGTCGGAGCTCGCCCGGCTTTGGAATCTCTCCGCTGCTCTTCATGAGGCGAAGGAGAAGAAGGAGGATCTTGCTCGGAAGCTCGAATCTGTTATAAAGGTACGATTTTTATTTAATTTAGCCCCAAATTGATGATTCTAGGGTTTCCCTGTTTTTAATTTAGTTTTTGTTGAATTGGAGTTAGTTTCTTTTAATGCTGAGCAAGTTTTAACTCAAGAAGTAAAAAAATTGGAGGGATTTTTTAAGGTTGAAGTTATAATAGATGTGTACTTTTGAACTAAAATATTAGAAATTGTCTGAAAAGAGGGTTGCGTGTTAAGTTGCAATTTTTGAAAGGTTGCGAGTTAAGAGATTTGCAACACATTTGATTCACTAGGAGTGAGTTGCGTGTAACACATTTGTGACTGGGATTACAATTGCAACATTACCAAATAGTTGTAGAAAGTGGAAAGGGGAGGGAAGCGATTAGGCTTTGGTGGTGAAGAGTGACGAGACATTTTTAGGTAAAAGGAAAGGTAAGAGAATGAAAATATGTGATAAGGAGTAAAGTAGAATATGATGATAAAATAGTGTTTTGAGTAAATGGATGACTAATAAATAGATTCATATAATTAGCTATAAGAAATTGCAAGATAGCTAGATATTTGAAAACAATAGCGTTATAAATTTAGAAACGGGGCCATGGCTATCTAGAAAGGGTAAGAGAAATAGTGAGTGTAGGTCTTTCGTGGGATTTTGACAACTATAATAATGATCGGGGATATTTGTTTTACTTTGAGTAACAGAGTTATAAGTATGTAGCGCAACAGCAAGTCCCATGACGTCCTGTATGTGTGACCTTTGTTGAGTTACATAAGGCGGGTTGTTTCCATGTGGGTAGGCAGTAGGTTGTAGGCAAATTGATGAGGACATCGGTTCTAGACGATTTGGTCGTTTCTATCAGCGCAGGCGTCGTCTTCATCAGCTGTTTTATTCAGTTTAGGATTTTTATTTTATTTTCATTTTTTGTTTCTGGCAATTATAGCCATATGTAATCTTTTTGTAATTTTTAGATTTTGAGAATATTTTGGAGATGTGTTTCAAGATGTAATTGAGCCTATTTAAAGGCCTTGAGATTAATAAGAAAGGAGGCCATTATTGATTAAAAAAATCTGTGTTGAGTTTTGCTCTTCCTCCTTCTCTTTTGTGTGATACAACTGAGATCCAAATTAGGGTTTGTGATAAATCCTAATCAAATTTTAGGGTTTGTGATAAACTCTAAAATCTACCCAAAATTAAAATTCCCTAATACAAACCCTAATCCCAAAATCCTAAACTAATCCCCCCAATACCAGCCGCCACCATAGTAACAGCTTCTTCACCTTCTTCTTCTTCTCCATCCCTATCCCGATCCCCACAAACTCCAAACCCATCGTCTTCCTCCCAAACCCTACCCTACCGACACCAGATCTCCATCGCCCTCTCCCTTTCCCGCCACCAACACCCGATCAAGAACCCTCAACCCCATCCCGCTCGTCGCCGCCCCAAAGCCCTACCTCCGCCTTCGACACCCTCCCGTCACCACCACACCGCGACCCTGTCCTTCACTCCCCAAACCCCGTCGACCCATCACCACCACTACAGCCTCTTCGTCCGCTACCTCTCTCCCTCACCTTCGCCCCGACTCCTGACCCCGTGCCAACGCCTCACCATCCCGACACCACCGCCCGCTCGCCGTCCACCGCCGGCGACCAGATCTGCCACCCCTGGGCTTCGTTGCTGACTTTGCTCGCTGAGTTGCTATGATCTTAGTTGCTGCCCCAACTCTGAGATCTACGTTGGTTTTCTTCACATTCGGTATACTCGTTCCTTTACTAAGTATTTGTGTTTTACTGTCCTATTATCTAGCATATTATCTAATTTGCCTGTCGACCACAAAATACTGAGATTGAGTGATCCACATGCTAGATTAGAGTACGAATCGGTATTGAACTTTTTACTTGCTAAAACACGTAGGGATTTATTTATTGATTATAAGATTGAATTATTAATTGGGACTGTTACATTTGATTCAATTTTTGAAAATCCATCAAACCTGTTAACTGTTAAAAATTTCCAACTTAGATCCGCACTTTCATGTTGGTAAAATTAACCCATTAAAATTCTTGGAAATTCTCTATTTTAGGGTTGGTTTTACATCATTTTGGTATCAGAGCCAGGTTCTTAAAACCTTAGTTCTTGCATCGTAGGCATCATTTTTGCATTCATTTAGTATAGTGTAGTCTTTTATTTCATTTTATTTTATTTTTATTTTATTTTAGTTTAGTTCAGAATCATTTAATAATAAATAAATAAATAAATAAATAAATAAAAGGACACCCCCCATAGTTTTCACTTATGGTGAATGCGTCTTCGCAGCACCATCACAGACCCTGAAGAACCTTTCCTAGCCCTTCCCAATCACCCAATTAGGAACCCTAGACTTCCCAGACCTGAAATGGACAACCCTGATATCTCCGCTATCCTAGCTGCCATCTAAGCAACTCTTGCCAATATCAATCAGAGGCTTGAGAAAGTGGAGCTAAATCAAACCATTGTCCCTGAGCTTCATGGCCATCGTCAGATCCCTCAAGGGAATGTTCATGACGATCGACGTCAAGAACGTGACCTTAACGAACAATACAAAAAGAACGTTAAGGCTGACGTTCCTTAGTTTGAAGGCCACATGGAACCCCAAGCTTACCTCGATTGGGTCCGTGCCATGGACCACTATTTTGTGTGGTTCGACATGAGCGAAGCCCTTAAAGTTAAATTTGCCACTATGAAATTAACGGGTAAAGCTCAACAACATTGGACCAATCTTGAACATGCCCGCAGAGGCCGAGGTCTGGCACCCATAGCCACTTGGGAGGCTATGAAAGAGAAGCTCACTGAGAGGTATGTACCGTTATCGTTCCACACCCGATTGCTAGATTCGTGGAACCAATTGTATCAAGGAAGTAAATCCACCCAAGAATATGTTGATAAATTCGATGACTTCCTTATTCGGTGCAATGCGTTAGGTAAAGAGAGTGAAGAACAAACTCTCTCTAGGTTCAGAGCTGGACTACGAGCTGACCTTAGGAACGAGCTAATCTATAGAAACGTGGACTCAATAGCGGCAGCCTACGCCCTAGTCCTCGACATGGATTCTCTTAAAGCTAGTTCTCATTCTAGGTCCAGCGACTCGAGAGATCATTCCTCTAGAATGACCTCTACTGATCCACCTAGACCTAAGCCTCCCTCTCAGCACCCCAACAAATCTTACCCCAGCAAATCTAATTCAAATTTCAATTCACATAGAGATGAACATAAGGGTAAGAACACCGACAGAGATTACAGTAAAATTGACCCTCTCACTAAGTGCTATAAATGTAAAGGATATGGTCATGTTGCTAGCAACTGTCCCAGTCCCAGTAGGATAAATATAGTGGAGGGTACCGCTGTCATTGCTGACGACTCAGACAATGAGTTCTCTTATGAGCCTATTGAAGGCGATGACTTCGGTGAAGAAGAGGATGACCAATATCTCCACTGTATTCGGTCTATCCAATCACCTCACTTGAATGTAGTTAGATGTGCTTTGTCCCAACCAAAAGAAGAAGATGATTGGAAGCGCACTGCTATATTCCATACCTTTACGACTATAGGTGGCAAAAACTGCAGGTGATTGTTGACAGTGGGAGCTGCGTCAACGCTGTCTTTTCTGTGGTCTTAGCAAAGACCGGACTTAAGGCTGAACCCCATCTACGCCCATACAAAGTATCTTGGATTGATGCAACAGCACTCCAAGTAACACATCGATGCTTAGTCCCTGTGGACTTCAAAGCTTACAAAGAGGAAATTTGGTGTGATGTGCTCAAAATGGATGTGGGTCAAGTCATTTTAGGGAGACCTTGGTTATACGATCACGATGTGACCATATATGGTCGATCCAACCAATGTGTGTTCCAGCACGATGGACTAAAAATAAAGCTCATTCCCGTGAGACCACGAACTAGTCCAGCTGAAACAACACCGGCTCCCTCGAGAAAGGGCAAGGAGGTAACGTATATGGGTGAAAAGGAACTTACAGATGAAATTGAAAAGGGGGCTACCATTCTTTTACTCACAGCGAGAGAAGTCCCTAAAGATCCTAAGTCACTCATCCCGCCCCAAGTTACTCCTGTCTTTCAGGAATTTGCAGATGTGTTTCCTGCTGACCTCCCCAACCAGTTGCCCCCATTGCGTGACATCCAACACGCTATTGATCTGGTTCTGGGAGCGAGTCTTCCCAACTTGCCACATTATCGGATGAATCCGACAGAGCATGCTGAGCTGAAACGGCAAGTTGATGAGTTATTGGCAAAGGGCTTCATCAGAGAAAGTTTAAGTCCTTGCGCTGTTCCTGCTCTATTGACGCCAAAGAAAGATGGAACTTGGCGTATGTGTGTGGACAGCCGTGCCATAAACAAGATCACGGTGAAATACCGTTTTCCCATTTTCCGTTTGGATGACATGTTGGACATGATGTCTGGTGCCACAATCTTCTCCAAGATTGATCTTAAAAGTGGTTACCACCAAATACGTGTTCGTCCTGGTGATGAGTGGAAGACCGCCTTCAAGACGAAGGATGGCCTATACGAGTGGATGGTCATGCCATTTGGAATGAGAAATGCCCCGAGCACGTTTATGAGAATCATGACGCAAGTACTCCGTCCCTTATGGGCAAGTTCCTTGTGGTGTACTTTGATGATATTCTCATTTACAGCCGATCCGTTGGGCAACATCTTGACCATTTGAGACAGGTCTGCGGTGTTTTGAGGAAGGAACAACTTTATGCTAATCCTACCAAATGTACCTTCCTCTCCGATCAGACTATCTTTCTGGGATTTATTGTGTCTGCCAGAGGAGTATTTGCTGACCCAGAAAAGATACGAGCTATTACAGAGTGGCCTGTGCCCCGCAATATTCGTGATGTGCGGAGTTTTCATGGCCTTGCCACCTTTTATCGTCGGTTTGTGCGAGGATTTAGCACGATCATGGCTCCGATAACCGATTGTTTGAAGAAAGGTGAGTTTGTCTGGTCGAAAGAAGCCACGAATGCCTTCGAAGAGATCAAGAAGAGAATGACTCAGACACCTGTCATGAGGTTGCCTGATTTCAATAAAGTCTTCGAAGTAACATGTGATGCTTCTGGTATTGGTATAGGTGGAGTCCTCAGTCAAGAGAGTCATCCTATTGCTTATTTCAGTGAAAAGCTGAATGAAACAAAACAAAAATACTCCACCTATGACAAGGAGTTCTATGCGGTCATTCAGTCACTTCGCTATTGGCGACATTATCTTCTGCCGCAAGAATTCGTTATCTTCTCAGACCATGAGGCCTTAAGATTCCTTAATTCTCAACAAAAGTTGAATCCGAGACATGCTAGATGGGTAGAGTTCCTACAAGAATATTCATATACCATTAGGCATACAAAAGGGATTGATAATAAGGCCGCGGATGCGCTAAGTCGTTGTTACATGATATTATCTGCACTGCGCACCGAAATTATTGGTTTTGAGAGATTGAGAGATGAGTATGCCTCCTGCCCAGATTTTCACGAGATCTACACCTCTTTGAAGGAAGGCATAACTCGAGTGATAGATGATTATTTCTTGAAAGATGATTATCTCTTCTATCGCTCCAAACTGTGCATTTCTAGTACATCCTTACGAGAGTATCTTGTTTGGGAATTGCACGCTGGTGGCCTTGCTGGACATTTTGGGCATAGTAAGACCATTGATGCTGTGGAATATAGGTTTTACTGGCCGAAGCTAAAGAGAGATGTTGTGAGACTTGTTAACAGATGTCACACCTGTCAACTTGCCAAGCAACAAAAACAGAACACAGGCCTGTATACTCCTTTACCTGTTTCCAGCCGCCTTGGAAAGACGTGAGTATGGATTTCGTGTTAGGCTTACCGAAAACACAAAAGAAACACGACTCCATTCTTGTCGTCGTGGACCGTTTTTCTAAAATGGCCCACTTCCTCCCGTGCTCGAAAACTTTTGATGCATCCCGCGTGGCTCAGATCTTCTTTGATAATATTGTGAAGCTACATGGGTTGCCAAAAACCATTGTGTCTGATAGGGATGTGAAATTCACGAGTTATTTTTGGAAGACCCTATGGCACAAGTTAGGTACAAAATTAAAGTTTTCGTTTGCGTTCCACCCACAGACAGATGGACAGACTGAGGTTGTCAATCGGAGTCTTGGCAATCTCTTACGTACTCTTGTGGGAGAGAACTTGGGAACATGGGATTTAAAATTAGCGGTTGCTGAATTTGCATACAACACATCTAGGAATAGAACCACTGGCATGAGTCCACACGAAGTTGTACACGGTTATCGTCCTAGGCAGCCTATAGATCTTGCCCCCATGTTAGAACATCACCGAGTCTCTGAGTCTGCATCTGCATTTGCATCCCGCATTCATGACTTACATAGAGAAATTTTCAAGAAAATTAATGAAAATAATTTTAACTACAAGTTAAGAGCTGATATTAGAAGGAAATTTAAAACTTTTAATGTGGGTGACGAAGTGATGGTTCGGATTCGTCCGGGACGGTTCCCAGCGGGATCCGTTAAGAAATTGAATGCACGTGCTGCAGGTCCATTTAAATTCTTCATAAAATCAATGATAATGCTTATGTTGTTGACCTCCCCGAAGGCTTTGGCATCAGTAAAACTTTCAATATTGAGGATCTAGTACCCTATGAAGGCCCAGAATTTAATCCTAGAAATCCTCTTATAGATGAGCCTACCCTGCAGCCTACTGGTGAGATTCCCCCATTACCCCCACTACCAGATACTACTTACCCATCGACAGAAGAGTTGGATAATATTTTAGATGATCAGATAATCTCTACTAGAGATGGTGGTATTCATAGATATTTGGTAAGTTGGAAGAACAAGCCGGAGTCGGAGAACACTTGGATAGATCGCGAAGAGCTCCAGCGCTTGGATCCCGACCTCTTGGAGCACTATGACAGGAGGACTGGTTTTGACTCGACTGGGTCGAGCCCTCTCCCACCCGGGGAGAATGATGATGACATCGGTTCCAGACGATTTGGTCGTTTCTATCAGCGCAGGCGTCGTCTTCATCAGCTGTTTTATTCAGTTTAGGATTTTTATTTTATTTCCATTTTTTGTTTCTGGCAATTATAGCCATATGTAATCTTTTTGTAATTTTTAGATTTTGAGAATATTTTGGAGATATGTTTCAAGATGTAATTGAGCCTATTTAAAGGCCTTGAGATTAATGAGAAAGGAGGCCATTATTGATTAAAAAAATCTGTGTTGAGTTTTGCTCTTCCTCCTTCTCTTTTGTGTGATACAACTGAGATCCAAATTAGGGTTTGTGATAAATCATAATCAAATTTTAGGGTTTGTGATAAACTCTAAAATCTACCCAAAATTAAAATCCCCAAATACAAATCCCTAATACAAACCCTAATCCCAAAATCCTAAACTAATCCCCCCAATACCAGCCGCCACCATAGTAACAGCTTCTTCACCTTCTTCTTCTTCTTCTCCATCCCTATCCCGATCCCCACAAACTCCAAACCCATCGTCTTCCTCCCAAACCCTACCCTACCGCCACCAGATCTCCATCGCCCTCTCCCTCTCCCGCCACCAACACCCGACCCAGAACCCTCAACCCCATCCCGCTCGTCGCCGCCCCAAAAGCCCTACCTCCGCCTTCGACACCCTCCCGTCACCACCACACCGCGACCCTGTCCTTCACTCCCCAAACCCCGTCGACCCATCACCACCACTACAGCCTCTTCGTCCGCTACCTCTCTCCCTCACCTTCGCCCCGACTCCTGACCCCGTGCCAACGCCTCGCCATCCCGACACCACCGCCCGCTCGCCGTCCACCGTCGGCGACCAGATCTGCCACCCCTGGGCTTCGTTGCTGACTTTGCTCGCTGAGTTGCTGTGATCTTAGTTGCTGCTCCAACTCTGAGATCTACGTTGGTTTTCTTCACATTCGGTATACTCGTTCCTTTACTAAGTATTTGTGTTTTATTGCCCTATTATCTAGCATATTATCTAATTTGCCTGTCGACCACAAAATACTGAGATTGAGTAATCCACATGCTAGATTAGAGTACGAATCGGTATTGAACTTTTTACTTGCTAAAATACGTAGGGATTTATTTATTGATTATAAGATTGAATTATTAATTGGGACTGTTACATTTGATTCAATTCTTGAAAACCCCTCAAACCTGTTAACTGTTAAAAATTTCCGACTTAGATCCGCACTTTCATGTTGGTAAAATTAACCCATTAAAATTCTTGGAAATTCTCTATTTTAGGGTTGGTTTTACATCACAAATGCCAGAAGAAAAGAAAAAAAGAAAAAAGAGGAGGGGGGGGGGGATGTAAGCATAATATAACCATCTTGAAGTTATGTTTTCTAGATAAGTATAATTTTTTTTTATTTGCAACTCTCTGGCATTTAACTGATTAGTTTGCTACTTAGCGGGCGGCCATATGGTGGACAGGTTAAAGACGAATATCTGTGTCAGTCCAATGAGCTGGAAAATTTGAGAGAAAAGCTCAACTCTAGAAAGCTTACAGTTGGGGATATGTTAATGAACACAAAGAAAACAATGGAGGATGTTAAGATCCAACGAGAGCTTCTTTGCATGGATCTCAGAATGTTATCAGTCGCTGGAAAAACTCTCTCGACCGCACATCTGCAACTACAGGTAGTCCAGAATCTTCGTAAAATTGGCAAGTCATTTATTTTGTAAATACTAGTTTTTATTTAACTCCTGTTTCTCCTTATCAGATTGGCAATGAATTTGTTTTGGACTAACTGTACCAAACTGAAGTTATGTTGTCAATAGCCTTTTGTGGCTACTTATGTACATATTCTTTGGTTTGACAACAATATTAAACATGATATAAGGGCCGATGGAATCATGGAAATGATTTGTTTTTGTGGTTCAGATAATGCCATAACGGTGGTTTGAACATTATAGTATGAAGTAAATTGATGGAACTTGCATAATTTATAAGTTATAACGATTTCTGAAATTGTTATTGGTTTAATGCAATATGCACGGTGATCAACTGAAATAAATGTATTGCCAGCTAATCTTCACATGCTAATTTATACCAAGGAAGAAACCATTTAAGTGAAAAACAATTCCGTAGTGCACCTGAAAGGTTGAAACTATAAGACATTACATCTTCCTCGAGGTTCAGTCAATATAAAATTTTAGCAAAGGACTAAGACTATCCTCTTAATGTGTTTCCTTGTCTGTATATTCGTGAAAAAATATGTTGTATCTTGTACCTGTCGTATTCAAGTGGAAATTCAGTTGTGTTTGTTTTGTAAGAGTTAGTTTTCTCCTCTTCACAGTGAAACTAGTCTTTAGGCTTGTGCAAGACCGAGGACCAAGACCATGGACTGATTCTTGCCTAAGTTACCTTGCAGTGTCTAAATAAAGGGGGGAAACGGGTATTATATGGAAATGATCACCAGTCTGTTCAAAATACGGTAATTAGACAGAAACAAGAGGATCAAACGAATATAACATGCCGGTATTTTTTTTCCATTTCCATCGTTGCAACCTTGTTACTTTATTTCGTACCTCTATACAAGCTTCCATTTAAAATATGCAGACGTGGTTACTCTTTGTTAGAGTGTGGTTCTTACATGTATAACCATAGATATCCTCCATCTACCTATAAGAAGTTGATCGTTCTGATAAATATTCTTTCTTCTTTTGTAGTTATTAATTTCTGCCAGTAGTGAATTAATATTAAGGTACTGATGTAGAAAGTAGTTCTATGTTGAGACTGTAGCAAGTAGTAAGACTTCATACAGCCGTGCTAAAATGTTCAACATGGCTGGATTTATGTTGCCGAGTTCATGAGTGAATTGTCTCTTCATTAGGCTTTAATAGACAGTATTGCATCATGATTTTGTTTTTGTTTTTTTTCTTCCACATCTGATATGGTACCATTATCAGATACCATTATTTTTAAACATATATACTGCTTTCTAGGCATGTGCTATGTATCCGGAGTGTTTCCTAAAAAAAACTGTAGGTTCTTATCTATCAATTATTAAATATATTTTTTGAAATTTGAGTTTATAAACTATGGAAGTAGGGATGCATATGGAAAATATCCTTCGGAAATACCAATAAAACAGTTCTTTTGAGTCATCGTCATGTTTAGTCTTAATACAATGTCACTGAAAGTGGAAAGTAGAAAGTAGAGCAAAATTAGAAGAAAAGGCCTAGGCTTCCAGAGCTGTAGTGGCAAAAAAGGTGCTGTTTATTTAAGAAAGTTGACAAAAATTCAATTAAATCGAAATAAACAGTAATTAAGGAAGTGTCTGACTTATCAAGGACTTAAAGAAAATAACACTAAAAGTCCAAAATACTAGATATATCTAGAGAAAAAAACAATATTTTGTGCAAGGCTTTAAATGTCGGTTGATTATGAGACACAATTCCCAAGTTGTCCTACTAAGCCGTTTCAGTTTACGTCCTACCCCGGTCATACGCATGCTTAGAAGCTCAAAATTGATTGCTACTACTCTTAACTGGGGCGAAATCTAAGAAAAGAAAAAAATAGTAGTAAGAAATTGAAATTGAAACTAAACCTGAACATAACTTTGTCCCAATCAACGGCAATTGGGGACATGCGACAGCACCAACGTGTGAGAAGACATGAATGAGAGGGGAAAAAAAACTTTCATAGAATTATTGTATATTGTTAAAAAGTTAATAAATACAGCATGAAAGTTTGTTTTGAATATAAATATTTTAATGTTCTTTAGAAAATTCAATCCATTATTTAAACACTTCAAGAGATACCAAAAACTAGATACACTGAGTCGGTTGATATTTCCATTTACTCTGAAACTGATAGTAAAATTTGATGTGGATACCTAACCTGTTACCTAGTGTTCAAACCATGATATTGTGTAAACCTTGAAGCAGGAATAAAGCACTTCATAAAGCTATGCAAAGGAGGCAACTACAAGCAAGATTTTAAGGCTCTTTTATAGAAACTCCTCTCGTAGTCTACCTACAGAGCATATGCTATTTAAATAGGCTTCATTTATTTCTTGATGAACTTATGATGACTGCTTGTCCAACCTGACATCAAACTTCCGTAACTGTAACTGGCAGTTTGGCATCTTCAGGAAAATGTGAAAGACCTACCTAATTGGTCACATAATTTAACTTCATAGTAATGAACTAGGTAGAATAAGAGTCTAGATGATGGGGAACTAGTGGGTAAGTTTAAGGGATGTTGTGCGAAAGAGGAATTTGGACGGATATCATTTCAGAACTCATTTAAATTTTTGGACCATATTAATGACAAATTGACAATACCTTTTGAATTCTGAGATGAAACTTTTAGGTAAGGATTCTTCATATTATTATGGTTGTCATCAATATCACCATTGTTCTAGCATTCCCATCATATAATCTCAAATAAGGAGGACTTGGCTTAATGTAAGATTCTTTTGATCATCGACTTAATATTGTAGAATATTGGTGACAGCTGATATTTTTACTTTTTCTTTCAATTGTGATTTACAATATCAGACCAAGGAATCAAACAGATGACTCAAGAAGACATAGTAATCTAGTGAATCCTTATCCTGGTCTTTTTAAAAAAGATGAAAATATCAATAGCATTTGAATGCACGGGAACAATCACCGGAAAGCACGGGATTCGACTTGACTTGTAAGTAAACATTGTTATGCAGAGCTAAGCAGTACTTACAAGCGGATAATCATTCGCATGTTCTAGGTAGATAAGAACTAATTAATTAAACATATTAGGTGTCCATACCTATTTGAACTTGGACTTCAACATTAGATTTGTACACCTGATATGCAATAGGTTTATTGAAACAAATAACTATACATTGATTAATTTGTAGTAAAAACTAATAGCTACGAAATCAGAGATTTGTCTTTCCATCCGTCAGGGATTGGCTTAACCAGTGGAGGTTTATAACTTAAAGCTGTTCCCTATAGTATTTTAATTAAAATTTACTTTTTTAAATTAATACGTTTTGCTATTTAGTCATTTATATTTCGCATTTACTGTTAGTTATTGCTGTGTAACTGTATCTTCTTTTTGCTGTCATGCTAGAGGACATGGCATCATATTCATTATACACTCTGCAGTAGGATGGCAAATATGATTTAGCTCAACTGTTTCCAAGTCGTCTTATTTTTTATGTAACTGATAATTATTTTTTTCACCATATCTTTTGACTGAAGCACATGCTGTGCTCATATGCATTGCCAGTTACTAACTGCTGTTTTGATTCGTTAGAGCATCCACAGTCGTGTAGGGAAAAAAATGGCAAAATAGATTTGACAATTTTGTTCGTTTGTTGCAGTGGTGAAATGCCAAAATATACCAAATTCCACGACAAAATTTCGTCCGTCTAAATTAGCTTAATTTTTTAAAGGTTTTTGTATATTATAATAATTTTTTATTTAATTTTTTGGAGTGATGTTTTGTTCCAAACAAAAAACACAATATTATATGGACGAAACAAGATGTTTCATCCATAAATTTTTTTATTTACAAGTAATTTTTTGGGTTGGACAAAATACAACACATGCATCCCACCACTCATCTCCTCCATCCAACCGTACGAATCTTTGATCCATGCAAAATCCTATACAATCCAAGCCCATACAAAAAAATTACAAAAAAGTACCTCCAAATTGTTCGTCCGGGATCAAAATTTTTTCCAGGGATTTTAAAAAAAATAATATTCGTAATTTCATTGAACGAAACATCTTGTTTCGTCATTTGGTCTGAAAAATAATAAAATAATAGGGATGAAACATGATGTTTTGTCCCCTATAATATGCATATTGCCAAATCGTTTCTCAAATATAGCAAACCATTGTAGATTAAAATGGAAAAAATGTCAAAATGGCAAACGATGACAATGACTTCTTTGCCAAAAATGGCAAAAATGGCAAAAAATGGCAATATAGCGAACGAGTGTGGATGCTCTTATGGAACCTGAAGTTTATGCTGAGCTGCATTTCAAAATATATCAACAAATATAGGATGTAATTACATCCCAAATTAATAATGGGCTGTTGCAACAATTCATATGCCATAGTTTATTTAACATATCTTCTGTTTTTGTTCTATTAAACTTGTTAATTGAAAACTATGCTTTATCAAATTTTGTTGTAGGTTAAATGCTTAACTATTTATTCAACTGCTTTTGATGTTGTTCTTTTATTCTTTCTTTTTTCTTTTAAAGAAAGAAAATTTTGTGTTTATTATGCTGGCTTCTTTTTTATAGTCAATCTTTTGTGGTGTGTTTGGAATAATCAATCTGCATTAAGAATTCCCTGTGTTTTAACTGTGAATCATAACCCCAAATCTTATTACTTAAATGTATGTGTTCTTTTGCTCCACTCCAGTTTCATGTCTTGAACCTCAGTTCCAGCACAAAATTTTTATCTGCTACTATAGTTTATCTATCACTACATTTTCTTCTTATTTATCCAAGACTGCAATTGCTTGGTCATATATTCTATAAGAAAGTATTTAGCAAGTTACTGTCTCTTCGTTATGCATACTAGTCCACTGATCTTGTTGTTGTGGATTTATCAGCTTACATTCTTCCATGTTCTAGTGGTTTACACATTCTCTTAATAATGCTATTGTACTTATGTAGATTGCCTAATTATGTTACTCTTTTTATAGGAAGCTAATAAGTTGTTAGCTGGAAAAAGAGGCAATGGAAATCTGAAGAACCTGCAAATGATGCTTCGGAGGAGGCAACAGTATATGATAACTCAAGTTTCTACACTGTATCCTGTGAAAGCTTTAAGTGAATCTAAAGAGAAGGCTGAGCCACATAATGGCAATGACAAATCAAGTATTTATTCCTTTCCCCTCTGATGTTACGGTATCATTCTGTCATCAACTCTTGTTTCTCCTTCCCATGTTCGTGTTTAACTTCTATTTTCTACTGCACATCATGAGAACCTATATACTGCTGCTTACTGCTTCCTTCTAAAGCAAACATTTTCTGGTTTGCAAACTTATTCTGGATTGTGGTAGAAACCTTTTAGCAGACAGTTGCCGTTCTGCAAAACTCCCTTGTGAGTTATGACACTCAATCCGAATTACCGTTGAAGGTTCAAATGAATATTATCGTTACATGTTTAGGTGTTCATAAGCAGATTAAGTCAATCCTTCCTGTTACTTACCTCAATTGTGAGTTTAATATCTATCATGGAACCTGGACCTGATACTTATTTGAGATAATTCTTGAACCCTCCGTCAACTCATCTGGCCTTCCAAACATTTCATCAATTGTTTAACTTGTTTCAAGCTTTGGGCTCTTCATACTCATTTGATATGCCATCACATTCTATATAAGTAATGTCTTACAATTTCAGGATTTACCATGTCATTCTTTTGTGTGTTATCTCTTGTTGGTGATGTCCTTAATCCTGTGTAACAATTTGGTTGCATTTATATTTGACTTTGGTGCATCAATTAATGGTCTGGACAATTCTATATTGAAGCCGTACATGTGTCCGTCACAGACACTTTTTGGACTTCTTTTTTTGTGACACATTGTAGAAATTTGGAATTAGTGTGTGATACTCATTATACGATAAAATAAGATATGCATGGCATCTCATACAATTTCTTGAACGCTGCTTCTCTATGTTCGTACTCATTACATCACGCTAAATGATGATATTATGACAGTATGATTTCTTGACTTCTTCATACTCACTTTCATTATGTTGAAATTGTTGCATGTTAATGGCACTTCTTACGCTTCCTTGAACACTTCTTACTCATAAGATGATGTGTGTATTTTACTGAACTTTTTTTTTATAGAAAATGGTTCTCAACATAACTACTTGTATGCCTAATCGCTTTATCATGGCTTTCTAGTTTGGTTTTCGGATATCTTGTCTATTCATATTTTGAATTATGTTTGCAATTTTGGGATAGTATCATCAGTTATTTTCTGTAGAAGCTAAAAATGTCAGTTGTATTGTGCTATGCAGGAGATTGCACAGGTTCATCTATACATTGTGTGCCGAAACCTCCGCAAGCATCACCATTGTCCATTTTAGGCCTGCAACTAACTGCACTTCCTCTTAAGAAGATGAGTTTGTTCAGCAATAAAACTCAGATACAGAGATCTGCAGCTGTTCTTGGTTACATTGCACATGTAAGTAGTATTAGATCTTGTGATTGTTGAAACTTGTATGCAAGGCAAATAACACTAGAGGGGGGGGGGTGAATAGTGTTATGTACAAAATAAAAAATAATCTAAATTTGTGGCAACTGTTAAGTCGACTGAAACGCCAGATAAAAGAGAGTTAATCAACTGAAGAACAACGAGTTTGTTAAGTCGACTTAATAAAGGAACCAGTCGACTGATCAAATACAGACTTACAATAAAGTGCAACGAAATTAAAATTGCAAGGTAGAGAAATCAAACCACAGAGAATCAACAATGCTAACACGGCGATATATCCTGGTTCGGTCCTCCTGACCTACGTCCAATCCACTTGAGATTTTCTACTGTTCTCAGTGTAGTCTAAGGCATAAGGCGCAATGCAATTTTATTACCTCGTAAAAAGCTTGAGGCGCAAGACGCATTTTGAGGTGTAAGCCTTACTTAACCGATTACTTTTTGGGATTTTTAAAATTTATAAATAAGATTATATAAATATGATAACATCATAGCAACAAAATATATCATACAATGACCAAGATAACTATATAAATTATTATTTTTGTAAAACTATAATGTGCTCCTCTGTAATGTTATACTACAATGTGTTTCTTGCCCCATAGAAGAAGTGATACAATGTGTTGCTCTGTAAAACTGCAATAATATCACCTTCAATTCATAGTTTCATATAGTAATGAGCATACATTATTACAGTATGTCAGTATTATAGTAATGAAGTTACTTACCATACAACATACAATATTACAATATTACAGTAATGAGCATACATTAAAACTATAATAGTATCAAATTAAATATTGCAGTAATGAACATACAATATTGCAGTATTACAGTCTTAGTAAATGGTAAAGTATTTTGAAATATTACAGCAATAACATAAAGTTAGTCGACCATAAAATTTGGTCATGCTCTACCCTAAGATATGATGTGATTGTTTGAATAAGGCATGGTTTCATGATTGTAGTAAATTATGGAATGAAGTAGCTTCACAATTTTATTTCAAAGTAACTTGCAAAAACATCATAAACAAAGATTGACGAAAACCCAAAAAAGAAACCATAAAATTGTAAAATCAAAAAGGAAAGAAACCGGAATAGGAGTGGATAGTCTGGGGAGACTGAGGAGTAAGAGGGTCGCCGACGCAGCTGATCTGCTTCTGCTGTAACCTTCGATCTGTTGTATGTTGTCGTGTCACCGCCGATGCTGTTGAGAGGGGGGAGGAGTGCATATTGAGGAGTGCAGATTGAGGAGTTAGGGAGGTGAAGATTTGGGTTAGACTTTGAAATTGGGGATGAGACTGTGAGAGAGAATTAGGGGAGTTACGGGATATAAGAAGGGTTGAAGATGGGTCGAGTTGTGAAGACGGGTCAGGTTAGGTCTATTATGTTCAGAATGAGAGTACGTGAAAGTTTTAAGTTATGTTTCACAAATAAAAGCAAAGACTTGATAAAAGCATTAGGTAATCTTTTTCAAGTTCATTCTGAACTCTATTTATAGAGTAAGAACTCCAAGGACGTTGGAAAACGGTTCACCAACTACCAACAAACGGCAGAAAAAATTTGAGTTTGAAAATCAATTTTTTAAACTTCAGAAAACTGTCAAAACAGCTCGAACAGTCGACTGGGTTGCCAAGGGAGTCGACTGGTCAGAGCTTGAGTAAGTTCAGTTTGTTTCGTACTTGAACAGTCGACTGCTTATCAAAGTAAGTCGACTGGTACTTTGACAGCTGAACTTATACAAGCTTGAATTTGACATTTTGATTTTTAATAATCTTTATTTTAATCATAGGGAATGTTTGAGTGTCTGCATCAAGGCTATTACAAGATTTTTAAGACATCAAAAAATACAATAAATTTACAAGACACTCTTTTGAGCTGATCACTTTGAGAATCTTTGAAGCTCTGAATAACCCTTGTTGTGTATCTTGATCTTGAGTCTTGAAAAAGCTTCCTTGTCTTGTAGCTTGATCTTGAGCCTTGAAAGCGTTAAGTACACACTGCAAGAGATATGTAAAAAGAGAACATGTGTATCGTGCTGTAGTCATCAAAATCAAGAATCTACATTGATATGGCAATGGTTTAAAATATATGATTATTGACATCCTTGATACTACATGGAATTAAATATATTGTTATAGTTGTAAGTAAAGGCCATATTCTTTGGTTTTTCATGGGAGCTGGCAGATAGTCTGGGGCTTACCAAATCATTGTTTGCTTCCTCTGTAGGCTGTCTTTTTGATTGCATCTTACCTGGATGCCCCTTTACGATATCCCTTGCACTTGGGAGGTTCACGTTCATACATTGTGGACCATGCTCCCTCAGTAGAGTGTTCGCCATCTGAGTTGGTAGCGAATTCAATCACAGGCTTGAATGCACAATCAAAAGAATTTCCCCTCTTTCTAGAAGGGCAAGATTCTACCAGAGCAGCCTACGCGATATTTTTGCTAAATAAGGTTGGTTTTCCATTATTCTTGCTTCATCCAGTGTATAAGTTATTTTCTAATTTTATCCATGCAAATTTGATCGGGATTTTATTTTAGTAATTAAAAAATTCTTACTAAAACAGGAAGAAAAAAAAGAGCACAGGTTTTTTTAAATTAATTAATTTATTTATAGTAGTGCTGAAGGAAATTGGGGAAATAAACGAAAATTTGCTATATATAGAGACTAAAAAAACAAAGATTTTTTTTTGAGCCATTGACTTGAGAGATGAACTAAAACAGCCCTCCATGTGTGAACGTGTGAACTCATCGGAGAGGAGGCCAACCATCTCCATCCATTGACGAAAGAGAGCATAGTTTGTATATACATTACTGAATGAACAACAGTAGCGTAAAGTATGTACAGTTTAGTTGGATTATCATCGACTTATCTATCAACTGATTTCATGTCAATTATACCTTGTACTCGATTAGTAGGGCTATTGAAGAGTGTCAAGGACTACTAAAATATATAATGAGCAGTGTAAGACTACTTTTGTATATAATTATCCCTGTCCCAGAATAATTTCTTTCTCTTATTCCAAACTGGGGTCATAGTTGGAGACTAATCTCTGACCCTAAAAAACTCTCTGAATGAACTGTTGGAGACTATTCAGACTATTCCCTGTCATTCATCTATTCCACCAATAGCACCCAAGTCACTGCTCATCACCTTGTAAAATAAAAAACCTGACTTTAATTTGTGACCCAAAAGCATATATCTCTCTGCATTCTAAGAAACTTTGTAAAATTCATGACAAGCTTCTTGGGTTGCAGTTTCATTGAAACTCATCGCTAATGTGTAGATGGTTAAAATATTGTTGGTGTAATTTAGTGAGATCTGCAGTTGGAATTATTTTACCTCAAGACCTTATTGAAATGAATCTGTTGAACTATACTTATTTGCCTCAACAACCTCCGTCAAAAATTTGTGAGATCAATTTAATACATTACTGCTAACAATTTGCAACTGGAATGATTCAACGTAAGTCATTTGACCTCACATTTATACACTGTGGTCTATATGACTGACTATTGTTACTACTTTTCCTGGGTAGGATTTGGAGCAGCTTCTGAACTACATTGGTGCTGAAAGTTTGGGTCCGCGGCATGTTTTAGCCAATTTGAAAGAACTTGTTAGAATTATCCAATTCCGAGAGTTCGTTGACGAGTAAATACCGCAGTTTGTATCATTTGTTAAAGACAAGTATAGTTCTCAGTCAATACCATCTTTTTCAGTTTTCTTTACGTGGTGCTCATTTTTGTCAAGCACCATTTGCAAAGGTCCTGTAAGTAGCTAAATCAACCATTACAGTTGCAGTATTCACCCTTCAGTTTAATTTAACAAATCTACAATAATTACCTTTTAAAAATATATATATAAACAATAATTACCTTTTAACCTGTTCAAATTAGCTTCAGGAACTCAAGTTGTTTGTTTCTACTCGTGAGTACCTTAATGATATGTTGTTTACATATTCATATTCCCTGTGATAGAAAGGGAGCGAATAGAAATAATTAAGGGGAAAAGAAAAGGGATAAGAGAGCTAGTTCGTTCCAGATAGTGTCCCCTTATGATTTACTCTCACTTCATGCTTGAGATGGAGTATTCTTCACTGAAATGTTGCAGTTGCATTTGTAATGTGACTTGCTTTGTATGTGAGCATTCTTCCTGCTTCCGGGAAGCATAATCAGCGCAAAATTGCCTTCTGACTTTTGTAATAAATATGTAGTTCGGAATTTCAAATATTTTACGGCATTGTTCCCCGATTATGAGATATCTGACTTTTACTTTAGTTGACATCACTTGTAGTTGGAGCATCCAGTGGTGCATGCTAAAAATAGAAATAGCAATTCCTTTCGTTTTCTCATTTCGGGAGTTCGCCTCGGGCCCCCAGGAACTTAGGGCCGGCCCTGGGTGGCACACTCTAATAGGTGGGGAAAGAGAGTAGGTAGGGAAACTCTCCAATAGGAATGTACCACCTAAGGTAGTGAAGAAAATGGTAGTGAAATTAGTAGTGGGTAAAACATTACTCTCTCTCTCTATATATATATATATGAGCAATGAAGCTCCATTGAAACGCTACAGTAGCGTTGAAAACGTGAATGTTTTTACGAGTTTTCATAACATTTGCGTTTTCAATGGAGCATTGCTTTATATATCTATATAGTAAAACACAAAGAAAGCTATCAAGTGGATCTCCTTCAATCCCCCCAAAAATCAAAGATCCAGATCTAACTTCACAAAACATATTTTTCCCCCTAAAAGTTTTCCCCCAAAACTCAAGTTCAAATCCTCTACCCAAAACAACTCCTATATTTATTTAATTTCTCTCTCTCTCTCTCTCTCTCTCTCCCTCTTCTATTCAAAAAATTAAGAAAATAAAAAAAAAATTAAAATTTTAAAAACTTTAAAAAAAAAAAAATCATATAATATGGTTTTTTCTAGACCCCCAAAAGTTTCTCATATAATATGTTTGCTGCTTAAATTAATTTGCTGGATCTCCAAAACTATTTTATATGATCAAACAAGGTACTCTGTCTCGAAGACGTGCCGTACGCACGTGTCAACGGGCAAACCTAGTGTATATATATATATATATATATATATATATATATATATATATATATATATATATATATATATATATATATTGTAACTTCTGTTTTCATTAATACGTATTTTCAAAGTATTTTTTCGTATTTAAATTCTCAGTATCTTAAAATTATTTATCCCTAATTGATTTTATTATTTAAACTATTTTTAGCCCAATTGTTTAATTGTTTATTTCTAAGCCAATGTTTACATTATTGATTTTATTAATTATTAATGTGAGCCCAAGTTGTATTTTGATTTTATTATTATTATTCTGAAACTAAATTGATATTCTAAAGCCCAAATTCGTATTTGATTTTATTAATTTAAATCTGAGCCCAAAATCTAGCCCAACAAACTAATTGTTTATTTAAATATTTTGAGCCCAATTATTAAAGCCCACTAGCCCAGAACCCATTACTCCTATTGTACAGATTTGTTATACACATCTACCCGTATACAATATTTTTCTCTCCCCCACTTTTCTATCCCGTTCCTCCCCACTTTGCCTGCACATTTCCCCACTCCTCGTAACTACCCCCACTTCCCACCCCCCATTATCTTACGAATTTTTTTCCAAAACGACCCTTTTTTGTAAAGTTTTTCCCAAACCGCCCTACTTTTTTTTTATTTCCCAAAGCGCCCCACTCGGTCTTTGAAAGACCGAGTCTGGTTAAAACAAGGTCGGTCTTTCAAAGACCGAGTCCTGCTCTTTGATTTTTCAAAGTGCAAGACTCGGTCTTTGAAAGACCGATCTTGTTTTAACCAGACTCGGTCTTTCAAAGTCAAAGACCGAGTCTTGGACTTTGGCGTTTTTAATAACGCAGATCCCCTTTCTTCTTCTTCTCGAATTATTAGAAACTTGAACTTTATTTTCTTCTTCTCTCTGTCCCTCAACGAACCCATCGCCCTCGCCAATTTTGTGGTCGATTACGCCTTTAATCGATCGATACACTCCCCAAAACCAATTAATCTCTCATCGATTTTCGATTTTCCCCAATCCTATTCCCCAAATTTGATTATTTCTTAAAACCCTAAATCCCGAATACCCAATTTCGTAGACCTAGTTTAATTTCGTCTTCATCTTTGGAAGATCTTGGTTGAAGGATCTTGCTCTTCTCTACCTTGTCAGTAGCTCGTTTTGGAATCTCCTACTTGAAAGGTTTATTTCTTAAGCTTTTGCTATTGTTGATGTTATTGTGAAGTTGATGAGTTGAATTTGACTTATTGTTGACAATGTAGAGTAGCTATTGTTGTTATTTTTAGTTTTAATTTTGTTGAAAAAGAAAGAGTTGAAAGAGTGGAAGTTGTTGCTATTAACGGCATTGTTATATAGTATTTGTTGAATTTTATATAGATTTTTGCTAAAATTAAGAAAGAGTTAGAAATTTTAGAATTTTTTGAAGTTGAATTTGTTATATAGAATTCTATATAGAATTTTGCTGAGAAAGAGTTAAAATTCTCTAATTTACTAATTTTAGAGAATCAACGCCATTGTTATATAGAATTTGTTGTTGTGGAGATGTTTCGAGATTGTTGTTGTTTTTGTTGTTGAGATGTTGTGGTTGTGGATAAGTTTCGAGATTTTTGATGTTGTTGTTGTTGAGATGTTGTGGTTGTGAAGATGTTTCGAGATTGTTGTTTTTTATATCTAGGTTATGTGTAGTTAATATCATTTTTGTTGAAGTTGTAGGATTTGGAGTCTATTGTCAATGGCACGCACAAGGGGTAACATGGAGGTAGGAGAAAGTAGTAGAGGTACACGTGATGGACCACGTACTCGCGATGGACGTGTTCGTGGTCGTGGTCGTGCTCGTACCGAGGGTACTAATGTAAGTAATTAATTGTTGATTGTAATAGAATTATGTTACATTTCAGTCTATTGATGTAAATGTTATTGTTATGTAGGTTGAAGTCAATCCAAATGAGGCGGGCACTTCTTCTTCAGTCCCTTCGTCATCATATGTCCCTTCTGGAGGGCCAGGACCCCTCGACCCTTCACTCCTCACTCTTCAGCCGTTGCATCGATTGCAGAATATTTGGAACGGTGAGGCTACGGAGTGCCGCTTTAGGACTGGTCATCCGCTACCTGTGCACCCACGTATACACGAGATACTAAGAGACTGTGGGTTCTACGGTATTGTCAGGATGACATCCATCAAGTGCGATCGTCCTCTTTTGGAAGCACTGCTTGAAAGATGGAGGCCCGAGACACACTCATTTCACCTGCCAGTTGGGGAGATGACGGTCACTCTACAGGACGTTGTCATACTTACCAGGCTTCCAATCGATGGAGAGGCAGTCACAGAATCGATGGACTTCGACCAAGTATATATAGTGGAGGAGTACTTAGGGGTTGAAGTAGAAGCCGGTGCGATAATGGAAAATTTATCCGTTTAAAGTGGTTGAAGGACACGTTTAAAAATAGATTGAATGACGGTTCAACTGCAGCGGAGGTGGAGTGCTATTGTAGGGCGTACATTCTCACGCTATTCGGCACCGTCTTGTTTCCAAATTCGACCGGAAATAGCATCACATTGATGTTCTTGCCCTTAATCGCCGATCTAGGTAGGGTCAACCGTTACAGTTGGGGCAGTGCAGTACTTTCGTCACTGTATCGGAGTCTGTGTTTGTGCAGTATAGGTTCGAACCGGATGAATGGGCATCTGATTTTACTGCAGATATGGAGTTGGGAGCGGATTCACGTAGGTCGGCCCGTAGTACGGATCCAATCTCAACATTGGAGAGTGCTTCCAGATGATAGTGACATGCTACCTCCTATCGGTGTGTACTGGATAGGCAAACTGACATGGACAGCCAACCCCAACAGGTGCTTGACATACTACCGCGATGAGCTTGATAGGTTGGCAGCTGACTGTGTAGTGTGGTCCCCTTACACGGAGGAGCGACTGATTCGACTGCCGCCTATTTGCACGTACAGGCGTGATTTGTGGCTAACAAAAGCACCGTTAATCAACTTTGGGGTTGTCGAGTTTTACTACCCCGATAGAGTGTTACGCCAGTTTGGTCTTCACCAAGGGATTCCAGTTGCCGCACCATTCAATGCCGAGATGCACAACATCACAGGAATGGGCGTACCCCCGGTCACAATTGGGCCGCTTGCTTCTTCGAATACGTTCAGAGATGGAATGTTCACCGTTTCCAAAAAGTCATCGGTGACATTCCACCATTTGACCTCTCGGTGCATGGGATATACATGGCTTGGTACGAGAGAGTCACTAGACGTTTCATTTCTCCAACGTTGCAGACTCCTGCTGGAGTTGCAGTCCCGATCCGTCGACCAGGAACCGAACCAGCAGATCAACATTCCGTTAAGTTGCCGATGTACCAACCAAAGGGATCCTCCACTGTTCGGAATTTTGTAAGTTTTTTAAGTTTCGTTTTAAATTGTTAAAGTTTATATATAAATTTGTTTTCATATATGTATGTGTATTTCTAAGTAACCTAATCATTCAACTTTTCATGTTTCTCAGTTGGTCCAGACTTGGTCCCTTGCAAAGAAATGTGCACTTATGTTGAATAGCAACATCGCCGATCAGGCGAATGATACCTTACGGGAGATGTTATCGTGTTGCCGTGCACAAGCTGATCTTGTGGGGGAGGGCGCAACATTAGATGCAATACTAAGGACCCCCACACATCGAACGAGCGGTCGTACTGGTATTCGACGAAAGAGAGTTGTTCAAAGGCCCCCACCTCAACCTCAAAACGATTCAGAATACGAAGAACAAGCAGGGCCTGAGATTGAAGGGGATGATTTACAACGAGAAGTTGGGGGTGAGATTCAAGAAGAGGAGGACATCCCGTTGTCCGCACTAACACAGGCAACTCCACAACGTGGTAGACGACAACGAAGACCCACCAACTTCTACACACCGAACCCTTGACTTTTGATGTTATGTAGGTGTTAGTTTGTTGTAATAATTTTTGAATTTGGTAGGTGTTGTAATATTTTTAGTTAGTTTGATTTTGTAGTTTTTTTTTTTAAATGTTCTTGTGTTTGTGAAGAAGTTATTAATATTGTTGATGTGGTTGTGAAGATGATATTAACAATATTGTTGATGTGGTTGAGATGTGGTTGTGAAGAAGATGTGGTTGTGAAGATGATGTGGTTGTGGTTGTGGAAGAATGCAAAATTGGTTTGTGAGTTCAAATTTGTGTTGTGGAAAAGTTTGAGTAACTCAAGATGAAATTTGTGTTGTGCTTTTGGTTACTGAAGATGAAAAGTTTGAAAAGTTTGAGTTACTGAAGATGAAAAGTTTGAAATCAAATTTGTGTTGTGCTTTTGGTTGAGTTCAAATCAGTTGTAGGTTGTGAAGATGATGTTGTTGATGTGGTTGTGGAAGTTATGTAAGTTATAGAATGCAAAATTGAGAAGTTGATGTGGTCGAAGAAAAGTATATTTGTAAAGGGAGATGATTTGAAAGATGTTATATCTGGCTGTAGCAAAAATTCAATCAGCATCAAGACTCGGTCTTTCAAAGACCGCTGTCATTTTAACTAGACTCGGTCTTTGAAAGACCGAGTCTTGTTGCTGATTGCAAAATTTGGCTATCAGACTTAAGACTCGTTCTTTCAAAGACCGAGCCTAGTTATATTTAGCTCGGTCTTTGAAAGACCGAGTCTTGAGTTCAACCTCTTCCGGAGACCAAGCAACTCTCTGGAAATGATTGAACATCACAGTCGGTCTTTCAAAGACCGAGCTAAATATAACTAGACTCGGTCTTTCAAAGACCGTCTTCACTCAAAATGAAAAAAAGTTCACAGATTGAAGACTTGAAAGACCGAGTCTAGTTATATTTAGCTCGGTCTTTGAAAGACCAACTGTGATGTTCAATCATTTCCAGAGACTGAACTCAAGACTCGGTCTTTCAAAGACCGAGCTAAATATAACTAGACTCGGTCTTTGAAAGACCGAGTCTTAAGTCTGATAGCCAAATTTTGCAATCAGCAACAAGTTAAAACGACAGCGGTCTTTGAAAGACCGAGTCTTGATGCTGATTGATTTTTTTTAAACATTCAAGGCACTTTTATATATATAATAGAAACTTAATAAATCCAAAATACTCTGTTTGGACAATATTTAAACCTCAATCAATCATACATTTTCGACAATTGAACACATCCAAACTAAGTGCTTAGTTCGATATAAATATTACAAACACACTAGAAAGCACATAACAATAGAAAGAACAATAGAAAGCACATAATCACATTTTAATTGTTTTGAGATGCTCTGTTAGTACAACAACGCTTGTTGTGTCCTTCCAACCCACAACTTGAACATTTTATTCTTGTACCCTTGCTAGAACTATCTCTCACATCCATATCGTTGCGTATTCTCGTGGATTTAGGCCGGCCTTTCCGTGAACGTCGCAAACAGCATCCGGTACGAGTCGTGGACCGTCGATAGTAGGCCAATATGCTTCATCTAGAATAGGACTGAACACAGGAGCCCAAGTTTGTGCTAATGACGTGACAAGGTAAAATTTATCAACATAAGGCTTGTGATCGATTGCACGATATGCACAGGCTGCTAATACATGAGAACAGGGAATATGATATAAATGAAACTTCATACATGTGCATGTTTTCGTGCCCAAATTCACGGTGTGCAAATTCCCACCCTTCCGTTCTCCATTTACCATGCATATATCCGTTTTCACAGAAAAAACTCCAGGCTGATGATGAAACATTGTAACCTCATGTTGATTTGCTCTTTCACGGCGACTATCAATCAAATCATGTACACTTTTAGCAAAAATCTTCCATTCACATAAAAGCTTACTAGCTTCCTATCGACGAGTAGTAAAGTAAGAGTTGAGACGTAAAAAGATCGTCTCAACAATCGCAGTTACTGGTAAACTACGGACTCCTTTCAATACTGAATTGAAGCATTCTGACAGGTTCGTAGTCATCATTCCATATCGTCGACCTTCATCTGCATAAAGTGCCCATTTCTCAACCGGCTTCTCTTTCAACCAATTAGCCGCCTCGACATTGACGGTTTCAAGTTCAGCGAGTTTGGCCATGAACTTTTTGGGTTGGTTTTGACAAGCTATAATTTTGGCCTTTTTCCGCAATGTCTTGCTACCAAATTTACTAAAAAAATTTGTGGCAAAATGATGCATACAATATCGATGAAATGCATTCGGTTCATTCCAAGCTCCATTTTGCAAATCCATAGCAGATAATATACCAGCATGACGATCCGAGATAACACACAACTCAGTGCGATCAGTGACATAATTCCGGATGCAAGTCATAAACCATGTCCACGTATTTATACTCTCTCCATCAATCAATGCAAATGCAAATGGAAATAAGCAACCATTCGCATCCCGAGAAACAGCAATTAGCAAACAACCCTTGTACTTACCGTACAAGTGAGTTCCATCTACACTGATAATCGGTCTGCAAGACTTGAAACCTTCAATCGAATGACCAAATGCCCAGAATACTCCCTTGAATGTTTCTTCGCTAGGACTAGACTCATATTTATCCCAGTGGACAACGGTTCCTGGATTTGCTGCTTGAATTACTGTTAGTAGAAAAGGCAGCTTCGTGTATGCTTCTTCGAAGGTACCGAACAACCTCTCAATTGCCTTTTGTTTTGCTTTCCAAGCTTTCTAATATGAAATCTGATAATTATATTCTATTTTCACAATCTCAATAATTGCCCCCGGTGATAAAGCAATATCCTTCTTCACCACACCCACAATCAAATTACTAACAAGGTTAGCATCAATTTTACAGTGGTCTTGATTCAACGTCGGATTCGTACAAGTATGAGGTCTAACTATCTTCTTCACCACAAAATTTCTCCCACCTTTTGGAACAATAGCTCGTAATCTTCAAGGGCATCCACCATCACTTACTGCTGGGGGACCTTGTACGATCTCCTCAATTGTACGTTTTTTAGGTGCCATTTTGCATTTAACAGTGTACAGTGACGGTGTTGTTTTCAATGTGACAAATTCACAATGTTTCTTGATAGAATACACCTTCACAGCTTGCTGAATGGACTCTTTACTTACAAACTCCTGTCCAACATAAAATTCGTCTACATTGGATGAACCAGAAGACTCTTATGGAAATGGGGGGACTCTAGCAGCTTGAGCCATCTCCTCCGTAACATGAGCGTTAACATTAGCATAGCTATCAGTAGCTCTCACTTCGTTAGAACTGTTGTTCGTAGGATTTACATTTGCTACATCATCATCTTCTTCTCCATCATCATTTTCTATACTTTCATTATCGTCTGTTTCTTCCTCTTCTTCATCATCATCTAATAAGCTGTTGTTAACCACTGCATTTTGAAAGAGCTCAAATACACTGTCATTTGCAACATAGTCGGGAACTGCACTAGGTTGGGGTGGCAACTCAACATCTGTAGAATCAGTGTTTCTTGTATTTCTGGAGGTGTTTTCTTGTGAGGACAGTGGATTTGGTTGTGATGGTTGAGCGGGGTTAGACCTCATCTGCTGTGTAGGTACTACCCTTATGAAGTTTGAACTGGGAATATCATCTGCCTGAGCATTCAAAATTTGAATTTGCTGAATATATAACTCTAATGCAGACCAGGCATAATTAGGATCAAATGTCCTAGCAATCAATGACTTCAGCGCATTATCAGTAGGTACGGGCACTGTCATAAAATACTGACCATCTCCTCTACCTGCTGCGTATCGAGCTAAAATTTTCACCTTCCATTGATTCCTATCCCAATTAGTAACTTCATAAATTTTCTCAACTACTTCTGCAAGTGTAATGGTACGAGGTATCCAAACTATTTCCGTATCCAACACACTATAGCAACTACCAATCTTTGGATCACGAATTATTTCACCACCAAAGTATAACCAAATAGGAATCTCAAGATCCATACCTACGTATATTTATACGAATATGCGAGTTATTATCTAACCACAAACAAAATCTATAAAAAAAGATAGAAAATTAAAGGCCAATATTCATCATACGTTCACAAGCGTCAAGGATTGAGCCGTAGATATTTGGGTAAAAGAGTTGAAGTTGCTATCCTCTTCAAATTTAGCAAAAATCCAAAATAGGGATCTTTCAAAAGATGGGTTTATGGTTTTTATAGTGGAGATGCTTAGAGGGTTAGGAAGAAATTGGTAAATATATTTAGATTAAGATGAGATTTTGTGGGTAGGAGGTCGCCCTAGATTTATGAAGATGGGTTAGAGAAATAGAATAGGTTAAAGTAGAGAGAGAGAAGAAGAAGAAAGGGGATCTGCGTTATTAAAAATGCCAAAGTTCAAGACTCGGTCTTTGAAAGACCGAGTTTAGTTAAAACAAGATCGGTCTTTCAAAGACCGAGTCTTGCACTTTGAAAAATCAAAGAGCAAGACTCGGTCTTTGGAAGACCGACCTTGTTTTAACCAGACTCGGTCTTTCAAAGACCGAGTGGGGCGCTTTGGGAAATAAAAAAAAAGTAGGGTGGTTTGGAAAAAACTTTACAAAAAAGGGTCGTTTTGGGAAAAGATTCTTATCTTACTCCTTATTATATTATTATATAAAATCTCTGTCCCCGTTTCTTCTCTTCCTCCTCTTCTGATTTCCAAAAACCAAACAAAACAGATCAAACCCAAAGCTCCCAAACAAACCAACTCTCCTCCTTTCTCCATCTCCCGCTCTCAATCACCGCCGACCTCTCGCTTCGCCCCCCCATCGCGACGCCATCATCTCCTCCGCCGAGAACCTCTGACCTCACCTCTGCACCCGCCGCCTACAGCCTCAATCGCCTCAACCACTCTCCTCCTTCCCCCTGTCGACGCGCCTCCAGCCTCGACTTCGATCCCCGAGTTCTCCGTCTTCCTCCGCTCATCTTCCAGTCACACCGCTCCTCGAGCTCCGCCAGCCTCCTCCTCTTCCCCGCCATTACCTCAGTCGCCATTCCTGCGCCAGACCCAGTCGAAGCCTCCCCTAGTCGCGAGCTCTCTGCGTCGTCGCTCCCCCGTCGAGCTCGCGCCGTTTTCGCCGTCCTGATCATCTCGCCCCATCTCCCGCCAGTCGTCGAAGTTCCCCAACCGTCCAGTCGTCGTCTTCCCGAAGCATCGCCACAGCTCTGCCGCCCGAGCCGTCCTCCGCTTGAAGCCAGCCGTCGACCCATCGCTGAAGCCGCCGCCCTTGCTCTTCCCGTCGCTCACCTCTCCCTGAGCACATCACCGTCGCAGCCCCGCCTCCCGTTACTGCTCCCTTTTTCCCATTCTTCCGCGCTCTCTCTTTTTCTATCTCTCTCTCTCTGTTGGGAAAAGTGAAGAAGAAGAAAGGAATAACAGGGGGTATTGGGATTGTTGCTGTGTGTGGGTATTTTGGGTTGATTTCATTATACTGGTGTTGGAGTTTGGGGATTACATTTGGAGTTGGTGTTTGTGAAGTGAAGTTGGGAGTTTGCTATTTTAGGAGTTGCTGATTTGGCGTGGCTGCCAAATACCTCGCACGTGTTCTGCTGCCCGGGATACTGATCCCGTTATTCTATCTTTAATTTCATCGTCGTCAGCTAACAGGCAAGTATCTCTTGTACAATTTATTTGTTCTAGTACAAGCCCTCGTAAAAATACCGCAAGTATATTATTTTTTACTCCAATTTGCATTCATAAGTCGAATTGATACATGTTTCCATTCCTAATCCGTCAATCCTGTATTCACATGTGATCATGAATACTTTGCTATCCTATGCATGACACGAACACCACAAATAAATACAAACATATGGACTTTTAGGGATTATACATGTTAGTGTGAATAATTATTTTTCCCATGATAGTGGTTTGAATGTTGTTTTAGTGTTTTCTTAAATCTTGCTTAAGTTCTATATATGTAATCAGTTACCTTGTACTTGCAAAATTATTTATATGACCCTAAAATATTATGGACCCATATATGTAGTAATAAATTTAGACCCATATATGTAATAATAAATTTAGACCCATATATGTAATAATAAATTAGACCCATATATGTAATAATGAGTTAGACCCAAATATGACATTAAAACTACATGTTTCACATCTCATTACTTAGAACATATTGCATGCAAAATTCCTTGATGTTCTCTGTCCACACCTTGACATCGTCCTCATTGCATTATGATCCTGTTAATAAAATTAATAAAAGTAACAAGCCGGGGTATAAGGGAAAGATTTAAGTAGTGGGCAATATAGAAGAGCGTACTCGGACGGGAGCTCGTGGTTTCCCGATGCAAGTTGCAAGTTACAAACTGCAAGATTGCAAATTACAAGTTTACATGTTTCACGTTACAAGTTTGCTCTCTACATGTTTCACGTTACAAGTTTGCACGTATCTCGATACAATATTGAATGTACATGTTTTTCTCGAGTACGTGACTTATAAAACCCACCACTAAATCTAAACGAAACCGAATGCAAGTAGCAACCATGTAGTAAAAAGATGGATGCATGAAGTGCTACCTAGATAGAATTAAACATTAGACATAAGATTAACACGTGCACTTGCATGATCCAATTACATGTTACATGTTCATGTTGATTCGATACTTGTTTACTTGCTTTATATGCCACTTGTTTCATAATGTCTTGTTCATACCATGTTTACATATTGCATTTCCCTTACTCCTGATTCCTTGCTCTTTCCTGTTTTTCTTTTGTTTTATTTTTGTTCCTGTTTCCCTTAGCTTGTATCCCCTTGCGGCCCGTAACTTGTATTAACGGGTCTTCTTGTTTTCTTTTCCTTTTTTGTTGTTATAATATACTTGCAGGCCCAAATGGAGAGTTACCAGAAGGTGTCGCTGACCAAGTGTTCTAGTTTATCATTATCATGTTATCTTTAGTAGTATTTTATTTCTTGCAATTATTTATTGTAATCCGGGCTTGTTTGACCCGTAACTATTATATTTCCCAGTTGTTGGTTATTTTTATGGACTATATCATGAACTTTCATTATTACATTGTGATTTACATGCCTACGTGGATTGTTTTATCATCTTGTTGTTGAGTTTAATTGTACAGCTTATGAATGGTGTGTTCGCACCATTCGCTGGGCCTTAGTTTCGCGCCCGTATTTTCATGTTTTGGGAAGCGGGGCATATATATATATATATATATATATATATATATATATATATATATATAGTCCCCTTCGGTTTCACACTACTTTTGGTGAGCACTCCATGAGCACTCATGAAATAGAGCACCTATGACAAATCGGTTTCACACTACTTTTGGTGAGCACTCCATGAGCACTCATGAAATAGAGCACCTATGACAAATCCGAACCGCTCATATTGTTCTATATACCTTAGATAGCCTAACAATAAAAAATCAAGTAATTTGAAGTTCATTTGCCCATCCATCATGCTGTTAGAATTTTCAGCCATACAATTTTGTAATGATGTAAATCATGGGCAAATGAACTTCAAATTACTTGAATTTTTATTGTTAGGCTATCTAAGTATATAGAACAATATGAGCGGTTCGGATTTGTCATAGGTGCTCTATTTCGTGAGTGCTCACCAAAGTAGTGTGCAACCGAAGATTTCTCTCTCTCTCTCTCTCTCTCTCTCTCTCTCTCTCTCTCTCTCTCTCTCTCTCTCTCTCTCTCTATATATATATATATATATATATATATATATATTGTCGGACGAATACTTTTAAAATACTAGTATAATGTACGCCTACAAAAAGTTTAGTCATCAAATTAAATGAATATATATCGAATAATAAAAGAAATAATTTATATTTGAATGTTTTGATTTGGGCTACACGTGCGGTGCACGTTTCTATTTGTTGGATATATTTGGAGATGTATTGCACAGGTGTGTTTGTTACAAACCCCTACTCTCCCATTAGAATAGTAGAGATATTAAAATATTATAAACGAAAAATCATATTTTGTCTCCTTTATTATGCATTTTGCCAAATCCACTGCCAAATATAGCACGCTACTGTAGCGAAAATGGATAAAATGGTAAAATAGCAAACCACTACATCGCGTCAATTGTTAAAAAGTGACAATAATTGGCAATATAGCAAACCTCCGTGGATGCTCTAGGCACCTTGCAACCTGACAAACAGCAGGCATCTAAGCTCAAGTTGAAATGTAACGACAAGTTTCTTGTACCTGGGTCATGCTAAATTTCTATCGCCGACTCTAGTTTTTATCGGTTGTCACCCACCCAAGAGATGCCATTGTAGAGTATGAATCACAAATCCCACAAATCTTTTGTTATAATTTTTCTCCTGGAGATCGGGGCTAAACAACAAAAACAACAAGAACAAAACCCCTATCCATCTTTGGGATCAGTTACATGATTAGTTACATGAATTCGTTCATTCATCTATCTATTTTGGGCTAATTTTGAAAACATTGTTCATGGCCAATCAAGAAAACAAAATTAATTTCGATCAATGTAATAGATTAGAAGAAAATTGAAATATACATGTGTTTCTGTATTTACAAACAACTAAGCTGGCTATTTAGAGCTGAGTATTCGGATACTCAATCATAAACAGTTAGGCAAATTATATGACTTGAAATAATGACACCTCTCAGCACATTCTCATTTCTTACCACTACACTAAAGTTTACTTTTTAATGGTCGTCGCCTAAGATATCATGCACTGGCAACTATAAATTACTGGCATTCATATGCTTGTACGTGTTGAATTTGTTGCAGTGAATCTTGAACTAGTAACTGGATGTATCCCTCAGGTGGCCTTTGAAGTGAAACCACTTCTCCGAATTCTTGCTAGTATCAAGTTGTAAAGAACTAGAGCTCGTTCCCTGCATTAAACATAGCAAAGTGTCAGAACAAGAAACTAATATGATTTTGAGGTTGATGCTACAGAATTAGAACTGCAATTTCCCTTACCTTCATAGACCAAGTTTTCATCCAATGCTAAACATTATTAGATACAGGGTCCCCAAGTGCCAATATGCTAGATTTAGAACTATCAACTGAATCTGCTACTTCATGAGCACCATCAATCCTCTGTACCTCCACCCACCAACTCATCCTCCGGAATTGCTACACTAGTACTAGGATCTTCATGAACATTCAGAGAGGAATCATCCTTTTCATATGAATCCTGATTATAAATTTCTTCGGTATTGGTTTCTGGGGTTTGAGTATCTGAATGAACTGGATGTGCTACTTGATCATCACCATCCCTCTGAAATTCTGTAGACTCATCCTTCGGAATCGCCATACTAGTTGTAGTAGGATCATCATCGACATTCACGGAGGATTCCTTTTCATTTGAATCTTGATTATACCCTTCTTCATTAATGGCTTCTGGCTTTTGAGTAATTGAAGATACTGGATCTGCTACCTGAGCCCTCTCTAACTCTGTAGACTCATCTTTAGGAATCGCCATACTAGTAGTAGAATCTTCAACAACATTCAGACAGGAATCATTCTTATTCTTATTTGAATCTTGATTATACCCTTCTTCGATATTGGCTTCCGTGTTTTGAGTATAGGAATTAGAAACTGGATATGCTACCTGAGCATCATCAACCCTCTCTAACACTGTAGACTCATCTTTCTGAATCGCCATACTAGTAGTAGAATCTTCAACAACATTCAGAGAGGGATCATTCTCATTCGAATCTTGATTATACCCTTCTTCAATAATGGCTTCTGGGTTTTGAGTATCGGAAGAAACTGGATCTGCTACCCGAGCATCATCAACCCTCTGTAACTCTGCAGGCTCATCTTTCAGAATTGCCACACTAGTAGTAGAATCTTCAAGAACATTCAGAGAGGAATCCTTCTTATTTGAATCTTGACTATACCCTTCTTCGATATTGGCTTCTGGGATTTGAGTATCTGAAGCATGCAATTTCTGAACTTGTATGAATTCTTCCTTCAATGTAGCACCAGAAACATTAGCAGCTTGATGAGTTTCTTTGATGCTTATTGGTGTACTCACATTATTATCTGTCTCTGTCCTATTTTCATTGATTTGGTTATCAGCTGAATCAATTTGGGGTCCTTGTTCAATATGTGCAGTTCCAGTGTTCGTAGGATATAATATTTTGTTATACCGTAATTTTGATTTACTTCTCCTACTTAATTGCCTTCGATATGCAAGACGTTTTGCCTCCTCCGAATCTAACTTCTCACTTTCAGGTTTCTCTTGATTTGTTTCACCTAAATCTGTTTGTCTCATGCATATACTCGTACTCCGTTTAGTAGCAGCTGGCACAAAATCATGATGACTCAGATACTCATTAGAGAGTGTACTGACTGCGTATTTAGGTTCAATAGGGAGATCAAAAGGGTTAGCTCTTGGCTGCAGAAACGACGGTGCAGAATTAGGCATCGGAGAGGAGTTGTTGTAATTTCCGTCAGAATCAAAAAGACTACGTCGTGGTGCTGAAATGGATGGTATCGACGCCATATGGTAGTAACTATCAATGTCTATTAGATTCTTCTCAGTTTCATACCTCTGAAGCTTTCTCAATCTCCGCTTCTCGATCAAGCTCTCTAACCTCTGAAACCTTCCTACTTCACAAACCCTGAGTTCCATCACATTCCTCTCACCATCCTCATCATTGTTGCTGCTCTTCTCCTGTGATTCTGTTTTGCGATCACGATCTGACATCAAGCTTCTGACTTCCTTTCTTTGATCATCACCATCCAATTTCATTGCATGTTCATCCTTGTCAAAATAATAGTTTCTATCTCTTTGCACTTTGGCCTTGTTATCACTTTCACCTTCAACTGCCCTCTTACCCTCTTCATCATTCTTCCTTCTGCCGCCGTAACGTTGAAGAGTTGCAAGGAGGATGACAGTGCAGATAATTTCAGGTGAGGAAGAAATGAGGTAAGCAAACAAAGGATGGTGTGTTCTATGTAGTATGAGAAGAACGAACATGATGCCAATGGTGTATGATAATATGGCTTTCTTTGTACTGATCTCCATATCATTCTCTTTCTTCTTGTCTTTTTATTTATTTATTTATTATTATTGTAGAGGAAAGCAAGTCTCTGTTTTGTGTCTCTTTGATTGTAGTCTTTTTGATTTCATCTGCAAAATCAATTTAAAAGAATAAAAGGAAAATATTTTTTGAGATTTGAGTACTTGACACGAAAAATAATAGAAAAAACATTCTGTCAACATGACAGATTAGTGGGGAGTGGGAACACTAATTATAAGTTTATGATGCTTACAATCATTCAAATTTGTTGATACTTTTATAGAATTTTTATTATATTTCTGATGGTGAAACAAGATTCAAACATGTTTTCCCCTTGAATAATGTATATAGTCTCATCATCTATTCTGTTTGTTAAAGAACAAGTCATTTTATAACCACTTGATGCAAAATATATTTAGACCTTATGATTTTCATCATCTTTTTTGTGACGATATCTATTTAAACATTATTTTGACACTACGGTTCAAGAATTTCAGACATGAAAATCAAATTTGTAGAGATAGAGCATGAAGAAATTCGAAAGGGAAATGCTTTCTTTCTCAAATAAACATATACATATAGATGAAAAGTGAATAATTATTGCACTTCAATCATCGTCACAAGCAAATAGTTTAGAGACGAGAAACCTTAGAGAAGAGAAAAATAGAAGATGAAAAAGATTTGTTATTACCTTAATAACAATGGGGCCGGACTGAATGGATGACTTCTTTTGCTCGGAAGAAAGAAGGGAAAATAATAATAATAATAATAATTAATTAATTAATTATTCTCTTCTTCAGGTCTTCTTTTGCATGGAAGGTACATTTGAGTATTGTTAGATGAGGCCATTTTTACTCTTTACCAAATATAGTATGAGTTTCCTCTCATCTCTCTTTGATTAGCTTCTTTCTTGCCATGTTATCATGTTTTTTAATGGAAAAACCAATTTTAGAATGCTACAATGGGTGGGGTAATTTTTTTCAATGGTTCATAGGTTCCAAAACCCAAATAACTATGCCGACGCAACATGTACATATTACATGAAGTTGGGAAGAACAGCACAACTGCCCATGCATCTCAGCTTTGGAACGCAATTTAGCAATGTTGATGCAAGATATACATACTTTATTTTAGCAGGAGACTAAAAAAGACAGGCCAAAACAATGCAAATACATGAAACTGATAAAACAAAGATGTCACCTGTTTCACTTGTCATGCAAAATTCGAGATTCAATTTATCACCCTCTTGTAACATGTCAGCAGGCTTATCAGCCGCATACAAAATATTTGAGAATAAAAACTTTTAGTAAATAAACACTGCGGAAAACTCAATATGAAATATAAGTGCAGAGGTAATGAAACAATGAGGTACTATTCTTTACTTAAAAATGATACATGAGATCACCATGTGGTTAACTCGGCAAACAAACTCACAAATACGAACAGAATGAAAGAGCATGGAACGGAATACATATAAATCACAGACTTCACAACTGGTAAAAAGAAAACTCATCAATTACTAATTAAAAGTCCTTACATTGCATTAATCTGCACATACATTAACAAGAAAGTCATAACTGAGCAACAAACCATTAAATGCTCCTAACAATCAGATCCAAACTCAATCCTATAGTTCAATCAAAGTTTCATTTCTGCAAAATCATCTTCAACTATACAAACTTATACACATACAGATATGTCTGTAATATTAAAAATACCAAAACCAAACACACACACAAAATCTTGAACTCCTCCTCCAAAAGCCAAAATGTTCCCTTTCCATCAATCTTTTTTTAAATATTTAAGTAAATCATAATTACCATCTGAATTACTCAGAATCACTTGATCTACAACTCGAGCTAGAGCTCGAGCTTGAACCGAGATTTTCCAGGATCTCCCCTCACAATCTTACTTGAAGCTGAAGTAGAGGACTCCAAAGCATCAAAACTTTCGAAACTTTTTTCCCCACTCATAGCTCTCTGTGTAACAGCAGCTTCTTCAGAATCCAACTTGATATCTTGAGTAGATTGTTCTTCTATATGTTCACTTGCCTCTGAATATTGTACTTCAAAGTTTTCAGGCTCAAGGTGTCTTTCGCTTGACACCACTGTCTGCTCCATCTCTTCTGGAAGTCTCTCCACATTCTCTTCTGATAGTTGTCCCATTGCCAAATTGATGTCCTCGATGTTTTTTGCTTCAACAACATGTAATTCTGAAAATTGGACATCGGAGCATTCAGGCTGGAGGTGTCCTTTGCTTTTCTCTAAAGATTGTACTTCAAAGCCTTCAGGGTTGATGCGTTGATCAGCAGGCTCTAAAGATTGTACTTCAGAGCTTTCAAGCATGACGTGTCTTTCGCTTGCCTCCGCTGTGTGCTCCCTCTCTTCTGGAAGTTTCTCAACATTGACTTCTGATAATTGTTTCATAGCCAAATTTATATCATCAAAGGTTGTTGCATCAATAACATGAAAGTTTGGTGATTGCGCTTCAAGGACTTCAGGCTCAAGGTGTCTTTCGCTCGCCTCCCATGTGTATTCCATCTCTTTTAGAAAATTCTCAGCAGTGACTTCTGATAGTTGATTGATAGCCAAATTTATGTCCTCGACGGTTTTTGCATCAATGACATGAAAGTTTGAGTTAGTTTCCTCGGGCTCAAAATCATATCTTTCTTGCTGAACTTCAACCTCAGATGGTCCAACACAGAACTCCACAATGTGTTGTTTGCCTGTCTCCGCTTTATGCTCCGTGCCTTTTGGAAGTCTCTCAAAATTGACCTCTGATTGTTGTTTCATAGCCAAATTTATGTCCTCGAGGGATTTTGCATCAACAACATGAAAGTTTGAGTTAGTCTCCTCGTGCTCAAAATCATATCCTTCTGGTTGAACTTGAACCTCAGAAGGCTCAATCTCAGAGATGCTAGACTTGTGGAGGCCGTCTTCCCTCGGCCCCTCTAGCACTGAACTGGTATCTTCAACTTCCGAGAGTTGTTTCATAGCGAAATTTATGTCCTCGAGGGTTTTTGCATCAACAACATGAAAGTTTGAGTTAGTTTCCTCCGGCCCAAAATCATATCCTTCTGGTTGAACTTGAACCTCAGATGGTTCAATGTCAGAGATACTAGACTTGTGGAGGCCTTCTTTCCTAAGCCCCTTTAGCAGTAAACTGATATCTTCAATAGATTTTGCTTCTAAATCTACCAACTCAGTGTCAGTCACAGTTACCTCTTGCTTTTCGTGGGTATTGTCCAATTCTGCTGAGTTTTCATTCGTCAAGTCTACAGCAGGAGCTGCCACCACAGCTTCTTCATGGGGTTCCTTAAAGATGAAATCGAGTTCCTCATAGGAAGAAGCTTCAAGAACATGCAGCTTATTAGCATTATAAACAGTCAGCTCAGGATCTTCACTGGATGATAATAAAGAAGACTCAGTTTGAGAGTCAACTGAATTTAGCTGTTCGACTATAGAAATGGTTTCTCCGATCTCTGATGGGCTGAAGTCATAAATAGGATCTGAAGGATCCCTTGTTTTCCCTGTATTAATTAATTCTTCATGAACATCAACATCACCACTCTTTTCATTTGTTTCTGTGCTAATTGATTCTTCAATGACTTGCAGTTCCTCAGTATGTAAATCAGCCAAACTATCAACAGAAGGAGAAACAGCATTTTGATGAGTTTCCTCCGTCTCAATGTTTGTAGACTTAGTCAACTCAATGGCATGATTATTATCTCCAATATCCATCCGACTTTCTTCGTGTTGCTCGACAACTGTATTGACTTTCTGCTGGAAAAATTGGGCATCTTGTTCTTCGACATGCTCAACATCGGGGCTGATTTTAGGAAACAGTGTACTGCTCTGATCAATTATTTCTGGTTCAATTAGCCTTTCTTGATCCTCCTGACCTGTAAATGGTGAAACCAAGTCAAATCCGTAATCAGAAAATATCAATGAGAATTCATTCAGAAAAGAGCCACTCTTTTCTTCATTACAATCACCTGAAAATGAAGAAAACTCAGTTGAGCTTGGATGGGTTTGAGAAACTGAGATAAATTCAGAATTGCTAAAGTACTCCCCTGAGAGAGTACTACTGGTTTTTGCTGCGTCTCTGTGTTCATAAGGAAGATCAAAAGGGTTCCGTCTTGGTTGCAGAACAGAAGGTGCTGAACCAGGAAGAGGGGGGTAGTTCAAATCTCCGTCAGGAAGATCAAAAGGATTTCGTCTTGGAGCTGATATGAAAGGAATTGAAGGGTAGTACATATCTAGGTCAATTAAATTCTTCTCAGTTTCCATTCTCTGAAGCTTTCTCAATCTTCGTTTTGCAATTAAGCTCTCTAACCTCCGATTCCTTTCAAGTTCAGAAACCCCAAGATCCATGACAATTTTCTGATCGTCTGCAGTCCATGTTACTGCCACGTCGCTATTACTCCTCTCCAACTCTTTCTCTAAATCTTCTTTGTTTGGAAGGTCATCATCCTCCAGAATACCATCATCTGATTTATGATCTTCAGACAATTCACTAGAAGAAGAGGAAGAATCTGAGTCTTCATCGACTCTTGGAGTGTGAGGATATTCCAAAAGTGGGTAGAATTCATCAAGCATTGGCATGATATCAGCCAATGAAGCATCGGGAGACAAACTCTCTGCACCGTCCGATTCAGAACCAGAAGAAATACCGTCGCTGTTAACTGGATCCCAAGGAGAACCTAGAGATGAATCAAAAGCGTTATTAGCTGCCGTAGTCTCACCAATCTTTACAGTGAGGGCTTCGACTTCATTTTGATCATTAATAGGAACTTCATCCTGAATTTCTGAAGAAAATACTTTCTCCTCAAGAAAGCCATGGTCACCGACTTCTCTTTTATCCGACACCTTCAGTTCACTTTCAATCTCTTTCCCATGATTTCCCTCACTAATACTTGGTTCACCAAGAACTGCTTCTTCAATTGCCCTTTCGCTCAGCTCTGTATCAGTTGCTTCCTCATTCTGCACTGTCTCAGTCTCCAAATGAGTTTCTTCTGTTAAGCTTTCATCTTTCTTCACTACAAGATCATTCACAGAAGCCCCAACTTGCAGAGAGGAAATTTCTCGGGTAGTATTCTCTTCTTCTCCTTTATTTTCTTCTTCTGCTTCTTCTGCTTCTTCTTCGATTTCAGGGATATTAGGTGTGCCATAACTTAAGAGAAGTCCAAGAAGCATAGCGGTGGAAACGATTACAGGGGAGGTAGACAGCAGGAAAGCAAATAACGAAGGAAAAGCCCTATATAGTATGAGGAGGTAGAACAACATGCCCATGATATAAGGATGGCAATAAGCAAGCCTGCAGCTAGCTTTAATGGATAACATCACACCTCTTCTAATCTGCATTCTGATTTCCTTTAACTCAAGTATGATATCTTTCTGTCTTTCCTTTTTTACTTGGTTAATCTGCAGGGAAGGAATTAAAAGAAGTGGGGGATGAGATCAAGATGGCATATTTTAGCATGAGAACTAAAGCCTGTCGGTGATGAAAATGACAAGAGAATGTCACAAGAAGAAATAAAATAAGCCTAAAGGGCACTGTACCATAAGGTTCATTATGGCCACCAATGTCCTCATGCAGGACATAATTATGTCACAGAAGCATGCAACATATGATTATGTACAAAAAATTCTCATACAGTTACAAACTCACAATATGAATAAAAGAAGTCATTCATAGAAAGAGGTATGCATCTAATACATTTCATGTTGGATATATACATTTTCATTATGTACATGAATAATAGTGTGTACCATTCTAAAGAAGACAATGTAGCATCACAGGGAAACACACCACAACTTAAGAAACATGAGACTGAGATGCACCAAAGATACAAGAAGGCAGGCACGATATAACATGAGAAATAATAAAAAAATACATAAGAGGGAGACTGACACATCAGCGTCTCTCTCTCTCTCTCTCTGAAGAAATTAATAGAAATCTGATCTTGAAGAGTTGTCCAATGGCAACGAACCTTTAATAAATTTATCTCTTCATTCAATTATAGAAGCAACCCATGTTATCAACGAGGCTACTACATTAAAATAGTTTGTCAGGATTTGGGGTTAGGTTGCCTTAATCTAATATTTCTTCTAAAGCCTACACAATGTGAGGCAATTCAGATGAAGAAGATAGTTCACCGATCTATTTTTCTAGTTTGACTGTCTAATTCTATGTGATAGAAACTGAAGTACATCTGCATTAACAGACCAGAGGAGGATAAATCAAAGAAGCTAAAAAGAGAATAAACAAAAGGAGCATCATTTGGTTATGACTTATGAGATCTAAAGACCAAATATATTTGCTGTTTTTATGTTTCTAGGATTCTCTTGTATGTAGGAGATTGTACGAGATTTAAGAGATTTAGAGAAAGTGAGTAGTTTCTTTCAATAAAATTGATTTCAAAGTTGAAAAATACATAGAAAATTTTTCGTATGTGCAATCATAACAGGGTTCACTGCGGAGTACAGGGTCCAATATAATTTTACAACTGGTTGTCCTCTTTGACAGAAAGACTTTCTTAATTAGCACCAAATTCTTCCAAGCAAAGGAATCATGGTCACAAGGGGATTTCACATTTATATCAACCAAATTCTCCTATAGTAGGGAATGCGATGTCTAAATAGAGAATTTCCAAGAATTTTAAAGGATAATTTTACCAACATGTAATGCAGATCAAGTTAGAAATTAAAACAGTTAATCGATTCGATGGATTTTCAAGAACTGAATTAAGTTTAACAAACCCAATTAGAAGTTCAATCTTATCCATCAACAATAATATTTAATCGTTCTTAGCATGTAAGATATTCAATAAAGATTTGTACACTAATAGGCAAGTGGAACACACTCTCAATTATTTGTGGATGACAGGTAATCAAATAATATTTTAGAGATGATAAAGCAGTAATACAAATATTTGAAAAGTGGAAAGAAATTATCAAGGTTGCAGGTTGTGTGTAATTGCGGAAGAGCAGCAGGGTTGTAGGATGCGCCTACAGTGCTTCAGAGTTGCGAGTGGTGGCGAAGAGACAGCGGGACTCGATGCAGGTTCTGGCGGACGGAGTTTGGCAGCAGGGGATGGGCGGTTGTCGAAGAGGAGAGATCGACGGCAGTTGCGGGCGTCTACGGTGGTGGTTGCGGGATGGTCAGATGCTGCAGTGATCGGAAGTCGGGTGCTGGCATGGCTCCATCGACGGCTGTGGTGGAGGTCGGGTTGGGTGCAGTCGATGGAAGAGGCGACGGGGTGGTGCAGGGTGGTAATCAACGACGGGGTTGGAGGGTTAGGGTTTGGATTTGGGGATTTGGAGAATTGATTTTGATGGTGGGGGTGAGAGAGGTGGTCGGAGGTGGCGACGGCGTCAAGGGGCTTCAGGCTAGGAGAGAGGGAAGAAGAGAGTTGAAGGGGGGTTTGGTTGTTTGGTTTCGGGAGGAAAAAGGAGGAACAAGGAGAGAGATAGAGGGGATGGCGGCTGAGTTAGGGTTTGGGGAGTTTTTTTTATTTTTTATTTTATTTTATTTTATTTGGAGGTAGATTTAGAGTTTATCACAAACCCTAATAATTCTCTCAGTTGTCTCATACAAAAAAGAGCGATGAAAAGCAAATACTCAACACAATAATTTTGTAAATCAAGAATAGCATAACTTTTCACTAATTTCAAGGTCTATATATGCTCAAAACAAATTCAAAACAAATCTCAAACAAATCTAAAACAAATCTCTCAAATAAATCTCTCAAATAAACTACATATTGTTAAATCTCAAAATAAAATAAAACAGATTTGATGTCCTCATCAGAATGATGACGAATTTGCTGTAGAGAATTTAATTTTATCTCTAAGGCACAATAAAGCCAAAACCCACACGCATTTGTGTCTTACACACAAACCATGAAAATATAATTTAATAAAAGTAGGAAACACCAAAAAAAATAAACATTACTACTGACTAGGTAGTCCATACCACCCCAAACAAACCCAACAAAGGCAGAAACATAAAGAATAATTAAATATTTTACCTAACACAGGTGCATCTCACCCAGTTTCCAAGTGTTAATTTAGTATTAAGATCAGAGTCAGAAAGTCCTTATCTTTATTTTAGCAAAAAATAGGTCTAATCTATGATCTGAAATTGTCAGTGTTTTTCTACTTTCAATTTTAAAGCTAATAATTAGTATTTGAAACATTCAGGATAGCAATACAGACACAGACTGACTGTCAATTTGTCACAGTTTTTTTTTATAATAATTTTTATAGCTTATACCCATTCACAAATCAAGTTTATAATCACTATGAAAAGATCACAAAAATTTATCTTTGTGGACTGAGGTAGAAGGAGCCTATGAAGCACGGATACGGGTACGCGTATCCGATACGGTACGTATCGGATACGCAGATACGTCGATTTCTCAAAAACTAGGATACGGGTACGTTAGGATACGCTTAAATAAAATAAATAAAAAATAATAATAATACATATTATAAATAAAAACTTAAGTCCTTAAGTTATACATAGAGAATATAAAATTGCATTAAATAAAAAAGCCCACTGCCACTAGTACCACTGCCTCCCGACATTGACATGATCCTCCGGAAAAAATAATTAAATAAAATTATTTGAACAATTTAAGGCTGTAAGCAATTATGTTTTACATTTTTATATACTTAAACAGTTAAACTAATTTTTTTCTATTTATGCAAGTATTTAAACTATTTATTCTCATCCAATTTTTCTATGTTAAATAGGTTGCAACTTGCAAACAGGACAACAAGAAAAAGGCCAATACAGGGATAACTTCTCATTTTGTTAAAAACAATTTTGTGTGCATCTTAATCAGTAATGTCATTTTGTTATTGTAATATACTCTATTTGTGTTATTTTGTTATTTTGTTATGTAATGACAAATTGACAATTATGTAATGTCATTTGTTAAATACCATTTGTTATACTTATACTCTATTTGCAAGAGAATTCCTACATCAAAACATGCACTAGAACAAGCTCAGTATAACTTATATATCCTCTGAATCTACCAAGATGAGTTAGATTCCTACATATCAAACTCTCCCAGCCTGAAGCCTTAAAAATGCATATGGAAGATCATCGAAGATCAAATGATCAATTTGAGGTTAGTTTCTGTCTGTGTTGTACTACTTCCAGAATATGCATTTGCTTCATTCTAGTTACACATGCATTATTTACTACTACTACTTTTGAAGAGAACAAGCATAACTAGGTAATTGTCGAATTCAATAGACAATTTTAGATTTGTTTAGTACCAGCCATCTGCAATGATTTTACGTAATGTGAAGAATTTAGTGATCGAAACTTGAAATAGCATTACCAAGGAATGTTGATCTTAAGATAAAAGGTTGATTCTTTAAGAAATTATCATTATCACCAGAATAAAAGCCCTCTTCCAAATTGGTTATGGATATAATGATCCATAAAAATTAGTAGTCTTTCGAGCCAAAGTAAACTTACTTCTTTAAACCCAAACTTGTAAATCAAGAGCAATGCAGAATAAGTTTTCATCTTATTTTAGACTTCAAACTGATAGTTTTAAGTCCCAGCAAATCAGCAATAGCATATCAAACTGAACTTAGTTCCTCCAACTCTCCAACTCTCCAAGCATATCAAACTGAATATAAATAAAGAACTGAAAAAATAATAAATAAAAAATACCTTTATGGCTTGATCTGAGGGTGACAGAGAGAAAGGAGATTTCCGATCACGGTGGGAGAGAGAGAGAGATGGTCGCCGATCATAGTGAGAGAGAGAGAGAAGAGGGCTAGGTCGCCGATTGAGGTGAGAGAGAGAGATGGCCGCGCCGCTAGGGTTAGGAGATTTGACGATCAGGGTCAGAGAGGAAGAAGAGGGTTAGCCGCTAGGGTTCCGGTCGGTTCCGGTCAGGGTGAGAGAGAGAGAAGGGGATAGGGTTTGGATCGATTGGGATGAGAGAGAGAGGCAGAGAAGAGCGGTATGAAAAAAAGAGAGAGATCGGTGACTCGGTGAGAAGAGAGAAAATAAACGATTTTGGGCTTGTTGGGCCAGGCCTAACGAAAAAATAAAAATAAAAATAAAAAACGTATCCGCGGCGTATCCCGCCGTGTCGGATGCGTATACCCGCGTATCGGAAGAGTATCGGATATTTTTTAAAAATTTTTAATTTTTTAATTAATTCCGATACGTATCGGATACGTATCGGATGAGTACCGTACGTGTATCGTGTCCGATACGTTCAGGATACTTGGTACGCGACCCCCCGCAGAGTATCCGTGCTTCATAGGAAGGAGCCATGTGTTCTTATGCATGAAGAAAACAAGATAACCATCTAATTCGGTTAAGAACATAGAAATAACCATCAAATATTATTATACCAAACATTTATCTATAAATGAAGCTCAAATATACACCTAAAAGATTAACCATACATGTGTAAGTGATTATCCTAATCTCATGTTAGGTTCATCAAGCATAGACAAATGATCAACTGATCCCCATAGTATAATATAATGGCTCATATTGCAACGCCCCACAACTTCTCTTTGACCTCGCTTTACTCAATGTACTAGTTTCCCATATGCAACTCATAGTGTTCAAACAGTTGCTAGGATAGCAATTGTGTTAACCACCAAAAAAAAGGCAACAAAAAAGGTACAGATAAGCATGACTATTGATGAAAGAAAGAATTTAAGTGAAAAGATCAAAAAAATTCAAACTACTGCGACTCTACAAAAGTATTTGGTGAACCCTTTTAAGAGACCACCAGTTGTATTGCATCAGACACATGAACATATAATTGAAAAACATGTACTATGCTTTATAAAATACAAAAAGGAAACATTAAATATCCATTAAGAGAGACTTGATAGATGGCCTTAATTGAAGATGGAAAAAGACTCACCCTAAAAGGAAAACAGAGAATACATGATCCAAGGCTCCAATGCGAAGGAAGGGCTTTGCAATGGTATTATATTGAATAGAAAAGTGAAATGAGGAAAAAAGAATCCAACTAAACCATAATTAAATTTAAATGATGATACACAATGGATTTGGAGAAGGGAGTACTATGACTGAAACCCACATTGGTCCGAATGCTTTAGGGAAGTGTTCAATTTCAAAGATTGAGAAAAATTTCAAGTCAAATTCAGTGGGCTATTTTCCGAAACTGTCAATGCACAGACTAAAACTTATGTATATTCTTAGCAACTGGTCAGAGTGGGAGTTCAAATCCTGCTTTCATCTGGTTAACTGATAAAAATATAATCTCCAAATAAAGTAAAATAAAATATAAATATAAAATAATGATAATATTTAAAAAACTTTTAGTCGGGTTATAGAACTCATCTCCAAATCCAACTCCAAAACTCACACTCTCTCTTCAACCCCTTCACTTGCTCCCAAATCCACCTCCCTCAACTTGTAGACCCCAGCTCCAATAGTTCAAAAATGACCTCACCACCCACATTCTGACACCCTCTCCTGCATCCACTTCCAAACCTCTAAAACCACCATCTCCTGTTTTCACGAAAACCGCCACTGACATCCTCAGCTCATCCTACGATTGGTTGCATTGCTCTTTTTTAACCGACAACTTGCTCTCTCTCTCTCTTCAACCTCTTGCTCCCAAATTCACCTCCCTCCGCAAGTTGCCTAGTAGTCTAGTGGTAAACTTCATCACTATTGAGCAAAGACGTCAGGGATTCAAACCCCACTTGCACAAATCCCTTATTATGGGACGAGATTGCGTATATGTGGCTAAGACCTTGTTCCAACAAAAATTTAAAAATTCACCTCCCTCCACTTGATCTCATTCCCCAACACACCTCGCTACAAAGTTGAAGCCTTTGAGCCACTTCTCAAATATAGAGATAAGATAGACTCATGGATTGGAATTTCATTCTTAACAGGGAGTAGCAATGGGGAGTTCACAATTTTTCTATTTGTCTATCAAAAAGCTAAAAATAAATTAAATTAAAATACAAAATTAAAATAAAATATAAAATAAGATAAATAAATTCAAGAAGTATAGTCAATTGATCAACCAACTCCACCAAAGTCTAGGATATGTATTCATAAACTCATCCAATAATTGAAGACCCAATGCCCCTATGCCATCGCATATATCGCATATGATCACATTGTTGGGTTTTAAGGCTTGCATACTACTGAGTTCGATGAGAACAAGAAGATGATGAAGCAAGAAGAGGTCGAAGCGTCGATGGAGAGAAGCAGTAGCTACAACAGTGCATGTTGGTTAAGGGTGGCAATTGGTCCGAATCTGACCCGAGCCCGCCTAGGTCCGACCCGATAATTAGCTTTGCTTGGGCTAATAATTTTCATTTTGGGTAGGGCTCCAGCTTAATCTTTTAGGCCCGAGAAAAATTCAGGCTGGGCTCGGGCCTAGGTGCTTAGGGCTCGATGGACCCAAATCAAAGTATTATGTGCATATATATGTTTATGTATACATCATGTATATTTATGTATGAGTTTGTAAGTAGGTTGAAATAAGTGTTAACGTTTATATATAGAGAAATTATGTATTGTATATAAAATTAAATGAAAATAAACAAATTAGATGTGAATTACTCAAAAGTTTGTAGTATTCCTATTATTGTTATTTTTTATCGTATATTATTCTTGATATAATTTTATTTTATAAGATAGTTATATATTAGAACATGCATAAGTAATTCAGGTCTATGCCCGAACATATTTTCGGGCATAACTCGGGCCTGGGCTTGGGCCTAATTTTTTAAGCCTGAAGAAAAATCGAGTTGGGTTTGGGCCTATATTTTACACATTGGGCTCGGGTTCGGGCCTATATGGGTCTGGCCAAAATCCGACCCGTTGCCAGCCCTAATGTTGGTATCAGACAGGCAAATTAATTTGCAGTCAACATCACTTTGGACAGTTGACCGACAGCGGCGGCAGCAACTCTTTGCGTCGGATCTGGGTTATCTTTTTTTAGCCCAACTTCTAGTCTAAGTTAGATTGTATGGCTCCTATCATGTGTCCATTTATTTAGAATATATTGAACGGCTAATGTATCAAGCCTACAACCTAGGATTTCTCTATATCTCTATATATTATTGTATTGGCCTCCTTATGAGGTAAGAGAGAGTACTTCATTGTAAAGAGCAACCGAGATAGTTCTTCATTGTAAACAGTTGATTATCTTCTAGTGAGGCTTGAGACATAGATAGGTTCATGGTGCGAATATAATACTTTGTATCTTCTCTAGTTGAATAATATTTTCCTTATTTCTCTCCCATATTAGGCGTAGCCAAACTAGGGACAAATCATCGTGTGCTTTGAATGCTTGGTTTAATGACTTTTGACTGTTCGTCTTTGGATCTATTGTCACTAAAATCAACAATGAATTTCTAACAATTGTTATCAGAGCATCAATTGTTCCTAACACCTATAAAGAAATATTAACTCCTTTTCCTTAACAAAAGCGGTTGTGAAACATCAAGATGTTAGGGGTAGAAGATGATATGGGAGGTTATGTGATTATGCTTGAAAAAACCCAAGGAGCATTAGTGAAATTATCCCTTCTTCTAAAAAAGAAAAAGTGTATTAAATCGATCGGTGTTATACATAGGATCCAAGCAGGGTGGCCTAAGTGGAGAAGTATCAGTGGTGTTTTGTATGACAAACGTATCCCTTTGAAGTTGAAGGAAAAAATTTATAGGACAGGCCATTAGACCAGCAATGATGTATGGATCAGAGTGTTTGGCAACAATGAATCAACATATCTAAAAAAATGAGTGTAGCGGAGATAAGGATGTTAAGATAGATGGATGGTAAAACAAGGAATGATAGAATTGGAAACAAGTATATACGAGACATGCTAAAGGTAGCTCCAATCCAAGTTAAGTTAAGAGAGAATCGCCTCAGGTGGTTTGGACATGTCACATATAGACCTAGTTGTGCTCTCGTTAGAAAGAGTGATTTGATAAGTATTGAAGGTAGAGTTAGGGGTAGAGGAAGGCCTAAACTAACTTGGGTGAAAACGGTGAGAAAAGATATAATAGCTTACAGAAGATATTGCGCTAAACCGAGCAGAATGAAAAAACATTCATGTGGCCGATCCCCAACTAGTTGGGAGAAAGGCTTTGTTGTTGTTGTAGTTGTTGTATTAAATCGATCGGTGTGATATATCTGTTAAGAGGATCGAAACTTGGCCCGTGAAGTGCTTAAGAAAAAGCTACCTCATCAAGTGAACTTCATTTACATCAACTGAATTAAGGATCTTTGATCACCTATGACTATGCCAAGTTGCATATTCTATTTGTGAATCAATCAACTAAACTTTAGAGTATAATATACTGGATCAAATTTTATATACTCCACAGCAAAAAACAAAATTAAAACAAAACAAAACAAAACCAAACCAAACCTTAAATCCTAATCCTAAATTCTTCTATAAAAAAAGGGGCACACATAAGCATGATTCCTGATGAAAGAATGAACATAACTCAAAATTTCGACAACAATTCAAAACCCATTAGGCTCTACAAAGTATTGAGTGAACCCTTTCAGACAATCAACTGTATATCATAAGATTAGTGGGTTTTGCATAATAAACATGAACATAGAATTATAAAGCAAGAAAGATCCATTAATGGGTGATAATTGAACAAGAAGATGTAAAAAGACTCACCCTTTTGTCAGCCAAACTCAGTGAATAGAATGAAAAACAGAGAATTCTTGATCCAAGGTGAAGGAATGGGTTTGTTTGTGGTGAATGGGAAAGTGAAATAAAAAGGACAAAAGAATCCAAATTTATTAGAGAACCCTAATAAAATGGTAGCTGATGATATAGAGCGGATTTGGATGCGGGAGTACTTATTGACTGGGACCCACATCGGTCCCAGTGTTTTAGGGAAGTGTTCAATTTTCAAAGACATTGAAAATTTCATCATAAATTCAGTGATTTTTCTTCTACAGCAATCAGTATATATATAATACAGAGATTAAAAGTTAAATTTATTTATAGAGATCTAGAGTTCAAAGGCTGCTTGCACCAATATAATAATGATAATGGTTAGAGTATTTAGATGTACATGTTGAATATTGAATATGTGATCACTGTCACATATATTACTAATACTAGCTACTTGTAATTAGTTTTAAAACTCGTTAGAAATTAATGATAATTATCATGTAATAATGGGTTTTTTGTTCTTTTATAAGCAAAATGTAGGAATAAATGCCCACCTCACCAGAAAATTCATACATATATAAAAATCAGTTAAAACCAGTTATCATGTATTAATGATTAAACAAGATTAACGAAAACACTTGTATTGAACTCATTGTTCTATATTCATCCTCTACAATTTAATGCTTTTATATAATACATGTGCTATGCATGTAGTAAAAATGCTAGTAATGATAAACTCATTAATCATATATCTCACCTTATTAGCACTTACACGTTTTTATTTTTTTGACTGGTAAAAGGTAGGATTATCCTACCTCACAAAAGTATATATATAGATAAGAAAAGTTTAACAAGAGTTACAAAATTACAGATGGAGAAAATTGGCGACAACCGAGCTCTGTGTATGCGTCTAAGCTTGAGATAGCATACCATTGAGTCGTAGAGAGGGCATTGGACATCTGTCGTACTCCTCAACTAGCCTCAAGGGTGTGATCTCATCCCCCAGACACACATCACAGCTAGCCCTAACATAAATAGCCAATCCTCCATAGGGTAACAGAGCATAGTAAAGTTTAGAAATTACAAGATCTAGGACAAACAATGTCCTCAAAAAATAACTAACAGATCATCAAGCTAAGTTGCTAAGCCATGGATCATCTCTGGGAATTCCCTGCACTGTGCTGTGAGTAGGTGCCTCCTGCTCTCATCAGGTCGCCATCCCCGGTAGCCAAAAGCACTTGAATAATCCTTGCCTTCTTCTTTGACTCGCCGCTGGTATCTAACCAATGACAGAACCAAAATTTGGTGTTAGAGATAAGCTTGTCCGCGGTAATAGATTTTTTGTTTAAAGTATTATCATTTCGAGCATGCCAAATGCTCTAACATGCAGCAAGTGTAACCAAACCATGAGTGTGTGAACTTGTGCTTGTGACAGTCAAAACACCATTGTGTGAAACATTCAGCAATGGATGAGGGTGGATGAGAAATGTTGAAGCGGTGTGTGAAGTATTGCCAAGTTTGAACAGCCACGGGGCATTGGAAGAAGATGTGGAAGGTGGTTTCCATCGGACATGCACGTCGTTTATGCAACTAAATTTCTCAATTTGTGTATCAGAGAACATATTAGATTTTAATGTTTTACTCAACAAAAATAATAACCAAAAAGTTGGATTTTAGTGTACTATAAACAATAACAGACCTTTTAACTCTAATCATACATTTCAATTTCAAACTGTATAAACCGGCAACTTAAATTTAACCAACTACTACTTTAAATGAAACCACATATTTGAAACTCCAATGTGAGTCAGTATCTAAATCTAAAGATTATTGAGAAGAAAAGAAAATACTATCACATTTATTTCACATGCTAATTTAAATGGAAGAAAAATTGGAAACAAAATCCTTTAATTTGTCTTTAATTAAAACAGCTTGGTCTAGTCTGTCAATGTCCCTTTAGGCTTTACCACTGCCTGCTGCTTTAAGAAAAGAAGGTGGAAGAAGATTTAACAAATGGGGAATCAAACCGACCAACCCAAAAGTGTATGTACACATCGAGCCTGCTCTTTTGTTCTTTTTCCACCAAGCTTTTCATCATATCTTTAATAGTACCTCAAAATATTTTCTAGTTTCATCTTCTTGATCAGTTTGTTTGAAAGAGTCCATCCAAGAAAATGATGTTAGGTTTATACCAGAGATTTATTATGAGGTGGGATTGAGATAGTACTACTCTCATCATGGCATTAATATGCTGAGCTGAATCAATGTGTGGCAAAATAATAACTAGTTTTACAAGATGAAATCATGACTGTCTCTGATTAGATACTAGATTTACCTACCTTCAGTTGAATTGAGTATGAGCTGGGTCTTCTTTGATTTTCTTTCATTTATTAATATTCTAGCACTAATTGCTTGATTTGGATATCCTGACTTTTGATGAAGATGTCATGCACAGGTACTGGAGGACAGATGGATCATGTGCACTTAAAACTTGTGTGAAAGACATTAGTTTAGGGATGATCTAAATCTCATTTTCTTTTCTCAGGATGTCTTCTTTGATAGCTATCCTAGTACTTTTAAGTGAAACAAATTTCATCTCGCACAAAGGTCTTCAAAAATATACTTGCCTTACGGGAATAAACAGAGGCCGAATAATATACCATACCAATATGATGCTATTGTGCATCAATCCAAATTTTAACTAGGACTTAAGTCTTGGTCCTGTAATTAACAAGAACCGCCCTACAGTCTACTAGTTGTATTCCTGATTTTCCACAGTACATATAATCCTATAACTTTTTAACTCAAAATTTGAAATTTATCGCCATATAAATTCCAACCTCCGAAAAAATTACTTAATTTCTATGAGGTACACAAAGGTGGAACTTCCATACATAACTTGGAAACCAACATAGTCAGTCAATTGGCTTACAGTATGCATGGTAAACTAAACTAAATGAAAACAATTATCACCATATAAGGTAATGAGCCACCAAAAAACCCAATCACTCTTCCCAAGCCTGCATTCCTTCAAAATTGTCGTTCCACAAACTTACAGAGCGCATTCTTCATAATCATACACTACTAAACTGTAGACACATTTCAATGGGATAATCAATCTACACAACTACAACATCAGATTTTGCTCGAACCTACAGTACACCTACTTCAGTCTTGCAATAATGAGTAGTACAATAATGTGAACACAGATACAACAATGGATGCAGGTAATTAGTAGCCTAATTCAGTACTACAATGTGGTTCCTGCTTCTGCTACCGAGTTTGAATCAACATCTTTGGGTGTATTTTCCTCGTAGCCATGCACTCTGAAGCGGTAGATACAAGTTAGAGACGGGTTACCATGGTTGGAGGTGAACTCGAGTCGGACCACATTCACAACCCTGATAGTGTTGGCTGCCTCCACATCAAATGTCTGTGCATTGCTTCTCTCAAGATCATAGATAAACCTTGTCAGGACTTGAGAATGTGTAGGTTCGCCAGACCCTTCATGCCATGCAGAGACGATGCAGTCTTTAGGAGCACTTGACCTGTCATATGCCACACTCTGCCACTCAAAATAAATTTAGATAGTCAATTTTGACAAGGGGAATGGCAAACATATGAATCCAATGTTCAATCAGTTATTGCATTTATCATGAGAAGACAAGCAATTATACATAAGAGTAACTATATATGTCCTGTATATACCTTATATGAACCAAAATATGCATTACGTTGCATTACCAGACATGTACGAGTATCAAGCTGTGTTGCAGATGCAATGCCACTATATAACCAATCTGATGTCACTTCTTGAAGGTGAAGAGCATGATTATGAACAAAGGATATAACATAGGGCAAATGTACAAAACTTTAAAATGAAGAGCCTAATGAAGAAATATGCATTTCATTTCCACCATGCTGCTTTGAGTTGTATAACGGCATCCTTTTCCATCTCACATTCACGATCAAACAGTAAATCAGAGAAATACAAGTGAACACTATTAACACAAGCAATCTTCTTCTCATAAGAATGAAAAACTTAATAGGCATTATGACTATTCAAATTGTCATTGATATGGAAGTCTCTGTTCAGTAATATCAGAAGCATGTTCTTAACGAACTACTAAACATAGTCATGGACATTACATTTCCTCATAAAAATCCTTAGTTGTTTTTACCTAATGGGATCCTAATCCAATAGTCTATCCATCCGTAATTGCAATTTTCAAGGGAATACCAATACAGTACTAAAAGTAACTACATGATATGCTCCATATCCACTTAATAAACTAGGTACTTACATTCAAACACCAACATATATTTCAATAACTCCAGTTCAGTGAATAAAGAAGAAGCAGAGTAGAGAATTTTTAGCAAATTGAGCAACAAAAAGCACCCAAAATTGTTGCACTGTTGCATATTTGACAAGTCTAAACTCTTGCCAAGCTCTATTGCATGTCATACAGCAGAAACAGCAGCAACAATATAGCCTTTCCCCCAAACTTTCACAGAGAAACAAGTTTGATTAGTTATCATGCGGAAAGCCAAACTGCAATTTCCCCAAGGACTAGATGCCTGATTAAGAAGAAGCACTTCTCACTTCAACCATCCTCCTCTGATTTTAAGAACAACATCCTTTTCTATCTCACCTTTGTGACCGAAACACCGAATCTAAAAGCAAACTCCCTTACAAGTTCCCATTTATCAAGAATAATTTCCCCATGGGATATGAGAGGGTGCATGGAGGACATGGATTTGAACATAAAAACGATGATGGAGAGGCACTCTTGGATTTTGCGGCATTGTATGATTTTATACTATCAAATACTTATTTTAAAAAGACGGAGGAACATTTGATAACCTTTAAAAGTAGGCAAATATGAACCAAATTGACTTTTTCATTACTAGGAAGGTGGACCGCTTGATGTGTAAAAATTGTAAAATTATACTGAGAGAATGCGTAACCTCACAACATAGATTAATGGAGTTGGACGTTAAGATCGGAAAACATACGTGTGAAGAAGAAAACTAGGGACGCACGAACTAAGTGGTGGAACTTGATGAGAGAGATACTAGAGGTTTTCATAGATAAAGTCCTTAAAGGAGCGACTTGAAATTGGAAAGGGGAGACGTATATAATGTGGATTAAAATGGCTATGTGCATAAGATAAATCTCGAAGGAGGTACTTGGAGAATCTAAAGATCGAGGGCTGTAAACTAAAGAAACATGGTGGTGGCAGAAAGAACTCCAAACTACTGAGAAAAAAAGATCAAACTACAAAATATGGCAAGAGTAGAAATATGAAAAATTTGGAGAGAGATAAAACCGTTGGAAAAGAAGTTAAGAAAGCGGTAAGAGATGTAAAAGAAAAAGTTCACGATGATTTATACACAAAAGTAGGAATAAAATCAGGAGAAAATTATATATATATATATATATAAGCGTGCTAAACAAAGGAATAGGAAAACAAAAGATTTGGATATAATAGGTGTATTAAGAGCGAGGATTCAATGTCTTAGTAAAAGATGAGGAAATTAAGGAAAGATTGTAAAGTTACTTTGAGAAATTATTAAATGAAAAAGTTGTAGGCAACCTAAATATAGAAGAATTGAGGAAGAGTCGAGAGCATGTTTTTCGGTAAGAATTAGGATCTCAGAGGTTCGAAATGCTCTAGGAATGATGAAAGTAAGAAAAGCTTTCGGACCGGATGATATACTCATTGAAGTTTGGAAGTGTTTTCGAGATGTAGAAGTGTGTTGTAACAAGATTGTTTAATGAGATTTTGAGGACCAAGAAGATGCCGATAAATGAGGAAGAGCATTTGAGTATCTATATATACAAATAAATGAGATATATAAAGTTGATCCAACTATCGAGGGATTAAATTAATGAGCCATACGATGATACTTTGGGAGAGAATGCTCGAACAAATAAAACTAGAAACAATAGTGTCTGAGAATCAGTTTAGATTTATGTCTAGGAGGTCAACAATGGAAGGATATATGTAATGAGGAGATTTATGGAAAAATATAGGAAGAATAAGAAAGATCTACATACGGTGTTTATAAATCTAAAAAAAACATATGATAAAGTCCCTAAAGACATAATATGGTAGGTGTTAAATAACAAAAGAGTAACTATTCGGTATATTGAGGTGAATAAAAATATGTATAAAGGAGTAATGACCACAATTAGAACAACCACAGAAGAGAGTAGGGAATTCCTTAGTACATTAGGCTTACACCAAGGTTGGACTTTATGTCTCTATCTCTTTGCTTTGGTTATGGATGAAATAACACGAGAAATACAAGATGAGGTGCCTTGGTGTATGTTTTTTGTCGATGATGTCGTCTTAGTGGACAAGACTAGCGCAAGAATAAATGCTAAATTAGAATTGTGGCGAGAAACTTTGGAAGCTAGAGGCTTTAGAATAAGCAGAACTTAAACATAGTATATGGCATGTAATTTTAGTGATATTGAGAACACAAATGAGAAAATAGTGAAGTTTGATGGTCAAGAAATACCTAAGAGAGACCGTTTCCGATATTTAGACGCAATTATACAAGGCTAATTTTTTTATTAAAAAAATCCCGAAGTATACCCTTTCAGCAGAAAACCGCATTAAACTTCTTTTGTGCAAAAAAAACCCATGAAGTATGTTTTGCAAAAAACCCACTCCGTTGGGGTTAGGGTTTTGGAGGTTTTTGTATATAAAAAAAACCACATCTAACTTTTCTGTTTGTATTAGATAACTCTATTCAGCTTTGCAAGTTGTTCAGAAAACATCATATATCTTTCTCATTTTTGTCCAAAAACCTCCAAAACTCCACCCTAACGAAGTGCAAAAAAAGTTTAATGTGGTTTTCTACAGAAATTGTATACTTTAGGGGCTTTTTCCCAATTTAACCATTATACAAACATATAGGAGAATTGTGAAGATGTTATACATAGGATCCAAGCAGGGTGACTTAACTGGAGAAACGTTAGTGGTATTTTGTGTGACAAATGTATACCTTTGAAGTTGAAGAATTTTTTTTATAGGACGGTTGTTAGAACAGCAATGAGCAGAGTCTTGGGCAACAAAGAAAAAAAACAGGTCTAAAAAATGAGTGGCAGTGATGAGGATGTTAAGATGAATGTGTGGTAAAAACAGGAATGATATAATTAGAAACGAACATATAGAGACAGGATAAATGTAGCATCCCATCCAAGACAAATTAAGAGAGAACCATCTCAGGTGGTTTATACATGTCATGTAGGCCTAGTAGTGCCCCCGTTAGAAAGAGAATTTGATAAGTATTGAGGGTAGAGTTGGGGGTAGGGAAAGATCTAAACTTACTTAGGTGAAAACAGTGAGAAAAAATATGATAGCTTGTGGCCTTACATAAGATATTGCGCTAAACTGAGCAAAATGGTAAACCATGATTCATGTAGCCGACCCCAATTAGTTGGGAAAAATGCTTCATTATTGTTGAATTTCCTCATTTACTATGATATGGAGTAGTGTCTTCAGAGGCATCTCTTAATTTATTCTTTCAAGCTTGTTAATGCTGCATTTCGTGATTCTATATAAATTATCTCCTTCCAAATCATGGTTCATTGAATGGAGTGAGCACTAGCCTCCATAAAGGATCTAACTACAATCTGACATCAACCCTTAATTTGGATGTTGATAATGAGAAAATCAAAATAAAGCCCTTCCAATACCTTGGTTCATTGAATGGAGTCCTCTATGGAGCACTAGACTCAAAAGATCTAAATATTACAACCTAACAACAACCCCTAATTTAGATGTTGATAATGAAAAAAAAAATCAAAATAAAGACTTTCTTTGGCTCATTATCAGCACATCCAAATTAGAGTCTGATGTCAACTGACAGAAGATTGTAATACTCATTTTTTTTCTTCTTTCTAAAGTCTTAACGTTTCTCAGTATATCCACGCAATGAGAAAAGGCTTGGATGATGAAGATTAAATAAATCCTTCTCCCATGTACTCAACCAAATACCCTAACCAAGGTTAGGTTACTCCCAACTATAGATCGGCAATTTCCAAAATATCCACATTTTCTATGATTAGCTATATAAAGAGGAATTAAGCCAAACCAAATAAAAGTAAAACTAATCCAAACTACTCTCCGCCAGTAATCCAACATTCATACTCACTAACAATCCCACCACCTCCATTCCTCTAACAAAACCACATACTAACCACTACCACAACCAACCACTTCCATGCCACACCATATTCCACAACCACCTCCTCAACGACTCCATCACCAATCTAACACCCACCACCACCTCCATAACCTACATATCATTTACTACCACCGTTTAATTCACCATCATGATCATTCTAAATTAGGCAAGCAAGTATTTAATCTTCATCACGATAATTCTAATTCTTAATTTTCCAATACTTAGAAACTTCGGAAGCAACTCCTTTATTTATTTAATTATTTCTCTCTCTCTCTCTCTCTCTCTCTCTCTCTCTCTCTCTGTATATATATATATATATATATATATAATACTATAATGGGAGAAGGCCTTAGTGTCATTTGTAAATCTACCAACATGTGCAACACACATACATAACTAATATAAAGAATGTTTCAGGTTCAAACTCATATTATATCTGAATTTTTACTTTTAAAAAATTAAATTTATTACGACGTGCATCGCACGTGTAAATTACTCTCTCTCTCTCTCTCTCTCTCACGTGTAAATTACTCTCTCTCTCTCTCTCTCTCTCTCTCTCTCTCTCTCTCTCTCTCTCTCTCTCTCTATATATATATATATATATATATATATATATATATATAGGGTAAAAGGGATATGAGCAACTTGCTCATTTAATAAATGAGCAATTGAATATGTGGCATGCATGTGATACATTGGACAACTAACCCTTTTAAGGATTTTCCAATCACATGTATGCCACATCATCAATTGCTTATTTACTAAATGAGCAAGTTGCTCATACCCCTTTTTCCCATATATATATATATATATATATATATATATATATATATATATATATATGGAAACATGGACTTTTATTTACAACTAATTATTGTCATACTATTCAAACTTGAGCTACATAATTGTTGATTTACTGTTTATAAGGCTTTTCATATGTTGTATCGTTCCGAAGACGTGCCGTAGGCACGTGCCCATCTAGTATATCTACAAAATAGCAAACGCAAAACAAAGGAAACGATCAGGTTCACAACTATACAAGAAGAATCACAAAATTAGAAAGTTCAATTGTCGTAGGTTCCAAAGTGGAAGTAGTGATCCAAGGGTATCATTTTTACCAACAATTCTTGGAAATCGCCATGCCATATAGTGAATTTATTATCAATTACATTAAATAAGCTAAAAGAAATCAATAAAATTGTTTAATTAATGGTATATAAGCAATAATATCAAGTAAAAATATTCAAGAATTAAGAGGCCAAGCATTTAATTAAATTAGAAATGAGAATGTGAAATTTTTAGAAGATTGTAACAATACCAAGCATCTCTAAGATAATAAAAAAAGATCTAAACCTACAGCCATCTCACCAAAATGATGTGGTAGAGCCATATTAACAATATGAAGAATGGCTACTTTCACATGACTATCATACACTGTCACCGACTCACCGTACCTCCTATTTCACTGAATAAAGCATGCTGTTTGCAAAGCTATACTAATGGCATGTTTATGGAGCTAAACAGTTAAAGAACTTACTACTGCTTATGGCAGTCAATCAATGACCGAACATAACCTTGTACTTATATATCCTCCATTAATCCACTTCAGCAAGATAAGTTCGTGAAAACATTGACTAGGATATTTTTCAAATTGCTCTTCCACATCATATATATCATAATCCATAATTTGGTATACTAGGAACCAATTTATGCATGTATCATAATTTGGTCCATTTCAATATTGTGGTATCATGCATTTCAACACAACATGAAGAAGGCCCTTATTGCAAATATAAAGAAAAACTCCCCAAATGAGATTAAAACTAACTAGGAATGTAAAATTAATAGCATTACTGACTACCCCCACAAAGTTTCCTCAATTTGATATCAGATTGTCTCAATACCACTCAAAGACCAAGAAAAATAACAAGGCTAAAACATGAATTCCTCTCATTATGGAACTACTCTCCTTCACCAAGAAATATATCTAGACACAGAGAGTTTGGAGGGAAACAATATTTGAATAAAAAAATACAGGACGATGATCGGATACAATCATGAGATGTGATTTTATATGCTAAATTTCACTTTCACTTGCAGCATCTCGAGGAAACAAACACACCCTGGGTGCATTTCTCCAATTAATAATAACAGAGTAAGAAACAGTGTAAATATTTACCAACTAGTCAAATGTATCTATTATATTCAAGAATCTTCTTCCATATCTCATCCAATTTCCTGAGCATGTCGGTGCTAATAAAAATCACCAAGAAATTGACAAACCTCAGTAGTTAAGACCACTTTGTTTTGCTAACCTCCTTTGAATTATACAAGCCTACGATCTCAGAAATAATTAAACAATGTGACTCTCATTAAAACTCATAGTGACTTAAGGAAATAAATCACCAGCTGAGACCACCAACCTAAGTTTTCTGACCAAATTACAGCAGAACATCACAACTTAAGTAAGAAGAAAAGCAGGAAATACAGATGCGACAATATCCAAAATGCTAGACATTGCATCAGATAATAAAGAGTTCTCCCTTCTCTTTTTTTTGGGAGGGAAGGGAGATGTGGAAAACAGGAATCTGACAAGAAATGTTTACATTAGAAGAACAAAACACGCTTCTTAGCTAGTCTGACACTTGTGATAAATCAAGTACACCTAAGTAATGTATAACTGCATCAAAAATAAAGTTCGAAGACGAGACATTGGGATCAGAACGAAACATTTATTGATTATACTTGTTAAAGAAATTTCAATTATGTTAAAGTGGAGTACTATCATTTGGCTTATGGGGCAAGCAAGCAGAATATCTTTATTGTGATTTTACGAAATTTTAGATCTTCGCTAAATGTAGAACACTTATTTTAGTTCATTAAAAGATTTGATGAAATTCAACTCATTGTTTCCTTACAAAAGTCATAATATGATACATATTATGTTATTATCAGCATCAAATTTTATGGCATAAGTTATCAAAAAATAATATCAAAGGTAACACAGTCACGATTTTGCAAAGGAAAAGACAGAGTTAAGTGGGAGTCCCTTGGGGTTAGGGCTTTTGCAGCTAAAGAGAGGAGAAGTGCCAGCCCATTTTAAAAACTTAGTATATACAGATAGATATAAAATTTGGAAAATTCAGAAGGGTTTTAGATCATGCAAAAAACACCATATTATCCAACTACAGACCATAATATAACTACCAATGCGACTAGAAATCTAGAACAAACATCATAATAATAGATAATAAACGAAACAGAACCTAAAAAATAAACCAAACATAAATGATGAAATATTTACTACAGATTTAAACAACCATTTTCTCAAACAAAATATAAGTTTATCACTCTTTAAGTAAAAATTGCTTTTCTAAGATACGTGAAACAGTATATGATAAAAATTAAAATTAAAATTAAAATAAAACATATAGTTGAAAACTGAAAGTGACATAATACTCATTTTTTGGAGATTGAGAGTCAGTAGAGGATGAGTTAAGGAAGAAGTAGGGTGAGTATAGAAAAAGAACGGCAAGCTGCAGGGAACAGGAGAAAAATACAAACATCATAGAGATTTGGTCAATGAGGGAGTGTGGATGATAGATAAAAGAACAAAAGAATAGCCACCATCTGATTGGGGGTGGGGTAAGATTTCTTTGAATTGTATTTTTCATATTAAAGACTCTGTTGGGTCGCCATAGGGTTCCCAAAAATCAGCTTCGATTGAAAATTAACATTTCAATGAAAAACACTTCAGCCCTCTCTTCTCTTTTTCTGTTTACGCTGCTTTAAGCGTGTCTTTTATCTATTTTTTATACAAAAAATTGCAACTGCATGCATTTTCCACTCTTTCGCCTGAACCCAGGGCAAAAACAACTTAATCCCTCTGTTTTTTTTGCTGCTTCAACTTTGCATGTAAACAGATAGTATCAACAATAATTACCAGGTGGTAATGGAGGCAACTTGCTCATACTGTGCAAGTATTGGCAAATATCAGTGACTCCTCTCTTTATTCAATCGAATAAGGGGAGAGAAACTTTATCTGATGCACATGATATTTGCAACCAATAACTCAACCTCAATCACAAGGCAGAGGAAGAAGGAAAATGATGAAGAAACAAATAAAGAAAGGAGAAAGCAAAACGGCAAACTTGCAATAAACACTTATCATCCACATAAAACTAAAGAACAATTTATGTATCCAAAAGGATTTACATATTTGAATTGAAACCATGTAGCAACATGAACATTAGCAAGATACTGAAAATAGTTGATAACACCAATAACAAAACACTCCTGCTTGCTTAAAAGAACAATTTAATATAATTCCATCTAATGTCATAGATGGATCTCTTCAACTAAGAACAGTATCAACTTCACCTAGAGGCACGAAGGAAAACCAGTAATATGTATTTCACAAGGTCCACACCCGAATTAGTATTATGTCATGTGATACTTTCTGATACCAAGATGGATATACATAATTTGGTCAAATTAACTTATTCACTACCAATATTAGAAAATAAAATGGATGTACACGATCTGAAATTTTTTAAATACAAGTACAACTCTCTAAAATGCAAAATTGCTTGACATAACAACAATATGTGAAGATCCTAATAAAGTTGATAAAACTTGACGTGCTACTGTTTTGATGGTGGTAAGATACAAATAGCATAGGAATCTAGCCAGGTACTTCTAGAACATGGTGATCCCCAATATATGACATCAATTTGAGCAGTGAAAGATTAGGGATTTTAAATTTAGCTGCTCATTATCAGCCAGTTTTTATAAATGAAAGATCATACAGAAAACTTAAAATAACTTAAGTGGGTAATTAGTATGACCATATCAGGCAGTGCAGATATACTAATTTCATAAATGTGTAGCTGATGCATGCATTTTGTACAACTTCAGCAGTTCCCTTATTTAATCAAACGAGTCATTAATCAATCTATACAAGTCATGTTCATGCTAAAGCCTCAACTTTGCACAAATACATTACAAGACTACTCTCAGCAAGAACATCAAATAAAAGTGTGGTTGGAGTAAAAGAATACCTTCGAAACATGCTCTAATGTAACTGCCTGAGGAACTATTGCCGCCCTCAACTTGATCTCCACAAACCCACTACTCCCTTGCAACGCAAAACACTGACCGGGCTCCCCAAAGCTCGGCTCAATCATCTTCTTCGCATTAGAATGAACTCTATACCGATCATTCCCACCAAAAAGCCAACCACTAACCCTCCCTGCAACAAACGGCTGTGAATGCATAATCACCCTTGCCCCACCCGATGCCAATGCAAAATCCGCTCTCCCAATCCCATCCGCCGCATGCTTCTCAATCTCCCTCTCCACTATCTCCTTTGCCAAACCCCTAATCTCATCCAACCCCACACCCCCACCTTTCTTCTGCAACCCCTCCTTAAACCCCTCAAACTCCTCCTTCGTCAACAAACCCATCCCTTTCAATTCCCGCACAGCCTTCCCCAACTCACTCACCCTCCCCTCCAACCCATTCACCTCCTTCTCCCAAACCCCATCCTTCTCTTCAACCTCCTTCCTCAGCCCCCCAACCTCACACTCAATCTTTTTATCCACAGCATCAATCTGAACCTGGAACAACTTCGCCGTCTTCTTCAAAAAAGACTCGATCTCCGCAATCCGCCCATCATACTCCATCCCGCGAAACAGGTAACTACCCACATTGCCATTATTGCTCAGTTTCAGTATCATCTGACCAAGCCAAACAAGACCCACAAGAAGTAAACACAACTTCGTGAGAATGCTGAGGATGGTCTTCCATTTCGGCGATTCGGGTTTAGGTCTTCTCCTCAAATCTGAGGGGTCTTTGGGTTTTCTGGAAACTTTTCGGGTTTGCGCTAAATCAGGGTCCGAGACGATTACCATGTCATTGACTTCGGCTGTGACTGGTCGTCTTCTAGGTTCGGGTTTGGGGGTTGCAGTCGAAGCAGACATTTTTGGTTCTTCAAAACGCTAGAAAAAATAAATATTTAAAAATTAAAAAAATGGAATATGGAATTGAACGAGGGGAAATTGAGAATGGAAGAACAAAGAGATGATTTTGAGCGGGAATTAAGTGGAATTTTACCGATTGATTTGGGGATCGACGGGGATTTGAGCGCCAAAAAGATTTTCTTTCCTGTTTTTTATTTTTATTTATTTATTTTTTTTTTTGGGTTTGGTTCTTGAGAGTGAGTCCAATTTGGGGAAAGAGGATGCGAAGTGAATAGTTTTTTGTTTTTTTTTTTTGTTTTTTTTGTTTTTTAGGGAAAAGGTGGAATAAAAGTGAATAGTTATTACGGGCTTTAAAGTAAGTTTATTAACACGTGAATCGCACATGTTTGTGTAGATCTTGAAATTCTCACACTTTAGCTTCCGAAGTTCTCACCATCTCGTCTGTATATAATTTTTGCTTATTAGTGTAAGGTTTTTTTTTTTTTCTTTCTTTTTTTTTTTTTGAGAAAAATGTGGAATCTAGCAACCATGTTTTATTAATAAGAGATTAATAAAACGAAACTCAGAATACTGAACTTACAACATAGTCCTAGAAATAAAACATAAAAAACATACTCCACCCGGAATATGGGGGGTGGGACAAAAGACAGAACAAAAGCTAGCCACAACGTAATACATCATTCCCCCCAACAAACCCTGGGGTGGTGGGTATCACTGTCCATCATAGCTCGTGCTGGCTCTCAGTCAATCGTCGGGCTAATCTCAATCTCCTCGTCATCAAACTCCTGCACCTGGAAAACCGTCGCAATCCTGCCCCTGGGACTTGTTGCTGCCACATTTGCCTAAAATGAAATTAGATGCATTATATGATTCAGATTGCCAGAAATACTATTACGAGTTCCACGAAAGTATAGATTATTTCTGTCTAGCCAGAGAACCCAGGTCATTGCGGCAATCGCGATATACCACGCATCTCTCATAGCATCTCTCTTCGTCGCGAACTTGGTTCCCACCTATAGGTCCTCGTATGTATTAGGGTATTGAGATGTCCCTAGAGCGCTGAGAACCTCAACGACAACCGCTTTGCTCCTAGGACAGGAAAGGAAGAGATGATCTCTAGTCTCCAGGATAGCTTGGCAGAACCCACATTAAGAATCCACATTTGGTTGGTGCTTAGCTAAGTTTTCTCTAGTCAGGACGACATCGTTTAGCACCAACCATAGGAAAACTTTGGTTTTTAGGGGCGCCTTCGTTTTCTAGACAATGGCCGACCACTTTGGTGAGCATCCCCTAAAATAGATGCAGTTGTACATCAATCGGACCGTGAATTTGCCATTTTTCTCCAAACCCCAGTTAACCCCAGTTTTTCTTGTCGGGCCCCTGAGAACAGCCAATTCCAGTATTGGTGATGAAGGTTTGAAGTTCCGTCAGTCTACGCTGTGAGCCTATGTCAAGCGGTTGTTTGAAAGCTGGATTCCATGTGCCTCTTTTCCAGGCTGCTGCCATCGTGCAGTATGGTTGTGTCGCTTCTTTGTATAAGTCGGGGAACCTGGACCTGAGTGTGTGATCAGCACACCACTTATCCCACTAAAATCTAGTGAGTCTGCCATTACATATGGTTGATTTAACACATCTGTTGAAGGGTTCGTAAGCCTTGGCAATACCTTTCCAGAAGCAGGATACTCTAGGGCCTATTCTGAAGCCTATATTTCTAGTTCCATTCCCGTGCATGTATCCCTGAACAAACTACTGCCACTCTTCTCCATTAGGGTGGAAATCTTTCCACCACCATTTACCCAGTAGCGCCAGATTCATGTCCCGAAGATCAATTATACCCAGGCCTCCATGAATCTTTTTCATACATGCCTTCTCCCATCTAATGAGATGATATCCTCCTCGGTCTGGGTCTGCCCCTTTCCATAAGAAACGCTTCCTAGTCCGGTCAATTTTTTGAACTACCCATCGTGGCACCTCGAAGAAAGAGAGATAATAGGTAGGAAGATTTGAGAGGACTGCATTAATGAGCGTGACTCTCCCTCCCAAGGAGAGGGCTTTTCCTTTCCATCCTGCTAGCCGTTTCTCGAACCTATCAATGATGGGTAGCCAATCCTCCTTTTTGAGTCTTCCGGGTCTTAGCGGCAATCCAAGGTACTGAATGGGGAACCTCTCGATGGAGCAATTGAGGATTATGGCATGATCCAGCGTCTCTTCTGGAGTCAGAGCAATGGGAATTAGAGCACTTTTGTGGAAATTAACTCTGAGTCCCGACCAAGCTTCAAAGCAATATAGAATTCCTTTGAAGACGGTAGTATCCCCTGGGTTTCCATTGCCGAATAGGAGCATGTCGTCTGCGTATTGTAGTATAGAGCAACCTTGACGCTGTACCCCTTTTGCCACTGGTACAATCTAGCCTGCTTTACTGCACCTGGTCATCATCGTTCTAAGCACGTCTGCCACGATGGTGAAGATGAGTGGTGATAGTGGATCTCCTTGTCTAAGCCCCCATTTGCAGGAGAATGGGTGGCCTGCTGTCCCATTGACCAAAATAGCTGTCTTGCTAGTGGTAAGACACGTGTGGATCCATCTGATCCATCTGTCCCCGAACCCCTGTCCAGCAAGCGCTTCCAGTAAACAATCTCATTCCACGGAATCATAGGCTTTCTCAAAATCCAGCTTCAGAAGGTAGCTCTTAGCGTTGGAAGCGTGGCACTGATGGATAGTCTCTTCAGCCGTAGCGATACTGTCCTGAACGCATTTGCCCTTAATGAAGCCTGTCTGGTCCTGACTAATTAGGCCGTCCATTACCTTCCCCAGTCTGTTAGCGAGAATCTTGGTAATGATCTTAACCAAACAGTTGAGGAGGCTTATGGGGCAGAAGTCACCGACACGTCGTGATTCTTCTTGTTTGGGGATGACCACCACCTTCGCATAGTTAAGCCTCCCCAATTTGAGTTTATGCTCATAGCAGTCTTCGAACAGCTTGAGCAGGTCACCTTTTATTTCCTCCCCGAATATCTGATAGAACATGATCGGGAAACCGTCTGGGCCTGGGGCTTTATCCTTACCCAGTTGTTCGACTGCCTTCCAGACCTCCTTTTCGGTGAAGAGTGCTTCGATGGATTGCAAACCAGGATCTGAAGTGCCTGCTCGGTCTTGCCATAAGTCATGTTGGAGAGGGGTTCTGATGTCCGCTTTGTGCCCGAAGAGGCGCTTGTAGTGGGATTGGAACGCCAGCTTAATAGTATCCTCACGTTGTATTATTCCAGACTCCGAGCTGATTGAGTGGATGAGGTTAGTTCTACGTCGGGCACTGGCAACTCGGTGAAAAAATGCTGTATTCGCGTCTCCCTCTTTGAGCCACGTAATTCTCGATCGTTGTTGCCATCTGATTTCTTCCATCCTGTAAAGCTGGTCAATTTCCTGTCTGAGTTGGAGCAATCGATTCCGTTCTTCCTGTAAAAGGTCCATAGCCTCTTCCATCTTCTCAAGTTCCTCGATTCCTTCAAGAAGGGACTTCTTTGCTCTCCATATTAGTACAAATCTGGTCCGGTTCCACTTCCTCAACTTGCCCCTGAGCCTGCTAATTTTTTCACACCATATAGCGGTCGCCTCGAGGCCTTTGGTCGGGCGAGACCAGCTCTCATTGACCATATGGTGAAAACCTTGGATTTCTAACCAAGCCTTCTCGAACCAAAATTTTGGTGGCTTTCTGGGTTGGTCCTCCCCCGAAGATAAGAAAATAGGCACGTGGTCCGAGGTTGGTTTAGGGAGTGATTTAGCTGATGAAAGAGAAAATTTGGTCTCCCAATCTGCGGAGACCAAGATCCTATCTAACTTAGCTAAAATGGGCGTCGCCTGCATGTTTGACCAGGTGAATAGCCTATCTGAGACGGGGATGTCAACCAGTTCCAGGTCTGTGATGACCTCATTAAATGCCTCTCTGTCTATATCACTGGAACCTGTGCCTCTGTGCTCTGAGGCAAATCTTGTGATGTTAAAATCTCCCCCCACCACCCATGGGTGTGCCAGTATGCTTGGATAGCTCGAAGTTCCTCCCAGAAAGCCGTTCTAGCTGCAGACGTGTGTGGCCCATACACCACCGTGACCGATTGAACCCACCGGTCGGACTTTCGCTGTAGCAATACCGATAAAGAGAATTGCCCATGTAGTTCGTCAACACGGCAGAAGATGCTGGGGTTAAACCCTAGGGCGATGCCCCCAGACGCCCCAACTGATGGTAACATCCTCCAATCGGAGATTCGGCTACCCCCCATTCTCCTAAGTCTAGACATGTAAGACAGTTTGGTCTCCTGGAGACCCACAATGTTAGCCTTAGATCTGGCTACAACTTTCTTAACCATTTCTCGTTTACCCCGCCCACTAAGGCCTCTAACATTCCAGAATAGGGCTTCCATTAACTACTAATTTGGGGGGGGGGGGGGTACGTGACTTATTTTTACGTACGAGTCCAAAATCAGACTAACCCTATCAGTCTCCCAACCTCTAATTTGATTAAGGAACCGAGCGTTTCTGTCAATATCATTAACCGCAAGACCACAGGTTTCGGCTAGATAAAAAATTTCAGTATCGGTCATGAAATTAAAAACTGAAGCTAGGAAAGAGCATGTACCTCCGATGCTTGTTTTAGCCGCTTTAGTGACTGCCAAAATCTCCAAATAGTCATCTAAGGACTCCTCCATAGCCCTCTTGTGAACCCTGAGACCTGTATCACTTTGAGACGTGCTTGTACCCGTTGCTTGCGTTGGGGGGAAAGTGCATGGTACCAGATCTGGTGATTGACTCGGGAGCTGTTCCGCCTCTTCTTCTGAGTCCAACAACTCTCCTTCTGAGTAGACACAATCATCCTCAAGATTAAGCCTATCCTCTCGGCCATCTTCATACAGAGGTGAGACTGGGACACACTCGTTTGCGCCTTCAAAATTGTTTGGACTCATTACTACAACATCTCCTCCTTGGTTGGGCCCTTCTTTGGGCCCATATAAATTCCCCACATCCCCGTCTAAACCCCCTTCAAAAAACTCCTCACGCTGTGGCTTACGATAGGGTGAGTTGTGCCTCCGTTCCATCGCACCCACACCTCTGATCACTTCGCCACCTGTCACACACTGAACGTCACTCGTGTTAATCGAAGTGTTGGGGGCAGATAACGAGGCGTTGAATACTGTTTTCGAAGCATGCGTCTCTTTCGATGCATGCGTTGCTTTATCTCTCGACGCGTCGTAATCTTCATCTGTGAGCTCTTTACCCCTTTCAAGCTTCCTCTTTCCCTGAGCATGAAGCCCTCTTTTGGCTTCGTTCTCTTTTGGGACGTCCTTCCTGCCTACGAGCACCTGCTCGCTCGTCGTCTTCCCCAAAGTAGGCTCTGCCTTATCCAGATCTCTACCCAAAGTATACCACTTTTGCTTTTTTGGAGACCCAACTTGCTTTGGTACCCACTCCTTGGTCAGAAGCGACGCTTCTTTCATCGTCTTCCCCTTAACGGTACTGCCCTCTACCAACTCCTGCTCCAAAGCTAGTACCTTTTTCCCTTTTGGGGGGGTACTCTGCATGTCGTGATGGAGTTGGCTTTTCCCCTTTCTAGGGCTTGCAAGCTCTGGATCCCCTTTCTGTGTCGCTCTTCGCTTCTCTTCACCAACTTGCAGAGTTTGATTTCCGTTTTGAGCTATCTACTGCCCTCCCTTTTTCTGGCTTACCACTGACTCTGTGAAATTACCCAAATCTGGATATGGGTCATCTTGGCCGTTGGATCCCTTGGTCAAGCTTCGTACTCGACCACCGGCGTCCCGCCCCTGATGCATGACGCTCTGATCCCTCCATCGTAGGCTCCCGATGAGCTTCCGTCCATCTTGCCGCCTTGATCAACTCTCGATGGGCACGCTCCACTTCATGGGTCCCGTCTATGGTAAAATCCAATGTTGGTGAAGCAACTTGTTTGTAAGTGCGGCCATCTCTGAGGGAGGATGGAGGTGTGAGGGACGTGATGGGAGTGAGTTCCGTCTCTGTTTCTGCACGCTTGTCAAGTACGAAGCGGATGAGATAAGACTCCTCATAAGAGAAGACTTTTGCAAATCTTGGCATTAAGGAGATGTCACCGCTCCTGGTCAGTATCCTAGCCGATACGATCTCCGAGCGGAGAACGGTCTCCCCGTCGACGTCTTCCACTGAGCCGAAGTCGACTACTATCTCTTGCAAAGCATTCTTTTTCCAAAAATGTAAGGGTACGTTATGAATCCAGATCCAATATCTCTTCCCCTGAGGTCGTTCTACACCAAAGATCAGTGACCAAGCTTTGAACTCCATCTTGAAATGCCTAAAGTCCACCATTTCCATTCCGGTGACCTCAACCATCTTCTGTGGCGAAGGGAAAGATATGAGGAACTGGAGATGACACATTTTCTTAACAACCCAATCTCGGTGTGCCTTCATTGGCCACCTTCCGTTTAAGGCTTGGAGCAAATGGGTCTCCGATGGCCGTCCTGATCTCACCCGTGCCACTGCGCACCATTGACTTAGCCATTTTTCCTCATTTTTTATCGTGGCGAGGCTGTTTGCAAGTTTGATCGTCGCTGGGTTGTTAGGCGACCAGCCCCTGCACACCTGCCGCTCGTCGTCATTGTTGGAAGTGATGGCATTTGTGCAGTTGTATGACATGTGACCCCACATCATACACCTCAGGCACCGCACTTCTTTGGTGCGCCCCGTCCTGTAGTGTCCCAACTCTCCGCAGTTGAAGCACGGCACCGGTTTGCACTTTCCTTTTCTCTGGTTTTTCCTGTTATCCAGTAGGGTTGGGGTTGGGGAGTTGGGTTTTCTTTTTCCTTTAACTTCTTGCCATCTTTCCGATGATTCCCCGATCAAAGCGAGTTCCTCCCTCTCTTTAGACTCATAGTTTGGACCCCTCTATTGGGCCCATACAACGATGGACTTTAGAGGGTTGTGGACCTCCTCCTTTGGCGGTGATTGGTGGGGGTTGTGTGAAGATGAGGATGCAAGAGGGTGATACTGGTTTTGACTGTTGGGTTTCGTTGGGGGTGTGGTAGCAGTTGGAGGGAGGTGGTGGTGCGAGGGAGGTGTTGGTTGTGGTGGGGTGACTGAACGGTGGTGTTGTCTTGCTTGTTGGATTTGTTCTCTGTGATGAAGGGGATGATGGTGAGTTGCACTACGTTGTTGTCTTGCCTGTTGAAGTTACTCCCTGTCATTGTTTTGTTGTCTTGCCTGTTGAGGTTGTTCGCTATGGTGATGGGGGTGGTGAGTTGCATTACGGTAGCCCCTTTCTCTTGCATAGCTTGCCCTGTGATTGTCCCTGTGTTGCATGTCTGTGCTGTACCGCCGGTCATATAGCTGTCTCTGAGCGTGACACTGGATCATGGGGGGGTTCTTTTACGCCGGTAATGGCTGGTAGGAGGACCCCCTCTATGGGCCCGTCCTCTCGGCTCCAGCACCTCCAACGGGCGATGATAATCAATGCCTCTCCCCTCTTGCCGATGAAGTGCATTTCGATGTGCCCGCGGAGGGGAGAGTGCACTTCTGAGCCCAGAGGGTTCACCCTCAATTTGGTTAGGCCGAAGGTTATGGTTTGGGTTTGGGGCAGGGAATTGAGGTGTAGGTTGAGGAGGTGGAGGGGGAGCATCGGAGATTGGGGGGGGGGGGGGAGGTGTAGGGATGGAGGAGTGTAGCGGACTCTCTCGTTGGGTCCGCACCCACTCAATTCCAACTCCGACAACATGTGGGAATGGAGCCAGAGGTCCGAAGTAGCAGTTTGGTGGCCAAGGGGAAAGTTGAGTTGTTGCAGAGCTTGAAGAAGAAGAGGAGAGGAAAAGTTGGCTTGGGTGGCTAGTCTTACTTAGTTGATGTTGTTGTAGCTGAGGAAGGGAGGATAAGGGAGGAGGAGCTTGAGCAAAGATGGAGACATGGCAATGGAGAGGCAAGGTGAAGGAGATGGTTCCAGACCACATGCCATTATTGCGAGGGGGAAGAAATTGCTTATATACCTACTAGTAATTTACATGTGCAATGCACGTCTTTATATATATATATATATATATATATATATATATATATATATATATATTAAAAATCCGACGTTGTTTGATATCGAACCTAAGACCTCATTTATATTAGTTATGCATGTGTATTGCACGTGTTTGTTGTGTTATAATGCACGTGTTTGTTTGGTTACAAATGAAGTTTGTTTGGTGACAAACTCTCCCATTAAAATAGTAGAGATAAATGAAATAATTTAATTGATTTTCTAAGCTAATAATTTATGTCTTAATCCATTCGTAGAAGTACATTGTGTTATGACTCTAGTGTTCCCTACTTTGGTTGTTTCTTCCAAAGGCTGCACGTATGTAAGTGTATGCCCACAGTTCCAATCTAAAAAGCGGCGAGACAACAAACATAGTGATGCCTGCTCGAGGATACGTATCATCGCAACACATCCTGGGAATACGACGTAGGAGGCTTCTGAGGCATCATCCATGGATCAGGGGCCCACATACAGGGTATAAGGTATATGCTCAGTCTGATGTGGCATGGAAGACTTTAGACAACGACGATAAAGATGACTGCTTTTTGCCTACACTTGCTGATGTGGCTCCCTCATTGCCTTAATACGGAGTAGTAAGAGTTATGCTTACCATTCAAATCAATCTCTCATATGGTCGCTCACCCCATAAGCGGTATGAGTCGACTGGAAGGAAATAATTCATAATATCGAGCTTAACGATGGGAACATTATGGCATAAGAGTGTGAGTGTAACACCATGCATCCCGACACATTGAAATACATGCGCACACTCCCAAGATCTCACTTTGAGAGCAAAACCCAAGTACAAAATTACAGATAATTAAAAACTTTCGTTGATTAACTTATTATGCAAATCTAATTTTCTTATACATTGAACAAATTATACAATTTAATTAATAATCCTATGTCCAACTTCTTAACACAACTCTACTCATGTGACTCTTTTTGTGCAATCCAATCTTAGCCCGTCCTGCAATACATGCACCACAAACTGTGGGTACGTCAGTCAAACCACCGGCTGACGTCCTAATAAACTCTAACCGCTAGATTAAAAACTATGATTACATACACAATCTACCAACTACTTAATGAACATGCAAGTGAGCATAATTATAACCTACTGTATGTATTTGTGAATGCATATATGTGCTTGTAATGTGATATATGTTTTGTGTCATGTAATTAGCATGAGAATGCGTGTATGATAGTGTCATAGTCAATAGTGTCTAATTAAGCCAAGCACCTAATTATATAAATAACTGCAACACACCAAAGTATCACTAATTCTACAATCATACAAATCAAACATAGAATCGTTCGATATCCAGTGCCAACTAGCCCAGTTCATACTAGAGGCTACTGACTGGTATAGCCACTTCGGTGCCGACTCGCTCAGAATTCACACTGGAGCCTTTGAACGGTACTAGTAATTCAATAATGTCAAGCCCAGGTTCAATCCGAAGAGCACTGAAGTCATTTACCTTCATTGTAATCTTCATTCTTACATATTAACAAAGGCATCATATTCTAATATATATATATATATATATTTCACAACCATTCATTACGCAAGTCCATCACATGTACACATTTCATTTCAGCGAAGATCTCATGTGCAATCATATTTATCCATGTTTGTTTCTACTACCAAGCTATTTTACACTTTCGATGAAAGTATACAATCAAGTATTCACACATAATCTCAAACACATTATGTGGAACCTTGTTCTCTTAAGCATTATTCTACTAAATTGTCTCATCTGCATATGCACACATGCAACCAAACTCAAACATAATATCAAACACCTAATGTGCTACTATTCTTCACATAAGCCCACTTCACATGGCGGAATTTGAACAAAGGTTCAAAATCTGTGTGATGGTCAAGGTTCGCACCGGCAACCCGATGACTAGCAACATCAATAACCTACTGTCAATCAATACAAAAAATAGGAGATGGGATTCATGTAACACCCCACAAAATAAAATGATTTATTTTGCATTACTAAATAATGTTAAATTGGTAAAGTTGACTATTTTGACTATTTTCTTGAAATTGCAATTTTGCACGTGCAACACACGTGCAAAGTTAGAAATTTTGAATTCTTGAAATTTTATGGCTAATAATTTATTTTCCTCATTTATTTATGATATTTTAGTTTTTCAGATTTATTTGAATTTATTTGACTATTTTTTGAGTTTCTCAATTTTGCACGTGCAAAACACGTGCAAATATTTATGGGGGGTACAAATATCCTCTTTTAGATTTCTAAATAAATTCTCCTATTTATAATTAAGTATATCCTAAAATTTGGGATTTTTCTGAATAAAAAACTATTTTTATAAATACTTCGAAAGAGAGAGGCTTTTATGTAAAAAGCCGTTTGGATCTCAAACAAATAATAAAAATTTATTTTTACTGATTTTTGGGCTTGCCATGGTCATCATTGAAAATAAAATCTATTTAACTTTTATTTAGAGTTGATTTGGTAAAGATTTAAACAAATATGATGTTTTTGCAAATATGGAATTTAAGTGCAAATGTTTTCTTGGAAAGTAAAAGTCAGAAATTTTTAATTGCAAATATGGAATTTAAGTGCAAATGTTTTCTTGGAAAGTAAAAGTCAGAAATTTTAGGATATAATTAAGTATATCCTAAAATTTGGGATTTTTCTGAATAAAAAACTATTTTTATAAATACTTCGAAAGAGAGAGGCTTTCATGTAAAAAGCCGTTTGGATCTCAAACAAATAATAAAAATTTATTTTTACTGATTTTTGGGCTTGCCATGGTCATCATTGAAAATAAAGTCTATTTAAGTTTTATTTAGAGTTGATTTGGTAAAGATTTAAACAAATATGATGTTTTTGCAAATATAGAATTTAAGTGCAAATGTTTTCTTGGAAAGTAAAAGTCAGAAAATTTTAATTGGAAAAATCTAATATTTATTTTTAGATATTATTTCCGAATTTTCTTGTTTTTTACGAATATTTTATGACATATTTGCAAATATTACAAAAATAGCGACTTTTGTGCTAAATTACCATTTTGAGTACAAATCCAAATTTTTTTAATTTCTGGGCTATGCTTGATGGTTGGATAACTCAGTAGTAAAAAGATTTGGTTTTATTTTAATTTATTTAACTTATTTAACTACTTTATTAAAAAAAGGTTTATATATGTGAAGTAATAATTTGTTAAGGGATGTTTCCATAAACTTGTAAAACCCTAAAAGGTCCAGATTTTGGCCTATAAAAGATCCCCTACAGCCGTCCCTCTCCTCTGCAAATAAAATATATTTTTTACTATTAATTTCTCGGAGTTTTAAAACGATGATCTTGAATTTTGCAAAAGAAGGGCTTTTTCTCATTCTTTATTAATTCGGTTGATTACTTCAACAAGGTGAGTGACATATGTTTGTTTCTTTCGTTCTATGCATGTTGTATGTGATGATTTGTCTATTAGAAAATATTTTAGGGATTGGATGAAGATATAATGAATTGTTGATAAGTGGTTGAATAAAAATTGAATATTTTCATGAAAACTATGACTTTGATGATTAAACTTTATATAGATGATTTGAGATTGTTAAAAAACCTAATAGAAATCATGAGTAGGTTAATTCTCTTCACATACTTGTTGTTTTGATTGATTGTATTGAGATTATTTGAAGAGATGTACCAAATTTGGGTAGAGTTGAGTTCTTAAATGTTTAGTATGCATACACACACTGTTTTGGGTTTTGATGAGTAAAGAACTTGGTGAATGATTGTTATAATTGCATGTATTCATGGGTAAACTATTGTAAGTAGTGGCCTGTGTGCTGAATCAATTACAAAAGGGGTTTTGAAGTTGAAAGGATCAGGTTTTGAAGGAAAGGGGGGTTTTGATGTTTTCGGGTCTGACTATACACAGACCGAAACTTGAAATTGTGATTTTTGTGATGATTTCGATGGGATTTGATTCGTTTTAACACTGAGACTAAACCTAGACATTATACTGCTATATTTTGATGGTTTTAAGACTTTAACTGATACTAGGACATATCTATATACTTATTGCTGACTTTGAAATATTTTTGTAAAAAATTACTCTTTTATGGATTTGATGTGAGTTTGATTTGTTTTATAAACTTCTATATGTTATACAAGTTATATCCAACTATCTCAGGAATTTAGCTTTTACAAAATGTTTTTATTAAGTGAATCAATGTATCAGTAAAACATGCACAACTTTCAAAACTGCAGTTTGTAGGGATAGACAGTCGACTGGTTTTTCTCGACAGTTGACTGTCACTGTCCTGGCTAATGAGTTTTTATTGAGTTTTCGAATTTTCGCAGGACAGTCGACTAGTTACTTTCGACAGTCGACTGTCACTGTCACTGCTGATGGGTTTTCTTGAGTTTTCAGATTTTCGCAGGATAGTCGACTGACCATGTTCAATAGTCGACTGTCATTGCTCTGGCTGATGGATTTCTTGAGTTTTTTTATGTTTCTTTTAACGATTATTTCTTCGATATTATGGATTTTAATCTACTGTTTTAAATGATGTTTTGCTACGGGTTACAGTATTTTACAAAGGGCTGTATTTTGTTCAAACTTGTATTTCTATAACTTCATATAATAAAATATATGTGTTTTCTTTGAAGTAATTGATGTCTTGTGATTTCAAAAATATGATTTCCAGTTATTTAATGGATTTAATATGTTATTTCAATTTTGGAATTTTATGAGTATATCAAATAAATTTGGGTTTTTGACTGATTAAAGAAGTTTTATTGATATAAACTTTTTAATGATGATATTATGAGTTTTATTGAAGGGTTTGGTATTGATGGTTGAGTTGTGAATCTCTAGGAGTTGAGTGGGAGTCCTGTGAACCGGTAGATGAGATTTTGTTGATTTAGAACAGTTGGGTCTTGGGGTTGTTGTTGTGAAATTAAATCCGACATGATGCACTAACTCTAGAGATGAGGAATTTATGTTTTAATAATAATCAACTTAAGGACAGACACTAGTGGGGATGTGATGGAACTTGGGAAACGTAAGTATATGCTCTTGGTTTAGGTCCAACGGATACGTTCCAGGACTTGTGTGTTGTTCTGTCTCGAGAGGACATTTGTATGTTCACATGTCGAGGATCTGCAGGCCTATTCACGGAGCATGCAGGGTGCATTCGCGTGTCGAGGGTCGGCGGGCCTATTCACGGAATGTACGTGGTTTATCTACACGTCGAGGACCTCGCAAGCCTATTCGTGGGGTACAAGGCAGGGAGATGATTCTCCAGTTTTTCAGCTATTCTTACATGATGCTTGCACATTGAGGGCTGTAATGCCTATTCACGGAGTATTCTGGATCTTGTTTCCATCACTGTAGTAGGATTAGTTTCATAACAAGATATTTAACCCTATAAATTGGAGAACGATAAGAGCTTGCATCGGACCTATGTAGAGTGGGATGCATAGAATCCGACAAGTATGCATTAGAGAGTCAGCATATAGCATTGGTGTTTTCTTGACTTGGTTTTATGCATGTTGTTTTCTGTTTTTATACACTTGACACTTAGTCTAGTTTCACTTGATATTTTCATGTTTTATTTATGGTTATTTCATATTCTTTTCATTTACTATTGATACATGTTGTTTATGACTTTATCCTTTATGCTTTATTCATGTTGCTTTTTTTTTATGTCACTCACACCGTTATGGCTGACCCCTGTAGTTTTGGGGGTTAGGGTTATCTCTAGCCTCATGTTTTACAGGTAGGTGCCTATAGCTTGGGATTTGGATGCATGTAGTAGAATGATAATAGAGCTTATGTAAATTTTAAAAGAATTTGTTGTAAAAGAAAGAAAATGTAATTCAATGTGTTTTATTTTCCGCTGTGCTTTGTAAACAATTGATGTAATTAAAGTTTTAAATTTCCCTGTATTTGGTTGTTATGTTTATGATTACATTGAAGTTGATTCTAGAATTGTGCCACATATTTTTGAGATATTATATTGAAAATTCTGGGAGCTACAGTCACAGGGAGTTAATCAAGACTTTCTCTATGTATACCGCCAATCGGAAGAGAGGATGATCGTGTGACGCTAGGTGGTCTATAAGGAGATGATTATTATGTCACCTTTTCGAGATGGACTAGAAGCTTTAAAGCTCTGAAGGTGAACTCACTCCTGACAGTATGGATTAGGTTATTCAAATTTTCATTCCACTATTGGGTGCGCTTGGGGTTTCAGAATCTTATAAGAGGGTTTGCTCATGTTGTTGCAATCGACCAGGGAACCCAATCGCAGTCTCATCATGAGTTTGCACATATTTGAATTGGAGTTGAAAACAATGCTTCCATTCCTTTGATAATTAAGATGGAAGTCGAAGAAGAATGCCACGAAGTGAACGTGATTGTGGAGAGAAAGGAGATGATTTCCTTTCAGAGTTTGCTAGTAAAAGTTGGGTCAATAGCAGAATCAGATAGCTCAGTCAAGCCAGAGGTTGAAGACGATCAGCGACCGTTGGATTTGCCCAGAGTGAATCAGAGTCGTTCATCAAAATCCAGAGAGGTGGAAGATTGCACTTCGGTGGATCACAATGTGACGCATCTGAAGCGTCCAACTGTGAGCACGTGTAATGCAAGGGCTAAAATAGGGGACAACAGTGTGTGGAACCTGCCAGCTGTCAAAGAAGGGATGAGAGATTTCAAAAAAGTGGCACGAAGTTCAGTAAAGGGGTAGGGAGGCACGTGGTGCAACAGGAAAGGGGGCTAGGATAGTGGTTCCCGATCACGTCACAACATCGTACCTCGTTGGACATGAACTGGGATAGCAGAAAGTGATCGGGTGCAGAGACGACACAAGGCGCGAGGTGGGGCTCGACGTGATGGTGGATCCCACTGGTCCATAAAATTTGACACTAACCCGGGCCGAATTCCAAGAATTAGTGTAGTTAACATTTTTGGCAATCTCCAAAAAAATTACAAGAAGGTGGGTCGGGCCCAAGTTGGCTAGGAGTGGATCAACAAAATCATTTTGTTGTGGGCCAAAACAAAGAGATGGGCCTACAGAATGAAAATAAGAGGCTTTTAACTATTGGAAAAATAGAAAAGGTTGGGCTGGATCAAATTGAAGACAGAGACGGCAAGGGGGACAAAGACGAAGGAAAAGAAATAAAGTGTGATAATGAGTGGGGGTGTAACCCCGAGGAGGAGGAAGAATAAGAGGGCAACTGTGAGATCGGAATGGGGTCGATGGTTGGACAAGGAAAAGGGAAACATATAGAAGGAGATTGTAATAAGGAAGACAACCAAATAGGGGAGTGATGCTGCTTTTTCTGGTGTGGGAGCAACAGATGATGAGTTCTTGTATTGAAGTGGAAAGCTTAAATTACAGCCGTCGATCTGGTATTGATGTGAGGTTAGTGTTTGATTGGATATGTGGATTTGGTGGTGGTTGTTGGCTGCCAAAAACTGCAAGGACAGCTTGAAACATCGGGATGGATCTCAACGATTGACCCTTCGACGATCAAGTCTATAACTAGAAGTGGAAATCTGGGTTTAGTGGGCAAAATATTGATTACCTGATAATGGAGGAGGTAGAGCGATATTTATAGGGTAGGAAGATTCCATAACTGATTTGAAAGATTCCCCAAGTCATGAGATATAATCAATTATTGTCTTCCTTATTTTGGGAGATTTGATTGCCAGTCACGATTGACTAGTCAATCTGCTGCACGTCATCCCCCCTTGTGAGATGATCTGTGGTAGTGGGCCTGCATGCGGCCCGTGTGTTGATTATGAGCATGCAACTGCTATGAGATTACTTTCTTGCCCTTAGGAGCATCAAGATTCGTGCAAAAAAACATATGGTTCCGATTGACTTAGTTTTTTTTACCCATATCAGGGAGCAAGAACTGTCACAAGTGGGAGATAGTATGATAGGAGCAGTGGAAGGGGTGGGAGATGATGTGCATATATCATATAGTGATAGTGGAAATTAGGAGAAACAAATAATGGAACTGGCAGGTGGAGGGGATAAGTAGAAAGAGAGGTGGAATATGGAGCTTAGTATAGAGTGTATAGCAAGGGAGGAAGTGGAATCAAAAGAAAAAGTAAGAGACAAATCGACAGATGGGGATAGAAGGGCCGAAGTGAGGAAGATCTAATTCGATCGGCGGCAAAAGCAAAGGAACCAATATCGGCCTGTGGAGGTATTTCTAATACTAAGTTATCTATTTTGAATAACATTTCCGATAATTTGCTTCTCTACTATGCTAGTTTATTGGGTTTAGCCATGTGATCCACAACCATGGAACAAATGGAGAGTGTGAGTGTTCTTACGGGGGAGGCACATAGGCTAGGGCTATAGAATTGTCCCATAAGACATCGGGTATTAGAGGATATGTGTTTTTAATTGTTATCCATGTTATACACCTTCTGGAATGTTAGAGGCACGAGGCAAATGGATAAAGGTAGATTCATTAACGAAACTATTGCAAATAATAAACTTTCTATTTGCGCTTTACAAGAAATTAGGATTGAGAACTCTAGGAAAGAGGACTTCAAAAGACTCAGGTCGTTAAGATCATTTCAATGGACATTTAAATCAGCTATAGGTTTGTCAGGTGGGATTGCGTTGGGAATTGATGCTATTTTGATATTGTGGATGAATATATAGGGAATTTCTTTATCACAGTTAGACTTAAACGGAGAAATGATGGTTCAGAACATATGGTTTCATCCATATATGGACCATGTAATTCCAGAATGCGGGACAAATTTTGGGTGGAGTTATGTGTAATTAGTGATATGTGGGTGGGATAGTGGATTGTTGGCGGGGACTTAAATATTATGGGATCTTTAGATCACAAAGATAATGGGCTAGCTCAAGTGATAGAAGAGATTTGAACCGTACTATTAAAGACCTAGAGCTTATGGATATACAAATCATGAATTGAAGGTTCACCTGGATGAATATGCAAGCTAACTAAACTCTTGCTAAACTGGATAGGATCCTAGTGTCTACAGACTGTTGTGAGATATACTTCAGATCATAACCCCTGAGTCTTGATTGTACAACCATTACAAGAACTCAGTCACACCCATTTCGATTTGAGAAGGCTTGGACGCTATGTGGCACCATTAGGAAGATTATTAGAGAATCTTGGGAGGCTCCATGGCCACGACAAACACAGATTTTAGGTGGATTGGAAAGATTAGACGGCTTCATACATGTCTTCAGGGTTGAGCAAAACAGGAGTTTGGGGAGATAATGAGGAAAAAAGTCTAAGATACCAGATACAAGAATTGGAAATTTTTTTAGGAGGAAAGAGACCTAGGGGATCCGGAATACGAGGAATTGGTCAACATAGGTGAACTTTTTTGTATTGGAGAGTTGGAAGAATATTACTGTAGACAGAGATCAAAAGTATAATGGCTTAACTAAGGGGATGCCAATACGACTTTCTTCCACAAAGTTGCCAACGGGAGGAGATGACACAATCGGATCTCAAATAAGAGTCAAGTGGATACTAGTTTAGAGAGCTACTAGGAAACAAGAGAATTCGTAGATGTAAACTGAGTCCAGAAATGTGGAATGACTCGATAATCAAGGGGAGCGAGGGACTGGTAGAGATGTTTTAGAGGAGGAGGTGCTCAAAGCAATTGCAGTTTGGGATTGGACAAAGCACCCGGGACCTGATGGATTTCCGATATTTTTCTATAAACTATGCTGGAAGATAATTAGGAATAATATTTTGGATATCTTTGAAGAACTGTATGTCGGGTGTGCGGATGTTGGGAGACTAATTACGTGAATGTGGTTCTGATAAAAAAAAACGAGGTTCTGAGAGTGTATGACCCTAGACCTACTAGCCTTTTGAATGACCCATTTAAGATTGTTACCAAAGTGCTAACCAATAGGTTATCCCCACACTTGGCAGATGTTATTAGCGAAGCAAAGAGTGATTTTTTTTAAAGGGAGGGAAATCACGGATAATATTGCTTCGACCCACGAGATTGTGTTCAGAGGATATAAAGACAAAGTTGATGGATTTCCACTAAAACTAGAGTCGAAAAAGCCTCTGACTCGATTGAGTGGGACTATGTTGATGAAGCCCTTCAATCCAAAGGGTTTGGAGTAAAGTGGAGAATGTGGGTAAGAAATGCGTAAGGGATGGGAAGTCATTTATTTAGGTGAATTGCGAATATGGAAGAGAAACCAGATGTTGTAGAGATCTCAGACATGGTGATCCTCTATCCCCGTTACTTTTTATCTTGGTGGCCGACGGGCTAGCAGAGATGACTAAGAGAGGAAGAGAGGCAGACATTATCAACGGCATCGAGATTATAGGTCTACTGTAGTGGAAGAAATAACATATTTAGGAGTTATACTAAGGTGTTTCGAATTTTGGTCAGGATTAACTGTTAACCTATACAAGAGAAGTGTCATTGCATTGAGCAAGGAGCTTTCCACTACAGTAGAAACGATTAAGACAGTTCTGAGTTGTGAGACTAGAAAGTTCCCACTAAAGTATCTGGGGATGCCTTTTGGACCGGGAAGAATGAGAAGACATGATTAGATGTCGTTGGTGGAGTTAAGAAAAAAGACTAGCAGGGTGGTTGGGAAATTTTGTTTCACTTGGTATAAGAATTACTCAGATCAACTATGTGTTAAGTAGTCTGCCTAGTATTTAATGCCAATTTGTGAACTTTCATGATGGGTTATACATAGAATAGATAGATGTAGGAGATGTTTCCTCTGGAATGGTGTTGAGGAGAGTAAAGGGTTCCACCTGGCAAAATGGGATTATGCGTGCAAGAAGGAGTTAGGAGGACTAGGTATAGTGAACCAAAGAGATATGAACAAAGTGCTACTTATTAAGTGGTGGTGGAAAATGCGTAAACGTCCCAACTCTTGGTGGTGCAAATCTTTTTCACTATTTCGAAGATGAAAGAAATTCATATATGGAGGATAAAGTAGATATGGGTCGTATTTATGGAAAGGAGTTGCGAAGGTGGAAAATATGTTTCGATACCAACCCTAGTTGTGAGATTGGGGATGAGAGGAATAGTATATTCTGGAAAGATAAATGGTGCAGTAACAATACCCTTAGCTCGCTTTTTCCCAATTCTTGCCAAGGAGGCACTTAATGAAGATGTCGGAGAAGAGGTTGACACAAAGGTTTAGACACAATATTTCTCTGGAGATCCAGGATCAACTACAAAGTCTTAAGAGTATTGTGTAGAGGTTGGACGCTACAAATACGAAGAAGAAAACGAACGAAAATGGTGTTTAGAATCCAACGATACATTCTCGGTGAAGTCAATGTATACATGGCTGAATGATGGAGGTCTAGGAAGCAAGGAGGCGAAGACGATATGGAAAACTCATGCTCCTACAAAGGTGAGAGAATTTTTGTGGTTGGCGGCGAGCATCTCTATCTTATCTAAAGAGAATTTGAATGTGGAAATTAAGTTCCCTAGATGCAACCTAGGATAGGAGGACACTGCACAATTTTTTCGATTGCTCTAAGTCAAGATTAGCTTGGGATGTTATTTGTTTGGGTTTACTAGACCTACTGCCTGGCTAGTAGGTCTAGGGTCCAATTATAATCTTTCCTAATCTCTCTTACAATTATAGATTTATGGGCCCCATGGAGAGAAAGAGAGATTAGGAAAGATAACATGGTTTCATGGGATATTACTGTTGCTGCTGTCATATGGATCATGTGGCTAGATCAAAATAACTCATGTTTTCGTAACTATAATTGTTAATTTCCTGTCATGTTGCATAAAATTTTCTGTCTTATTGATGCTTGGACCTGTCAGGCAGGGGCGGGGAAGAGGATATTATTGGAGGGCAATGAGTAGTCTGGGATCCAGTTGGGAGGTCAAGTGTAGTCACGGGACTTCGTCTTCCCTTCGGCGTGAGGATGGATTGAGGGGAAAAAAGCTTGTTGCAGTTGACAGTTTCTTTTGTAGTAGTTTGACTTTTCGTATTTGTTGCTTATGTAATAGACTTTCGTGGGAATTTGAACTGTGGTAGGATGTATTTTTTTATCTTTGTTTCGTTAAATTTTTATTTATGAAACCGGTGACGGGTTGTCACCTTTATCTCAAAAAAAAAATAACCCCACCTCACATAAGTGACCTTACTCATGCCCATATGCATGATTGCATTTGATATAACTCACATATGCAAAATATGGTAATTAAACTAAAGGTTCGACTTTAGTTACCCACTTATTACTCTCAACAAAATCTCCCTTCTTTTTCATGGAACAACGCCAAAAGACTCCTTTTCTTGATCCTAATTTTAAAAGATGAAGATATACAATTATTATTAAGGGTTAAGGACCAAATAAAACATAAAGTTTACATTAATTACGAAATATCACCCAAAGTTTTCATATTTTCCAAATATCACATGAAGTTAATATAATTGGACCAAATAGTATCCGACGTTAATTTTTCCGTTAAGTCAATGAAATATTCTCAGATTCTATCTGTTATAGGGTTTAAACCAATTAAAGTACGTGTGAAAAGTCGAAAATACCCTTACCTTCTTCTTCCTCATCACCGAACCCAGTTTCACCATCTCCATCACCAACATCCTCTATCAACTCCATCATCGTTGCCCTCACCCCTGCCTCCATTCAAACCTAAACCCAACATTTTCAAACTTCCACTCGACGCCAATCGAACCCAACACCAAACTTGAGGCCCACAACAACAACAACATTAATGAGGCATGGGGTGTAAAATAGTAATTTTACCCTCATGTCATTCAAAACTTAACAAAAGTTAACGTCGAATGTTATTTGGTCCAATTATATAAACTTTGGGTGCTATTTGTTAATTAAGGTAAACTTTAGGTGTCATTTGATCCTTAACCCTATTATTAAATAAGGATTAATACATAACTAATAGAAAGATTGGATCTTTTTAGAGCATCCACAGTCGTGAAAGCTAAAAAATGGCAATATGGATAAATGGAAATAACAATTTGTGGTTTCGCTGCAGTTATGAAATGCTAAAAAATAGCAAAGAAGATGAAAAATTGATCGGACAAAACAAGAAAAAAAAATTTAATGAACTTTTTTGTCTTGAATAGTTTTTTTTTTCTTTCTTTCTTTAGACAAAACATGATGTTTCGTCGCAGAGAAAAAAAATTTCGACGGTCCGTCGCCTTTTGAAAGTAAATTTTTTAAAAAAATTTATTGGCCCATATATAGAAAATCATATAAGTCAATCAATAATCCATAGAAAATCCAATGGCCCCAATCAATAATTCATGGAAAATCATAGCAATCCAACCCATAGAATCTTCTTTTAAATTTTTTTTGGGTTTTTTTTAATTATAAAAAAAAATCCAAATTCATTGGATCCCAAAAAAAAAAAAATATTTAGGATGAAACATCATGTTTCGTCCGCTATAATATACATATTGCTATTTCTTCTGCCAAATACAATAGTCTACAGTTGTTCAAATGCCAAATCATGCATACATAGCACGCAACTGTAGTGCTACAAAAGCTATAAAATGCATAAAATAGTAAAATACCACACGACTGTGGATGCTCTTACCTTTATATACTCTCTACTTGAATTCCCTACTTCATTTTCTTCTTCTTTTCTTTTCTCCATTCCATTTTTGTTCTGTTATGGACTGGAAATGTTTCGAACAGCATAGCGTGGTGAGGGAGATATTAAGAGAGTGAGGGGATGGCTTATATATGGAGGTGGAAGTTTATGTGTCAAATGGGGGTGGATGTTAAGTATTCGCTTAGGTGTCTCTATCAGGGGTGGATCCAAGATTGAAAAGTGAGGGGGGTTGGAAAAAAATCGCACATGGTAACATGCAAAAAATATATATAAAGTTATTATAGATACTAGAGGAGTAAAGTTGTTATAAATACTAGTAGAATAGAGTTGGGTTTGGGCCCAAAAAAAATAAATAGAAGGCTCAAATATATATGGGGTAGGCTTTAAAAAATATTTAGGGGGGCTGAAGCATACATCCCACACTAATATACCCAATTTTTTATTTTTTTATTTTTATTTTTATAAAGAAATGCCAAATGTGGGGGGGGCTGTAGCATACCTTAGCCCCCTTGGATCCGCCCGTGGTCTCCATGACATAAAACCCCTCTATCACATGCACACATCTTAAAGAATTCATGGTTATACTCTTGAAGTCTCTATATCATTAGTATACATAATGGTGAATGTAACCATATTATAGTATTTCTTTTAAACTAATTTATATACAAACTTATATACATAAATATTATATTTATACTACCATCAATTTCTACTCCCATAATTTCCCAAAATATTAATATTTTATCCCTTATACATAGCTTTAAAAATGTCATGTGTTATAGTGAGTCTAGGGGTGGCAACCGGTCCGGGCCACAGCCCCCCGAAACTCGACCCTGTAGAGGTACGGGGCTGTCCGGGCTGCCATTGGGATCGGGCTAAGCTAGGCAGGGTCGACCCAGTCCCCATCCCAGAACAGGCCTCGAGCCCGGGGCTTCCCAGTTCCAGGCTGAGCCGGGCCGGCTAATTTTTTTGTATATAAATTCTTTTTATTAAACCATAATTTTTTTCTCCCTTTCTCTGAATATATAAAATAGAATATATATATATATATATATATAATAAAACACAAAGAAAGCTATCAAGTGGCTCACATTTAATCTCTTCCAAAATCAATGGACCAGATCTACTCTCACAAAACATATTTTCCCGCCTAAAATTTCAAACTACACAAATTCAAAACCCACTCTCTCTCTCCCCCCAAAATAAACCCGTTCTCTCTCTCTTTCTCCCCGCACTTTCTCCCGCCCACTCTCTCTCTCACTGTCTCCCTCTCTCTATCTCCCCGCTCTCTCTCAGTCTCCCTCTCTCCCCCACCTCCGGCACTTCTTCAGCGCCCCCCCACCTCCGGACCTTAACCCCATCCTCCTCCCTTCCGCTCTCATCCATCAGCGACCACCACTTCCGACGCCTCTTCAGCGCCCCCACCACTTCCGACGCCTCTTCAGCGCCCCCCCCACATCCAGTGGCCAACCCCCCTCCCCTCCTCCTCCCTTCCGCTCTCATCCATCAGCGACCACCACTTCCGACGCCTCTTCAGTGCCCCCACCACTTCCGACGCCTCTTCAGCGCCCCCCCACATCCAGTCGCCAACCCCCCTCCTCCTCCCTTCCGCTCTCATACCTCCAGTCGCCAACCTCTTCAGCGACCATTGATTAGAAGAATCGTGCCATCTCAGGTACCATCGATCAGCGACCATCGATTCGATTTCACCATCTCAGGTACCATCGATCAGCGACCATCGATTCGATTTCACCATCTCAGGTATACAAAATCCAACCATCGATTAGAAGAATTGTGCTATTTTTGTTGGTTATGATTGTGCTGTTTTTGTTAGAAGAATTGTGCTGTCAACCATCGATTAGAAGATTGACTAATTTCAGGCTGGTTTGGGTATTGAAGGAAGGCAGTGTGGGTGGTTTGGGAGGGATTAAGGGGAATTTTGTGAATAATTATATTAGGAATTTTGTTGATGTTGGAAATGCTGGGAGTAATTATATTAGGAATTTTGTTGATGTTGGAATTGCTGGGAGTAATTATATTAGGAATTTTGTGAATAATTCTGTAGGTGTAGGCAATGGGCTTAGTGTTGTTGGTTCGGAGATGGTTAGGGGAGGGAGTAGTAGTATAGCGAGCATTGATAAAGGTAAGAGTTTGTACTGTTGTGAGATTATTGATTTGGAAGAGCCTGATGAAGAGTTCGGGTCAGATGCAGAAGCTTATCGTGTTTCTGAGGATGGTTCCAAATTTTCAATGACTTCAGCTCCTATCGCTTCGTCAATTAGAGTTGTGGATGTGGCGAGTAGGGTTCAGAATGGGTGGCAATTTTTGCCTAATTTAAGTAATTTGCATGTGGGTTGCCCAAGGCTATGTATTTGCAAGTAATAGGCATAATCAAACATAGAATGCATAGCGTTTATTCTAGGTTTGTTTATTAGATAGGAGCACGGGTTAGAATTGTTAGATAACCGCGAACATTACAAATTTGGGGTAAGTAAACCGTGATTATCTCAACTCCTCAAAAAGGATTATAAACAATTCAGTGTTTTGATAACTATATTGTTTCATGAGATAATTTCATTTCCAAGGCAATATTAATAATAGAAACATTCAAGCTACCAAGCATGCAGTTGGTGAAGAAATCAATGGAATTGGTATAACAACAAGATGCAATGAAAAACAAGTTCATTTTTGCCGATAGTTAATAGATTAAAATTAAATATACAGACTCAGTAAACCAACGAATTTGGAAAAAATATACACACTCAGTGATAGCAGGTTTAGTAGATTGTTAGGGGTTGCACTCAAGATATTTTCTGCTCTTCAGATATGGAATCTTGGGATTTAGTGAGATTCTCCCAAAAAACTTTGCTTAGTTATTCTACATCCTGTTCATCTTTCTTGATCATCCGACTAAACACCATATCTCCTACATCAATATATATAATCAAAGTTAGATCATAGTTGTTAATATTATGTTCGTATTTTAAAATAATTTATAATCAAAGTTAATTAGAACATTAAAGAAGAAAATAGATTACTCTACAATGTCTTGATTGGTTTGTTAAAATAATTAGAACGTCAAAGTTAATCATCATATATTTCCCCTCCTTTATATACAGATCAATTGCTCCAATTAAAGAACAGTAATGGATGACATCACTATATATGGCCATGTAAGTATCTCCTTTTTTTAAAAAAAATCTACAACTCTTGATATAACAATAAGTTCCTCACATTTTAATGTTTACTTTAATACCTCACAGGTTGATGTTGACTTGGAAAAAGCAGTAAGTGAAGCTTTTCATTGTATTCTTAGCACATTAATTAATTGTCCACTTACATTCAAAATTGATATTTTTCTATTGCAGGTGCAATTCCTTCGACAAAAAAATGTCGGGGTTACCATTCGAGATGAACGCGAGCTTCATCTAATATTTCTTCGCAAGGTAAGCTTCACCCTTTATTACTTGGTTGGTCTTTTGCTTATTATTGATTTTTTTATTAATTCCTACTTTTAACCACCCATTGTAGAGAAAGGAAACAAGTTATTCTGGCAAAGGAAAGGGAACGGAAAATGAAATGTCCATTGCGGTATATGCTTATCTTGCTTCTGATTTGAGATTTCTTCTTCCTCTAGATTTATTTGAATTTTGCTGATTTCACTGTTTATACTATGAACACTGTCAAGTGTTATTGTGGGTTTGAGATTATGAATGTGGGTTTGAGAATTGAGATTATGCTGATTATGATAAGTTTCTTAAAGTGAATTATTTTTGTGAAGATTCCAGTGGCTGTTTATGCTGTTAATGCTGTTTCCACTTCACATAGCTTCACAGTTCAATTTGATCTATACCCATAATATGATCACCCATAATATGAATGTTGCATTTCTTAATAGACTTCACATAGCTTCCAGTTGCTTCGCATAGCAATGTTGCATTTGTGAAGCTATGGGTACTGATCAATAGACTTGCATTCCAGTGGCTGTTTAAGCTTTGAGATTATGAATGTTGCATTTCTTAATGTCCACAGTGCACCCATAATATAATCAGTACAGTTTCACTATAACCACACTTGCAAGATCACATTCACATTATATAATACACAGTTATAATAAAAATTAATGAAGTCATAAGCTTTTCAGTTTTGAGCCCTTCATAAGCAATGTTGCATAAGCTTTTCAGTTTTGATTTGAATCTGCAAAAAAAATAAAAATTAACTAGAGAAACAATGAAGTCAATTAAATATAAAAGCAATGTTGTTTAGAGAAGCAATGAAGTCAATTAAGCATTAACATTTTTTCTATGTTCTATTGAAATATTTAGAATTTATATTTTTTTTAGATAGTTAATTTTGATTTTTGAAATAAAAAAATCAAGAATTTTCGTTAACTACAATTTCAACGTCCATTTTAGATGTTGATATCAATAACTTCTTAGAACCCTTTGTTGTGATTGGTGCTTTATAGACAATTCCATAAATGGGATAAAGTTCTGATGATGAGATTCATCTATCATAAACAGATAGGCATCCCATGCCAGCACAAATTTTGATTTCAAGATGTCACCATTTTTATAAGGTATCAATTTTAGTATCAATTTTGTTAGGGTTTGTGCTTTTTATCATCAATTTAGGGTTTGATGAATTGGGAATTTAGGGTTTTGACTGATTAAATTGGTTCTAATTTGTGATATTGTACAATTAGTAATTTTACTTTTATGACTGCGTTTAAGATCCAAGCTGTTGTTAAATGCTTTTTGCCTTCATTTCATGTCACTAAGATTTAATTTTCATGTACTTATATATTCTGTACTGAATTGCAGTGTCCTTTAAGTCTCGAGAGGACCATCGGAAACAGTTGGAATTGGAGGAGGCCCGAAAGGCAGGGCTTGCCTCGGCCGAGGTTAACGAAGATGGAAAAGAAATCAATCCTCAATATTCCTCAGTATATGTCTTCGGCTCCTTGGTATCTTAATCTGAGAGACCGGTAAGCCTCTCATTCCTGTGTATGTACTAATTTTTACTTTGTTGTTTATGTCTTTATCAAAGTTGTTGGTTTTGGTTTTGGTTTTTTTAGAGTTTAAAACATCAACGGAAGTGGAAGTCGAATCCAAACTATACGAAAGCGTGGTATGATAGAGGATCAAATATATATCAAGGGGATCGATATAGGAAGGGTGCATGTGAAAAGTAAGTTTTTTCCACCTATCTCCTCCTTTAACTTTTGTAATATATGCCTCGATGCGTACAACCCATTGTTGTGATATTTGGATGAAAGTTGGGGTGGGGATATTGGAAGGCGTTCTACATGGTATATACCTTTGTTATAATGGTTTATGTGTTTGATCATGCATGTTCTCTCACTATTTAGCATTCCTGACAAGGATGGGTCTTCAGAGAAAGAGTATTGTTTAGTTTAACTTTAGGTGTGTTAGGGAAAAAGATAAAAGTAGTAGTTTGGAAAAAGTTATTTTGGTTAAACACATTTAATTCAGCTTTCGAACACCTATTTTGAGTTTGAGTTTAAAAGTGCTTTTAGATCCAAAAACACTCTCCAATGTAATGGTAAGCAGCCTTATTCATGCTCTAAATTCATTATGTTCATTATGTCTGGGTTGTTTTTGTAACAGGTGGAGTTGGCAGGAGTGGTGGGGACGAGGCCCATGGGGAGGATTGTGGTGAAAGGATCTGGAGGCAGCTGCAGGGGCAGCGGCGGGAGGGAGTGGTGGGGCGGTGAATGTGGGGGTGACTTTGCCGGTGGGGGTAGAGTTGGGGAGTGTCGTGTCATTTACGATAATGTAGAGAGCAGTGAGTAGGAATATGGTGGATAGTTTGTCGATGCCGACATTTAGAGTTGGGTATACAATTACAACGGATGCGCTTGATGAGCTTTATAAGAAGGTGAGTTTTTTTGTTTTAGTTTTGTGTAGTTTGTTTGATTGAAATAATGTGGAGGTAGAAGGGGTAGGCTTTTAGAGTTGTAGATCGACATTAGCATGTAGTAGCATAGACATGTATCCAACACGATAGGTAACAAACTTTTATATTGTCAGTACGTGAGTTCGATACAATCATACAACTTTCAATTACAAATGTCTGTGCTGCATTTGTAATTAAAAGTTACAAATGGCAACTTTAGATAACAAAAAATTCAAAAATAACAAAGATAACATTAAATAGAATCTTTTGAGAAAGTATATATAGCTAATAACTTAGAGTTAATATTGAAAATTTATGACTTCACTATAGAAAAAAACTGTATCAAAGAGTATAATAATTTAAAATATTTAGAGCATGGCTAAAGCTCTAAGAGGTATGACGTAGGTTTGTAGAGTTGTACTGGGGATTTAGTGGCATTCCAAGAATGCATTCCCGTATAGATAGAGTCCTTGAAGCATTACAAGTTTCACTTGAGAGAATTAATTGGTCAAACAGAAGCACAGAAAATCATCAACAACTCCATGGTTGTAATCAGTGCTGGTACTAATGATTTTTTCCAAAATTACTTTTTTTACCCAAACAGATTGAAGCAATTCACAGAGCCGCAGTACGAGGACTACTTGGTCTCACTAATGTCTGGATACATCAAGGTTTCAATATCTAACCCTTTAATATAATCTGGCATTTTTGACGTAATGTGATCGATTGACTACTAAAACATTTTGTTTGAAGTCTTTAATAACAAATGGTTGTACATTTTAACCAAGAAAAGCATTTATTTTTAAATAAACATTCATTCGTATGTGTATAGCAAGGATTCTTTTGCGGAATCTCTTAGTCCATGAGATTTGTTGCTAATCACCTATACGGGCAATTGACATAGTATACATACCATGTCTTGATGAGATAATTGATCTGAATTCTTACCTTGAATTAATTTATAATATAAGCAAAACTGGATATCTAATACACAAACTTTATTTAAAAATCTCCTTTTTTCTCTATATAAAGAAGTATGTATTGACATGTTTATGTAGAGAACTTAAATTCAAGTGAACATGTATTTTTAGAAAGATCAAAAAGTTCAAGCACTAATGCATTTTCTTATTAATTTTTCCAATTCTGAGACCTGATTGTTGTGTATAGAGTCTTTACTAAATATTCATATCTCCTCCTAACTTTTCCCTAACTATATATCATTCAAATTCAATTTGCAATTATTATCAAGAGTGGCTGCTACAATAAAGCCTTCCTTTTGTTTGAGGACATGAAGAGGTCAGGCGTACTACACCTGATCCCGTGATCCTTGCTAGCCACCATTCAATGCCTGCGCCCGCACTAGAAATCTCTCCTTTGGCCAAGCTATATCAAAATTATGTATTCATTGCAATTTTTAAATGCTTGACTATTTTTTTTTTCTTATGGACAATTCATTTCATTTAATGATCATATACTTTTGTAGGCATTTATATCACGTGCATTATACTTTTGTAGGCATTTATAGAACGTCAAAGTTAATCATCATATATTTCCCCTCCTTTATATACAGATCAATTGCTTCATCAAAATTGAAGAGAATCTGTGAATGAGTTATATTATTTGTGAATGAGGTATATTTTTGGGTTGTCGTTATTTGTGAATGAGTTATTTTTGGAATTTTCATATAGCTCCGTATAAGAAGACTAGAGCTTCTAGCATAATAGTTGATGTCCCGGGATTCATAGTAGGAAAATACTGGATCATAAGATCTGTATTAGTACAGCTCTCTGGCAACTTGCTCGCTCACCAAGAACTACAGGTCCTATCCTGTCCGTCTAGCATAGGTGATCGAATGGCCATTATCAAGAACAATAGCTAGGGGGGCTGATTCTACCACCTGGATCTCTGTCATTATCTCAAACCTTTCGCGACCATGCTACACAAGGTCCTACACCTAATCTGAAAAAAATGTTTACCACACGATGAGATTGATATATAGCCCAACAGAAATATATGCAATTAAAATAAGAAAACAAATGGATTTTTAGAAATCGAAATGAAGTTCATGTTAAATCATGCTAATGAAGGAAATATGTTGTAACTTTTTACTAATCGCAATGATAACATTATGCCACAAAAATGTCCATACAGAATCTTTCAGATACATAAGATTTTGCCAACCCAATTGAATTCTAACATCAGCACTAAAAACTATAACACCATATCAAATACTATTGGCATATACATTATAATACTTGACAAATATTGCATTTAAAAACTCAAATCTTTTGTTCACAAAGATGCTAAGAGATTCATAATGTTACTAATTTATCATTTCTATCTCACAACATGATGCCTGTAACAGGTTAATTTTTTTATAAAAGGACCTATTCACTATAGTTGTGTGATTGAAAAAAATAATGCAAGTCAATTTCATGGCACGATGCCTTAAGCATGATGAAAATTCAAAAGGATTTTTTTTTTAGCATTCAAACTTTCATTTTTTCACAGAAGATGTAGAAGGTGATACATTTGCTAAACAAAAGTTATCTCATTAGCCACCTTTGCAACTTTTTTATGTTTTATGTTTTATGTTTCGTTATAATCTTTACTTTATCTTGAAGAAATTACTATATATACTTCTATTTCCATATCAATGAAACCTCTTCCTGAAATCTTGCATATGGATATGGATAATAATCATTAAGAATGATATATATGAATTTTCACCAAGAGCATGCATGAGTGTTGTTCATGGAATGTTGACACGAGCTATGAGTCCATACACATAGCTTCCACATTGTAATAGAAGTTTCTTTCACTTGAAAGCTAAAAAATTGTGAACCGTCCTCTGAAAAACAAATTTCTCATATTAGTACCTCAGCAAATTGATCATAAATACTTCCATCTCATATTATTACCTCAACAAATAGTTATTGTTTGCAGTTTGTTGTTAGTTAGTTTTAAAACTCTCATTGTTTTCATTGATTATTGTAAACTCTTACTGTTTTTTTAGGTACACTGTTTGGTCCCATTTTTGAAGACATGAAGCATTCTGTTTTTCTACAAGACTGTAATTTTTTTTTACCTCTCTTTCGGTTGGTTGGTGTAAATTTTGATGAAGGATGTAATAGTTGTAATATTTAGCAATTTGGGAGATTATGTAAGTATCTGTGTATAATGATGATATAATATAGTTATGTTAATACCCGTACCCGCAATTTTGTGGAGTATTGGGTTCTTCGTTTGGTTTTTGAAAGGTTTTTCGAAGGTTTTTCAAAAATTCCATTACGTTTTCAAACGAATTTTTGGTTTTTATTTTGTATCTTGCATTATATTCTGATTTTTCCCCCGAGAGCCTTATATATATGATGCATGTGTGATGTTGCTCGGTTGAGCCTGGGGAGGATTGATATTTATTGCCTGTGATGTCATATATTTAATTGTTAGCAGAATTCCGTAAGGAATTTCTGTAAAAGGGCTAATATTTTAGGGGAGGTTCTGTCAAAATTTTTACTAAATTTTCTAAAATCTATTATGTTTTCAAACGATATCTTGGTTTTTATTTTGTATCTTAGTCATATGAAGATTTTTTCTTCCCAGAGCCCTATATATATAATGTCTGTGTGATGTTGCTTGGATTGGCCTGGGGAGGATTTATATTTCTTGACTGTGATGATAAATTTTTAATTGTGAGCAGAATTCCATAAGGAATTGCTGTAAAATGGCTAATATTTTAAGGGAGGTTCTGTCGAAATTTTCAGAAAATTTCCTAAAATCTATTATGATTCCAAACTATATCTTTAGTCATATGAAGTTTTTTTTTTCCAGAGCCTAATATATATTATGTCTGTGTAATGTGGCTTGGATTGGGTTATGGAGGATTCAATTTGACTGTCCATGATGTTAAGGAATTGCTTTCAAAGGAATAATATTTCATGAGAGATTCTATCGAAATTTTTACTACAATCCTGTCTGTAAAATTTTAAATAATACTGTTGAAATATTTACTAAACATTTTAAAGAAAGTTAAGACGTCGCGATAACGTGCCGTATGAAACATTTTAAAGACGTCGTATTATAAAACTATTAGGAAGCAATATAATTTTTGAAGGAGGCCTGTATAGAGTAGTTGATTGTATTAGAAAGGTGGGTGTATTTGTTTACACCCACCTTTTTTGTACCTCTTTAACAATTATTCATCAAAATGTTTTAATTTTTTAAGAAATTTATATGCAGTTCACCTAATCAAATAACTCTAACTAAATTTACATGCAGTCCCGAATACGTGTCGTAGGCACGTCCCACGGGCATACCTAGTATATATATATATATATACTAGGTATGCTCGTAGGCACGTGCCTACGGCACGTATTCGGAACGATACAACATATGAAAAATTATGTAAACAGTAAGAGATGATTTATATAGATGTTTATTTGCTAGTACTAGTAGAAGTTGATGTATTGATGTACTTTGAAGTAGGATTATGAAGTGACCTTGATGTTTATTGGTTTGTATATTGCAGGATTATTTGTCAGCAGCTCAGGATTCAAAAATAGTATTGTGAATCTACAACAGTAGTGAATCGAAAATTTCTTGCTATGAGTAATTTGAGCATAAGAGATTTCTTTTTTGATTTGGAGTCTAACATAAGTAGCAATTCATTTTCTAACTACATGAGTTACGGTTAATGCCTCAAACTGCATGAGTTAGTTCTCCCTTGTTTGTTTTTTTTATGTAGTTAACCATGTATGAATTTAAAATAGAAAATTTGTTGTGATGTATACGTGAAGTGAAATTGCAGTAAAACAGATCAAGATACAATTTTGCAGCTACAAAAACCCGAAATACATGGATTAAGCATGTATTTGTCCATAAAAGCACGATCAAGCGAATCAATTAAAGAATTTCCAACGATCTTTCAAAGCAGCAAATGTCCAAATATTAAAAAAAGCAGAATCCAAAATTGCATAATAAAAAAAAGCATTCTTATCAAAATTAACTCATTGAAGCATTCTAATCTAAAACAATTACTCAGTGAAGTATAATACAATCAGATCAAATATGGTAATTCAAAAGCAATTAAATGGAAGTGAATGTTATTGAGTTATGAAAGCATAATCCGAAAAAAAAAACATAATTAAAAATTTGAAATAATATAAAAAACATAAACCGAAATTGCACAACCAAAAAAACATTCACTATTATTATTATTATTTTGACATATTTGCAAAGAGAAGAAAGAAAGAAAGAAATATGAAAAAGGTGAAAAAAGGGGGAAGAGAGAGAGAGAGAGTAATAAATGAAGGAGTTTTTTTGTTTTGAGGGAAAAATTTTGAATTTTGGGGGGAAAACATTTGCGAGGAAAAATATCTTTTGGGAGCAAAAATCTAGACCGTTGATTTTCTTCCAAATGAATGAGAGCCACTTGATAGCTTTCTTTGTGTTTTATTATTGTAGAAAATTTCAATGTACAAGAATCATATAAAAAAAATGTATTATATTTCTCATTTGTTGAAGTCTGTAATGAATTACAAAGGTAAAAATTAAAAAAAAAAAACATGTAATAATAATACATACAACGTTACAAAATTTAAAATTACATGGTAAAGGGATGATCTAGAGTTTGAGATAGCCTAGAGTTATATTAAAGAGAGGGCATTGCATTACTCGTGCACCTCAACTTAACCTAAACCTATGATCTCATTGCTCTAAATTCCCTAGTGAGCATCCACTACCACACAACAATAATCTTTAATCTTGAATCTTCATTGTTCGTCTTCTGGAGATTAGGTCTTCAATCTTCAAGAGTACATTTTCATTGTTTGTCTTCTGGAGTGTTGCTACCACTTGTTGAGGCATATTGTATCCCTTGAGTCATGTCCTCCTCTTTTATCCAATCTTCAGTGCACACAAGCATTTTCAAAGTCTTCAGCGTCAAGCAATTCTTTTTCTTGCTCAATATCCTACCACTAAGGAAAAAACACTTTCCGATGCAACGGTGGACACAGAGCCGGGGGGAGGGGGGGGGGGTAGATCTTTTGCCATGTGAGAAAGAATAAGATATGAACTTTCACTGTGTTTCCACTATGATAACACATCAATCTTCTGTAGGATTGAAGGTTGTGCATTATACCAATGTAATTCTTTAGGTGCATTAGTCCTAATTTTTTTTTTAATTTAATAAGATTCAATACATCACTTGCTACATCTTCAAATGCAATACTCTTACCTCCAGTTCCGGAAAGAGATGATATTGTTCTTGTTTTATGTTGTGTTTGAGAAGTAGGAAAAGTTTTATCATAACTATTATATAAATTATTTAATACAGACTCAAAATTAACTATAAATACATGGTGATCATAAGAATCAACTCCAATATAACTATAAAACAAATCAATCAAATTTTCATACCATCTAACTTGATACGAGGATCCATTACAATAGCAACACAATACAACATTGGAATATAATGAAAATATTTTATAAAGCGGGAACTACAATTAATACAATCAAAGGGTCATGCATCATTTCTTGAAAAGTTTTTATCGTAGTAACTACTGTAAGGAAAATATCACTAGAAGTGGATGCATAAGATTTTGAAATTTTAATGGTTTCAGTTTGGAGAAGGTTGTAAATTTTTTAACAAACTTTCAGCAAACTCCCAAGATTCTTCATTCATACAAAAAATTTCATGTTTTTTGTAACACAAAAATCATTTATAACTGATTTGTATTATCTAACAACAATAAGTAGGTCGTAAGTAGAATTCCAACGATGTTTAATATCTTTAGGGAATTTTCTAAAATGTATTCCCTTAAGCTTACACCATTGTTTGAATGCTTGAAGAAGACCACTTAAATCTATGAAATGCACACAATCTCTTATTGCACTCATATATGGTTTAGCTATGTTCAATGCATCTTGCACACACAAGTTGCGAATATGACATGCAGATCTAACATGAAATATTTCGGGCTCTATCGGCTTAAACTCTTGAATTAATGAATAAACTACATTGTATTATTGATGGCATTATCAAAATCAATAACAATTTTTTTCACGAATAGGAAAAATAGTGCATGCTTGTATGATATATGATGTGATAGACGCAATATTATGAGGGTACATCAAATATCTAAATTGTATAATCCTCTTTTGAATGATCCAATTAGTATCAATTCAATGACATGTTACACACATAATTTGAACATCATTACAAACTTTCCACCAATCGGAGGTTAATGAAACCTCACAAGTTAAACAATGCAAAATAGCAATAAAAAAATCTTTAGCCTCTTGATATATTTGAAAAAAATCAAATTTAACGGTGTTTCTAGGAATTCGTTTGTAATGGGGGTTTAGAGCAGTTTGGTTAAAAGTCTCTAGGTTCCTACTGTTTGAATAAGAAAATGGTAAATTATCCTTAATAACGAGTTTGGACATTTCCATACGCACGAGATCATTATCATAACTATGGCTATCTACATGACCGGTCATATGGTTGATTTTTTGTTGAGTAAGATAATATTCTAATAGGTCTGGGTGTGATTTTGTCAAGTATCGCTTAAGTGTATCGGTCCATGCACTCATTTTTCATTTGTAAGCGATTTTATACTTTTTACATACCTTATGACCCTCTTTTGGCTTGGACTGAGATGAACAAATGTATAATTGTAACACCCCACAGTTTATTTTTAATTAAAAATGTATTTTTAAATTTTGCACTTATGATGCACGTGCAAATTTTTACTCTCATTTTGTTATTCTCATTTACAAACTTTTAGCATGCATAAGTTTTAATTAGCCTTCTTTTGATCCATGGACCTATAGAATAAAATCTAGCCCATTAGGAGAGGAACCCACTAAATAATTAAATTAATTAATTAAGAAATGAGCCCTTAAAGCAAGCCCACTATTAAAATCACAAATTAAGTTAAGCATGCACTAATACAGAATAAGTTACAAATGTTAGTACACATTTAGAGTTATAGAAATGTATTCATATTTGTTTATGCATGTGTGCATGCATACACCAATGTACTTGGCCGGATTTGTGGGCTAGGGGATGGCCGGTTTTGGAGAGGGGAGGAGAAGGGTTTGGGGGTTGAGTTTGTGAAGAGTGGGGAGGTGGAGAGTTGTAGGTTTTAGGAGTTTAGAACATAAAGAGTTGTAAGAATTAATATGGAGAGTTATTAGGTGTAAAATTATGCATAATAGACCCTAACCATACCCTATAAATAGAGCCTCATTTCCTACTTTTCCATGGCACCAAAAATATTATCAAAATCAAAAGAAAGAAAGAAAGAAAGAAAAGAAAGAGAGTAAGAGAATTCTATTTTGCTTGGAGGAAATTCTTGCTAGGAGGAGAGACCATTGCTTGGAGGAGAAGCCTTGCTAGGAGCTAGGAGTTGTCTTGGAGCTAGAAGTAGTGTTCCATCCTTCCCTTCATTTGTTCAAGCTTCACATAAGGTGGGTGATCTCATTATTTTCTAATGTAGGATATGTATGTTAAAATGAGCATCATAAGAAGAATTGGATGAGAAAATTATAGAATCCATGTTAGTGTAGTATGATATGTATGAAAGTAGTTTTGTTGTGTTTAAGAAATAAATACCATGCTAATTAATGATAAGAATCCTTTTATGTTATAAACCATATTAGTATGTTGCAATTGTTGTGCTTATCAAATTTGTGGCCACATTATGCTAAGAAAAGAAGAAAGAACGAAATCTTAGTTAGTGTTTTGTAATGTTTCGACATATGCATGTCCTATTTTGAAAGAATATAAACTATTGCATGAAAGAGTATCCTTGTTCAAGTGAATACACTAGTATTTTTATCAAAGTTTAATTTGTGTAAAAATGAGAACAACACTATTGGTTATGAACATTATTCTTTCTTTTGTAAATTTAAGTTTTTAAAGAAAAACCTAAGTCTATGTGAAAAATAAGAAAGTGAATTATTTAAATGAGTGGAAATAGTGTTTTTAATGAATTTGAAATTGTTGTTCACTGTTTTTTTAAAAAGTTCATTCTCAGTCAAGAGAAAGTTTGTTTTAATATCCTAAAAAGATTGGATTATTGGATAAACGAGTTTTTCAAAAAAGAATCAAATTCTTGTTCATAAAAGAGAAGGAGATACAATGTCTAAAATATAATTTGGAAATATGGGAATCTCAGTTTTCAAGTAACTCCGTTTGGAAATAATTTGCATAAACCCAAAAACTGCAGTCTGTAGGTGGAACAGCCGACTGGTAAGTTTTGACAGTCGACCGTCGCGAACCTAGCTGCAGTGATTTCTAGGGCTTTGGACTTTTCGTGCAGGACAGTCGACCGACCCTTTGTCGTAGTCGACTGTCACCACTCAAAATGATGAATTTCTTGAGTTTGGGTTTCATGCGGGATAGTCGACCAATCACCCTATGAAGTCGACTGCTATTGCTCTAACTGATATTTTTCTGAGGTTCTGATACTTCTTTTGAATGAATACTTTGAAGTGAGTCGAGATATTGTAAGAGTTTGAATTTTTTGATGAAGTTGTGTTCTTGAAATAAATTAATTGCTTATAAAGATTATGAATGAGAATAGATCATGAATAGTGACAAGATTTTGATCATTCGTGAATAAGTTGAAAGATGAAATTATCTAGGTTAAGACTTGATTATTAAAGGGTATGTGTACCCATGTTTCTTGTACATAAAAAATTATGATTTAAGTGTTAGTAAGACCTCGATTACCGGCATTATTGAAAGAAAGATATGAGATATGATTTTTTGAGATATTGCGGTGGGGCAATCTCGTATTTTGTGAACAAGTCCAGTAGGAGGTAAAACTGATTCTAGGAATGATAACACATTCATGTCTTGAACTAAATAACTAGGCATATAAGTGAAGATGTAGTAAACTTAGGTAAACGTAAATAGGTTACCTCTATATAGTCGGTGGTGGATCTCCGTGGCTATAGACCCAGTCAGCGGACTGAGGTTGCTCGGCGGAAGACGGTTTTTATATTTAAATCCGGGACTTGGCGAAGTCAGGCAGATAGTTTTCCGTCTCCAATGTATATACGTATACCGGTGTAATACCCTAAACTTTCATTTGAATAAAAATATTTATTTTCACGTGTTGTGCACGTGCCAAATTTCGTATGTATATTTTTTTTTATAAAAATTTCATTTTTTGTAGTATGAACAATTATTTCTTTCTTTTCCTTTATTTTTCTAAAAAGCCTATTTTGTAAAGCCTAAAATATTGTTTTCTTATTTTGAGCCCACTTTAATAATTAAATATTTTATTATTTAGCCCATAAGCCTAAGCCCACTATTTGTGAAGCCCACAAACTTAATTAGTCCTTTAAATTGTCACAACTTGTCATGTCGGCACAAATGGTGAACAATTGATTAATTAAATTTGTACAAATTTCAAACAGGGGGGTACTAGAAGGGCACGCGCATGCACGTAGTGTGCTTTGCACACCTTGGAGGTTGGGTTATGCATAAAGAGAGATGGGAGAGTGGGTGTGTGTGCATGGGTGGTTATTTGTTTATGGGTAGTTGCTACAACTTTCCATCCTATCCTAGCCATCCATCTCCAACCATCTAATGAAATCCTAGCCCTCCAATCCATCCCAGAACTAGTATAAATACCCCCTACCTTCATGCATACTACACAAAAAATTAATTGAAAGGAAGAAATTATATAGGAGAGAAATACATTAGGGAGTATAAGAGTGAGTGCGAGAGTTGTGTGTCCCAAGCAAGGAGGCTGGCCCATCATCAAGCACAAGGAGAGCATTGGGTTTGCACTAAGGAACAAGAAAGAGAGCTTTTGCAACACAATCTAGGAGGAGAAGGCTACTCTCTTGCATTCTAGGAGACTCTAGAATCTTTTATTTCGTTTTCTCCAAAAAGCTGGGTGTTTCTCATGCTTCTAGATTAGAAATCATGCTAGGAACAAATTGAGCAATTATTAAAGAGCAACTAGTTGAAATTAAATTCATGTTTGCCTAATTAGAGAGGAATTGATGATCTAGTAGATGTGTGTTAAAATGGTTGCTAGATTAATTAATTATGAATGAAAGTGAATGTTTCTCTTACTTCTAGAAGTAGACATCATGCTAGGTATGATTTTAATGAAATTATATGAGTCAACTAGTGAGAAATGGGAACCATGCTTGTTTAATTGAAAAGTAGAGTGGTAATTTAGAGAATAGTTGATGGATTGATTGCTGATGAATAATTGTTAATTAATATGTTAGAAATCTCCATGTTGTTGTGCTACATGAATGCTATGGTAAATAATAATGAAGAAAAAAAAAGAGATTGTATTTGCAAACAATTGATTGAATGCATCACGTGTAATTAGTTGTCAAAAAAATAGATTTTTATTTTGTAGAAAGATGAGATTTTTGTGTTCTAAAAATATGGTAGGATGTCAATAAGAAAGAGAACAAAAAATGTAGTGATTTGTGGAAGCCTAACTCTAAATTTTGAAGAAATGTGCTGTTGTTCTCAATGTCGAAATTATGGACATGGAACACAAATTAGGATTAAAATACTTGTTTTATAAAGTAAATAATATTTATAAAATTACTAGTTTACTGAGGATTTATGCATAATAAATTCTGGAAAAATTTGCTTTCAAAAGAGATGAAAAAGAAACAAATTGTTGTGAGAATTCATGAAATATAGATATAAACAGAGAGCTAATTCAAACCTAATTAAATCCCTTTCAAAACGATATGGTCACTTAGACCAATTGGTCGGAAGAGTTCCAATCGCTACAGTAGCGGGGGCCTAATCATTGGTCTCGGGTTCGATACTGAGAATGGAGCTTTCGTTTTTATTATTTTTTTTTGGTTAAAATCCGAAGTACTGAAAGTGGATACATAGGGATAATAACCCCTCTCATATCGCTTCGGTGACTTGGCGCAGTGGTCTTGGGCACTGTTGTTTGGGCCGATGGTTGTGGGTTCGAATTCGGATGGGGTTTTTGGGTTAAAAAAATGTTTTTTTTTGGAAATTTAATATTATTTTGAGTTTTAAAATAGATTAAAATTCAAAGAAAATAGGGAAAAAATTACTGAAATTATTTGGACTTTATGAGAAATTTTTGTGTAACTTTTGATAAAGCGTAATTGAGAAATTGAGACTATTTGCAAGAAAGGACTTCTTTTTTTAAATTAAATTGTCTTTTGAAATAAAGGAAAAATAAATGAGTTATTTTTTTAGAGTTTTAAAATGAGAATTAGTAATGAGGAATTTTGAAATCTTTGATTTGTGTGATTAATAGAACTTATAAATCGTGATTTTAGTACGGATTGAAATGAGAATAAGAGATTCGTGGAATAAATGAACTATTGAATACTACTAGTTGAAACTTATTATTTTTTCGCATAAATTGTGTATGGAATTGAAATATCGAATGTGATGAGTTATGAAAGATGTGGATACATGAATACTATTCTTATGAAATGTGAATTGTGATTAATCAAGAAAAGACTTTATGAGTATGAAAAGCTCGATGTTGTAATTATGAGTTGAAATTGAAAACTAGGGTGTAGCTAAGCCTTATACCGACAATAAAAGAATTGTGGAAATGATATTTGAGATGAAAAGACCAAGGTTTGGGTCATGTGAAATAAATGAATAAGACCGGTATAGTGGGAGTGCTAACCCTATGGGATTGATTTTATTCATGATTCAATTGAACTAAGGATTAGATACATAGTGGAGATGTGATGAAAGTAAGAGAAAAACATTGAGTATGAGGGCCATTGGATTGGCGGCGTGAGAGTATTCACAGGATGTCCCATGATGCGTCATGATAGGGCGTGGATACTTCTCCAGAGCACCGTCCCGGTGGTGACGCTCGAGGGGTGTTTGACGACTACGGGTGGTGTCATGTTTATGGTAGGAGCTGAATCACCACAGGATGCCTGCATGATGAGTCATGTGTCAGTGCGTTGGGATTTCCTCCAGGGTGGCTAGACATGAGTTTGTAAGTCATAAAACATCTAAGATACTTACCGTAGTTATAGTAGTAGATTAAGTCATGACGAGGGATTGAACCCTACAAGATGAAGAACGGTTAAGGGCTTGCCCTCGGATCTATGTAGTATGGGCTGCATAGACTCTGAACAAGTACGCATTAGTGTCATGTAATACAAATAATTGCATTAAGGACTAAGTGCACATTCACAACACGACATCAATAGGATAGTCCCTTTAGCTTTGTTTGTGAACAAGTTCATGGTTTGCTAAGTATTGAGAATCATTATACTGTTTTCGGCATAGAGAGGATGGCCGTATATAATATTTTGTCAGTTGAATAAACTGACACACCCATAGTTTTACATGCAGGGTAAAGATGCTTGACAAATTGAAGTTTATATGCTGCTCAAGGATTGATTCAAATTGTTGTTTTACGTAATTACTCTATAATTGCTTCCGCTATAATAATGTAAAGGTGTAATGTAACTCTGATGTAAGAAATGTTTTTATTTCATTGTAAAATTGTACGAAAGAAGTGTAAAGATCCTGTGGAACTTCGAATTCAGTTGTATTTTGGAATTCGGGGTGTTACAACCGGGGCTAGGGAGGAACTTGCGGGATGATTCGCACGATATGGGAACCGTTATAATAGCCGTCGGGCTGGGACCCATATTCGTGGAATGATCTAAACCTTGTTTTATTACTGGGTAGTTTTCATGGCGAGGGATTGAGCCCTTTATTGTGGAGTACGTAGGCTCTTGCCCTCGGACCTATGTAGTATGGGATGCATAGAATCCGAACAAGTGTGCATTAGTGTCATCCTTGTATAAAAAATGTGTGCATTAGGCATTAAGGCATGGCATACACTTACATGTTTAGCGTAGTCACAATTTAACACTTTATTTGTGCATTCAATCTCTTGTGATTTTTGTTTAAATAATGAGATCGTTATATGTACAACATAGAGAGGATAGCTGAGTATAACACTTTCGTCAGTTGTAAGTGACTGACATGCCCACAGGTTGATATGCAGGTAATGGACTTTGCTATGAAGATGTTATGATGAAATCGATAAATCATTTGATGAAGTTGTAGAAGTTATATTATTGTTTTCAATGTTGTAATCTTTCATTCTTCCGCTGTGTAAATCAAAGATGTATTTGAACTCTGATGATGTTAAAAAGTTTTAATTTCCTTGTAAAATTGTACGAAGTGAAGTAAAGATCCTGTGAAATCTCGAATTTGGCTTTATTTGGAATTCGGGGCATTACAGATGGTATCAGAGCATGCTTCACAAGTAGTACAAATTTATAAGGAACAACACCCTAGAGTGGACACTAGCGTGTGAGTTTCAACTTATAAAGATTTAAACTTATGTTTATGTTGCTTTATAAGATGACATTTTCTCCTCTTTTTCCTAATAAGATGGCCAATCAACATGATCAACAGAATGAGGCTCCTTGGTTTGTCCACCCCGAGGACGAGGAGGAAGAACCAATGGAAGAAGAAGAAGAGGACCCAGAAGAAGAACCAGAGGAGGAAGAGGAAGAACCATTCGAAATAGAAGAAGAATTTCCCGAGTCCAGGGAGATTACTCTACCTCCGCCCGATCTTCCTGAAGATTCCCTAGACGGAGAACTCGTCCCAAATAACCTAAATGACCTTGTTACTTCTCTTCGACGGGAATTAGGGCGCTCAAAAGTGGAGAGTTAACTACTTGGAGTTACAACAGGCACAGGACAAAGAGCGCATCCGGGAACTGAACTTTCAAGTGTGCGAGCTTGAGAAGGTCTGACTAGTGAATGATCGATATTTCACCAAGTTGGACCACATCACTCGCTGGGACAAGAAAGAGCGACAATAGAAATTTGAAGATATGCAGAAGGAAATCCGAGAACTACGGGAAGAGCTCAGAGAAGCCAAGAGAAACCATAGAATCTAGGATGTCTTCTTTTCAAGATGTAATGGTGTATTGGAACAAAAGTTTTTCTTTCTGAATAAAGAGTTTAAATTTTGGAATGAATAAAATTTTGTTGTTAGTGTTATTTGTGATGATTAATGATGAATCTTATGACTCAGAAATGGCACGAAGAATCGGAAACGGCGAAGGGTATAGTAGGGAGAATGGGCTAGACTTGGAAACAGAACTAGCTCGTGTGTACCAGACCCTAAATGCTCTCGCTGCCAATATTCCCGAGAACAGAGGACCAGGGCCAGTTATGCACGTACCTGAAGCCATCAAGCTGGTCGAGTCGTTCAAAAGAATGAAGCCACCGGTATTTGAGGGTCAGACTAATCCAGATGTTGCTGATGACTGGGTTAGGCAAATCGAGACAGTTTTCGAGGTACTGGAAACCCCGGAAGCAAGAAAGGTTAAGTTGGCTACTATTCAACTGGAAAAGGATGCAAGTGTGTGGTGGAAATCATTGAAGAGGAACTTGGGCAACGTACAAATCACACGGGAAGAATTCCTTGAAGAATTCAGGAGTCATTATTTTTCACTGGACGTCCAAGAAAAGAAGGCCATGGAATTCTTGGGCTTACAACAGGGCAGTATGACAGTGCGGGAGTACGAAACCAAGTTCAACCAGCTCTCCAGGTACGTGCCTGAGATGGTACAAGATGAAGCCAAGAAGGTGCACAAATTTGAGCAAGGGTTGAGATCCAGGATGATACCTTTGGGAATTCGGAGATTCGAGAAGCTAGTCAGAAGGGCCGCTACAACTGAGTCTGACATGAACCAGTTCCAAGCTGTGCAAGTCAAGCAGAACAATTGGAACACAGGCAAGAGGCCTGCAGGACCAAGCAACTACAGAAGTCAGCCCCTAGCACAGCGCTTCAAGCCAACACGCACTAATGCTATTGCAGTGGCAGGTAGAATCCACTGGTTTCAGATGTGGAGAGTCAGGCCACATATCCACTGGGTGCACCAAGCTGCAGTCTGTGAAGATTTGTTATCTATATGGCAAGGAGGGCCACTTTAAGTCTAATTGCCCCCAGCTTCAATGGGGAGGACTGAGTAGGCAGCAGTCTAACCCTGGGCAGAAGCAGTTCAAACAAGGGCAGGTGTTCGCCTTGACAGAGGCTGATGCAGATGATGTGGACCATGTGATCACTAGTATGGAGGACGAAGCCTAGTTGATTTGTTATTTTTGCCATTTGTGTAATAAAATGTTATGTAATGAGAGCACTCATATGTAACAGGAGACATTTTAATAAATGGAATAAAAGCTTCGGTGTTATTTGATACGGGATCTTCGCACACTTTTGTGTCACCATCATTTGCAAAAAGATTGGGAGTTGAACCAAAAATATTTCCTAGTAAGGTTTTATCTGTGGCTACTCCTTCAGGAGAGAACTTGACAACCGATCGATACTATGAAGGGTGTGATCTCGAAATCGGAGGCAGGCTCTTGGGCATCAATCTCATTGAATTGGCAGTTCTTGGAGTCAACGTCATTATTGGCATAGACTGGATGTCAGTGTACAGTGCCACCATTGAATACAAGAGCAAAGAAGTTGTGGTGAAGGCTCCAGGGGGAACAGCTGTTACATTCCAAGGAAAAAGAAAGTGTAAGCAGATGGTAGCAGCTTTATCAGAGCAGAAAGTTCCAGAAGAAGTGAAGCAGATCCTAGTTGTCCGAGATTTCCCAACTGTATTTCTTGATGATCTACTAGGGCTTCCCCCTCATCGAGATGTAGAGTTCAGCATCACTATTCAACCAGGAAGTGCACCTATTTCCAAGGTACCATACAGAATGGCACCAACTGAACAAGATGAGATCAAGAAACAGATCGAAGGATTGTTGAGCAAGGGATACATAAGGCCAAGTGCATCACCGTAGGGAGCCCCAGTTCTTTTAGTGAAGAAGAAGAATGGATCAATGGGGATGTGTATCGACTATAGAGATTTGAACAAGGTTACTGTACAGAACAAGTACCCCATTCCTCGAATCGATAACTTGTTCGACCGTTTACAAGGAGCAGCAGTTTTCTCCAAAATAGATCTGCGATCAGGATATCATCAATTCCGAGTGAAAGAAGAAGATGTGCACAAAACAACTTTCAGAACCAGACATGGTCACTATGAGTTTCTAGTCATTCCTTTGGAGTCATAAATGCACTGGCTATTTTCATGGACATGTTGAACAGAGTTTTGTGGCCTTTCATCGATTCTTTTGTTGTAGTATTCATCGACGACATATTGGTCTATTCCAAGACAGAGAAGAAACATGTCGAACATTTAGCAGAGGTTCTGAAGAAGCTACATGAGCATCAGCTATATGAAGAGTTATCCAAGTGTGACTTTTGGAAAACCGAAGTCACCTTCCTGGGTCACATCCTTTCTAAGGAGGGAGTAGCTACTGACCCGCAGAAAATTGAAGCTGTGAAAGATTGGCCAAGACCGACCACAGTAAAGGAGATCAGGAGCTTCTGGGCTTGATTGGATATTACAGAAGGTTCATTCAGGGTTACGCCCAGCTAGCGGTGCCACTCACAGGGCTCACAAGGAAGAATGCGAGTTTCAAATGGTCGGAGTAGTGTGAAGCTAGTTTCCAAGAGTTAAAGGAAAGGTTGACTACCGCTCCTATTTTGGCATTGCCAAGAGCAGGAGTCGACTATGATATCTACAGCGATGCTTCTCATCACGGATTGGGCTGTGTGCTGATGCAGGAAGGGAAGGTAATTGCTTATGGGTCTAGGTAGCTGAGACCACATGAAAAGACTTATCCAACCCATGATTTGGAGCTGACAGCAATCATCTTTGCGTTGAAGCAATGGAGGCATTACGTGTACGCAGAAAAGGTCAACATGTACACGGATCACAAAAGCCTAAAATATATCTATCAACAGAGGGGCCTGAATCTGAGGCAAAGGAGATGGTTAGAAGTGTTGGAAGACATCCGACCTGAGATCAAATACAATCCAAGCAAGGTGAATGTTGTGGCAGATGCGCTCGGCAGAAAGTGTAGCTTGTCTCGGCTGATCACAACTCAGAAGGAATTGGCAGAAGAGCTTGACCGAGCCGGGATTGAAGTGGTCTTACAAGGTGTGGAAGCTTCCTTAGCTCAATTAAGGATTCAACCCACTTTAAAAGACAGGATTATCACCGGTCAGAAGGCAGATCTAGAGATCCAGAAGCTGATAGAGCAAGTTGGTATTGGCAGATTGTCAGAGTTTCAAGTGAAGGATACAGTGCTGTGGTATGGCGAGCGGCTGTGTGTGCCAGATCTAGCAGAGCTGAAAGAAAGCATTCTTTAGGAGGCACATGCTACATTGTTATCAATACATCCAGGGAGTACCAAGATGTATAAGGATATAAAGCTATACTTCTGGTGGCCAGGGATGAAGCATGAGGTAGCCGAGTTTGTTGCCAAATGTGCAATTTGTCAGCAGGTCAAGGCAGAGAATCAGAAGCCCGGCGGGTTGTTGCAGCCATTACCCATCGCAGAGTGGAAATGGGATTGTATCAGCATGGATTTCATCACAGGCTTACCCAAGAGTTCCAAAGGCAATGATACAATTTGGGTGATAGTGGACCGACTCACCAAGTCAGCTTACTTCTTAGCAATGAAGCTTACTTGGTCAATGGAGAAGCTGGCAGAGATGTAGGTGAGATTGTGAAGCTGCATGGAGTTCCACTATCAATAGTATCCAATCGAGATGCACGTTTCACTTTGCATTTCTGGAGAAGTCTTCAAGCAGATTTGGGGACAAAGACTAATTTCAGTACCGCTTTTCACCCTCAAACTGATGGGCAGACTGAGAGAGTCAACAGGGTGCTGGAAGATATATTGAGGTGATGTGTGTTGGATTTCGATGGCAGCTGGAAGAGGTATTTAGCTCTGGTGGAATTTGCCTACAACAACAGTTTCCAGGCAAGCATTGGGATGACACCATATGAAGCTCTTTATGGAAGAAAATGCAGGACTCCGGTTTGTTGGTATGAAGTGGGAGAAAGGCAGCTATATGGACTCGAAATTGTGCAGCAAACCTCAGAAAAGATCGAGCTGATCAGAAAGAGGTTAATTGACGCACAGAGTAGGCAGAAGAGTTACGCCGACAACAGGAGGAGAGACCTAGAGTTTGATGAAGGTGACTATGTCTTTGTGAAGGTGTCTCCGACTAAAGAGGTGATTCGATTCGGAAGGGGAGGAAAATTAGCCCCGAGATACATTGGACCCTATAAGATATTGAAGAGAGTTGGGAAGACAGCTTATCGGTTAGAACTACCGGAAGAGTTGTCCCAAGTACACAATATTTTTCATGTGTCCATGCTAAGAGGTTATGTCCTAGATCCGAGTCATCATTTGCCAGAAGTGCCAGAAGGTCTAAAACTGGATTTGAGCAATGCAGAGCATCCTATTGAGATCGTGGATCATCGAGAAAAAGTCTTGAGAAACAAGACGATACCTGTGGTCAAAGTCATTTGGAGGAACCATTTTGTTGAGGAGGCCACTTGGGACTCAGAGGAAAAGATGATGAAAAATCACCCTGAGCTCTTCCGCTGAAAATTTTTGTAAACTTTTCCCTTTTCTTTCTATGTATTTTTTTCTCACTCCTAAGTGTAGTTCCGGGGACGGAACTATTCTAAGGAGGGAGTGTTGTAACACCCCACAATTTATTTTTAATTAAAAATGCATTTTAAAATTTTGTACGTATGATGCACGTGCAAATTTTTACTCTCATTTTGTTATTCTCATTTACAAACTTTTAGCATGCATAAGTTTTAATTAGCCTTCTTTTGATCCATGGACCTATAGAATAAAATCAAGCCCATTAGGAGAGGAGCCCACTATTAAAATCACAAATTAAGTTAAGCATGTACTACTACATAACAAGTTACAAATGTTAGTACACATTTAGAGTTATAGAAATGTATTCATATTTGTTTATGCATGTGTGCATGCATACACCAATGTACTTGACCGGATTTGTGGGATAGGGGGGTGACCGGTTTTGGAGAGGGGCGGAGAAGGGTTTGGGGGTTGAGTTTGTGAAGAGTGGGGAGGTGGAGATTTGTAGGTTTTAGGAGTTTAGAACATAAAGAGTTGTAAGAATTAATATGAAGAGTTATTAGGTGTAAAATTATGCATAATAGACCATAACCATACCCTATAAATAGAGCCTCATTTCCTACTTTTCCATGGCACCAAAAACATTATCAAAATCAAAAGAAAGAAAGAAAGAAAGAAAGAAAAGAAAGAGAGAAAGTGAGTTCTATTTTGCTTGGAGGAAATTCTTGCTAGGAGAGCTTGCTAGGAGGATAGGCCATTGCTAGGAGGAGAAGCCTTGCTAGGAGCTAGGAGTTGTCTTGAGCTAGAAGTAGTGTTCCATCATTCCCTTCATTTGTTCAAGCTTCACATAAGGTGGGTGATCTCATTATTTTCTAATGTAGGATATGCATGTTAAAATGAGCATCATAAGAAGAATTTGATGAGAAAATTATAGAATCCATGTTAGTGTAGTATGATATGTATGAAAGTAGTTTTGTTGTGTTTAAGAAATAAATATCATGCTAATTAATGATATGAATCCTTTTACGTTATAAACCATATTAGTATGTTGCAATTGTTGTGCTTATGGAATTTGTGGCCACATTATGCTAAGAAAAGAAGAAAGAAAGAAATCTTAGTTAGTGTTTTGTAATGTTTCGACATATGCATGTCCTATTTTGAAAGAATATAAACTATTGCATGAAAGAGCATCCTTGTTCAAGTGAATACACTAGTATCTTTATAAAAGTGTAATTTGTGTAAAAATGAGAACAACACTATTGGTTATGAACATTAGTCTTTCTTTTGTAAATTTAAGTTTTTAAAGAAAACCCTAAGTCTATGTGAAAAATAAGAAAGAGAATTATTTAAAGCGGAAATAGTGTTTTTAATGAATTTGAAATTGTTGTTCACTGTTTTTTTAAGAAGTTCATTCTCAGTCAAGAGAAAGTTTGTTTCAATATCCTAAAAAGATTGGATTATTGTATAAACGAGTTTTTCGAAAAAGAATCAAATTCTTGTTCATAAAAGAGAAGGAGATACAATGTCTAAAATATAATTTGGAAATTTGGGAATCTCAGTTTTCAAGTAACTCTGTTTGGAAATAATTTGCATAAACCCAAATACTGTAGTCTATAGGTGGAACAGTCGACTTGTAAGTTTCGACAGTCGACCGTCGCGAACCTAGCTGCAGTGATTTCTAGGGCTTTGAACTTTTCGTGCGGGACAGTCGACCGACCCTTTGTCGCTGTCGACTATCTCCACTCAAAATGATGAATTTCTTGAGTTTGGGTTTCACGTGGGACAGTCGACCGATCACCCTATGAAGTCTACTGCTACTGCTCTAACTGATATTTTTCTGAGGTTCTGATTCTTCTTTTGAATGAATACTTTGAAGTGAGTCGAGATATTGTAAGAGTTTGAATTTGTTGATGAAGCTGTGTTCTTGAAATAAATTAATTGCTTATAAAGATTATGAATGAGTAAATAGATCATGAATAGTGACAAGATTTTGATCATTCGTGAATAAGTTGAAAGATGAAATTATCTAGGTTAAGACTTGATTATTAAAGGGTATGTGTACCCATGTTTCTTGTACATGAAAAATTATGATTTAAGAGTTAGTAAGACCTTGATTACCGGCATTATTGAAAGAAAGATTTGAGATATGATTTTTTGAGATATTGCTGTGGGGCGATCTCGTATTTTGTGAACAAGTTCGGTAGAAAGTAAAACTGATTCTAGGAATTATAACGCGTTCATGTCTTGAACTAAATAACTAAGTGAAGATGTAGTAAACTTGGGCAAACGTAAGTGGGTTGCCTTTATATAGTCGGCGGTGGATCTCCATGGCTATAGACCTAGCCAGCGGACTGAGGTTGCTCTGTGGGAGGCGAGTTTTTATATTTAAATCCGGAACTTGGCGAAGTCGGGCGGATAGTTCGCCGTCTCCAATGTTTATACGTATACCGGGGCTATAGGGCACTTGCGGGATGATTCGCACGATGAGGAAACCATTATAATAGCCGTCGGGTTGGGACCTATATTCATGGAATGATCTAAACCTTGTTTTATTACCGGGTAGTTTTCATGGCGAGGGACTGAGCCCTTTATTGTGGAGTACGTAGGCGCTTGCCCTCGGATCTATGTAGTATGGGATGCATAGAATCCGAACAAGTGTGCATTAGTGTCATCCTAGTATAAAAAATGTGTGCATTAGGCATTAAGGCATGACATACACTTACATGTTTAGCGTAGTCACAATTTAACACTTTATTTGTGCATTCAATCTCTTGTGATTTTTGTTTAAATAATGAGATCGTTATATGTACGGCATAGAGAGGATAGCCAAGTATAACACTTTCATTAGTTGTAAGTGACTGGCGTGCCGACACGTTGATATGTAGGTAATGGACTTTGCTATGAAGATGTTATGATGAAATCCATAAATCATTTGATGAAGTTGTACAAGTTATATTATTGTTTTCAATGTTGTAATCTTTCATTCTTTCGCTGTGTAAATCAAAGATGTATTTGAACTCTGATGATGTTAAAAAGTTTTAATTTCATTGTAAAATTGTACAAAGTGAAGTAAAGATCTTGTGAAATCTCGAATTTGGCTTTATTTGGAATTCGGGGTGTTACAATAATATTGCTGGACTGTGGAAGTTTCGGGAAGCAAATGAGTGATTAATGTCTTGTGTTTGGGTATCTTCAACAACAATTTCATCATCGTGTGTATGTGGAACTCGGGAATACTATCAATGTAACACCCCGCAAAAAAGTATATGACTAGTTTGCGTATTAATTCGTACATATTTGAGAATTGTACGTGATTATATATTTTTCATGGTTATTAGCTTTAATTGAGAAATTTTCAAATATATTATATATTCTGAACCTGGTGAGGTATATTCGGGATATCTTCTCAATTAAAATTGTGTGTATTGTTCCAATTGTTTTAACGAGACAATCTTCGGGAAAATAATAATTTTTATAAACATATATTTTTATAAATTCAAATCATCTTATTTTTAAGTATATAGATAGATATCTATATATATATTTGATTGGATCATATTGGACCGTATATGATATACGATCTATAATTGTTTTGAATATGAGTACGCCCGTATATATTCTATAAATATGATAATACATTTTTCTATGGATATATATATATATATATATATATATATATATATATATATATATATATATATATATATATATAATGCCCTGAATTCCAAATAAGACCGAATTCGAAATTTCACAGGATCTTTACACTTCACTTTGTACAATTTTACAAGGAAATTTGAACTTTTTATAATACAATAGAGTCCTTTACATTTATTTACACAGCGGAAGATCAAATGAAGTACAATAATGAAAAATTATACAATTGCAACATCTTTAACATTTAAACAAATCAACAGCAGCATATCAACTTTATATCTTCATGAAAATCCATCTCCTGCATATAAAACTGTGGGCACGTCAGTTGTTTACAACTGACGAAAATGTTATACACGGCTATCCTCTCTATGCCGGATACAGATATTTTATACTAACGATCTAAATACTTTCACAAACCATAACTTGAATGCAAATAAAGTGTTAAATGTGACTACACTAAACATGTAAGTGTATGCAATGCCTTAATGCCTAATACAGATATTTTATACTAAGATGACATTAATGCATACTTGTTCGGATTCTATGCATCCCATACTACATAGGTCTGAGGGCAAGCACCTACGTACTCCACATAAAAGGGTTCGATCTCTTACCATGAAAACTATCCAGTAATAAAAGCAAGGTTTAGATATTCCACGAGTACGATCCCAGTCCCGGAGTACACCGCCCGACTGTTATACAGACTCCTCGTTGTGCGAACATCCCGCAAGTGTCCCTCTAGCTCCGGTATACGTATATATACTGGAGTACGGCAAACTATCCTCCCGACTACGCATAGTCCCGGATTTCAAATAAAGCTCGTCTCCATCGAAGCAACCTCGGTCCCGGAGTACACCGCTCGACTGGGTCTATAGTCTCGAAGTACATCACCCGACTATATAGAGTGCCCCACTTACCCAGGTTTACTACATCTTCTCTTAGTGCCTAGTTCTTAAGTTCAAGACATGAATAAATTATCATACCAGAGTTAGTTTTACCCCCTATCGGACTTAATCACAAATACCGAGATAGCTCCATGGCCATATCTTAAAAATATAATTCAAATCTTTTAATTCAACAATGTCGGTACCCGAGGTCTCACTAAACTCTAGATCACAACCTTTCATGTACAAGAATCCGTGGGTACTCATACCATCAATAATCATGTATTTAACTCAATGTATTCTTATCTTCAACTTATTCACAATTGAATCAATATCTTGTCTTAGCACCATTCATGATTCATTTTATTCACTATCTTTCAAAAGCAATAATCCTTTTCATGAACATGGATTCATCGCTTTAAGTCTTATTAGCAATTTAAGCTCATATGTAGTATATTTCAAACCACATCAAATATTTCAATAAGTGTATAATCTCATCAAGAGGAATCAATTCACATGAATAATTTACTTTTCTTCTAAAAAAATGTCATATACTCAATTAAACAATTTTGAAATCAATAACTCATTTTCTATCTCAATCCCTCTTTTTATTTCTCAAAATATTCATGAAAATTTCGAAAACTATTTTTAATAAATTCTATATCTTTTTATAAGAATATTAGAATTTTCCCCCAAATTTTATTTGCATTAAAATCCTTTCAAAAAAATTAAAAATGTTCAAAAAAAAAAACAAAAGAGGCCACCGGGTGTCGAACCTAAGCCCAACCCGCCGGCTACGCCCAAAGCCGACTCCGCTAGCCTATAAGTCCAAGGGGACTTGGTGTTATAAAGGTGATCCGAAACCCATATATACAGTGCCTCTCTGTTTGTGTGAATTAAAACCGAAACAAAATAAAGGAGGGTTTGTCGAGTTTCGAACTCGCGACCCAAACAGTCTTAAAGAGCCTCCGCTAACCAATAAGTCCAACCCCAGTCACCGTTATGAAATAAAAATGCTAAACTTTTGTTTATAATGCACTGTAATTAATTTATTTCACAAAACTCAAACATATGATTGATCTAATCTTTTTAATTGATCGTAATTATCTCATTCATACTAATTTTACTTGAAAACAGTGATTCACGAATTTCCAAACTTATGTTTTAGACATTTTATCTATATTCCAAATTATCTCATTCTCTTTAATGAACAAGAATTCTATTTCTTCAATTTAATCAAAATAACAATTGTTTATCTCTTACAATCAATTAAAATGATTCTATGTGTATCAATTTAACTTCACAAAAATACATTTTCTACCACAAGAGAAATCTCAACAAATTTTCATACAATTATATATATTTCTACATTTGTAAATTAACATGCATATTTGTTTATGGCAATAGCTCATTATTTCTTTTTCTCATTTCTAACTAACATGATGATAATTTTAATCATAACCAAAATTTACTACTATTCATAGCACATACAATAGCATGGATTCTATTCTTCATTTAACACATCAAATTTAATCTATACTACTCATTAATCATTTCTAGCATGCATGTCTTATATTTTAGAAAGCACAAGATCACCCACCTCTAATAAAGAATTTGCAAATAAGAAGATGAGACACAACTCCCAGCTCCAACAAGCAACACCTAGCTTTCTCCTCCTAGCAAGAGCACTCCAAAAAGCCTCCAAAGCAACAAGAACACTCTCTAACTCTCTTTCTTTTTCCTCTCTATAATTTCTTTTGTTTTGTGTGAAATGAGAAGAAAACTAGGGTATATTTATAGGACAAAAGAATGGCTAAAATGAAAATTTCAACCACCTAATAATTATCCACTCAACCTTTTCACTTTCCTAACTCGCCATCTCTTCAAATCTCTAACCCCCAACCTCTTCAACTCCCAAACCGACCACTCTCTCTCTCTCCTATACACGTGCACGTGTTGTGCACTAGTGCACACACATACACAATTTAATAAAATTCCTATAATTCTAAAATGTTTATTAAAAGTTGTTACATGTCATGTGTGAGTCCATGCACAACTAAAAATAGATTTAATTAATGGGCTTTTCTTGTGGGCTTGCTTTTTAATTAATTAATTAATAAGTCTAGCGGGCTAGAATCTATTCTTAGGTCCATGGGTTTAAAGAAAGGCTAAATAAAAGAATCATGCATGCTAAAATAGTAGATGAGAGTAAGAAAAATAAAGATGGAAAATTAGCACGTGCTAGCACGAGCACATACTTCACTAATTAATTTTTTTAAAAAACATAGATTATATATATACATAATATGTACGTAAAAATTTGTTTAATTAAAAATTATAATGCTTCATGTAAAAATAAAATAAATGCGCACACATTTTATGAAATTCATTTCGAGAAAGAATACGCCCAAATATGCGCATCGAAACAAACACATGCGTCGCGCGTAAAATATCAAAATTACGAAATTCGACGTTATCAACTGAAAAATATTAAGGATGATAAAAAATACAATATAAGAAAACATATTTATTAATTTTATATATTCCACGACGTAATTGCTACGTACGTAGAAAACACGTGCATTATACGTATAATAATATTTTAATCAAAATAAGGAAAAATAAATTTTCGTTTATAAAAATAGATTTGAATACCTAAAATAAATAATTTAAATAACTAGAAAATATTACACGTAGCGGTGGAAACACACAATCGATATGTGCATAAAAAACACGTAAAAAGCACGTAAAAATGTAGGGATTGAAATTTAATATTTTAGTTGATTTAAATAGGATAAAATAAACGGAGAATGCATAAATAGTCAGAAATCACAATATTTAATGAAAACACGTTACAAATATTATCAGTAATAGTACAAAATATACGTGCGTAACACACAATGGCAAAATTGTCATTTTCAATTTTGCGGGGTGTTACAATATATATGAATGTATGTATATTTGGATTGGATTGTATAGGATATATATACATGAATACTTGTATGTATTTTTATATGTATATGTATATGTATGTATTTATTCATATTTGTATGCATATATATTTAAATGAAATGTAATGAATTGAATTTTTTACTTAATAATAAATTGGAGTGTATGTATGTATGTATATATTTGTATGCATGTGTGAGATATATGCATAAATATATGTATGTATATGTATATATTGTAGAGGTGTATAAGACTCACACCAAATCATGATCTTCTCCTAAATCCTTGATCTTGATGAAATCCTAAGGCCAAGATTAATCCCAAAAGTATACAAACTCTTTTTCTCCTTGAAGCTTCTAGCAAAATAAATCCCCCACTCTCTTTCCCTTCCCCCATATCTCCACCGAATTCTCTCTCTCCCCCATTCTCAAGGGCAGCTGAAACCCCATCTCCATCCCCACCTCCATCCTCATCTCATCTCCATCTCCTCCCATTTCTAAACCCAATTTCTTCTACATCTTCTTCTACTTCTTCTACTTCTCCTATTATCAAGAAAGAGAGTTAAAGAGTAAAAATAAAGAAAGAAAGAAAGAAAGAGGGTTTTTTATTTTTCTTATGGGTTCTTGGAGCTTTGGAGGTGAAGAAGAAGTTGAGAGGAGGAGAAGAGCTAGCAAAACTAGAGCTTGGAGATTCTTCAATGGTGGGTGTTCTCTCAACTCTAATGTTATTATTTTTGATTATGATGTTGTGAGGAATGTTAATAATAGCTTAATAGCATGGTTGTATGCTTGGGAAATTACAAAAGAAATGGTTGTAGGTAGTAGAATTGATGCCTTGTTTAGATGTGAATGTATTGTGGTATGGTGTTGAAGTAAGAGAATTTCTAACTCACATTTGGCTTCGAATTTGGCCTTACTATTTATGAGTATAGAGCATACCCAATTTGTTTCATAATTTTTAGAGTGCATTTGATAGCCCAACACAAGTGTGCAATTTCGGACAGAGGGCAAGGGTAAAACTGTGTATTTTCTGTTTTTGGGTAATGGTTAATAATTCATATCTTGGAATTAGTGTAGTATCTTGAGCTCAAACTTTTTGTAGAGATTCATGAATTTGTTAAAAATATTATTTTCAAATATCATATTCTTCAGAATTTATTTGATATTTCTACAAAAATTCTTTTGTTCGACTGGTTGAGATGGCAAACTGGCTCTGTCTAGATTTTAAGTTGAAGTTCAAACAATTTCAATTATTTTTGGGTATAGAATTTGGCAATGAGAATTTTTGTATAGCATCTTCTATGTTTCTAGATCATGTTTCTAAAATTTCAGGATTGTTAGACATCCCTTGATGCTCTTTAAAAATTGTATTGCAAGAGACTGTTTGCACATTGCCTAGAAGGTAGAACTGATTTTCTAATAATTTCAAAAGGGTATAACTCTCCAAGTATTTTGAATCTTGATGAGATTTTTGGGGTAAATGAACTTGTATATGTTTAGTTACTAAATCTTAAGTTTCATCATATTTTGAGGTACGGTTGAATTGATATTGATTTTTGACTACATCATGTTTAGTTCAGCTCAGATTTTAACTAGTCATTGAATCCGTAGAATTCTGGATTTATGTGTTGAGAATCTGGAATAATAATCAACTAGATATTTGTAGTAGAGAGTCTTAGCTTTCCAAAACATCTTGAATCATGCAATTTCAGTTTGTGGTTTGAAAGATATGATTTTCCTAAGTTTGGGATAGAACCAGTCCTACTAAAAAGACTTGTTTTTGTAGAGTAGCTCATTTTCCTGTGTATACCTGGTGAGAAATAGGGGTTTTTCAGTGTTTTAATGGATGAATCTGAGGATGTGATCAACTAGGAAGTTGCAGTAGATACTCCCAGCTTTCTATAGAATCTAAAGTCGCATAATTCCGATAAGTGAGCGAGTTTTTATGTCATTAGCAAGATGCAGCAAATGCATTGAAGAAATGTACAGCTGAGAACATATAGGTATTTTATAGCATCTAGATGGCTGAATCTGAAGGAATGGTTAACTAGAGACTTGTAGTATAGAGTCTTAGTTTTCCAGAATGTGTAAGATTATGCAATTCCAAGTTGTATTTTGAAAGTTATGAATTTTTTAAAGTGCATCAACTGCATTCTTTGAACTGTTTATACTTAGTAGATTGCTAAGGGGTTTCTCACTTTAGTTGGCATAATTTGGGATAGTTGTCAACTAGAGAAGTGAAGTAGAGGACTATACCTTGCTATAGGATCTGGAATCATCGAATTTGAGTTTTAAGATGTTGAATAATTATCCCTATTAAGCACTTCACATTGGACTTAGATGAGATTATTGGTGCTTATAACTCATAATGGAACTATGATCGAGTTGGGGATATAGTTGTACGACTTTTTCACCTCATTTGTCGGGTATAAGGCACTACCTTGAGCACTCGTACTGCTCGCTGAGAGTCGTGGGCCGGGGACATTAGTCGAAGACTTATAGAAGTGTTGGCAATCAAAGAATATTGGTTCGTTGTATTGGTTTTTGGTTGACAGACTCATTGGGGCTCAATTGATTAGACGTTGAACGAGATTGGGATGAATAGCAGATTTTGGTAACTAGATTTTTTTCTTAATTTTCGCTTGAGGACTGAGTTGGTGTTAGGGGTGATACCCTATAATCCGATTTGATCTAAGGGCCAGCACTAGGCAGTGATAAGCAGGGTTGTCTCTTCCTGTCATAGGGATACGGGTCGTGTCTTCTCACTAGCTGAAAACACGGGAGCCGTATCTCGCTCTATTAATTCCTGAGGTACCTTGATAAGAACGAGATGTTCCCTTGTTCTATGTTGGTGGACACGAACGGACCATGGGGCTGCTGTCTCGTGGATCTTCGGTGCCATGGGTATGTTGCGGTGTATGTGTAAGTTCGTCACGGCTTTTGAGAGAGGTCTAGTACGCCGGTAATTAGTGGTAAACTGGGACACCCCGAATTGTTTGTAACCTCCTCAATCATGTTGTACTTATCGGGAACAGGAAGTCTACAATATTAGAATGTATTGCATGGCGAGGGTTTGAAACCCTAAAACTGGAGGAAACGGCTTTATTCGGAGCGTATATAGTATGAGATGCATGCGTGTCCAAAGTCTTACTGACATTAGACTAAGTGCATCTATTTCTTATATATTGTGTACTGTGCATTAGACTTAAGGTCATGGCATACACTGACACTAGGAAATTAGGATGCATGTTTCTGTTTTCATTAAAGGCTGGTTGTGATTGCTAGTTGAAGATCATTATTTTCTTATCAGCATTGCGTTAGTATATGTACTGACGTGCCCACTCAATTAGGTGATGGATACCGAGTCGCGAGTGCAGGGGGATTCAAGGCAAGCAGGGCATCCAAGTGGAGCAGGTGCAGGAATATCAGAGTAGCGCAGCGGAAGATTTGAGCTACAGGGCGCATCTCAGGGAAGTAGCATGATCGCTCTGTGGAGCTTCTAGTAAAGAGCAATTGATTATCGTTCTGGGTGGCAGACGGTAATCGTTACAATGTAGTATCTGTAATAAGTTGATGTAATTTGTATTCCTTGTTATAAGAACAAGATTTCATTGTTTAATGTAATAACTCTGGTGGCAATAAAAGTTTTTAATTTTCATATTTTTACTGTGTTGAGTTGCATTTGAAGGCAAAGATTCTGGTTGTGTCACGAATGTCCGGTAACGGGGATCCGGGGCGCTACAAACAAAGTATCTAATACATTTGGTATCTAATTGTCAAAATGGAACATAATGAGTGCGAGATGTATTGGTGAATTCACCTCCACTTAGACTACGTGAACGTGATGATGTCATTAGTGTATGAAAATTATAAAATTAATATGAAAAAATATATAAGAAATTAACAAGGTACAAATTAACAACTAAGAAATATTGAACTATAAAATATTTAAAATTATACCGCACTAAATGACTAGAAGAATTGCAAGAGAAAAATGAGATTTGAGAATGCTTCTTGAATGCTTCTTCGCTTCTTTTCTTCCAAAAAATTGCAAGAGTAGATTGAGACTTGAGACTTGAGACCTGAATTGGAATGAATTGTTGAAAACTTGAGAAAATTGTTTGGAATGAATTGAAAGAGTTAAGAGAATTATATGACTAAAATTGTATGAAGATGTCCAATCCTAATATTCGAAGCTCAATACTAATGAAGGGATGCTTAAATGGGTAATTGACTCATGGCTTGCTTCCTTTAATTTTTGGGGTCCTTACAATCACTGAAAAACATGGGTCATTACCAGAGGATTAGTGGAGTACCCTACACTAAGATTTTTGGGTTTGTGTCTTGCATACTATGTTAGATACGAAGATGATGAGACGATGGAGGAATCAAGACGATCGGAGACGGAGTGGAAGCAAGGGAAAACGGTCAGCAGTAATAGCAGCAGCAAGTTGCGATCGACCGCCATACTATGCAAGAGTTTCTGAGAGGGGGACGGTCGAAGATGACACGACCATGTCAAGAATTGAGAGGTGAAGGTTGAGTTGTATGAATGTATTGAATTCTGGCTTACTGTAGCTTGTCCGGCAGCAAAGTTGCTGACATGGATTTTGATTCATTCACCCCAAACCTAAAAACATTGGTAGAGTACGGGGGGTGGCATACTATGGGGGGGCAGTATGTACTTTTTCCTTCCTGAAAAGATGGACAATCCTAGAGGTTGAAGATTAATACTCCTAATAAAAGGGATGCTTTTTTTAAGAATGGGTAATTTTTGTAACCCCTGTTTCCGTAAATGCGTATTTTCTATGTATTTTCTGTATTTAAAATTTATAAATTCAGTATTTGATAAATTCGGCTTGGACTTTACATTTAAAATATTTTCTTGGACAATTATATTTATTTTCGAATAATGGATTATTTTAACCTTATTTTCCATTTTCAACTGATCGACTATTTATATTTTAGTCCAAATCTATTATGTTATTACTATTTGGATTTTTATGAATCTGCTGAACTCAAATCTTATTTTGGTATTCATATTATTATTATTTTTACTTTTATTATTATTTTCATTTCTATTATTATTATTGTTGGTGTTACTAATATGATTATTAGTTTTATTTTACTATTGTTATCTTTGATTATCGATTGAAAATCCAATTTTGTTATTATGATTGTTATTAGCATCATTATTTCTATTGTTATTTTTATTAGTATTATTGTTACTATTAGATTTGATTGTTCATGATCAAATGTATATATATGAGCATGTTTTATATATTCTATTTAATTAACCCCTATTGGATCCACTACCCATTGAATAACCCAATACCCTGTTTAATATCCTAATACCCATACCCGCTTAACACCCAAACCCATATCAAACCCATCTGCACCTAACCCTATATATACATATATATATTCAAAAACCCTAATCACCCTTATTCTAACCCTAGCCGTACCTGGTTCACCCCCTACATATTCATCCCTGTGTTTACCGTAGCGCTCACTTTTACCCATCTCCTTCCCTCTCGTTCTGCACCATACCAGCGCTTCCCCGTCGCCACCTTCCTCCCTCCATTGTTGTCCTCCTCGCCCTGTCGAAGCCTTGACTGAAGCACCGCCTTCCTCCCTTCCTTCTCCTCTCGGTGCTTCCCCGTCTCCTCTTCTCCTCCGTCGCGTCATAGGCGATTGCTAAGACTACCACAACCCCGACGTCGCAATGCAGTACAGCAACAGCCTCGACCTCCCCTTGTGCTCCTCTTCTGCAGTAGCAACGCTCAGCCAGTGTAGACCCCAACCTTGCGCTGCCTTCCCTCTCTGATGCAGCCACAGCAGCCTACAGCGCCGCCGGTCCCCCTGGCCGCCGTCGTCAGCCTCACCCTGAGCCACCCTGCCATCCGCCGCTGCAAGTTGAAGCACCATGGGTTGCCGACTAGATCAACTGCTTCTTGATCATGGTGGATCCTCAGCCGTCCGATCCTAATCATCATGATCTTGAACTCCTTTGTTTGGTGGTTGTCCGATCGCCATGGTGATCGCGATCATGATCTTCATCATCAAAGCTCCCTTTGATCGCAGCCGTCCGTTGATCTGGTCTTGATCACCTTGATCTCGGCCATCCGATCGTCGATCGCGATCATCATCATCAAGCTCTTGCATCTAGCCGTCCGATTCTCTGATCATCTTGATCAGATAAGATCTGAGCCGTCGATCTTCATCGATCTTGGTCGACATCAAGATCCGTGCTGGGATCCGTTCCCGTTATTCCTCCGTTGGATTCATCGTCCACACCTCAAGGCAAGTATCTTCTTGTACATTTCGTTTTCTAGTACAAGCTTTTCCTTGAAAATATTGCAAGTAGAACGTGACTCATCTTTATTTATCATTGATGATCTCATGTTTCGCCTTATCTATCACATGATCTAAGAGTCACAACCCTTTGTTGATACACTTGTTCACAACTAGTATAATTATGATACATTTCATGCAAAAACTGTCTTTTTGTTTTCTGTCTTGTCTTGTCTTGCTGTTTTGACCCTGACTAAATCAGAATCTGAACTTGAGTCCTGAATATGAAATGTATCCCCAAGTGTCTAGTTGCCAATAACATCTAGAATTTTTAAATTTCGAGTTACAGTTTAGGAGATATCGTAGTTTTACTGCTGCTGTGTCGGTAATCACAAATTCATAAAAGCTGCTGTACCACTTTGGTTTACAATTATTTTAACTATGCTAGCAGTAAGTAAATGAGTTGAAATTTTCCATGCTGATACTGGAAACCCTAGAGAATATTCCCTAATTTTCTTAGAATTAATTAATGAAGTTTCAAACCTGTTTCATATGCATAAACTCGGTTTTACAAATTCTGGCTGAACACAATTCCTGTATAATTTGCTGTTTTGACATCAATTGCTATAACTTTTATGTGTCTTAATTATATGCGTTGGAACCGGGCATGAGTCTAGTTTATAGGCCAGTTGACGTATCTACATTTTCTATCTTGTGGCAACGGGAATCGCAGTTTTGGTGCAGCAATGTCATGCTGTCCAGAATTGAAATTCTCGTAGTTATTAATAATCTTAATTTGTGTTGACCCTCGAATATGCTTTATAATTATCTTAAACTTGTTTCATGTTTTTGATCATGTTTACTTGACCTGTTTCGCACACTTTCATGCTTGGTTAATAATAATAATAAATAACAAGCTAGGGTTTAAGGGAAAGACCTTAGTAGTGGACGATATAGGTAAGTGTACTCGGAAGGGGGCCCGTGTTTCCCAGTACTTGGTTCATGAACTTGTTGTCTCTTGATGGATTCATGGAGCCATTACTTGGCTCATGAACTTGTTGGATTCATGAACCCACTGTGTGGTTCTTGAACTTGTTAGTGGATTCACGATCTTGTTTCGTGAACTTGATATTTTATTTTCGGATTCATGAACCATGCATGCTTTCTTGATACTTGATGCCTGAGTATACTGCCCTATAAAATCCACCAATAGGCCTAAACGTAACTGATTGTATGTAGTAACCATGTAGTAAAAGTATGGATGCATGAAGTGCTCCTTAAATAGAATTAAACATTATACTTAAGATTAACTTGTCACTTGTACACACTTGATACCTTACTTGACCTTACTTGAGACTTGTTACTTGACACTTGTACATGATACTTGTTACTTGATTCTTGATACCATTACATGTTCACTTGCCACTTGTTCTACTACTAGTACTCGTTACCCAATATTGTCACTTGAGTTGTCTCTCTTGCTAGCTAGTTTCTTGAATCCCCCTACTTGTTGCATCCCTATTATATTATGTTATACATTCTTAATTCCAAATCTTGTTCCATATTTCTTGCACTTGTTTTCATACCCTTGCTATTTGCGGCCCTAACTTGCACTAAGGGCGTTCGTCTTATTTTCTCTATTTTCCCCCTATTTTTTATATTTATATATACAGACTTTGGAGACGAATTGTCTGCTGGAATTGGTAAGCAGACGTTCTAGGCTTCGCTTGGAGAAAAGACTTGCTTTAAATATTTTGTTTTCTTTTGAGTTATTTATGTCTTTGCTATTTGAACCTTGTAACGGGCTTATAGTCCCGAGTTTTATCTTTTGATCCAGATTTAAAAACTACTTGGGATATTATTATTTTTTTTCAATTATTTCTGTTGATTAATAAATTATTTATGCACGCGTGGTTGTGTATATTTTGTTATATTTCTTGTTATGATGCTGAGTCGATCCTACAACTTATGAATGATGAAAATCATTCGCTGGGCTTCGTCATGCGCTCGTATTCTGTATTTTTGGGAAGCGGGGCGTGACAAGGTTTTTAGTGGTATCAGAGCCAGGTTTGGCTAATGTGTTAGTTGAAGAATAAATTAGACATGCTTGACTCAGTCAGGATTAACTCAACATTAAAAAGGCCATGCAAACACATGAACAATTTGATAATCAACTCGATCTGGACAGTAGTCTTATCCCATTCATTTTGATCTCTTCATATCCAATTCTTTGATTCCTTGTTTCCTTTCATCTCTTACAGTCGTCCTAATTTGTTGATTCCATATTGGGTATAAATTCATTCCTTTCGTACACATGTTCTTTTGATTCCGGTGCAAGCAATCTCTTATTTATGCTTGCCTCGTTGATGCCTTCTTATTTCAGCTTGTGTGTCATTCATTGCTTTCCGTGCCTTGCATTCATCTTCATTTGTTGATTCATATTGTGTATCATTCTAGTTGTTACTTCCCTATCTTGTTCTCCTTAAATTGCGGTGATATCCATTCTTTTCCTTCTGCTTGGTTCGTCGATCGGCATCGGTGGATCTTCAACGACATGTTAGGGGCTTGTTTAATTCCTACATTATTGTATATTTTTATGATATATTTATTGTGTAAATTTGCAACACTGCATATTTATTTTCTCCTTCACATTTGCATTGTGCTTATGCATGTATTTCATTCCGTTTTCTCCCTACTTTTATAAATCATTTTCACTACTACTATTTTGTACTAATGTGTTTGATAATCTATACATCTATTTGATATTCCATTGTGTGACTTTCAACTCTATTTCTTGCTTCTACTATTTTTATATCACGAATTTCAAAACATAATATCATACTTAAATTAAATGTCCCATATCCCTGTGCATATTGAAGGTTACATCTTCTATTTCACCATTTCGGTGCAACCTAATGTCGAGATGGCAAACATGCAACTCGATGTCAACGGAGGAAAATTGCCACTGGATGTTGGGGAGGCAAAATGTGCAACCGAATATCTAGACGGCAACCTGTAACCTGATGTCGTGAAGGCAAACATGCAACTTGATGTTAAGGAGGCAAGATTTTCTACCTATTTGCTAATTGATATTTCCAGACTTTTTGCTTATATAATGGAATTAATGGTAAAGAAATATTTTCTTTATGCCATTTTGTTTATACAATTACACTTTATGTTTCCATACAATTTGAACTAGTATAGTTAATTTTACTCTATTTTGTGTTTACAAACTTTTTACATTTATGTTAAGATTGAGTGCACCAACTATGGTCTAAGTTTTCGTTCTTTTGTGAATTACTATTTATTGCCACCGTTTTCCAATTCTTTAACATTTTAGATTTCTCACTTACTTTTGTTTCCACGTCCTAATTAATGATTTGACGCTTACTTTTGTAATATTTAATGAACTCCTTTTAAGTCTTCTTGCATATATATATTTTGGTCTATTTTGCTTGTTACCCTTTAATGTGTTTTTCGAGTATTGATTATAATATCAACATTCACAAATTATTATATATCTTTTACATTCATTGTTATTGATAATTTCTTTAATTAGCTAAACTTGTTCGTATTTCTATGCATCTTGACTGGTTATTTTCCCAAAACTATCTTTTTTTTATATAACCTTTAAAGTTTGTGTTTCTTTGTTGTTTGTATGTATTATCATTATTATCGGTATTGTTAACATTTTTAACTTTATTATTATTACTATTACCAGTATGATTATGATGATTTTTATTACTGTTATTATTATTGCTATTATTATTTTTAATATTATAGTTATTATTATATTTATTATCATTGATGTTATTATTTTTATTTTCAATATGTGTTGTTATTATTATTGTTATTATTATTTTATTATTGTTAGTATTATTCTATTATTATTGATATTATTATTTTTATTATTAATATTTGTTGTTATTATTATTTTTGTTAAAGCCCATTAGCTTGATCTATAGCATATCTTTTAATTATATAGATTGAAGCCAAACTTTATATTTATTTTGCATTATTTATTTATATCTATCTTGAGTCCATACTCTCCTTGATCCTGGTGTCTCAGTCTTGTCTTCCTGCTCGGTTCGTAGATTGGTGTCATGTGGCCTACAACGACATGTATGTTGCTTGGGATATCACCATCGGAGTAGCGCAGCGAAAGCGTGGTGGGCCCATAACCCACAAGTCCCAGGGTCCCCTTGTTGCTTCTAGATCCTTGTAATGTTTGCTTTCCTCTATTCCTTGCATTCGTCCTCATCCGTTGACTCACTGTTTGGTTCAACTCTTCCTTGTTCATCATTTCTTCGATTCTTGCTCTATCTATTTCTTCATCTTCTTGCTTTGTTAACTTGCGCTGTTCTTTCCTTTTGATACCGTTTATTCTTTCATGCATTCCGCCTGACATCGTTGTTATCCATTTCCTTCTTATCCTATTGTTGTCACCAAACTTTTCTTTTGGATACTTTAATCGTTACCCTCCCTTAAGTTACTTTTACCCTGTCCTATGTACCGCCTGAGCAAATTTCGAGAACGAAATTTTGTTGTAAGATGGGTATGATTTGTAACCCCTGTTTCCGTAAACGCGTATTTTCTGTATTTAAAATTTATAAATTCAGTATTTGTTAAATTCGGTTTGGAATTTGCATTTAAAATATTTTCTTGGACAATTATATTTATTTTCGAATAATGGAGTATTTTAACCTTATTTTCCATTTTCAAATGATCGACTATTTATATTTTAGTCCAAATCTATTATGTTATTACTATTTGGATTTTTATGAATCTGCTGAACTCAAATCTTATTTTGGTATTCATATTATTATTATTTTTACTTTTATTATTATTGTCATTGCTATTATTTTTATTGTTGGTCTTACTAATATGATTATTAGTTTTATTTTACTATTGTTATCTTTGATTATCTATTGAAAATCCAATTTTGTTATTATTATTGTTATTAGCGTCATTATTTCTATTGTTATTTTTATTGGTATTATTGTTACTATTAGTTTTGATTGTTCATGATCTAATGTATATATGTGAGCATATTTTATATATTCTATTTAATTAACCCCTATTGGATCCACTACCCATTTAATAACCCAATACCCTGTTTAATATCCTAATACCTATTAAGCCACTTCCTAATACCCAAACCCGTTTAACACCCAAACCCATTATATCAAACCCATCTGCACCTAACTTTATATATATATATATATATATATATATATATATATTCAAAAACCCTAATCACCCCTATTCTAACCCTAGCCGCACTTGGTTCACCCCCTACCTATTCATCCTTGTGTTTACCGTAGCCGCTTACTTTTACCCATCTCCTTCCTTCTCGTTCTGCACCATACCGGCGCTTCCCCGTTGCCACCTTCCTCCCTCCATCGTCGTCCTCCTCGCCTGTCGAAGCCTCGACTGAAGCACCGCCTTTTCCCTTCCTTCTCCTCTCGGTGCTTCCCCGTCTCCTCTTCTCCTCCGTCGCGTCGTAGGAGACTGCTACGACCGCCGCGACCCCGACATCGCAATGCAGTACAGCAATAGCCTCGACCTCCCCTTGTGCTCCTCTTCCGTAGCAGCAACGCTCAGCCAGTGCAGACCCCAGCCTTGTGCTGCCCTCCTTCTCCGACACAGCCACAGCAGCCTACAATGCCGCCGGTCCCCCTTGTCGCCGCCGTCAGCCTCACCCCGAGCCACCCTACCATCTGCTGCCGCGATCCAAAGCACCATGGGTTGCCGACTAGATCAACTGCTTCTTGATCATTGTGGATCATCAGCCATCCGATCCAATTCATTATGATCTTGATCTCCTTTGTTTGGTGGTCGTCCGATCGCCATCTTGATCGCGATCATGATCTTCATCATCAAAGCTCCCTTTGATCGCAGCTGTCCATTGATCTGGTCTTGATCACCTTGATCTCGGCCATCCGATCGTCGATCGTGATCATCATCATCAAGCTCTTGCATCCAGCAGTCCGATTCTCTGATCATCTTGATCAGATCAGATCTAAGCGTTGATCTTCATCGATCTTGATCGTCATCAAGATTCGTGCCAGGATCCGTTCCCGTTATTCCTCCGTCGGATTCATCGTCTACACCCCAAGGCAAGTATCTTCTTCTACATTTCGTTTTCTAGTACAAGCTTTTCCTTGAAAAGACTGCAAGTAGATTGTAAATGTGACTCCTCTTTGTTTATCATTGATGATCTCATGTTTCGCCTTATCTATCACATGATTTAAGAGTCACAACCCTTTGTTGATACACTTGTTCACAACTAGTATAATTATGATACATTTCATGCAAAAACTGTCTTTTTGTTTTCTGTCTTGTCTTGTCTTGCTGTTTTGACCCTGACTAAATCAGAATCTGAATTTGAGTCCTGAATATGAAATGTATCCCCAAGTGTCTAGTTGCCAATAACATCTAGAATTTTTAAATTTCGAGTTACGGTTTAGGAGATATCGTAGTTTTACTGCTGCTGTGTCGGTAATCACAGATTCATAAAAACTGCTGTACCACTTTGGTTTACAATTATTTTAACTATGCTACCAGTAAGTAAATGACTTGAAATTTTCATGATGATACTGGACACCCTAGAGAACATTCCCTAATTTTCTTAGAATTAATTAATGAAGTTTCAAACCTGTTTCATATGTATAAACTCGGTTTTACAAATTCTGGCTGAACACAAATGCTGTATAGTTTGCTGTTTTGACATTAATTGCTGTAACTTTTATCTGTCTTAATTATATACGTTGAAACCGGGCAGGAGTCTAGTTTCTAGGTCTTCTGACGAATCCACATTTGCTATCTTGTAGCAACGGGAATCGCAGTTTTGGTGCAACAACGTCTTGCTGTCCAGAATTGAAATTCTCGTAGTTATTGATAATCTTAATTTATGTTGACCCTCGAATATGCTTTATAATTATCTTAAACTTGTTTCATGTTTTTGATCATATTTACTTGACCTGTTTCGCACACTTTCATGCTTGGTTAATAATAATAATAAATAACAAGCTAGGGTTTAAGGGAAAGACCTTAGTAGTGGACGATATAGGTAAGTGTACTCGGAAGGGGGCCCGTGTTTCCCAGTACTTGGTTCATGAACTTGTTGTCTCTTGATGGATTCATGGAGCCATTACTTGGCTCATGAACTTGTTGGATTCATGAACCCACTGTGTGGTTCTTGAACTTGTTAGTGGATTCACGATCTTGTTTCGTGAACTTGATATTTTATTTTCGGATTCATGAACCATGCATGCTTTCTTGATACTTGATGCCTGAGTATACTGCCCTATAAAATCCACCAATAGGCCTAAACGTAACTGATTGTATGTAGTAACCATGTAGTAAAAGTATGGATGCATGAAGTGCTCCTTAAATAGAATTAAACATTATACTTAAGATTAACTTGTCACTTGTACACACTTGATACCTTACTTGACCTTACTTGAGACTTGTTACTTGACACTTGTACATGATACTTGTTACTTGATTCTTGATACCATTACATGTTCACTTGCCACTTGTTCTACTACTAGTACTCGTTACCCAATATTGTCACTTGAGTTGTCTCTCTTGCTAGCTAGTTTCTTGAATCCCCCTACTTGTTGCATCCCTATTATATTATGTTATACATTCTTAATTCCAAATCTTGTTCCATATTTCTTGCACTTGTTTTCATACCCTTGCTATTTGCGGCCCTAACTTGCACTTAGGGCGTTCGTCTTATTTTCTCTATTTTCCCCCTATTTTTTATATTTATATATACAGACTTTGGAGACGAATTGTCTGCTGGAATTGGTAAGCAGACGTTCTAGGCTTCGCTTGGAGAAAAGACTTGCTTTAAATATTTTGTTTTCTTTTGAGTTATTTATGTCTTTGCTATTTGAACCTTATAACGGGCTTATAGTCCCGAGTTTTTTCTTTTGATCCAGATTTAAAAACTACTTGGGATATTATTATTTTGTTTCAATTCTTTCTGTTGATTAATAAATTATTTATGCACGCGTGGTTGTGTATATTTTGTTATATTTCTTGTTATGATGCTGAGTCGATCCTACAACTTATGAATGTTGAAAATCATTCGCTGGGCTTCGTCACACGCTCGTATTCCGTATTTTTGGGAAGCGGGGCGCGAATATCTGATTCATGGCTTGTTTCCTCTAAGTGTGGGCGCCGTACAATCACTGAAAAACATGGGGTCATTACTAGAGGAGGTTGAGTACCCTACACTATGATGGCCATCTCAAGAATCACTAATGCTACACATACCTCAAATTTTACCATAAACTTACCCCAACCACTGAAAGACAAACCCCCAGCCACTACATGACGAACAAAAATTATTAAAATATTATCCAAAACTTTTCTTTTAGTGGTTGTGGTATGCTTAGGGTAAAAGTAGAGGTATGTGTAGCCCTCCTCCTCAAGAATTGGTTGTATGAATGTAGCTGCTGACTAGGCACACTTAGCTCACACCTGTTAGCAAAGTTAAGAGGTGGTCAGTGATATGTAGCATGCTGAGCTTGGACAGATGAATTTTCTGCCCAAAAATTTACATTTTTATTTTTTTTTTTATGCCATTTTTTAAAAATATTTGCAAAAAGAGAACAGTTGCCAAACTATTTGTGCTTGTGGACTCAACAACTAAACTCGCCATTCCCAACGGCAAATTTAGTTGTTTCATTCTTGCCATTGGGACATGGCGAGTTAACTGCTAATTTTTTGAGAAGCTTGTTGTGTTAGATCCTGTAGGCAAGGCAACAGTCACTAGAGGGGGGGGGGGGTGAATAGTGTTTTATAAAAAATAATTGTGGAATTAAACTTTTCTTCTGACCAGTCGACTTGAAAAGATAAACCAGTGGACTGGGACGGCAGTTAAGAAGAGTATTTTAAAGTGAGTCTGATCAGCCGACTTATAGAAGAGCCAGTCGACTTATCACACAAGTTTTCAGAGAGAAAGTAGTACAAGTCTGACCAGTCGACTTACAAATAGACACAGTCGACTGTCCAGACAAGTTCCACAGAGAACTTAAAAAGCAAGAAAATGAAATGCAAGTTCAAAGAGATACAACCACAGAGTACACACGATGTATCCTGGTTCGGTCCTCCCGACCTACATCCAGTCCCCAAGCAACCCACTTGAGATTTTCCACTATTCTTGAAAAAATTACAAGAATACCCTACGGCGTTGGACAACAACCTTGTCCAACCCGTAGTCCTTTCTCACAACTAGAGAAAGCAACACACTCTTCCACCAAGAGTGAAAATCTGACTCTACTCCCTAGAGTCCTACTCTCCAACCGAGAGGAACCACTCTCACAACCAGAGAGTGAAGAACAACAACAAAAAGTTTACAATTAACCTATAGCCTTGTTGTGGACGTGATTTTATGCGTGGCTATTAGGTCAACTTCTGAAATCAGTCTAAAACGAAACCACTGTTATGCTAGACTGATTTCAGAGAACCAAGACTTAGAAAGTGAATGCTTTTGAATGCTTTTTCTTGTTAAAATCAAAAGCTTAAGAACTTGAGAAACAAAGAACTTGGAAATAAGTTGTTAACCTTTTCCAATTGATTTCTACACTCTATTTATAGAGTTGGAATCACTGGAGGTTGAGAAGCAGTTGTACCAACTGTTAATCAACGGAAATAAAACTTTTGAATTCAAAAAATCAAGTTTTGAAATTAGTAAACTGTCGAAACGACTTGAACAGTCGACTGGGTTGCCGTTATGAGTCGACTGATCAGAGTTTGAATAAGTTCAGACAGTTTCGTACTAGGACAGTCGACTGGTACTTAACAACTGAGATTTTTCAATCTTGTTTCGATCTTTTAAGTTTGAAAAACACTCAATTATTTTAAAGATAATGTGTGAGTGTGTGTGACAAGGCTTTTACAGAATTTCTAAGACTCAAAGAAAATAAAAAAGTTACAATTGTTACAAGACACTTAATACAATAAATTGAAGCATAGGTCTTGTCTTGAGTCTTGAGTCTTGAGATGGAGCTTTTAGCCTTCGTCTTTTTCTTGTAAGCTGGCAACCTTGTAGCTTTCTTAATCAATTAACTATAAGAGCTTTGTTTGTAGCTTTGCTTGATCAACTTGCTTTAAGAACCTTGTAAAGCTTGTTAGAACATTTTGCCTTTGTATATCCTGTAATATTTAAGAAGTAGAACAACAACTTTGTATTGTGTTTTAATCATCAAAATCAAGAATCAACATGTTGTTCCTAACGGCGAGTTCATTTCAAAATTTTCAATGAAGACTCGCCGTTCTCAATGGCGATGACACTAGACTCGCTGTTGGGAATTGCGAGTTTAGTTCAAAATTTTCAATAAAGACTTGCCGTTCCCAACGGCGAGGACATTTATACTAAACTCGCTATTGGGAATCGGCGAGGACATTTATACTAAACTCGCTATTGGGAATAGCGAGGATGTAGAAAATTTCACAGAGTGTGAAACACTTGGACTTAGTGAATTTTCGGGAAAAAACTCCATAGTTCTAATTTTATAAGATACTCGTTGTTCCCAACGGCGAGTTTAGTTAAAAAAATTTCAAATTAACTCACCCTTCCCAATAGCGATGATCTTTATACTAAACTCACTGTTAAGAACGACGACTGTGAAGTTTTTGACATTTCCCAGAGAGCGAAAACTCTCTGTTGGACTTGGTGAAATTTCCAAATGAACTCCACAGAATAGCTTGCTATTCCCAACAGTGAGGACAAATATTTTACACACGCTGTTGGGAATAGCAAGTATACTGGGTCCCTACTTCACTTACCTGACTTAACTCAACTCTTCTCTCATTTCTCTATATCTCAATCTCTCTACCTATTCTCCACATAAACCCAAACCCTAGCTTCTTTCTTCCTGGCATTCATAGAGGTGTGGTGAATGTTTTCATAGATTCCGAAGCACGTTCATTCTTCACTCCTTCTCGGAATCAAGAATATCATCTCCATAAAGATATTGTTTCTATTGTTCAAAACTTATTTCTATTGTTTGTAATTGTAAAATCTGAAACATAATTTTTGTTTCTATTGCTTCAAATTGAACAGTTAGAATTGAGAAATATGAAATTAGTTATTTATAGTTAAAAATTATGTGTTAAATATGTTGGTTTTGTTGACATTTCGGATGACCACATAGTGTTCTACGAAATATCAAATTGAATGTGTATTGATGATCATCATAAAAATTATTTTATTTATTTACGCGTAGGTATGGAATACAAAATTCATGTTTGGTGTTTGATATGACTAAAAATATAACTAAATCAGGACCGTTCAAATCGTGCACGAATCTCAGAGCTCTCAAGGGTAAATCGGTAATTTCCACCTCAAACAGGTCAAAATTGGGAATTGGGTCTTCTCCAAAGCCCAATAACCAAATAATGGGTCTGTCTCACTAGTCAGGGTGGCAACCCATTATGAACACACCCACACATTTAAAGTGTTATTTAAATTCATGGTTATCTATAGAAGATTGTTTAAACCAAATCTCTTATCATGAAGGAATTTAAAACTCTACATCTTATCCAAAAACACCGGGAAGTAGAGATAAATGATTATCTTGAAACTGTTTTCAAATGCGACTATAAATACACCTCTACCCCCACCATAAAAAAAGTAATCAATATTATTTTCACAAAAAATCTTTCATAATCTTTTTGATTACTGACTAGAGCGTTGGAGGGTTCGTCGTCAGGAACAATTCCGGTGTTTTGAACTTTTGCAGGTCAGCGGCAGCATCGAGAAACGGTCAACACCGGCAAGAAGTCCGCATGTTTGCTTTTATTGTTTCTAGAAGAATCTACATATCATCTGTTTGCTCCCACACCGAAATAAGTAGCAACAGATTGGCACCATCTGTGGGAAATAGAAAAAGCAACCCAACCATATTTCATCAGTAAAAGCAATTTCCAGTCATGCCTCCGAAAGGAAAAGGGAAGGTATCGGCGTCCAGCCGAAGAGCCACTCCTCTTCCTCCTCCCCCCCCCACTCCAAGATGTTCTTCCTCAAACAGACCAACAAGTGCAACAGCCTCAGCCTGAACAACCGCCCCCTCAGCAGGCTCTTTCCATGTCTAGAAGGGCTGCACCGGGGGGCTCCCGCCGAAGCCGTCAAAAACAACCCCCTCTCCATGGCCACCTCTCGATCCATAATCCGTCCACCGACTCGGCAGCCTCGCACAACCCTCATGATTCAAGAGACCTCCGTCAGGTCATTGTCAACCGTCAATAAGGAGTCGACCTCCGAACCTGCTTGGATGAGAGGCAAGCCCGCGATGAGATCCCTCATCCAGAGCACAAAAGAAGTTAGAGGGGTCGTTCTTCCCGAAGGAAAAGGCCCAGAAGATCCCCCTCCCCAAGGACTTGGAGAGGGTCCCATCCTCGTCGTCAGCAAAGGAGTCTCACCCCAATGAGCCGAGCAGCACCAAGATTCCGCCAGGGCAGAAGGGCACCAGTCACTCAGGCGGAATTCCAAAACTTCAAAGATGACATCCTGCGATGCCTTAACATCGCTCTGAGCCGCGACCTACATGAACCTAGCCCTCCCCGTGTCACCTCTTATGTATGAGAGTCTCGAGGGTCGATTAGATTTGACCAAAGGGACGACTCGGTCCATCGCCGTCTCAGGGAGATGGAAAGGTGTTGGGACAGAATCAACTGCGAAGAAGAACAACGGACCAATAATTTCTGCCCTAGCAGACCTCCCTTCTCCAGGGCCATCATGGAAGCTCCGGTCTCCGAAACCTTCAAGCCCACCCACTTTGAATCTTACAATGGGGAGTCGAACCCAGCTGATCATATCGAGAGTTTCAAAACTCTTATGATGATTCACCAGGCTTCAGATGTGCTCCTCTGCAAGACCTTCTCGGCCACGTTGAAGGAACCTACGAGAGAATGGTACTCCCATCTGTCTCCAGCCTCCATCTTCTCGTTCGACTAGTTTGAAGAGCTCTTCCTCGCTCACTTCGTCAACAGCCATCGAGCCGAGAAAACGAGTGCATCTTTGCTAGCACTCAGTCAAAGAAAGGGCGAACATCTGAGGGACTATGTTCGGCGCTTTACCACCGAAGCTCAGCTTATCGCCTCTCTTGACCAGTGAGTGGCCTTAGCAGCGTTCCGACATAACACCAACCATGCCGACCTGAAGGCATCCTTCTCCAAGAAGCCTCCTCGGGACTTCTCGGAGCTCCTATTGATGAGTGAGAAGTACATCCGAGCCGAAGAAGCCCCCCATCCCCATGACCAGAAGGAGCCCATGTCTGGGAACAAACGGAAGGGTGCGGATGAAGAAGGTACCAAGAAGCTTCAGAAAGACAACGACGGCCAGTGTCGCCCTCCTCCTCATTTCAAAAAGTTCACCCCATTTAATGCCAATGTCTCGGCCATCATCATGGAGATCGACAAAGAAGGATTACTCCAACCTCCCTCGAAGATGAATACCCCTGGCAAGAAGAGCAACAGAGATAAATGGTATTATTTTCATAGGGACCACGACCACGACACTGATGATTGTCGGGCCCTTAAAGAGAAGATCGAAACCCTCATTCAGAGAGGGCAACTGGCCAAGTTTGTCAGGAAGGACAGAGTTGATCCTCCTCCACCTCGGGGGCCAAAAAGTGAGCTGAAAAACCCGCCGAATCCCAGGACTCCGAACCGAAGGCAATCCTCCACCTCATCCATGGAGGCCCAATGGGGGGAGAGTCGAACTGCTCCCGAAAAGCCTTCATTTGAGAAGTTAACTCAGTGCAGAACCACCCTCCACTCAAGGGCTTCGGAGCCCGTGACCTTTTTAGACAGAGACCTAGAAGGCATCCAAACGCCCCATTGTGACGTGCTTGTAGTGAGTCTCCACATAGCCAACCATGAAGTACATTGAATCCTAGTCGACAATGGCAGTTCCGTCAATATCCTCTTTCTGGAGGCCTTCCAAGGCCTTAACCTGTCTCGAGATCGTCTCAAACCTGCCGGCTACACCCTCCACGGATCCTCCGGGGTGCCAATAACCATCAAGAGAGTCACCACTCTTGATGTAACCGCTGGAAAAACCCCAACAACCCGAACAAAGCCAATGGATTTCATGGTTGTCAACGTAAAAGCTGCGTACAACGCCATCCTTGGCCGGCCTGGCCTAGATGCACTTCACGCCATACCCCTAGTTTTCCATATGAAGATGAAATTCCCTACCTCGGCGGGGGTGGGTGTAACTCCTGTATCCCCTTTTCTTGTATTTTGTACTGTATTTTTTTCTTCTGAGTATCTATCTTGATTGTATTCCTTATCGTGTAATTGATTCTTCGTTCTCAATAAAATTCATCTATTGTTTTTATCGTCTGTGATTTCACTTTTCTTGATTCAAACCCTTCTGTCAATTAATTATCTCTGGATGAATTGTTTAATTCTAAATTTATTAATATCTGATTCATGCCCTTCTAGATCTGGTTTCTAACCCTATCTATCCCATTTAGACCCAAAACTCAATCAATCTGTCCTATTGGATCCTAAACCCGCTGCCCAATACCCTCTTCTTTGACCCAGTCTCCCCAAATTTCTCCCTCACGTTCTCCATATCTGCCCAACAAGCAGATCTCCTTTCCCTTGATTCCTCAAAATCCAGACTTGCAAATCCCATTAAAATCCCAATCTAATTTGTTATATTCCTTTCTACAGTCATTATCCACCTAAACAAACCCTAATATCCCTCTCTCTCTCTCCTATTCACTGTACCCAGACCCCTACTTCCGGCCACCACCGCATCATCCTCTGGCCGTCTCACCTCCCCCCTTCGCGACCTCGCCATCGCGCCGCCCTGTGCACACCCAATCCCCAACGCCCTGAGCCCCATGCCAGCCACTCGTGACTTCCCTTCATCTCGAGCCTCCACAACAGCAACCCCGACACCGCCTGTCACCATCTGCCGTCCTCCACCATCGTCGCCGTCGTCTTCCACCGCCGAGACCCCTGGCTACCATTGCCCATGCTGTTGTGCATGCAATTGATCAGGAGCTCATATAGCCACCCGATTCCCTCTTAATTGTGATCATCACCATCGCCTTGATCTCCTCATGATTGAGATCAGATCTGATAGATCAGATATGGATCATCCGATCCGCACGCTTCCCCGTGTTCATGGATTGCTGAGTATGTGTTCGTTGCCCAGGGATCCGTTCCCGTTATTCTATTCTTCCCGTCGGATTCTTCATCTTCACTCTAAGGCAAGTAACTCGTATAATATTTTTGTTTGTATACAAGTACAAAATATTGCATGTAGTCTCGCTCTCGTTTTGTATTCATTCTCATGATGATCCTTTGTTAAATTTTGATCTTATTTGTTTGATCCATTCATAGTCATGATCCATCATCATAGTTCTCACACACACACTACATGAAAATAATTAGATCTAGATAGTTTTTCTTGATGTATATATACTTGTGCGTGATCTATTGTATGTTGTAGATTTGTTACATGATTGATGTGCTAGATGGGTTATCTCGTTGTAGACTTGTTATTACCCATGCCATGTTGATTTGAGTACCTAACATATCACATTTTACATCATACTCTAATTTGGATATATTGCATAGGATTTGTTTGATTAAATGCATGAAAAGAGATTTCGCTTTGCTGCTGCCCTATTTTGGTTCAACGTCTTAGACCCTGTTAAGATCAGTAAAGTAAATTATTTTGTGAATATGATTCATAGGCCTCGATGTCTATTTTTCAGAACTTTCGACGGATCTCTATTTCGATTATTGATGTGTAAGTTATCGCTATTTTACTGCAGCTGTATCGTAATTTTCAGATTTTGATTTATGTGATTGCTGCATGTTATATTATTTTAAAAACTAATGTTAAAAGTAAGATTTGGACTTAATATTATTCTAGGTATGTCTAGACTTGACTGGGATCAACCCCTAATTTTTTTAGATTTGTTTAATGACTCTTATAATTTATTTCATGCTTATGAAACCAATCGTATAATCTCCAAACTGCATGCTGTTCAGTAAAGAACTCTATTTTTAACCGGATTCCAGCCACTGTTGATTAAAACTTTGTGAACATGAAATATATCCTTGTATGTCTATTTTACAACCCTTTTGACGGATTTAGATTTTGAGTTGTATTTTGTGAATTTTCTCTGCTTTGGTACTGCTTTGTCTGAATTTTCAGATTCATAAATTTGCTGCATCATTCTGTTTTCCAAATAAATTTGACTGTACTATCTGTAATGGAATTTTTTGAAATTTTATATGCTGTTACTAGATATGCTAGGGAACCTTCCAAAATTTTCCTAGATTTAAATATGGTGTTTTTATACTCTTTTCATGCCTATAAATAAAACCTTGCGATTTCTAGCTGAACTTGAATTCTGTGGAAAACGTTGTTTTCAACGTTGTTTCTGTACTTGTTATGTGACTTTTGACAGAGAGTCTAGTTTCTAGATTTTCTAACGGATCTAGGTTTGCATTCTTTTGGCAACGGAAATCTCAGATTTGGTGCAGTAGTGTCTTGCTATCCAGAATTGAAAGTCTTGTTGTCCTAGTCTATTATGAGTTGTTTGTCACCCGTTCGTGTCTTCTATCCAACTTGAACTTGTCTCTTGTTTCTTGCCATATTTTCTTGCCTTGTTCGTGCACATCCATGCTTGCTTTAATAATAATAAGAAGAAATCAAGCCGGAGTTAAGGGAAAGATCTAGTAGTGGAAAATACAGAAATGTGTACTTGGAAGGGGGACCCGTGTTTCCCACTTGCTTACCCGACTACATGCTTTCCTACAGGAGAGGTGTACTCGGAAGGGATCCACATATCCTACTTGATACTTGATACTTGATACTTGACACGTGATTACTTGACACTTGATACTTGATACTTGACACATGATTACTTGACTACTTAATACTTGAGACCTGAGTACATGTCCATCTATGATCCACTACGAAATCGAAATGCAACTTGTTGGAATGTAGCAATCATGTGGTAAAAATTTGGGATGTATGAAGTGCTACCTAGATAGGATTAGATACAAGACTTGAAAATAATATGATCACTTGCTCATTCTTGTTACTTGTACATGCTACTTGATACTTGTTACTTATTTGCATGCTACTTGATACTTGATACTTGATACTTGATACTTGTTACATGCCACTTGCACCTTGTTATCTCACCATGTTACTTGATTCTATTCTTGATTTAGAGTTAGTTGCTCTATTTTGCTGTCACATTTCTTCCATACTTACTTTAGTACTTGCTTCTTGTTGCTACTCTGTATATTCCTTATCTGCTTTCCGTACTTGTTGCCTGCACTACATGCGGCCCGTAACTTGCACTGACGGGCGTTTTGTTTCGTGTTCTCTTTTCCTACAAATTGTCAATTTGCAGACTTTGGTGACTAACTGCCTGAAGGTGTAAGTGATCATGTGTTCTAGGCTTGGCCAGAGCTCCTGCTTGAGTTATTTCCTGTTTTTAAAAAAATTGTATTTGCTGCTACTTGAGTCTTGTATTGGGCACTTTTTCCCCAAGATATATAACTTGTTGTTTCCCGATTTAATTATTTGAGCATTATGTATCTTGTTTTCAAGTAATTCCGTTGGTTATATAAACTTGTTCATGCATGCGTGGATGATTCCTTCTTGTTACTTCTTGTTATTTCTTGTATATTGTTGCAAAGATCCTTACAGCTCATGAATGGTAAAAGCCATTCACTGGACTTGTGTCGCGTATCCGTATTCCGTATTTCTTTTTGGGAAGCGGGGCGTGATAGGGTTTCTAGTGGTATCGGAGCCCAGGTTTGGCTAATGTATTAGTTTGACTAATATGTTAGACAAGTTTGGCTCAATCAGGAATTGGCTCAACAGTAAACAGACCACGCAGTAACATGAACAATGATAATCAACTCGATCTGGATACTAGTCTTGTTCCGTTCATTTTGATCCCTCTTTAATCATTATTCTCTTTTCCCCTTGCCTTTTGACTCTATCCTAGGTATTATCTTAGTTCGTTCTTTCCCTGCCCAAGTCCTCTTTGATTCCGGGGTGACCCATTCCTTTGTCTTTTCCCGCTTCATGGATCAACATCAGCTGGAGTGCAGCATCATGCTAGTGGCTTGGAACATTGTCATAGGTGGTATTGTTGTCGTCTGTTCCCAGGAGTGCAAGCAGAGTTCTGTGGTTATTGGTGGCACAGATTTCAAGCCTGACCTGATCGTAATTGGGAATTCTGGATTTGACGTCATTCTCGGTATGAATTGGTTGGGTGAGTCCCATGCTGTCATAGATTGCCAAGCTAAGAAAGTTGTATTCAGAATCCCAGGTCACACAGAGTTTGAGTTCCTTGCTGGGGAGACACTCCTTGGCCAAGCTAAGACTGCAGTTGATCAGGAGAGAGACTTGTGCTATGGAGTTGCAAGCATGCTGTGAGGCTGCGCCTCTAGTAGTGCAGGATTTTTTGGATGTTTTTCCTGAGGAGTTACCTGGGCTACCCCCAGATAGGGATGTGGAATTCAGTATTGAGGTTCAACCAGGTACTGCACCAATATCGAAGAGTCCCTACAGAATGGTACCAGTTGAGCTAGCGGAGCTGAACCAGGGATTGCTAGATTTGAGATTCATCAGGCCCAGTGTTTCACCATGGGGAGCTCCAGTCCTATTTGTCAGTAAGAAGGATGGAAGCCACAGACTGTGCATTGATTACTCGGATTTGAACAGTGTTACTGTGAAGAATTGGTATCCGCTGCCCAGAATTGATGATTTGTTTGACCAGTTGGGTGGTGCATCAGTCTTTTCGAAGTTGGATCTTCGCTCAGGGCATCATCAGGTCAAGGTGAAAGCGGCTGATGTGCAGAAGACAACCTTCAGAACAAAGTATGGGCATTATGAGTTTCTAGTGATGCCTTTCGGAGTCACGAATGCGCCAGCTGTGTTCATGAGTCTGATGAACAGGGTCTTTTCCCCATTCTTGGATAGATTCGTGGTGGTCTTCATATATATTCTGGTGTATTCTCGGAGGAACATGCTAAACATCTAAGGTTGGTCCTACAGACTCTGAGGGAGAATCAGATCTATGGGAAACTCAACGAGTGTGAGTTTTGGCTGGACTGAGTTACCTTTTTGGGGCATATCATCTCGGGTGAGGGAATCTCAGTTGACCCATCCAAGATTGCGGCAGTGAAAGATTGGCCAGTGCTTAAGTCAGCTTCAGAGGTGAGAAGTTTCCTTGGACTAGCTGGATATTCTCAGAAATTCGTCCAAGACTTTTCGAAGATGGCTGGGCCACTGACTAAGCTGACAGGGAAGGATAAGAAATTTATCTGGGATGGGATTGCAGAGAAGCTTTTGTAGAGTTGAAGAGCAGGCTGACATCAGCGCTAGTGTTAACTATTCCGGATGGTACAGGTGGATTTGTGGTTCACTGTGACGCTTCTAGTAAGGGTCTTGGTGCAGTGTTGATGCAGAAGGGCCGAGTTATTGCTCATGCATCGAGGTAGTTGAGGCCACATAAGAGGAACTATCTGACTCATGATTTGGAGTTGGCAGCGGTGATCTTTGCTTTGAAGCTGTAGAGACACTATTTACTTCGAGACCGAGTGGAAATCTTTACCGACCACAAAAGTCTCTAGTATGTTTTCACCCAGAAGGAATTTAACATGAGGCAGAGGCATTGGTTGGAGTTAATGGCCGACTATGATGTTAATCTGCAGTATCACTCCGGTAAGATCAACTTAGTACCAAATGCTTTGAGCAGGAGACCAGTTGCCATGTTCCTGACTCAGCAGAGGGAACTTGTTGAGCAGATGAGGAGATTGGAATTGGATGTGATCCTACCGAGTTCTGATCGGAGTTGCATGATACTTCAGCTTCAGTCATCTCTTGTTGAGCAGATTAAAGGGGCACAGGCCGGTGATGAGCAGTTGCAGAAATTCAGAGCAGAGGTTGAGGCAGGTTCCAGAACAGATATGGTTGTTCATTAAGATGGATCGCTTCGTTTTGGGTCCAGGTTGTGTGTTCCGAAGGGTGAAGTTCATCAGAAGTTGCTTGAGGAAGCCCACCCGTCGTCGTACTCTATTCATCCCGATGGTACTAAGATGTATCGGGACTTGAAGCTTCACTTCTGGTGGCATGGTCTGAAGAGGGTCGTAGCTAGATTTGTGTCTCAGTGCTTGATCTGCCAGCAGGTGAAGGTAGAGCATCAGAGAACCGCCAGACTTCTTCAACCTCTTCCCATTCCAGAATGGAAGTGGGAACACATCACGATGGATTTTGTGACCGCCTTGCCAATGATTCCCAATCGTCACAACGCCATTTGGATGATTGTGGACAGATTGACGAAGAGTGCTCACTTCATTTCCTTCAGAGTTGGGCAGTCTACTAAGAGCCTAGTAGAGAAGTACATGTAAGAGATCATCAGGCTTCATGGGGTTCTAGTCAGTATTTTATTCGACAGGAATACGAGGTTCATATCTCAGTTTTGGGAGAGTCTTCAAAGTAGTCTGGGGAGTAAACTAAAGTACAATACAACTTTTCATCCTCAGACCGATGAACAGTCAGAGAGGACCATCCAGACTCTAGAGGACATGTTGAGGTCCTGTGTGCTGCAGTTTGGTGGATCTTGGGAGGAACATTTGCATCTTGTAGAGTTCTCGTACAATAACAGCTATCAGGCCAGTCTTAAAGCTGCATCGTACGAGGCACCTATATGGTCGGAAGTGTAGATCACCAGTGTGCTGGGATGACATTGATGAGAGGAAGTTGTTAGGTCCGAAGTTGATCACCAGGACTGTTGATGTGGTGACTCAGATCAGGAAACATCTTCAGGCAGCACAAGACAGGCAAAGGAGATAGGTAGATGTCCATAGAAAAGCTTTGGAGTTTGAGGTTGGTGACCATGTTTTCCTTAAGGTATCGCTGTGGAGAGGTGTCATTCGGTTTGGTGGTGGGGGCAAGCTAAGCCCCAGGTTCATCGGGCCGTTTGATATCCTGGGACGAGTAGGAAAGGTGGCATATCGTCTTGCATTGCCACCGGCTTTATTTGGGGTGCACGACATCTTCCATGTCTCATAACTCAGGAGGTACATCCATGATGAGAGCCATGTGATAGACTATTCAGAGTTGTCCGTGCAGCCAGATATGTCTTGTGAGATTCTGCCTGTTGCTATTTTGGACCAGATGGAGAAAGTGCTAAAGAACAAGGTTATCAAGCTGGTTCGAGTTTCTTGGAATCCTCACTCGCCGTGTGAGTCGACTTGGGAATTAGAGGAGGAGATCCAGCAAAAGTTTCCTCATTTGTTTGTGTAGCTTTTGTTTTGTTGTTGTTTTCTTTCTTTTCTTTCGGAGTTACCCTATATACTTCTTGTTTGAATTTCGAGGAAAAAATTCTTTTTGTTAGGTGAGTAGGATTTGTAACTCCTGTATCCCCTTTTCTTGTATTTTGTACTGTATTTTTTATTTCTTTCTTCTGAGTATCTATCCTGATTGTATTCCTTATCATGTAATTGATTCTTCGTTCTCAATAAAATTCATCTATTGTTTTTGTCGTCTGTGATTTCAATCTTCTTGATTCAAACCCTTCTGTCAATTAATTATCTCTGGATGAATTGTTTAATTCTAAATATATTCATTCATGGCCTAATTGTTTAATATCTGATTTCTGCCCTTATGGATCTGGTTTCTAACCCTTTCTATCCCATTTAGACCCAAAACTCAATCAATCTGCCCTATTGGATCCTAAACCCGCTGCCCAATACCCTCTTCTTTGACCCAGTCTCCCCAAATTTCTCCCTCACGTTCTCCATATCTGCCCAACAAGCAGATCTCCTTTCCCTTGATTCCTCAAAATCCAGACTTGCCAAATCCCATTAAAATCCCAATCTAATTTGTTATATTCCTCTCTACAGTCATTATCCCCCTAAACAAACCCTAATCTCCCTCTCTTTCCCCTTTACTGTACCTCGACCCCTACTTCCGGCCACCACCACGTCGCCCTCTGGCCATCGCACCTCCCCCCTTCGCGACCTCGCCGTCACATCGCCCTGTGCACACCTGATCTCTGATGCCCTGAGCCCCACACTAGCCACCCGCGACTTCTCTTCATCCCGAGCCTCCACAGCAGCAACCCCGACGCTGCCTGTCACCGTCTGCCGTACTCCGCCATCGTCACCGTCGTCTTCCACCGCTGCGACCCTTGACTGCCATTGCCCATGCTGTGGTGCATGCAATTGATCAGGAGCTCATCTAGCCGCCCGATTCCCTCGTGATCGTGATCATCACCATCGCCTCGATTCTCCTCTTGATTGAGATCAGATCAGATAGATCAGATCTGGACCGTCCGATTTGCAAACTTCCCGTGTTCGTGGATTGTTGAGTTTGTGTTTGTTGCCCGGGATCCGTTCCCATTATTCTATTCTTCCCATCGGATTCGTCATCTTCACCCTAAGGCAAGTAACTCGTATACTATTTTTGTTTGTATACAAGCACAAAATACTGCATGTAGTCTCGCTCTCATTTTGTATTCGTTCTCATGATGATCCCTTGTTAAATCTTGATCTCATTTGTTTGATCCATTCGTAGTCATGATCCATCATCATAGTCCTCACACATACACTACATGAAAATAATAAGATCTAGATAGTTTTTCTTGATGTATATATACTTGTGCGTGATCTATTGTATGTTGTAGATTTTTTACATGATTGATGTGCTAGATGTGTTATCTCGCTATAGACTTATTATTACCCATGCCATGTTGATTTGAGTATCTAACATATCATATTTTACATCATACTCTAATTTGGATATATTGCATATGAGTTGTTTGATTAAATGCATGAAAAGAGATTTCGTTTTGCTGTTGTCCTATTTTGGTTCAACGTTTTAGACCCTGTTAAAGTAAGTAAAGTAAATTATTTTGTGAATATGATTCATAGGACTCGATGTCTATTTTTCAGAACTTTCGACGAATCCTAATTTTGATTTTTGATGTGTAAGTTATCGCTGTTTTACTGCAGCTGTGTTGTAATTTCTAGATTCTGATTTATGTGATTGCTGCATGTTATATTATTTTTAAAACTGATGTTAAAAGTAATATTTAGACTTAATATTATTTTGTGTATATCAAGACATGACTGGGATAAGCCCCTAATTTTTGTAGATTTGTTTAATGAGTCTTATAATTTATTTCATGCTTATGAAACCAATCGTATAATCTAAAAACTGCATACTGTTCAGTAAAGAACTTTATTTTTAACCTGATTCCAGCCACTGTTGGTTAAAACTTTGGGAACATGAAATGTACCCTGGTATGTCTATTTTACAACCCTTTTAACAGATTTGGATTTCGAGTTGTATTTTGTGAATTATCTCTGTTTTGGTATTGCTGTGTCTGAACTTTCAGATTCATAAGTTTGCTGCATCATTCTGTTTTCCAAATAAATTTGACTATACAATCTGTAATGGAATTTTATGAAATTTCATATTCTGTTACTAGACATGCTAGGGAACCTTGCAGAATTTTCCTAGATTTAAATATGGTGTTTTATGCTCTTTTCATGCCTATAAATAAAACCTTGCGATTTTTGGCTGAACTTGAATTATGTGTAAAACGTTGTTTTGAAACATGTTGCTGTACTTGTTATGTGACTTGTGTATATACGCTGGATTCAGCAGAGAGTCTAGTTTCTAGATTTTCTGACGGATCCAGGTTTGCATTCTTGTGGCAACGGAAATCTCAGATTTGGTGCAGTAGTGTCTTGCTGTCCAGAATTGAAAGTCTCGTTGTCCTAGTCTATTATGAGTTGTTTGTCACCCGTTCGTTCTTCTATCCAAATTGAACTTGTCTCTTGTTTCTTTCCATGTTTTCTTGCCTTGTTCGTGCACGTCCATGCTTACTTTAATAATAATAACAAGAAATCAAGCCGGGGTTAAGGGAAAGATCTATTAGTGGAAAATACATAAATGTGTACTTGAAAGGGGGGCCCGTGTTTCCCACTTGCTTACCTGACTACATGCTTTCCCACAGGAGAGGTGTACTCGGAAGGGATCCACAGATCCTACTTGATACTTGATACTTGACACATGATACTTGATACTTCATACTTGATACTTGACACATGATACTTGATACTTGATACTTGACACGTGATTACTTGACTACTTGATACTTGATACCTGAGTACACATTCTTCTATGATCCACTACGAAATCTAAAAGCAACTTGTTTGAATGTAGCAACTATGTGGTAAAAATTTGGGACGCATGAAGTGCTACCTAGATAGGATTAGATACAAGACTTGAAAATAACATTATCACTTGCTTATTCCTGTTACTTGTACATGCTACTTGATACTTGTTACTTGTTTGCATGCTACTTGATACTTGATACTTGTTACATGCCACTTGCACCTTATTATCTCATCATGTTACTTGATTCTATTCCTTGATTTAGAGTTAGTTGCTCTATTTTGCTATCACATTTCTTCCTTGCTTACTTTAGCACTTGCTTCTTGTTGCTAATCTGTATACTCCTTATCAGCTTTCCGTACTTGTTGCCTGCACTACATGCACCCGTAACTTGCACTGACGAGCGTTTTGTTTCCTGTTCTCTTTTCCTGCAAATTGTCAATTTGCTGACTTTGGTGACCAGCCTGAAGGTGTCAGTGACCAAGTGTTCTAGGCTTGGCTAGAGCTCCTGCTTGAGTTATTTCCTTTTTTTTGAATAAATTGTATTTTCTGCTACTTGAATCTTGTATTGGGCACTTTGTCCCAGGTTATATAACTTGTTGTTTGCAGTTTTAATTATTTGAGAATTATGTATCTTATTTTCTAGTAATTCCGTTGGTTATATAAACTTGTTCATGCATGCGTGGATGTTTCCTTCTTGTTACTTCATGTTATTTCTTGTATATTGTTGCAAAGATCCTTACAGCTCATGAATGGTGAAAGCCATTCGCTGGACTTGTGTCGCGTATCCGTATTCTGTATTCCTTTTTGGGAAGCGGGGCTTGATAGTGGGGGAAGTCAGGGGAAGCCAAGGGACTGCTCGAAAGTGCTATATGACTTTGGTGGGGAGTCTGGTCCTCTCCCTCGAAACTCTAGAGCTCCCCCAAGGGGGCAACCAAGTCGTCTCTGAGCCAGTAAATGAGTTAGAGGAGGTTCCTTTTTCAGAAGGAGACCCGACCAGGACGTTCCAAGTGAGCAAAGTCCTCCCTCACTAAATCAAAGCAGACATTGTTCAATGCATTAGGGGGAACAAAGACCTGTTCGCCTGGATCGCTGTCGATATGCTTGTATATCAGAAGAAGTGCTCATGCACCATCTCAGCATAGCCCCTAAAGCTAACCCCGTCCAGCAGAAGCATCGCAAATTTGCATCGGACCGACAACAGGTTACTAAAGAGGAAGTGGATAAACTTCTGACTTCCCGGTTCCTCCAAGAGGTCAGCTACCCCGACTGGCTCTCCAACGTTGTAATGGTAGAAAAGGCCAACGGAAAATGGAGAATTTGCATCGACTTTACAGACCTGAACAAGGCGTGTCCAAAGGACCTGTTTCCTCTCCTTAGCATCGATGCCCTAATAGACGCCACTTTAGGTCATGAGCCCTTAAGCTTTATGGATGCCTTCTCCGGATACAATCAGATCAGAATGTCCTCCCCCCCCCCCCCCCCCCTCGATATTCCAAAGACTTATTTCACAACAGATCAAGGCCTTTACTGTTACCGCGTCATGCCCTTCGGACTAAAGAACGCTGGAGCAACTTATCAGCGCCTCATCAACAAGGTCTTTAAGGAACAGATCGGAAGGAATATGGAAGTTTATGTGGATGATATGTTGGTGAAGAGTCTCTGCAAGCAAGACCATGTGATCGACCTTCAGGAAGCATTTGACATCTTGCAGAAGCAAACCATGAGGCTCAACTCGTCTAAGTGTGCCTTCGAGGTGTCATCTGGCAAATTCCTAGGGTTTATGATAAGCAAGAGGCCAGAGGGGCATAAAAGCCAACCCAGAGAAGATCCAAGCTATATTGAACATGGCTCCCCATCCACCGTCAAGAAAGTACAAAGACTCACAATGCGTCTCGCTGCTATAGGGCGCTTTCTTTCTAAATTAGGGGAAAAGTGTCTCACATTCTTCAAAGCTTTAAGAGGAGAGAAAGGCTTTGAATGGGGACAATCCTAGCAGGAATCCTTCGACCAACTCAAGGCGTACCTAGTCAATCCCTTGCTCTTGAGCAAGCCCAAACCAAGAGAAGTCCTCTATCTCTACCTCGCCACATCAGATCAAACTCTCAGTGTCGTCCTGGTAAGGGAAGAAGAAAAAGTCTAGAGGCCAATCTACTATGTGAGTAAAGTCCTCCGGGATGCCGAACATTGCTATTCAAAGATAGATTGATGGCCTACGCCCTAGTCATGGGTGCCCGCAAGCTCCGCCCGTACTTCCAAGCCCATTCATTGGTCGTTCTTACCGACCAGCCTCTCAAGCAGGTATTGCATAGGTCAGAGAGCTCGGGGCATCTTATGAAGTGGTCTATCACGTTAAGCCAACACGACATAAGCTATCAGCCGAGGACTGCTATTAAGGCTCAGGCCCTTGCAGAATTCATCTTAGAAAACACTATCCCTGACCCATGCGAGGAAGACAAAGAACACCCATTCTGGAACGTTTATGTTGATGGATCTTCATGTGTTGAGGGACGTGGAGCAGGGGTCATCCTAGCTGGTCCCGACGACTTCAATCTCTAGTACTCACTCCATATAAACTTCCAAGCATCTAACAATGTAGCGGAGTATGAAGCTCTCATAGCCGGTCTATTTCTGGCCCGTAAAGTTGGCGCTCGGTGCATCAAGATATTTAGTGACTCCCAGTTAGGGGTAAACCAAGTTTTTGGAGAGTATGAGGCCCGAGATGACCGAATGGTTAAGTACCTAGCCAAGGTAAAGGGGCTGCTAGCCACCTTCCAGGAGGCAGAAGTCATCTGTATCCCTCGTGAAGAAAATGGGCAAGAAGATGCCCTATCAAAATTGGCTTCCTCTTCCCTCTAAGGACTCTTTCGAACCATTCTGACTGAGGTCGTCCTAAGACCCAGCATTGAAGAAGGAAATCTCGAGCTCATGGTGATACCTCCCCCAACACACGAGGAAAACTGGATGAAGCCTCTGTTCGAATTCCTCGAAAAGGGAATCCTCCCCTCAAACCCTAAAGAAGCCAAGAAGGTTAGAACAAGAGCTGAGCGATATATGCTCATTGAGGGGGTCATGTACAAGCGCTCCTACACTGTCACGACCCGCTTCCCAAAAAGAGAATACGAAATACGGATACATGACTAAGTCCAGTGAATGATTTTCATCATCCATAAGCTGTCCGGATCTTTACAACATTTCACAGGAATATCAGAGTAGGAATCAAGAGAAGTCAACCACACATGCATAAATAAATTAATATACCAACATAATTTACTTGAAACAAAATTTAATAATCTCAAATAAACTAGATCTGAACAAGTCAATAATTCTGGGTCATACTGCCCAATATAAAATAATCCAAGTAACAGATACAATTATTAAAATACGCAATAGGAAATAATAATAGCAAAAACTCCAACATCTAAAATCTTAGATCACCTACTCTATCAGGCAGCTGATCTCCATAATCTGCAATTTAACAAATTGCAAGAAGAGGAAATAGAAAACAAAACCGTCAATGCAAGTTACGGGCCGCTTGTAGTGCAGGCACAAGTACAGGAAAGGATACACAAGTATAGAGTAACAGCTGAAACAAATATAGCATGGAATAGATATGACAGAGCAAAATAGAATATCTAACATGAATCCGAAGAGAGAATCAAGTAACATGGTATGCTAACAGGTACAGGTGATATGTAACAGATGTCAAGGGTCATGCAAACAGGTAAACAGATAAAAGATGTCAGATAACAGATCAGGTAAACAGGTACAAATGTCCAGTAGCATGTAACAGATAACAGATAACAATTATAGGTAAACAGGTAACAAATGTCATGTTATTACAGGTCTTGTGTTTTAGTTCTATCTAGGTAGCACTTCATGCGTCCCAACTTTTACCACATGGATGCTACATTCAAACAGTTTCGTTTAGATTTCGTAGTGGACTGTCTAGGGCCGAGTACTCAGGTATCAGATAGACAGATAATAGATACAGATAGATAGACAGATAGAACCTACGGGTTCTCTTCTGAGCACCTTCCTATAGAGAAATGTGCAGTCAGGTAATCAGATAACAAAATCGTGTATCATGTAGTCAATGTAATAGATAACAGATAATCATGTGGGAAACACGAGCCCCCTTACAAGTACACATTTCTATATTATCCACTACTAGATCTTTCCTTAACCCCGGCTTGGTTATTTTGTTATTATTATCAGATAGGCATGTATGTGTCACAAAACAGAGTAAGAATAACATGGTATGAATAGGTAACAGGTTCATATTGAAAGTTAAACATGTACAGATGAAAGATAACGCATAAAAGGGTAGGACAACGAAAATTCTAGTTCAAGACAGCAATACAGTACTGCACTAAATCTGAAATTCCTGTTGCTACAAATATGCAAACCTGGATCCGTCAGAAAATATGGAAAATATACTCTCGGCCAAATCCATAAAATATATATAAGTTATATGGTATTTCACAAAAAACAGGACTCAAAACAGAATTGAATCCAGAAAATGTGTTCAGCCAGAAATCAGAAGTTTGTATTCATAAACAGGAAAACAGCATAAAAACTTATTAGTTAAATCTAAGAAAAATCTGGGGTATTCCCTAGTATGTTTAGCAACAGAAAATAAATTTTCATAATTTTCCAACATAGTTAGAATAGTCAATTAAAATCAGAAAACAACAACATACAACAAATTTGTAAATCTGGAATCATAAACACAGTAGTACTAAAACAGCAATAGATTACAAAATACATATCGAAATCCAGATCCGTGAAAAGGGTGATAAAATAGATACAGTAGGCTACAATTCATATTCACAAAGTTTTTGTAAACAGCAAAAAGAATTAGGTTGAAATTAAGGTTCTTTACAAGTATAGAATAGTTTGTAAAAGTCATTAATTAAATCCACAGAAATTAGGGGTTAATCCCAATCAAGTCTAGTTGTACTTAGCAAAATATTGGATCAAAATATTATCTTTATCATCAGTAGAAAAATAATTAACCATACAAAATTCATATAAAACAGAATCTGGAATTTTCTACACATCGGTAGTAAAACAACAATAACTTGCAACTCACAAATCGAAACTGAGATTTTTCAGAAATTCTGGAAAGTAGAAAGAATTCTCTATAATTCATATTCATAAAAAATTTCATTTACTGACCTTAATAGGGTCAAAAACATTGAACAAAAATGGGTAACAACAAAGACAGAATTATTCCTCATGCATAAAATCAAGTTGATCATATGGAACACATCCCAATCATAACAAAGCGTGAAGTATGGTATACTAGATGTCCAAACAACATGGTATATGGTATTTTGCAAGTCTACAACAAGTAATACTATGTCTAACACAATCAAGCATATGACATCATACGAACCACATGCATGTATACATCAAAAAGTGATCATCCCTAAGTTATTTCACGTCGTGTGTGTAATGTGACAACAACGGGCGGGTCAACACAATAGAGACAAGATATAATAGGGGTTTTGCAAAAGAATTGTCTCTAGAACACAACTACACTACATGCGGTATTTAGTACTTTTATTACACAACAAAAAGAATACAAGTTACTTGTCTTAAAGCCGACGACGAAAACGGAGCAAGAACAAGAATAACGGGAACAGATTCCTGGGCAACGATCTCAACGAACGAACCCGCGAACAACACACGCACCCAAGGAGAGAGAGGGACTCGGGGTGCACTGCATCGAAGGAAGGCGATGGTGCACGGGAGCTTGCGGCACCACGGCGCTGGCTGGCACTATTATTGTCGTCGGAGGGGAGCAGCGCATCGCTGCTGTCATCTGTGGCTGCCTGCGACGCGACAGAGAAGGAGCACACGGAGAGATGGATGGATAGGGATGGAGTCGGGGGGGAGGGGGTAGCTGCGGGGCTGTAGCCGAGGCGACGCAGGGAGAGATGAGCGGGAGATGGGTAGAGGTCGGGAGAGCACAGGGTTTAGAGGTAAGGGATGGGGAAAAGCGGCTAGGTTAAGATAGGGTAAACAGGAAGTATACAAGGGGGTATATATATGCAAGTATCTAGGGTTTAGGTGGTGGCTAATGGGTTGGGTATAGGAGTAGTAAATGGGTATTATTGGGTTCATGGGTTAAAAGGCTCCAAAAGCATATAGGGTTAATAAAAATCTAATATAGAGATGGGAACAAAGAAAAATATGAATAACTAGAATAGGACAGGAAAAATTTAAATAATGAGGATCAAAATAATAGTTCGAACAATCAGAGTGGAAACGATAGGAGACAATTGGATCAAGAAGATCAATTAAGAAGATGACAAAACAAATAGATGAATATATATATTGAAAGAGAAGATCCAATACACGGTTCAAAAAGATATAAAATGAGAATAAATTCAAGAAGAAAAAAAATATATCCAAAATACAGAAAATGAAAAACAGGGGTTACAAATTCTACCCACCTAACAAAAATAATTTCGTCCTCGATATCCAAACAAGAAATACATATGGTAACCCCGAAAAGAAAAGAAAGAACAAAACAAAAAGCTACTCAAACAGATGAGGAAATTTGTTGTGCAATCTAGTTACCTAAATAAATAGATAAAACTAGACACAAATTATAAACCTCGCAAGTGCACGAATCGTTTGGAAAAGCGTAGTGACGAGCAAGGGTCGATCCCACAGAGATTGTAGATTCTAACTTACTAATCAATAAAATAGAAAACAGAATATTGAAGTGTCGTTCTAAAAGTCTAAAAGAAATGAAAAGATAAAAATCTAAATAAGTAGCATCACAAGTTGAGTCACAAATCTCTATCAAAGTAGTTGGGTTTTGATCTCCACCAATAGTCAGTAATGCTAAGTCATATACTACATCCATTACTCATGTTTGTTCTCTTCAAGGGCATGGTATCTACTCCTTAAAGTAATGTTTCCCTAAGCCAAGAATTAGGCATGGTATCTACTCTAATTCGTTTCTTTCATTAAGTATTTAGCATGGTATCTACTGAGTTGCACTTAAAGAAGGCATAAGAACAGTGGAAACGAACAAACACTCAAGGTCCTAGAAATTGGTATCAGATCTAGATCCCTTAAGTTGATTAAACCAAGAACCCCTAAAGATTCCCTTATTACGAGTTATGAACACGAGATACGGGTCGTCTCAATATGCTCATCTAACAGATTCAGATCTACACTGCACAAACTTATAATCCCAGATTCGGACCAGTCGACTGGCTGTCACTTCAGTCGACTGTTCTTAGGATTCTGAACTAGTTTGATTATTATAAATCTATTCCAATTCACTCAGGTTTAATCAATAAGTAATAGAGTAGCAAGCATTACATAACTATGGTCTCAATACACCCAACTATGAAAGTTAGTTCCACATAATAAAACTTTTATTGATTAATAAAATAGAGTTCATGACTACAATAGAAATAAAAACTAAGAGAAAGAACAAAAGAACGCTGATTTGTATGATGTTGCACTTTAGCCCAATCAGCAGTCGTCTAGTTCTCCTCCTTTGATGCTTGCTGTCGACGACTGGTTTTTGATGATGGATCCGGCCTCCTTCAGAGAGATAGAGATATTCAGCCGCTTCTTTCTTGGTTGGTATTTATAGAACAAGAGAAGAGAATTAGGATTTGTACTTTTTGCAGAGAAGTCCTCTTCTTTTGTTTTTTCTTTCCTTATCTTGATCAGCCTTTTATTTCTCTCTCTTTTTCTTCTTTCCTTCCTTATCTGCTCACCACGTGCTTCTTGCTTTGATTGTTTGAGAAGTTGTTCTTCGCAGAAAACACCTGGGTTTGGATAACTTAATTTTGATTCGGATTTGGATGAGGATGCATCTGTTCTTATCTTCTGACTCGCCGCGTACAAGTCGACTGGCTTGGGGAGCAGTCGACTGTGCCGAGCCTTATCAAACTCTCTGTCCAGTCGCCTGGTTGAAGAGTCAGTCGACTGATGCTCTGTAATATTCTGAGTTCATCCTCAAAGTCTGTGTTAGTCTGGAATCTGCTTCGTTTTGCTGCTTTTGGTTGTTTCCTATGGAAAAAGAGAAAAGAAGCGTAAATACCACATATAGAGCATTTAAATGTCTAATTGCCTTAAGATTATTGCTCCTAAAAGTGAATAATATTTGGTTCATCAAATACCCCCAAACTTAGCTTTTGCTTGTCCTCAAGCAAACTAGAATTATGAACAAGGGGAAAATAATAATAATAATAGACTCAACCACCAAGAATTTTTATTATGCAAGCATCAAAATAATAAACAATTTGCAAATAAAGTAAAAACAAGTATACCCACTTTCTCCAGTGAAATTGTCTATTCATAACTCCAAACCCAATCACACTTGTCATGCAATTAATTATAGTTATAGTATGTAAAACTCCATCTTTGATTATCCCCTTTCTCTACTACAAACCGAGTAGCAAACTAGAGTTTTTTTTTTTTTTTTTTTTTAGGTCTCTTCTCTAAAGTTGTCACTTGCCTTTTTACGTGAATGCAAAACATTTGTGATGAATCCACCCGGTTGCTCAACAAGTCACAAACTTCAAAGTGCTTTGCATACTCATATTCCAAGTTGCCGTTTGACGTAAAGGTAAACATTGGTGATGAATACCCCTAGTTACTAAGCACTCAAAACATTGGAGTAGATTGACTTTATTCAGATATATATATATATATATATATATATATATATATATATATATATATATATATATATATATATTATCACTCTATTTACTTAAACTCAATTTAGGAGTAGATCTAAAGGGAATAATCACCAGAAAAAGTATCACATTTGTTTATTATGTATAATTGCATGACTTGTATAATTTTGTAAGGCATTATGAAACTCAACAATCCTAAAGTAAATAAGTATGTTTAGTCTTACTTTATAAGAAATTGTTTATCTTAAAAAAAAAAAAAAAATCAAAAGACTCCAAATAACTAAATACCCCCAAACTTAGATGGAACATTGTCCTCAATGTTCGCACAAAAATTTAAAATAGGCATGTGTTACCACCTAGTTTGAAGAAAATGAAATAAGAAATAAAGAAATGACTAAAGAAACGAATAAAGGAAGAGAGTGTAAATACTCCCCTGAAAAAAAAATTTGGGTTGCCTCCCAATAAGCGCTGTGTTTCTTGTCTTCAGCTAGACTTGATGAGTTTGTGCAATGTATTGAATGGGTTGCGGCTCAAAACTCATCTTCTTATAAGGTTCCCCCCCTCTGCCCATTCACCTCGAACGTTGAGCTTCTGCCAACGCTCCATGTGGGGAAAACCTGTGCAACAATTCATGGACCGTACCATCTTGACATTAGTTTATCAGCAATGGTCCATCTTAATGCACCATTGTGCTTTTGAAAGACTCCCTGCAGCCTCTCCTCTTTCTGCATCCTAAAATTTGTAGCAACTGTCACAGGTAATGTCTGTTCTCCCCCCAAAGATCCATACTGTTGGTGTTCATGTAGTGGCTTCAGTTCCACGTCTAGGATCCTGGTAGCAGTCGGGACAGTCGACTTATCCCGTCCACCAGTCGACTGATCTGCGGGAACAAAAGCGTTATCAGTCATAATATTTTCACATGCAGGTGCGAGTTTACCTGAATATGGCTTTGGAGTTTCAAAGTGATGTACTGTCTCTGCAATCCTGCCGTCATCGTATTCCTGTTCAACATGAAATAATGTTAGAGGGAGTGTAGTTGTTTCTTGTGATGGATCAACACCATGTTCCTGCAATGTTTGGTCACAAATTTTCTGAACCACATCAATATTATAACATTCATGATCATCGTGTGGAATTTATGGTGCATCAAACACGTTAAACTCAATTTCTTCCTCTAGTGTTGTCCTTAATTGGAGCTGTTCTTCTCCTCTAGGGTTGGGTATGGTTTGTGATGGGAATTCTTCTGCCTTTCTTTCACTTAACTCCGTAGCAATTTGACCAATTTGAAATTCCAATTTTTGAATGGCCTGTCCTTGTTGATCGCTTGTTTGCTGTTGCTGTTGGAGTAACTGCAGAATGGTGGATTCGAAATCCAACTTCTTTTGTTCTTGTGCTGGCTCCTCATACCCATTCCCACCCTGGAATTGCTGCGTATCTCCTGGTGCAAATTGATTGTCTTGATGGCTTTGCCACCCTGGGTTATACGTGTTTGAAAAAAAATTGTTCTGGGGCGGGTACATTCCCTGTTCTACGTAGTTTGTGTGCTCCTGATCTGCGAAAGAAAATATGGGACATGAATTAGTTGTATGGTTAGATTGAAAACAATTTGCACAAATTTCTTTTGGTTGGTTTTTTACGCCACCCAACGTTGAATTTACAAGCATATCAATCTTTTTGTTCATGGTTTCCAATTCTAATTGCATGTTTTTATTATGAGAAATTTTGTATACTCCCTGTTTCTTCGAAAGACCCCTCCTAGTTGAGAATTGTTGTGAGTTCTCGCTGAGTTCTTCAAATAGCTCTATGGCCTCCTCAGCACTCTTCCTCATCAACATTCCATTGCACCCTGCATCTACAATTGCTTTGTTAGCGTCATTTAAACCCTCATAAAATGATTGTACCTGGTCATCCTTAGGTATGTTATGCGTAGGACACTTGAAAAGCTTGTTTTTGAAGTCATTCCACGCCTCGAAGAATAAATCGCCATCTTTTTGTTGGAAAAGTAGAATCTCCCTTTTTAGTTGTCTGGTTTTCTGGGCTGGAAAGAACTCTTTCAAGAATTTTGTCGCCAATTGCTCCCATGAATTAATTGATCCTGGTTCCAAAAAATTATACCACAACTTAGCATTAAGTTTTAAAGAAAAAGGAAACAAGATTAACCTGATTTGTTCAGGAGTAAGCCCTTGGATGCTTTGTGTCCTGCAAAGATCAAAGAAATCTTGCAAATGTAGATGCGGATCCTCGTCTAGTCTACCACTGAAGTGGGGAACCATGCTGAGTAATTGAGGTGAGAGGTGCATATTCCCTGTGACTTTAGGTTGAAAAGCTATGCAAGACGGTTGCTCAATATTCTTTGGAATGAATTTGTCTTGCATTGGTACTCGATTTGGTATTTTCTCCCCCATTGTTGCTTTTGGAAAAATTCGCTGTACAGTCGACTGGTCCTTGGAGACAGTCGACTGGTCTGAATCTGCAGAAAGTAATCTAAAAGAGAATATAAGAAAAGAAGAAAATAAAATAAAATAAAATAAAATAAAATAAAAATAAAAATAAAAAGAAAAATATTTGTATTGATTTTGCAAGTTAAAATACTAAACAATCCCCGGCAACGGCGCCAAAAATTTGTTGTGCAATCTAGTTACCTAAATAAATAGATAAAACTAGACACAAATTATAAACCTCGCAAGTGCACGAATCGTTTGGAAAAGCGTAGTGACGAGCAAGGGTCGATCCCACAGAGATTGTAGATTCTAACTTACTAATCAATAAAATAGAAAACAGAATATTGAAGTGTCGTTCTAAAAGTTTAAAAGAAATGAAAAGATAAAAATCTAAATAAGTAGCATCACAAGTTGAGTCACAAATCTCTATCAAAGTAGTTGGGTTTTGATCTCCACCAATAGTCAGTAATGCTAAGTCATATACTACATCCATTACTCATGTTTGTTCTCTTCAAGGGCATGGTATCTACTCCTTAAAGTAATGTTTCCCTAAGCCAAGAATTAGGCATGGTATCTACTCTAATTCGTTTCTTTCATTAAGTATTTAGCATGGTATCTACTGAGTTGCACTTAAAGAAGGCATAAGAACAGTGGAAACGAACAAACACTCAAGGTCCTAGAAATTGGTATCAGATCTAGATCCCTTAAGTTGATTAAACCAAGAACCCCTAAAGATTCCCTTGTTACGAGTTATGAACACGAGATACGGGTCGTCTCAATATGCTCATCTAACAGATTCGGATCTACACTGCACAAACTTATAATCCCAGATTCGGACCAGTCGACTGGCTATCACTTCAGTCGACTGTTCTTAGGATTCTGAACTAGTTTGATTATTATAAATCTATTCCAATTCACTCAGGTTTAATCAATAAGTAATAGAGTAGCAAGCATTACATAACTATGGTCTCAATACACCCAACTATGAAAGTTAGTTCCACATAATAAAACTTTTATTGATTAATAAAATAGAGTTCATGACTACAATAGAAATAAAAACTAAGAGAAAGAACAAAAGAACGCTGATTTGTATGATGTTGCACTTTAGCCCAATCAGCAGTCGTCTAGTTCTCCTCCTTTGATGCTTGCTGTCGACGACTGGTTTTTGATGATGGATCCGGCCTCCTTCAGAGAGATAGAGATATTCAGCCGCTTCTTTCTTGGTTGGTATTTATAGAACAAGAGAAGAGAATTAGGATTTGTACTTTTTGCAGAGAAGTCCTCTTCTTTTGTTTTTTCTTTCCTTATCTTGATCAGCCTTTTATTTCTCTCTCTTTTTCTTCTTTCCTTCCTTATCTGCTCACCACGTGCTTCTTGCTTTGATTGTTTGAGAAGTTGTTCTTCGCAGAAAACACCTGGGTTTGGATAACTTAATTTTGATTCGGATTTGGATGAGGATGCATCTGTTCTTATCTTCTGACTCGCCGCGTACAAGTCGACTGGCTTGGGGAGCAGTCGACTGTGCCGAGCCTTATCAAACTCTCTGTCCAGTCGCCTGGTTGAAGAGTCAGTCGACTGATGCTCTGTAATATTCTGAGTTCATCCTCAAAGTCTGTGTTAGTCTGGAATCTGCTTCGTTTTGCTGCTTTTGGTTGTTTCCTATGGAAAAAGAGAAAAGAAGCGTAAATACCACATATAGAGCATTTAAATGTCTAATTGCCTTAAGATTATTGCTCCTAAAAGTGAATAATATTTGGTTCATCAAATACCCCCAAACTTAGCTTTTGCTTGTCCTCAAGCAAACTAGAATTATGAACAAGGGGAAAATAATAATAATAATAGACTCAACCACCAAGAATTTTTATTATGCAAGCATCAAAATAATAAACAATTTGCAAATAAAGTAAAAACAAGTATACCCACTTTCTCCAGTGAAATTGTCTATTCATAACTCCAAACCCAATCACACTTGTCATGCAATTAATTATAGTTATAGTATGTAAAACTCCATCTTTGATTATCCCCTTTCTCTACTACAAACCGAGTAGCAAACTAGAGTTTTTTTTTTTTTTTTTTTTTAGGTCTCTTCTCTAAAGTTGTCACTTGCCTTTTTACGTGAATGCAAAACATTTGTGATGAATCCACCCGGTTGCTCAACAAGTCACAAACTTCAAAGTGCTTTGCATACTCATATTCCAAGTTGCCGTTTGACGTAAAGGTAAACATTGGTGATGAATACCCCTAGTTACTAAGCACTCAAAACATTGGAGTAGATTGACTTTATTCAGATATATATATATATATATATATATATATATATATATATATATATATATATATTATCACTCTATTTACTTAAACTCAATTTAGGAGTAGATCTAAAGGGAATAATCACCAGAAAAAGTATCACATTTGTTTATTATGTATAATTGCATGACTTGTATAATTTTGTAAGGCATTATGAAACTCAACAATCCTAAAGTAAATAAGTATGTTTAGTCTTACTTTATAAGAAATTGTTTATCTTAAAAAAAAAAAAAAAATCAAAAGACTCCAAATAACTAAATACCCCCAAACTTAGATGGAACATTGTCCTCAATGTTCGCACAAAAATTTAAAATAGGCATGTGTTACCACCTAGTTTGAAGAAAATGAAATAAGAAATAAAGAAATGACTAAAGAAACGAATAAAGGAAGAGAGTGTAAATACTCCCCTGAAAAAAAAATTTGGGTTGCCTCCCAATAAGCGCTGTGTTTCTTGTCTTCAGCTAGACTTGATGAGTTTGTGCAATGTATTGAATGGGTTGCGGCTCAAAACTCATCTTCTTATAAGGTTCCCCCCCTCTGCCCATTCACCTCGAACGTTGAGCTTCTGCCAACGCTCCATGTGGGGAAAACCTGTGCAACAATTCATGGACCGTACCATCTTGACATTAGTTTATCAGCAATGGTCCATCTTAATGCACCATTGTGCTTTTGAAAGACTCCCTGCAGCCTCTCCTCTTTCTGCATCCTAAAATTTGTAGCAACTGTCACAGGTAATGTCTGTTCTCCCCCCAAAGATCCATACTGTTGGTGTTCATGTAGTGGCTTCAGTTCCACGTCTAGGATCCTGGTAGCAGTCGGGACAGTCGACTTATCCCGTCCACCAGTCGACTGATCTGCGGGAACAAAAGCGTTATCAGTCATAATATTTTCACATGCAGGTGCGAGTTTACCTGAATATGGCTTTGGAGTTTCAAAGTGATGTACTGTCTCTGCAATCCTGCCGTCATCGTATTCCTGTTCAACATGAAATAATGTTAGAGGGAGTGTAGTTGTTTCTTGTGATGGATCAACACCATGTTCCTGCAATGTTTGGTCACAAATTTTCTGAACCACATCAATATTATAACATTCATGATCATCGTGTGGAATTTATGGTGCATCAAACACGTTAAACTCAATTTCTTCCTCTAGTGTTGTCCTTAATTGGAGCTGTTCTTCTCCTCTAGGGTTGGGTATGGTTTGTGATGGGAATTCTTCTGCCTTTCTTTCACTTAACTCCGTAGCAATTTGACCAATTTGAAATTCCAATTTTTGAATGGCCTGTCCTTGTTGATCGCTTGTTTGCTGTTGCTGTTGGAGTAACTGCAGAATGGTGGATTCGAAATCCAACTTCTTTTGTTCTTGTGCTGGCTCCTCATACCCATTCCCACCCTGGAATTGCTGCGTATCTCCTGGTGCAAATTGATTGTCTTGATGGCTTTGCCACCCTGGGTTATACGTGTTTGAAAAAAAATTGTTCTGGGGCGGGTACATTCCCTGTTCTACGTAGTTTGTGTGCTCCTGATCTGCGAAAGAAAATATGGGACATGAATTAGTTGTATGGTTAGATTGAAAACAATTTGCACAAATTTCTTTTGGTTGGTTTTTTACGCCACCCAACGTTGAATTTACAAGCATATCAATCTTTTTGTTCATGGTTTCCAATTCTAATTGCATGTTTTTATTATGAGAAATTTTGTATACTCCCTGTTTCTTCGAAAGACCCCTCCTAGTTGAGAATTGTTGTGAGTTCTCGCTGAGTTCTTCAAATAGCTCTATGGCCTCCTCAGCACTCTTCCTCATCAACATTCCATTGCACCCTGCATCTACAATTGCTTTGTTAGCGTCATTTAAACCCTCATAAAATGATTGTACCTGGTCATCCTTAGGTATGTTATGCGTAGGACACTTGAAAAGCTTGTTTTTGAAGTCATTCCACGCCTCGAAGAATAAATCGCCATCTTTTTGTTGGAAAAGTAGAATCTCCCTTTTTAGTTGTCTGGTTTTCTGGGCTGGAAAGAACTCTTTCAAGAATTTTGTCGCCAATTGCTCCCATGAATTAATTGATCCTGGTTCCAAAAAATTATACCACAACTTAGCATTAAGTTTTAAAGAAAAAGGAAACAAGATTAACCTGATTTGTTCAGGAGTAAGCCCTTGGATGCTTTGTGTCCTGCAAAGATCAAAGAAATCTTGCAAATGTAGATGCGGATCCTCGTCTAGTCTACCACTGAAGTGGGGAACCATGCTGAGTAATTGAGGTGAGAGGTGCATATTCCCTGTGACTTTAGGTTGAAAAGCTATGCAAGACGGTTGCTCAATATTCTTTGGAATGAATTTGTCTTGCATTGGTACTCGATTTGGTATTTTCTCCCCCATTGTTGCTTTTGGAAAAATTCGCTGTACAGTCGACTGGTCCTTGGAGACAGTCGACTGGTCTGAATCTGCAGAAAGTAATCTAAAAGAGAATATAAGAAAAGAAGAAAATAAAATAAAATAAAATAAAATAAAATAAAAATAAAAATAAAAAGAAAAATATTTGTATTGATTTTGCAAGTTAAAATACTAAACAATCCCCGGCAACGGCGCCAAAAATTTGTTGTGCAATCTAGTTACCTAAATAAATAGATAAAACTAGACACAAATTATAAACCTCGCAAGTGCACGAATCGTTTGGAAAAGCGTAGTGACGAGCAAGGGTCGATCCCACAGAGATTGTAGATTCTAACTTACTAATCAATAAAATAGAAAACAGAATATTGAAGTGTCGTTCTAAAAGTTTAAAAGAAATGAAAAGATAAAAATCTAAATAAGTAGCATCACAAGTTGAGTCACAAATCTCTATCAAAGTAGTTGGGTTTTGATCTCCACCAATAGTCAGTAATGCTAAGTCATATACTACATCCATTACTCATGTTTGTTCTCTTCAAGGGCATGGTATCTACTCCTTAAAGTAATGTTTCCCTAAGCCAAGAATTAGGCATGGTATCTACTCTAATTCGTTTCTTTCATTAAGTATTTAGCATGGTATCTACTGAGTTGCACTTAAAGAAGGCATAAGAACAGTGGAAACGAACAAACACTCAAGGTCCTAGAAATTGGTATCAGATCTAGATCCCTTAAGTTGATTAAACCAAGAACCCCTAAAGATTCCCTTGTTACGAGTTATGAACACGAGATACGGGTCGTCTCAATATGCTCATCTAACAGATTCGGATCTACACTGCACAAACTTATAATCCCAGATTCGGACCAGTCGACTGGCTATCACTTCAGTCGACTGTTCTTAGGATTCTGAACTAGTTTGATTATTATAAATCTATTCCAATTCACTCAGGTTTAATCAATAAGTAATAGAGTAGCAAGCATTACATAACTATGGTCTCAATCCACCCAACTATGAAAGTTAGTTCCACATAATAAAACTTTTATTGATTAATAAAATAGAGTTCATGACTACAATAGAAATAAAAACTAAGAGAAAGAACAGAAGAACGCTGATTTGTATGATGTTGCACTTTAGCCCAATCAGCAGTCGTCTAGTTCTCCTCCTTTGATGCTTGCTGTCGACGACTGGTTTTTGATGATGGATCCGGCCTCCTTCAGAGAGATAGAGATATTCAGTCGCTTCTTTCTTGGTTGGTATTTATAGAACAAGAGAAGAGAATTAGGGTTTGTACTTTTTGCAGAGAAGTCCTCTTCTTTTGTTATTTCTTTCCTTATCTTGATCAGCCTTTTATTTCTTTCTCTTTTTCTTCTTTCCTTCCTTATCTGCTCACCACGTGCTTCTTGCTTTGATTGTTTGAGAAGTTGTTCTTCGCAGAAAACACCTGGGTTTGGATAACTTAATTTTGATTCGGATTTGGATGAGGATGCATCTGTTCTTATCTTCTGACTCGCCGCGTACAAGTCGACTGGCTTGGGGAGCAGTCGACTGTGCCGAGCCTTATCAAACTCTCTGTCCAGTCGCCTGGTTGAAGAGTCAGTCGACTGATGCTCTGTAATATTCTGAGTTCATCCTCAAAGTCTGTGTTAGTCTGGAATCTGCTTCGTTTTGCTGCTTTTGGTTGTTTCCTATGGAAAAAGAGAAAAGAAGCGTAAATACCACATATAGAGCATTTAAATGTCTAATTGCCTTAAGATTATTGCTCCTAAAGTTGAATAATATTTGGTTCATCAAAATTTCTGCTGAATCTCCTCCTCCAACTCCTAAGTCGACTCACTCGGCGAGTGAGGATTCTAAGAAACACGAACCAGCTTGATGACCTTGTTCTTAGCACTTTCTCCCGCCGATCCAAAATAGCAACTGGCGGAATCTCACAAGTCAAATTCGGCTGAACGGTCAACTCGGAATAGTCGATCACGTGGCTCTCATCTCGGATATATCTCTTGAGTTATGAGACATGGAGAACATCGTGCACTCCTGATAACGCTGGAGGCAATGCAAGACGATAGGCCATCTTGCCTACTCGCTCCACAATATCAAACGGTCCAATAAACCTAGGGTTGAGCTTGTCCCCACCACCAAACTGAATGACACCTCGCCAAGGCGATACCTTCAGGAAAACATGGTCACCAACCTCAAACTCCAAAGATCTCTGATAGACATCTGCCCATCGCCTCTGCCTATCCTGAGCTGCCTGCAAGTGCTTCCTAATCTGAGTCACCGCATCAACCGTCCTGGTGATCAACTCCGTACCCAACAACTTCTTCTTACCAATGTTATCCCAGCACACTGGTGATCTGCACTTCCGCCCATACAGTGCCTCGAACAGTGCAGCTTTAAGACTGGCCTGAAAGCTGTTATTGTATGAGAACTCTGCGAAATGCAAATGGTCCTCCCATGATCCACCAAACTGCAGCATACAGGATCTCAACATGTCCTCTAGAGTCTGGATTGTCCTTTCTGACTGTCCATCTATCTAGGGATGAAAAGTTGTACTGTACTTCAATTTACTCTCCAAACTACTCTGAAGACTCTCCCAAAACTGAGATCTGAATCTCGTATCCCTGTCAGATACAATACTAACTGGAACCCCATGAAGTCTGACGATCTCTTTCATGTACTTCTCAGCTAGGCTATCAGTAGATTGTCCGACTCGGAAGGGAATGAAGTGAGCACTCTTCGTCTGTCGGTCGACAATCACCCAAATGACATTATGACCCTTAGGACTCCTTAGCAAAGCGGTCATAAAAATCCATAGTGATGTGTTCCCACTTCCACTCCGGAATAGGAAGCGGTTGAAGAAGTTCGGTGGTCCTCTGATGCTCTGCCTTAACCTGCGGGCAGATCAAACACTGAGGTACAAACTGAGCCACAACCCTCTTCATACCGTGCCACCAGAAATGAAGCTTCAAGTCCTGATACATCTTAGTACCTCCAGGATGAATAGAATACGATGACTGGTGAACTTCCTCAGCAACCTCTGATGAACTTCACCATTTGGAACACACAACCTGGACCCAAACGAAGCGATCCATCAGCATGAATAATCATATCCGTTGAGGAACCAGACTCAACTTCTGCTTTGAAACCCTGCAACTTCTCATCACCAGCCTGAGCCTCTTTGATCTGATCAATAAGAAATGACTGAAGCTGAAGAACCAAACAACTTTGATCAGAACTCAGCAACAACACATCCAACTCCAACCTCTGCATCTGCTCAACCAAATCTCTCTGCTGAGTCAGGAACATGGCTGCCGGTCTCCTGCTCAAAGCATCTGGCACCAAGTTCACTTCACCAGGGTGGTATTGCAAACTGATGTCATAATCGGCCATAAGTTCCAACCAGCGCCTTTGCCTCATGTTCAACTCCTTCTGGGTGAAGACGTACTTGAGACTTTTGTGGTCTATAAAGATCTCCACTCGGTCCCCAAGTAAATAATGTCTCCACGGCTTCAAAGCAAAGATCAATGCTGCTAACTCCAAGTCATGAGTCGGATAGTTCTTCTCATGTGGCCTCAACTACCTCGATTCATAAGCAATGACTCGGCCCTTCTGCTTCAGAACTACTCCAAGACCTTTGCCAGAAGTGTCACAGTGAACTACAAATTCGCCCGAACCATTTGGAATAGTCTGTAATATCCCATATATATATATATATATATATATATATATATATATATATATATATATATATATTATTTATTTATTATTAATTTATTGGTGCATGCCTATCAAATTGAATAACCATGCATGTTTATACATTAGGGTTAGGGTTAGGGTTAGGGTTTGGTGACCTAGGGTTAGTACCCTAGGGATTAAGCTAACCCTCATCATGATGTGAAACCCTAGCACCAATCTTGATGAGATCCTAGGGTGGACATTGTGCCATGTGAGGTCTTCATGAAGACTCCAAGTAGAGTCTTGAAGCTTCTAGTTATTGTTGTGTTGTCTTAATCTCACCCCTTCACCTCCACTCACTTGATCAAAACCCATCCTAGCCCTCCCTTCAAATTGGCCAAACCTAGCCCAAGAGGAGAAACCCTAACTCCCACTCCACTCCATAAATACCCACTCTTACTCATTCTCTCATCCTCTTTTCACTTATTCTTGTTCTTGTGTTCAAAAAAAAAAAAGAGAAAGAAAAGAAGAAAATGCTAGAGTTGTTAAGTAAGAGATCAAAAGAGATCTTTTTGTAGTAGTGGCAAGGTAGAGGAAGTGAAGTAGGAAGCAAGGAGCATCTCAAGGATCAAGGAGCAAAAGTAACAAGGAGTTTCTTACAACAACAAAAAGTGGGTGATACTCTAAACTTTAAAAGATTAGTCTTTTCTGTTGTATATGATGTTAGCATGTAAAAGTAGCTAAGAAAAACTTGATTGTCATGTATGAATATGGATAAGCTAAGAAAAGAAAAGTTGTATGGTAGAACAACTCCTTTTCAAGACTTTTTTTAAGAAACATGTTCTTGGTGTGTAGTTTGGGAATTTCTAACTCATAAACAGTTTGGAATTTTGAACTAAAATTTTGGGGGATTATTTTTCTATGTGTCTAGGGCTCACATGAATTTTTTCATAATATTTGGGAGTCATCTAATATCCCAAACACCAGTCCCATTTTTGGACAACAGCCAGCTGCAGAAACTGCTGTTTTGAGAAATCCTCTCGTGCCTTCCAAAAATCATAACTAAATTTGGTTAGGTATTTTTAGCTGAAATTTTCCATGAATGCTCTTGTATGTGTCTAAAACCATAATCCCAAATTTTACATTTTTCTGAAATTGTTTGATACCTCAAAAAAATTGCTATGTTCCAACTGGTCTGAGAAGACAGAACTGAAATTTTCTGTTTAGGGACTGAAGTACATATATGCGTAACTACTTGTGTATCTATGATATTACCATGAAATTTTTGCAGTAGCTTTTGGTATGAGTCTATTTGGTGATTCTAAAATTTTAGAATTTTTAGATGATATTTGATAAGGTTTCAAAAATAAATTGTAAGTAAAAGTAAAAATCTTGTCTGAAAAGCAGTGGAAACTTTGTGCGGTATTTGAAGAGTCATAACTCTCTGTATAGTACGATTTTAGATGCAGTTTTTGGACACAATGTAGTGGTGTATGTCTAGTTATATATTCTTAAATTTCATGAGCTTTGGATAAGGGGTTGATTTTATATGGAATTTAGACTAAACTGTGTGCAATACCGTGTGCTGATTGCATAATCTGTGCATTTGTGATGTTCTGGAAATATGTGTTTGGAATTTACCAAAGTGATGAACTAGGGACTTGTAGTAGAGACTCTAGGCTTTCCAAAAAGGCCAGAAACTTGTAATTCCAAGTTGTGTAGTAATTGATATGATTTTTGAAAGTGCTGGACAGATCCAGCCACCCTTTGAAGTTGTCACTTTGCATGTATGCGACTTGTTCTCTACTCTCAAGTGTTGAATTGAGAGTTAGGGGTATTCCTATACCCCAATACTTGGTTATTTAAGACACGGGTTGATTACGACATGGGTAGAGACTTGAACGACATTCGAGTCATCGACCTTGTCTAAGTTAGGTGCCTACACTTATCAACCATTAGGCCAACTTGGGGACTTCCGCCTTAACGATTGAAAGTGACTAACTCGGGCACCGAAGAAATCATGGAAGATGATCACAGGCCGAGTTGAGGACGAGACTCAATGGGGGAAATGGCGAGCAGGTGATCACATCGCCGGAGCCGCAGGTTGATATACTGGAACGAGGGTTTCTAGTAGGGAAACCACTTGAGACTAGGCATAACTTAGACTAGGAATCAGTTGGTAACCATGCCCTTATAACATGTCTAGGTGGACTTAATGTTGGTTAGTTTTTCCATCACCTATAGCTGCATTGGTCTCTAGCGAACTAGTAATCGGGTGATGTATTCTCTTGTCATTAGGGATACGTGCTGCGGTGCGTATCGTACACTGTTGATTCCTGAAGTATCGTAGTAAGAATGGGATGGGATTTCCTGGTGAATATGGGAATTAGACCTTCGAGGCCGTCAAGTTCTATGCTGGAGGACACGAACGGATCATATGGGCTGCGGTCCTGTGAATATTCGGTGCCATGGGTATGCTGCGGTGTATCTTCAAGTTCGTCACGGCTTTTGAGTGGGGTCCGGGCATCAGGCACTAGTGTCAAACTGAGACACCACTAAGTGACTGCAGAAATAGATAGGGACCGATTAATCTTCAACCTCATCAACCACGATCTATCTATCAGGAACAAGACGAGTACAAGAATAGGTTGCATGGCGAGGGTCAAAACCTTGAACTTGGAGACAACGACTTGATTTGGAAAGTATGTAGTATGGGATGCATACATTTCCAAAATCTCGCTTGCATTAGACTAAGTACATCTTGATCTATGCATTAGATCACTAGGGCATATCACACAAAAGACACCTTGACCCGAATCCACTTTCCCTTCTTTTAGTCACTTTTTCTTTTGCTTCCAACCTTGATTGTCTAGTTTGGAGATCGCTGCTTTTATCAGCCTTACGTTAGTAGAATTACTGACATGCCCTACTCTTTTAGGTGCTAGATTGCCGGCCCAGGGAGCCCAGGAAGCCCAAGCCAGATGGTGTGCCCAAGTGACAGTATGAAGTGTCCATCCTTTACATTTTTGTTATTTTTTGTAAAACTCTGATTTGTAATTTCTGAGACAGTGTATAATTGTAACATTTGAAATTGTACATCATGGAATAAAATTTGTTTAAATTTTTTCTGCATTTTTTTCTGTATTGTGGCTGTTTGAAGGAAAGATTTTGGTTATGCCACGAATCACTAGTATGGGGATTCGGGGCGCTACATAGTCAACATTGGAGCTGACGTCAACCTGCTCTTCAAATCAACAAAAGCCTCTCTACAAGCCTCAAACGAAAAAAAACTTCTGATCCTTCCCAGTCAGCTTAGTCAATGGTCCTGCTATCTTCAAAAAATCTTGGACGAATTTTCGATAATAGCCATCTAGACCAAGGAAACTCCTTACCTCTGAAACTGACTTGGGAACTAGCCAATCCTTCACAGCTTCAACCTTGGATGGATCCACTGAAATACCATCGCCGGAGATAATGTGCCCCAAGAAGGTAACTCTGTCAAGCCAAAACTCACACTTGCTGAGTTTCCCATAGAGTCGTTTCTTTCTCAAAGTCTGCAGAACCAACCTAAGATGCTCAGCATGATCCTCCCGATTTCGAGAAAATACCAGAATGTCATTAATAAAGACCACCACAAATCTATCCAGGAACTGGGAAAAGACCCTGTTTATAAAACTCATGAATACGGCTGGCGCATTCGTGACCCCGAACGACATCACAAGATACTCATAGTGCCCATATCTGGTCCTGAATACAGTCTTTTGTACATCAGTCGCCTTCACTTTGACCCGATAATACCCGGAACGAAGATCCAACTTCGAGAAAACAGCTGCTCCGCTCAACTGATCAAATAAGTCATCAATCATGGTTAGCGGATACTGGTTCTTCATAGTAACACTGTTCAGTTCCTGATAATCAATGCACAGTCGAAGACTACCATCCTTCTTGTTGACAAAAAGGAATGGAGCACCCTAATGCAATACACTGGGTCTGATGAACCCTAAATCGAGCAACTCCTGAATCTGCACCTTAAGCTCTACTAATTCAACCGGTACCATCCTGTAGGGACTCTTCGATATCGGTACCGTACCAGGCTGAATTTTGATACCGAACTCCACATCCCTATCAGGGGGTAAGCCAGGCAACTCCTCTGGAAAAATATCCAGGAAATCCCGCACTACTAGAGGCGCAGCCTCACAGCCTGAATGCAATTCCATCACACAAACCTCCTGATCCACTACAGCCTCAGCTCGGCCAAGGGGCATCTCTCCGACATGGAACTCAAACTTTACACAATACGGAGTCCGGAATGCAACTTTCTTGGTAAGGCAATCAATGATGGCGTAGGATTCACCCAACCAATCCATACCGAGAATAACGTCGAATCCTGAATTCCCAATTACAATCAAGTTTGCTTTGAAATCTGCACCGCCAATAACCACGGGACTCTGCCTGCACTTCCGGGAATAAATGACAACACCGCCACCTGTCACAATGTTCCAAGCCTCTGACAAGATGCTGCAGTCCAACTGATGGCGAGCCACGAAGCGGGAAGAGACAAAGGAATGGGTTGTCCTGGAATAAAAAAGAACATGAGCAGGAAAGAGCAAACAAGGATAACACCTAAGATAGAATCAAAAGCAAGAGAAAAGGATTGATGATCAAGGGTGAGGAAAACACAATGCAGAAAGATAATATGAAAGAATAATGCAAGACAAATGAAAGGACGCAAAAGGGAAACAACAAAACAACAAAAATACAAAATATACCTGCAACAACACCCTTTGCTGACTCAGCATCAGCAGCTGTTAGGTTGAAAGCTGGACCTCTCCTAGGGACAGCGGTCCTTTGACCGAAAATCTGGCGCTGAGGAGGAAGCGGTGGCCTGACTGGACCACGAGCTGGGGCTACCTGTTGAACTGATCCCCCGACTGGAAGAGCCATTCGCTGCTGCTGCGGGCAATCCCGCACTGAATGGTCAGTCGCGCCACATCTGAAGCATTGGCAGTTGGCGCGCCAACAGTTCCTGCGATCATGCCTAGCCAACCGGCAGAAGTCGCAGAACTAGCTCCCCGGGAAACAACAGAGGAGTAGGGAGTTGCCCTGACAGGATGGGCCTGGGACAGGCCTCCGAATTGGCCTACCAGAAGGCCTAGCAACGATAGAGTGTGGAATAGTCCGCTAGGAAGGAGTCAACCGCCACGAGCCTGCTCTTGAGCTTGAGCTGCCTTAAGAGCCTCAGCATAAGTACGCAAGCGAAGGGAGACGAGCTGCACCCGAATCTCTCGCTCAAGTCCCAGTATGAATCTACGAGCCCTGTCCTCTTCGTTCGCCACAAGACCTGGAGCCTTGTTTCAAGAAAGAATAATGTTACAACATTGCGTGGATAATATGTAACAAAATTCTAATAATAGAACAATATCCAACCTATTTTAGGGCCAGGAACTGTTGCTCCATTTCAACTCGAGTGCTGCTAGGGAAGAACTTCTCTAAGAAGCTCATAGTGAATGTGGCCCTAAGTGACAGGCCGTTCGAGCCTTTCGGACTCGAACCTCCACCAAATATGGGCCAGATCTACCAGCTGGATGGTCACCACATCCACTCTATCAACATCGGCAACTCTTGCCACCAAAAACAACTGCTCAGTCCGGATCAACCACTGTTCGGCCTCCAAAGGCGTCTCAGTACCGGAGAATCTGTCAGGATGCATCCTCATGAAATCTGTGACTGTACCCGGACGAGGAGGGAGAGTTGCATGCATAGGCACAACGGGAGGTGGAACCCGAGCGGTTTGTTACATCACAAGGTCACTGTGGTTTTGCTGCATATTGATCAACCATTCCCACACATTGGTAACGGCCTCAAGCCCGGCCTGATCTTCTTGAGGACGAGAAGTGGAACCTCTACGAGCCATGATCTGCACAAGATAAAAAATAATTAGCATCCAGATCAAAGTTGATTATAATTCATTCATGTATGCATGGTCTGTGTACTGTTGTGCCGATCCCAGATCGAGCCAAGCTTGTCTAATATATCAGTGAAACTAATACATTAACCAAACCTGAGCTCTGATACCACTAAAATCCTTATCATGCCCAGCTTCCCAAAAAGAGAATACGGAATACAGATATGTGACTAAGTCCAAGGAATGATTTTCATCATCCATAAGCTGTCAGGATCATTAGAACATTTCACAGGAATATCAGAGTAGGAAGTAAGAGAAGTCAACCACGCATGCATAAATAAATCAATATAGCAACAGAATTTACTTGAAACAAAATTTAATAATCTCAAATAAACCAGATCTGAATAAGTCAATAATTCTGGGTCATACTGCCCAATACAAAATAATCCAAGTAACAGACACAATTATTCAAATAAGCAACAGGAAATAATAATAGCAAAAACTCCAGCATCTAAAATCATGGATCACCTACTCTATCGGGCAGCTGATCTCCATAATCTGCAATTTAATAAATTGTAGGAAGAGGAAAAAGAAAATAAAACGCCCGTCAATGCAAGTTACGGACCGCTTGTAAAGCAAGCACAAGTACAGAAAATGATAAACAAGTATAGAGTAACAGTAGAAAAAAATATAGCATGGAATAAATATGACAGAGCAAAACAAAATGTCTAACATGAATCAGAAAAGAGAATCAAGTAACATGGATGCTAACAGGTACAGGTGATATGTAACAGATGTTTAGTGTCATGAAAACAGGTAAACAGATAACAGATGTCAGATAACGGATACAGGTAAACAAGTACAAATGTTCAGTTGTAACACCCCATAATTCTCAAAGAGTATAATACATATATATATATATGGAGATGTGTTGCCTATAGGGATTCCTATAGGAGGGTTTATATGGAAATATTGGGAAATGGGGGGCACCAGTGAATTATACACAGCATGAGCATGCTGTAGCTGCTCCCCATGTGTGACGTCACCCTCGATGATGTGGCAGTTCATGGGGCGGGTCCCACCTGGGTATTGTGAGGAGACAGGAGCTGCGCTCTGTGCTCTTTGATGACGTGGTGCCCAAGGCTAGGGGCCTACATGAGAGAGAGTATGGGAAAAGAGATTGAGAATTAGTCCCACATCGGATTTCAACAAGAATATAATATTAATAAATACTATTGCCTATGATCAAGAGTCACTAATTCGGTTAACCACCTTTTGAGAGGCACTCTATGGTGGGCAGTTGTACTATACTATAATTAATTTGTCTTCTAAATTATATAAATTGTTCGAGCTCGGGACAGGGGTGTTACACCAATAGCATGTAACAAATAACAGATAACAGATTACAGATACAGGTAAATAGGTAACAGATGTCATGTTATTACAGGTCTTGTGTTTTAGTCCTATCTACGTAGCACTTCATGCATCCCGACTTTTACCACATGGTTGCTACATTCAAACAGTTTCGTTTAGATTTCGTACTGGACTGTATAGGGCCGAGTACTCAGGTTTCAGACTGACAAATAACAGATACAGACAGATAGAACCTATGGGTTCTCTTCTAAGTATACCTTCATATATGGAAGTATGCAGTCAGGTAATCAGATAACAGAATCATGTATCATGTAGTCATGAACACATAATAGATAACAGATAATTAAGTGGGAAACACGGTCCCCCTTCCAAGTACACATTTCTATATTATCCACTACTAGATCTTTCCCTTAACCCCGGCTTGGTTATTTTGTTATTTTTATCAGACAGACATGTATATATCACAAAACAGAGTAAGAATAACATGGTATAAATAGGTAACAGGTTCAGATTGAATGTTAAACATGTACAGATGAAAGACAACACATAAAAGGGTAGGACAACGAAAATTCTAGTTCAAGACAGCAAGACAGTATTGCACTAAATCTGAAATTTCTGTTGCTACAAATATGCAAACCTGGACCCGTCAGAAAATATGGAAAATAGACTCTTGGTCGAATCCAACAAATATATATAAGTCATATGGTATTTCACAAAAACATGACTCAAAACAGAATTGTATCCAGACAACGTGTTCAGCTAGAAATCAGATGTTTGTATTCATAAACAAGAAAATGGCATAAAAACTTACTAGTTAAATCCAAGAAAAATCTGGGGTATTCCCTAGTATGTTTGGTAATAGAAAATAAAGTTTCATAATTTTCCAACATAGATAGTATAGTCAATTAAAATCAGAAAACAGCAAGATACAACAAATTTGTTAATCTGGAATCAGAAACACAGCAGTACTAAAACAGCAATAGATTACAAAATACATATCGAAATCCAGATCCGTGAAAAGGGTTATAAAATAGATACAGTAGGCTACAATTCATATTCACAAGGTTTTTGTAAAGAGAAAATAGAATCAGGTTGAAATTAAGGTTCTTTACTGAACAGTATGAAAATTCTGCAAGTATAGTAGTTGTTTGCAAGTATAGAATAGTTTGTAAAAGTCATTAATTAAATCCAAAAAATTTAGTGGTTAATCCTAAACAAGTCTAGTTGTACTCAGCAAAATATTTGATCAAAATATTATCTTTATCATCAATATAAAAATAATTAACCATACAGAATCTATATAAAACAGAATCTGGAATTTTCTACACATATGTAGTAAAACGGCAATGACTTGCAACTCACAAATCGAAACTGAGATTTGTCAGAAATTCTGGAAAGTAGACAGAATTATCTATAATTCATATTCACAAAGACATTTCATATACTGACCTTATAGGGTCTAAAATACTGAACAAAAACGGGTACCAACAAAAAAAGAATTATTCCTCATGCACAAAATTAACTAGATCATATGGAACACATCCCAATCATAACAAAGCGTGAAGTATGGTATACTAGATGTCCAAGCAACATGGTATAGGGTATTTTGCAAGTCTCCAACAAGTTATACTATCACTAATACAATCAAGTATATGACATCATACGAACCACATGCATGTATACATCAAAAAATGATCATCCCTAAGTTATTTCATGTCGTGTGTGTAATGTGACAACTACGGGCGGTCAACACAACAGAGACAAGATATATAAGGGTTTTGCACAAGAATTGTCTCTAGATCACAACTACACTACAGGCGGTATTTAGTACTTATATTACACAAAAAAAAGAATATAAGTTACTTGCTTTATAGCCGACGACGAGAACGGAGCAAGAATAAGAATAACGGGAACGGATTCCCGGGCAATGATCTCAACGAACGAACGACAAACAAACTTGCGAACAACATACACACACAAGGAGAGAGAGGGAGTCGGGGTGCACTGCGTCAAGGGAAGGCGACGGCGCACGGGGGTTGGCGGTGCCGCGACGCTGGCTGGCATTGCTGTTGTCGTCGGAGGGGAGCAGCGCAGCAGGTGCGCATTGCTGCTGTCGTCTGTGGCTGCCTGCGACGAGACGGAGGAGGAGCACAGGGAGAGAGGGATGGAGTAGGGGGGTGGTATCTGCGGGGCTGTAGCTGAGGCGATGCAGGGAGAGATGAGCGGGAGATGGGTAGAGGTCGGGAGAGCACAGGGTTCGGAGGTAGGGGATGGGGAAAAGCAGTTAGGTTAAGATAAGGTAAACATGAAGTATATAAAGGGGTATATATATGCAGGTATTTAGGGTTTATGTGGTGGCTAATGGGTTGAGTATAGGAGTAGTAAATGGGTATTATTGGGTTCATGGGATAAAAGGCTCCAAAAGCATATAGGGTTAATAAAAATCAAATAAAGAGATGAGAACAAAAAAAAATATGAATAACTAGATTAGGACAGGAACAATTTAAATAATGAGGATCAAAATAATAGTTCGAGCAATCAGAGACGAAACGATAAGAGACAATTGGATCAAGAAGACCAAATAAGAAGATGGCAAAACAAATAGATGAATATATATATTGAAAGAGAAGATCCAATACACGGTTCAAAAAGAGATACAATGAGAATAAATTCAAGAAGAAAAAAATATATATCAAAAAAATACAGAAAATGAAAAACAGGAGTTACATACACTCCGGTGGATGGCAGACCTTACTTACGGTGTCTCTCCCTTGAAGAAGCCCAGTACGCCTTCAGAGAGGTCCATGAAGGGGTTGGGGGCGCCCATATGGGAGCCAGAGCTCTCGCCCGAAAAATCCTGAATCATGGTTACTTTTGGACCACACTGTTAAGTGACGCCCAGCGGCATGTCTGACAATGTGCTCCCTGTTAAAAGTTCTCATCTATCCAGCGGACGCCTCAAGCCGATCTCTCTTCCTTGTCCAGTCCGATCCCCTGTGCCATGTAGGGGATGGACTTGCTCGGGCCTTTCCCTCCGGCTCCTGGTTAGAATAAATTCCTTGTTGTCGCAATCGATTACTTCTCCCAGTGGATCAAGGCTGAGCCTTTAGCGACGATCATGAAAAACAGAATCCAACAGTTCTTTTGGAAGAACATTGTTTGTCGGTTCGGTATCCCCCACATCCTAGTAACTGACAATGGGACTCAATTCAGAAGTGCGGCTTTCCGCAACTTCTGTACGGACCTCGGTATCTAGCAGCAATTCTCTTCGATATCCCACCTGTAGTCCAACGGTCAGGCAGAGAACACCAACAGGCAAATTCTCACTGGCCTTAAGAAGAGACTCGACAAATCTGCGAAAGGGATGTATGTTGAACAACTTCCCAATGTGCTCTGGAGCTATCGCACCACCAAGCGAACCCCGACGGAAGATTCCCCCTTCAACTTGACATATGGCTCTGAAGCCCTCATTCCACTGGAAGTTGGCCTTCCCTCTCCTCGCTTGCTCGCCATCAATGAAGAATAGAATTCCCACAACCTTCGGGGCAACCTCGACCTCGTTGATGAGATCAGTGAAAGAGCATCCATTCACCAACAAATCTACCAGCGTAGAGTCGAACAATCATATAACAAGAAGTTCCGCCCCACAAACCTCAAAGAAGGAGACATAGTTCTTAGAAAATTAGCAATCTCATTCCCCAACAAAAAAGGGAAAGCTAGCTCCGAATTGGGAGAGACCATATAGGATCTCCAAAGTTGTACGCTCTGGGGCATATCAACTAGAAGACCCGGGGGCAATAGGGTGCCAAGAACCTAGAACGCCGAACACTTGATGAAGTAAAAAAGAAATTTAGCCCATCAGTTATGCTATTATTGTATTCAAATAAGGCCAATGCTCACGGCATGACCAAATCATGTAATAAAGGCTCGCAACTTAGAAGCAACCATTTAGTTTCTATTTTATAAAAAGACTTAGTTTATTTTTCTGTTCAAATTGTTGTTCCAACCTAAAACATACATGTGTGATTTCACAACCACGGCACAATTAAAACGACAAGTTCGGAGTGCAACAGTTGGTTCGACGCCACTTTAGAACTTACAAATAAGCAAGTGCGGAGCAGCTCACCATTTGGAATTGCTCCCACAACTGTTGAAACTCTTAAAACGACAAGTTCGGGTGCAACACTTGGTTCGACGCCGCTTCAGCCACTTGCAAACAAGCAAGTGCAGAGCAGCTCAACATTCAGAATTGCTCCCACAACTGTTGAAACTCTTAAAACGACAAGTTCGGAGTCCAGCACTTGGTTCGAAGCCGCTTTAGCCACTTGCAAACAAGCAAGTGTGGAGCAGCTCCCCATTCAGAATTGTGCCCACAACTGTTAAAATTTGAAAACGAAAACTCACAGTACAAAGGTGGTACGAGTTTATAAAGAGACGATTCACAAAAACATTGCTTAAAATCTTGGGAGAATCTTATTCCATAAGAAGAATCCGGTTACAAGTTTTATTAAGACACAAGCCTCTACAAAATTACAAAAATTTCCTTAACTTCTTCTAGGAAGAGGGATGCTCCTCTTAAGAGATACGCGCGGCCTGTGGTTCTCAGCTGCCACATGAGCGCTATTCCGGTCTCCCGAGCCCTTCGAGGGGATCTCCAGACCCGCAAGCCGGGTCGTACCTTCGGGGCCCACTGTTCTTGTCACCCCTCTAACTGATGACCCACTAGAAGAACCAGCCACTCCGCTCTGAGGGTCCCCTGGATTTCGCGGGACTTCAGGCATGCGTAGGGCCAGTTCATGGAACGATCTCCCCTAGGCATGTTCCTCATGTGAACAAGAAGTGCTCCTGACGTTACCACCATCTAGAAGTTGTTTCAGTAGATGAGTTTCTGTCTCTAGTTCAACGATCCTCTCTCTGAGAGAATTGTCCCTCACTTTGAAGGTCAGACGAGGTACGCTCCCTGTAGAAAGCTCAAGAACTGCTATCCTGAGATGAGTCACTTTTAAGCTCCCCTCGAACACTACATTCCTCAGTGTGTCCCTTTCAGTGGTAGCTGAGAGTAAGGAGTGGCGAAGGAGCATGACCCTCGAAGATTCTCTAGTAATCGCTTCCCCCGAGGGATGATCTTCTACACCTATGGGGGGGCATCTCTCGGGAGACTTCCTCCTTATGCCTCGCTTGTATGTCCCGCCGAGAAAATACTCATCTCAAATGGCCAAGCTCTGTCTCAACTTTAAAAAGACTCTCTCACGAGCGGTTGAGTCCCAGTTCTACCACTTGAAGTTTGGTTCGAATGCGTTTGATTTCAACCGAGTAACGACCACCTCCATCATACAAGACCACTTGTTGATGAAAGTAAATTATAGATCACTCCAACAAAAACAACCAAGTCACAAGATGCACAAATATGCAAAAAGAATCAAACATCGTGTGAGACAAGAATGAAGTAAGTTTTCATTGCAATGCAAAGATACAATAAAGCGGTGGCTTGTCCGCTTTTAGGCATCTATACATAAGCAAAAAACCAAAAACAAAGAGAAAAATGATTAGGAGAGGAGTCAAGGGCCCACCTCGGCCGACTTATCCACAAGAGGAGTAGACTCACGACCACTCCCCTCGACCGCCTCCGGAACAACAACTAAAGCGGATTTAGGGTCCGCTACAACAATCTCCTCATCTTCCTTATCCTCCGCTTCCTCATCACCCTTCTTCTCCTTGTCCTTAGGAATAGGATCGTACAGAGAGTATCCCAAGTGATCAAATCCCGAGCCACACAATTCGACGTGTCGAAGAGCCCTATCATATGACTGCACCATGTTCGAGGTCAGATGATCCTCAGCTTCATCCTTCTCCTCCTTCATCGCATCCTCTTTCTCTTTCACGACCTTCTCCCTCAACTCGGCTAGAAGAGCCATCCCTCGGTCCATTCTCTCCTTCTCTTGGGCGATCTGGTCGTTGGCCTTCGCCAAGGCCGACTCCAGCCAGGCAATTTGCGATGCTTGGGACTTTGACAAGTGCATCGCCTCTTCCAATGCCTTAGCCGTCTTCTCCCGCTCGGCTCGGTCACGGTCACTCACAACCTTCAGCTCATTCTCTTAATCCGCAACCCACTTCAACAGGTTGCTGAAGTGGCAAGTGATCTACAAGAGATGAAACGTGCAAAGTTACAAAGGGAAAGACTGACTCTAGTAAATCATGAAAAAGCTAAGTGCCAAGACAAATTAATTGAGATCTTACTGCCATGTTGGCCATGACAATCTCCAGAGCATCATCGCTCACCGACCCCACTGTCATGGCAGCTATATCCTTCGGAGTCGGGAGATGTTGAACCGCTTGCATGCAGGTGGCGGAGTCCCCGAGGAACCCAACGTGTTTCATAACACGCCAATCAGGGACGAAGAATTTCTTATGCTCCTCCGTCAGAATCGCCTTTGCCGTTGTGGTAAGAGGAGGAGCTTCTAGTGCAAGAGTCGCACCGAGCGTGAATCCCCCGGAGGATAGGGCAGGAGAAGCGGAAGGGGGAGACTCCAAGTTTACTCCCGGAGAAGTATGTGCCGAACCTCTAGCAGCCTTCGCCGACGAAGGCCTCGCAGCCGCTCTCTTCCTCTTCTTCTCCTCAGGGGCTTTGCCGCTCAACCACGAGCGCTTGGAGATCATTGCTTTAAAGTCCACACCAATAGTGCCTACAAGAAAAGTCGCAAAATGTTAAAATGTGAAATGAAAGAAGATAAGATATCTACAAAAAAAAACATATCAAAGACACACACTAGGGTTGATCGGACTAAGAACCCCCTAGTGTGTTACATCCTTCCAACTTAGAGGAGGCTGACTCAGAAGCTTCGTAACCATCCCGTCTTCCTCGGGACTTAAAATCGGTTTGGCTTTCGCCCTCCTCGGCACCTCATCTCACCACTCTGTGGGGATCGCCCACGATTTGCGACTACAAATGAGGAAGAATTTTTCTCTCCAAAACTTGATTGAATCGGGGTTATCGATTAGCTTCACCCCCCGACGAGGTGAAAGATAAAATCTATACTCCGTCTTACTCTTCTGGTGAATTCGGGAAAGCCTTCTAAGGATACCTAGTTGAGGCTCGACCCCTGCCGCTTGGCACTGAAGAACGAAGTTGTTGACATGCCTCTACATGTTTGGCATGTACTAAATCGGAAGGGCGTACCAGTTTAGAAACTCGGTCAAGGAAGGCGGAAGAGGGAGATGGAGACCTGTGAGAAAGGCGTCAAACAGAAAGAAGAAGGTATCGAAAATTGACTATATGTTCCTCTTTTAGAGGTGTTGTAGAAATGTTTGCGATCGAGTAAATAGTGCTATGAACGAATGGATCGGGGGAGGTTGGCGAACAAGCCCTAACGCCCGACCCTGGAAGAAGAAGGTCGAACTCCCTCGGAATCATAAAGCACTCTCGAATACGACCTAAATCTTCCTCTGAGAGTATGGAAGATATGTCGTCAACCTTGGAATGCTTGTGCGGTCTGTTCTCCTCGTATGAAGGGGCCATTCAGTAGACCACTCTCGAAAAAAGGTCAGCCGAATAGTCTCAAACTCCGCCTAGGTTCGTCAAAGGGCTCGGAAACCTACCTAATACCCCTGCTTCCCTTGTCCTCTCAATAACCGTCTCTACGAACGCCGACTCCACCACCTCCTTCCCCTTATCCAACCTCGGGGAGAGAATTATTTGCCGACCTCCACTATGGCTCGAGAGGGAGGTCTCGTCTACAGAAGACACCCTAGACATCTTTGATAATATATATATATATATATATATATATATATATATATATATATATATATATATATATATATATATATATATATATATATATATAAACAAAAAAAATGTTTATATATATATATATATAAACAAAAAAAAATGTTTTTACCTTGATGTGATAACAAAAAAATATATTTTTACCTTGATGTGATAGCAACGGTCGGAAAAGATCGCCAGAAAGTTCAACGCCTAGCCGCGACCGCTAGCAGAGCGGCCCAGGAGAAGAAAATTATTTTTGAGAGTGGAAAGAAAAGAATGAAAGAGTGGGGGTGGGGTTGGGGTTTTAATAGAGGGAAAAGGCTTCATATGAGCTTCTTGGGCCCAAACGGTTGAAGAGGCCCACAATACTGGGAAGCCCAAACGACCACGAAGGCTAAGCGGCGAGAATTCAAACATGCTGGAATACCAAGCGACTGGTCATGGTCAGCGGGACACGTCGAACCACCTTCAGCGTTCGGTGGAAGTTCCGAGCAAACATGTCACCGAGCGTGAAATCACGCAAATTCGTTGATTGGTCAACTATCAACGGTCAATGGGACACGTGTTGCCTCGCCGAACCAGCTTCAATGTTTTGAAACAGGCGGTAAGCAAACATGTCTCCGAGCATGAAATCACACAAAAGCCATTGACTAGTTAACAGTCGACGGTCAATGGACACGTGTCGCCCAGCCGAACCCACTTTAGTGTTCGATGGTAAGTTCCGAGCAAACGTGTCCCCGAGTGTGAAATCACGTAAAATCGTTGATTGGTCAACGGTCAACGGTCAACGGTCATCGGGACACATGTCGCCTCGCCGAACCAGCTTTAGCGTTCTGAGACAGACGCCGAGCAAACGTGTCCCCGAGCATGGAATCATGCAAAATTGTTTACTAGTCAATGGTCAACAGTCAACGAAACACGTGTCGCCTCACTGAACCAGCTTCAACTTTCAAAGATAGGCATTGAGCAAATGTGTCTCCTAGCATGAAATCACACAAAAGTCGTTGACTGATCAACGGTCAATGGTCAACAGATACGTGTCGCCCAGCCGAACCACCTTCAGAGTTCGGTGGCAAGTTCTGAGCAAACTTTTCCCCGACCGTGAAATCACGCAAAGCCGTTGACTGGTCAACGGTCAACGGTCAATGGTCAATGGACACGTGTCACCTAGCTGAACCACCTTAAGAGTGCGGTGGCAAGTTCTGAGCAAATGTGTCCCCGAGCGTGAAATCGCACAAAGCCGTTGACTGGTCAACGATCCATGGTCAACGGGACACGTGTCACTCAGCTGAACCACCTTCACCGTTCGGTGCCAAAAATCGAGCAAACTCGCCCCCGAACCAAAAATGGAAGAAAAGCTCTGCCTCCCGATGCGCGCTTGATCATGATCAGTGGCTCAGATCTTGCCACGTCGCTCCCTCTCTCATCAGCGCATTAGCACGCGAGCTTGACCTTGATCAACGCCTCAGATCGCGCCACGTTGCCACTTCATCAAATCTCCTCATCATTGCCGCCCAATCTCATCAGCGCACGAGCTCGATCGTGATCAACGGTCGTGATTAAATCAAAGTAATTTCTTTTATTTAATTCTTTCATTTAATTATTAAGTTGAATTAATTATTTAAAAATTCTGAAAAAAATATATATTTAAGAATTTGAAAATGTTAATTAAAAATTCAAAAAATAATTATTGATTCGGAAAAATATTTTTAAAATCTGAAAAATAATTATTAATTTAGAATAATTAATTAAAATTCTCAAAAAATAAATATTAAAATTAGGAAATTGAATAAAAATTCAAAAAATGATTAAAAATTGGAAAAAATTCAGAAAAATCTAGAAAAGTCACAAAAATTCAGAAAATTCTAAAAATAATTCTGAGTATTTTACAAAAAGCATCGTTACACTCCAAGCGAGCTCTAAACGTCCCCGAGAACGCCGATAATATCTATTAGCCATTAAAAACAGGCGAACTACTCCTCAAAGGCTGTGAAACTCAGTCTTCAGAAGTGGGGGCTTGTGATATGGCTAAAAATAGAACTAAATCAGGACCGTTCAAATCAGGCACGAATCTCAGAGCTCTCAAGGGTTAAACGGTAATTTCCACTACAAATGGGTCCAAAATTGGGAAGTGGGTCTTCTCCAAAGCCAAATAACCTAAAAACGGGCTTGTCTCACTAGGTCGGGGTGGCAGCCCATTATGAACAAACCCATGACATTTAAAGTGTTATTTAAATTCATAGTTATCTCTAGAAGATGGTTTAAACCAAATCTCTTATCATAAAAAAATTTAAAACTTTACATCTTATCCAAAAATACCGGGAAGTAGAGATAAATGATTATCTCGAAACTGTTTCCAAAGGCGACTATAAATACCCCTTTACCCCCATCATAAAAAAGGTAATCAGTATTTTTTTCCACTAAAGCTCTTTCATAATCTTCTTGATTACTGACTTGAGCGTCGGAGGGTTCGTCACCGAGAATAATCCCGGTGTTTCGAACTTCTTGCAGGTCAGCGGCAGCATCGAGAAACGGTCAACACCGGCAAGAAGTTAGATGTTTGCTTTTATTGTTTCTAGAAGAATCTACATATCATCTATTTTCTCCCACACCGAAATTAGCAGCAACAGTGTTATTACTGGGGAGAAAGTTTTCATGACTTGAAAGTGGGATACAGTTATAGAGGTACTGAACCAGAAGTAATTTAGGTTGATTATAACATTAGAAAACATGAACTAGTTTATAAGATATATGAAATTACTAGCTGGGATTGAGTTGAATGGATGATTAAAATCCAATGTCGACACTCTGCGTCAAAAGGTGAAGGGCAATATTTCGTGGTGGTTCCTATAATCGATGATGATGCGCATGCTGCAGTGATTGGACGATCGCTAAATCCAAAATCTAATTAGACAGTTGTCGAGCTATACCTTGAGAAAACTCCGATGCCAATTCGTCAGTGCAAAGTTCTTCATACTCCATGCACATTAGGTGAAGTCCCGACTCAAGAATCGAGGAACATCGCCGTTGGGTTGAAGAATACCCATCAAGATTTGAGGAACATCGAAGATACATCCTCAATTCCAACTGTACCAAATAACATGGCAGACGAGTTGTCTGGTCCTTCTTAATTCATATGTGATTTAGTAAACAATGAAAATATGAATGATGAATTTAATCATACATGTAGATGTTGATGAGGAAGAATAAGGTGATATAGATGAGATGGGTGAAGAACATGAAGAAGATGAAGAAGCTAATGTAGCTAATGTTTGTGGTGCTTCACAAGGAAATTGTGAACATAACGTCCAATCCAATCAAGGTCGAAGAGGCTCCTCTTCTCAACAAGGGTTTATTGCATATTCAGTGGAGTCTGAAACGGTTGACTGAGTTAATAATGCGGTTGTCCATCAACCTAAAGGCCCTTCAATTCTCGATGCCGGCGAAGATGCTTTATACATTGGGCAAATGTTTGAAACAAAAGAAGATGTCCAATATGCGATGAAAACATTTTCAATAAATCAACACTGTGAATTCGTAATAGTGAAATTGTCGACCACCGTGTACAATGTGAAATGTAGAATGACACCAAAGCTATACACAAAAGCGGAGAGGGCATTAAATCCAGAACTTGGGAGATTTAGCAGCGCAGGTTGTGGTTGAAGATTTCGTGCAGTTGTTCCAAAAGGAGAAACATACTTTATTGTCAAGATGATAGACGGGCCACATACTTGTGTTAATCCATCAATGGATCAAGACAACTCAAAAGTGGATTCTAAGCTAGTTTCGGGTTTGATCTTGCAAGTTGTGAAGGCACAAACTGGAATAACCCGGAAGGTAATAGGTGAGATTGTTAAACTTCTATTCAATTATCAAATTTCATATAGAAAGGCATGATGTGCAAAGCATAAAGCTATTGAGCGGTTATACGGAAGGTTTGCAGAAGCATATGAGAAGTTGCATGCTCTTTTATCAGCACTACATGTGTCAAATCCCGGGACTGTTGTCCATTGGGATAAAGTCAGCACTAAGGTTAGTGAGAAAACATTCAAGTCGGTATTTTTGGCATTTGGGCCCTCGATTGAAGGGTTTAAGTCATGTAAGCTAGTTATAAACATTGATGACACTTTTTTATATGGAAAGTCTAAAGGATGTCTATTAATAGCCGTTGCTCCTGACGCAAACGATCAGTTATTTTCTTTCGCTTTTGCGCTAGTTGATGGAGAAAGTATAACAACTTGGTCATGGTTTATGTCTTGTATTAGAAAATTTGTAACAGATCGTCAAGGATTGTGTGTCATCTTCGATCGTCATCTGAGTATTTTGTCTGTGATGGAGACACAAAATGGTGCATGGAATGAGTCTCATCATATCATAGGTTTTGTATGCGACACTTTGCTGCAATTTTTTTTACCAAATATCACGATAAAGCTTTGAGAAAAAAAACTAAAGGCGGTCGCATGTCAAAATCAACCAAAGAAGTTTGAGAAGAAATTGGTTGAAATAGAGAAAGTCAAAGCCGAAGCAGTCATTTGGCTAAAGGAGAAACCATTTGAAAAGTGGTCAATATGCGCAGATAGAGGACGTCGTTATGGAATGATGACTACAAATATATTTGAAGTATTTAATTGATTAGTTTTGAAAGGTGTTCGTAGTTTGCCAGTGACCGCAATTGTCGAGATGATATTCTATTGTCTCAATCTATACTTCACTCAACGTCGTCAATTGGCTTCGAAGCTTCTAAGTGACGGTAAAGAATTCACTCCCTCAGTTCAAGAGATTCTAGATGTGCGGCGTGAGAGAGCGAATATGCATGAGGTTATAATGTTTTGACACTTTTGTATGTCAGAAAATTCAGCTATACCATCTTCCATGTTCCCATGTTTTGACAGCGTGTGCATTTAGGGCTATTGATTACCGCCCTTATGTGGATCAATCCTTTTCAGTCAAAAAATTAATTCTAACTTGGGCACCCATCTTCTACCCTATGCCTGACGAAGCATATTGGCCAATCTAAACTGGTCCGAAACTTATTGTTGCTGCAAGTCTTAGAAAATGCAGAAAAGGGCATCCCTAGACCAAATGTATTCGCAACGATATGGATGTGAGAGATGATATGAGCAGTTCAGCTATAACTTGTTCAAAATGTGGTTTAAAAGGTCACAACAAGCATTGTTGCCGAGGGACGGACATAGGTCAGATAATTACTAGTTTATAATGTTCCATACATAATGTTGCATATGCACAATCTACTTTAAATTAACATATATTTTCGTATCATATTTACAGGATCATCATCGCGACTAGGAACAGGAAGGCCGAATATTTCAACATCATCATCGCAGCAAGCCGGAAGATGACTTTTATCAAATTTATTTTTGTAATATTATCATATCTCATTATAAGGGTATGTTCAACTTGTATTACTATTTGAAGAATATGTTGTTAATGTATGTGGTGTAATATTTGAAGAATGTGTTGTAATATTTTCTTTGCTTTTGAACCAAGTTGTGTTGAATTAAAATTTTGAAGAGGAACTTATTATGCTATATATTGGGTGTTCAGAATGTGTTCAAAATTCAAATGTGTATGTATACAGGAACATTAGTGAGATTTGTGTATCACATTACCAAATATCAGTAGACCCGCTATTCGGAACAACGAGTTTAGTATAATGTTCCTTGCTATTGGCAAGAGCGAGTTTGCTGCTTGTTGATGTTAGAGTATGATTGTCTCCGTACACTCGCTTTTCCCAACAGCGAATTTAGTCCATTCTCTCTCGCTGTTGGGAATAGTGAGTTATTCTTTGGGAGCCAACATAGACATTTTGACTCTCTGTGAAATCACAAAAAACTTCACAGTCGCTGTTCCCAACAGCGCATTTAGTACAAACAGTCTCATTGTTGTGAAAAGCGTTTGAGAAATGGAATTTTGCTTTAAGAACACGTCATTCCCAACATTGAGTATCTTTGTACTAACCGCGTTGTTGGGAATAACAACTGTGAATTTTTTTAGATTTCACAGAGAGTCAAAATGTCTATGTTGGCTCCCAAAGAATAACTCGTATTCCCATCAGTGAGTGAGAAAGCACTAAACTCGTTGATGGGAAAAGTGAGTGTACTGAAACAAGCATACTCTAACATCTACAAGCAGTAAACTCGCTCTTGCCAATAGCGAGATGAAAAGGGCTAAACTCGCCATTGGGAAGGGCGAGTTCGCTAACGGAGCAACTAGAAACATTTGGTGAAATCGCAACAAATTCCTTTGCTACATACAACACCAAATACTTCGTCACTTGAAAACAACAGAGTCTCATAAACCTATTGTAACATCAAAACTTCGACAATTCACATACTACATTGTGAGGAACCAATATAGCACAACTTCAGAGACAATTGTGGTGATCACAACTTTATTTAGAATCAAAGGATCACAACTCAATAAACAACTACAAACAACACAACTTCACAAACAACTAAACAAGACAACATAGACTCCTAACTCAACATCACAAACGCATCAATAGAACCCAAATTCTCAACTTCCCTAACTCGGCGTGTACCTAGTTGTCTTCTTACGTTGTCGGTGCGCGACAACTTTACACTTCTTTGGAGTTGGGGTTCTTTGTGTTATTTGGGATACGAGAAGCTCGTCGTCTTGAGGTACTCTTTGCCGTTCGGAACCTTGCCCCTCATCTTGCAATTGAATTTCTTCTTCGGGTTGTGTTGGTGCGGTGGGAGGCGAGGCAAGCCCACGTTGACTTGACAAACGGTGTGCTTCCGTAAATGTATTGAATGCGGGCCCCTCACCCACCACATCAAGAGATCGTCTACACGGTGCTAGAATCTCGTGTGCGAACTCTTTCATAGCATCAGTCGTATTAGATGCGGTACTTGACAAACGTCCTACGATGATTCTTGCAATCTCCCATGCGTTATCTACCTATAAATTAGATGATATAATATTTGAACAAAAAAACAATTTCATGGTTAGAAGATGTGTTCCCAACTTGTGATATGAATGTACAAACGAACATATAAATATTAAATTTTATTACCATGGTTGCCAAAGCCTTTGCCTTTGGTTGGAACATTGGTTGTTGGGATGAATGGCCTGGCAGGGAGATGATTCCCTATCTCGTGCCCTTATCGGAATTATCACTCGGGCGGGTGGATTGATAGGAGGTGCGATTACCAATCGCGAGATCCTAGTATACCACGTCATGTATGCATCATGCATTCGTCCATCATACGGAGGAATTCCGACAATGACCATTTCCCTCCGGTGCTCATTCCAAGAGCAGACATAACTACGATGATATCCGGCCTAATCGATATCGGGCAAATGACCCATTCCTGTGACACCATGCAAGGTAGTGTCATACGTTCGTAAGGCTGGCATATCTTGTTGTAGACCGAATTGTCGAGGTACTCAATCTACATGAGGATGCTCTATGATGGAGAAGTGGATGAGAGGTGCAGTTGTCAACTATAGATGGCTATGTTCTTTGCAACATAGCGGCAACTTCTCCAATCTCTCGTCGGTGTACGGTTCCCACACTATGCATTCCGCACGCAACTGATCGAGCTCATCTTGGTAATATGCGATAGGTCCACAGGGATTATCACGATGTGTGTGGTCGCCAACCCAATAAACACCAATAGGAGTAAACTTATTTACTCCAAATACCCCCAAACTCCACAACAGGTTGGACTCTTACATGCGTCCGACCAATGTGGAATCGCTCCCAGCTCCATATTTGTGGTATCACCATCGGCCCTGTTGCCTGTACATTGTTCAACGAAGCATGAAAGAGATTTCTGTAAAGGACGACCAAAGCAGCACTACCCCAACTAAACCAGCCAGCTAGTCTAATGTCCGCGATCAATTGCAAATACATCAATGGTACTTAGTTGTCCGTTGAGTTGAGAAATATCACATGATTAAAAAGCATCATAAGATAGGCTCGGGTGTAGCACTTTACTTGATAATCAGTCGACTCTGAATTCAAGTAGTTATCAAACGACTTGATTAGCCATAAAATTTTAAGAGATGTACCAATAAAAGTCTGTTCAATCGGATCCTGACCGAGGTATTGTCATACAAGATGAAAATTATTGGCACCCCAACTTCCAGTCACGGCTACACCATCTATCGGAAGTCCAATAATTAAGGCAACATCTTGTAAAGTCCCTGTCATCTCTCCATGCGGTAGGTGAAATGAATGTGTCTTCAGTCGCCATCTCTCGACTAGAGCAGTTAGGAGACTCCGATCCAACTTCATTGACCCTATTAGGGCAACTCCATAGAATCCCGCCTCCACCAAGTATGAGATAATGTGATCGTGTAGAAGCAATGTTTTGTGCTTTCGGAATGTCAAGTCCTTCGACTCACCTTGCCACACAAAATTCGATCGGTGAGAGGCTTGCATCCTAAGTAGTGATGGGTCTATGAGACCGGGACCCCCAGGTACATCTGCATGTGTATGTGGTGTTTAAGGGACATCGATAGGGGTGCTAGTAACATCCTGCAATGAAAGAAATTATAGTTGTTGTTAATTGATACTGGTTGGATGAAATAGATATATCTCATGGAGTTCGGAATTATAAAAAAACTCTTACAACTACAAGAGCTTTCCCCTGCTCGGATGCACTAGGAGGATGGCGTCCAGAATCGCTAGGCCGTGTCATTTTGACCCTGCAAAAAATTGTTAGAGATAAAATTAACTACATTGCATTTCTCTATCCTATGCCTATAAACAATTCTTAGGTACAACTACTACATACGAATGCAATTGATCGCAAACAAGTCACCACTAACAAAGGTGGGTTGTACCTACATTCAAAGTCACCACTTATGCATTACATCGAACACCGAATGTGCATAACGAAGAATTCAATCACTTACGCAATTCATCGAACACTTTATGTGCATAACATAAACCCAACCTTAACTTCAAACCAAACACAACCCCTCTTCAATTTCTAACCTTAACCCTACATTTAATTTAAAGTTAAAGCATAATCCTAATCCTAACCCTAACCCTATCTATATACATTGTATGAGTCAAATAAAAACATACCTTTATGTTGTCAAAAAACGAATGTAGTAGCTAGAGATTTGTTGGGGAATGTTTGAGTTTCCGCCAACTGAACTTGTCAACCAACGATTGAGGTAGTAGCCGAAAATGAGAGCTAGGGTTTTGGTTGAATGGGGAAGGAGATGAATAATGGTTAGAAAGAGACTTGGTGAAATGATAGAGTTAGTGTATTCGGGTGAATAAAATGGTGGCCCAGTAGACTCGCTGTTCCCAACAACGCGTTTAGCTCTTTTCTCATTGCTGTTGGGAACGGCGAGTTAATTTGAAACTCGAGTTTTTTTTACCGAAAATTCACCAAGTCCAACAGTAATTCACTCTCTGTAAAATTTCCTACATCCTCGCTGTTCCCAACAGCGAGTCTAGTGTAAATGTCCTCACCATTGGGAACGGCGAGTCTTTACTGAAAATTTTGAACTGATCTTGCCGTTGGGAACAACGAGTTTCTCAAAAAATTAGCACTAAACTCGCCATGTCCCAACGATGAGAATGAAACAGCTAAACCCACCGTTGAGAACAGCGAGTTTAGTTGTTGAGTCCATGAGCACAAATAGTTTAGCAACTGTCATTTTTTTGCAAATATTTTCAAAAATTGGCACACAAAAAAAAAACAAAAATCTAGCTAAACTTCATAATTAATTGTTAATGTAAAAAAAAGAGGGTGGCTTGGCTAGATATTTTATTGTAACAATTTAAAGTATGTTGGGACGTCCCCTCTTTTCTTTTCTCAAGCTTTTGTCTAGTCACCAAAGTCTTCTTACCCATTCCATTCAACAAAAGTTCACCAAACTAACCCTTACTGTTGTGGGGACTCATTTCATTTCTTCCTCAAATCTATATGCAAATTTAGATCTTCTTCAATAAAAAAAAGAAGACAATTGAAACATATGAACAGGCTGCGAATCATATACACCTGAATATAAGCAATACGGCCCATTAACCATGTTGGTACGTATATATTAGAAGGCCAAAGGGATTCATCTTCTCTTCTAAATGTCAGTGTAACCCCTGTTTTCGTCTACATGTATTTTCTATATATTTTTTTTATTTCAATTCCTTATGAATTCTTTTCCGCTCTCAAATTTATTTTTGTTCATATTGGACTTTCTATTAAAGTCAATTCTAAACATCAATTGTATTTGTAGTTATTTTCAAACGATTATATACTTTAATTGTAGAAATTTTATTCTTTATCTTATTTTAATTATTTATAACCTAGACCAGATCTATTATTATTATTATTCTATTATTTTAATTAATTTGAAACTATTCTTTGATTTATTAGTTTTAAACTTAAACCCAATCCCTAGTCCATATTATTTTATTATTGATTGAAGCCCAATTTTTTATCCCTTCTATAATTATTTATTTTATTATGTGAAGTCCAAACTTAAAGCCCAAGTCTATTAATCCATGCCCACACTTTTCAACCCTAAACAAATCCTATTGGATCCTAACCCAAACCCACATTTTAAAACCCAATACGCAAACCCACATATATAATTCCTGCTCATCAACCCCTACTTTTCACATTCCCCGTAAATGGTCTCCACTACCTCATTATTCCCCCATGATTTGATAAACCCCTAATCAATACCCACTATAACAATAATATATTATTATAACCCCCCCCCCCCCCCGCGCGACTCTCTCTCTCCCCCTCAGTCTCTCTCCCTAACTACTGGGCCCCACTTCCTCTTCTTCTTCTTCTTCTTCTTCTTTCTTTCAGCCTCTGAAACCAACAGACCCCTCCCGCTCGAGCTCCTCGTCTTCCCCAACAGCCTCAGATAGCGAGGTACTTTAACCAAAACTCGCTATCTCAGATAGCGAGTCATGAGTCTGATGCTCTTAGTAATATTAAGTCTCCAAATTCCAACTTCAAATACAACTCAACTTCTCCTTCCACCCCATCATCATACACTCAACTTTTAATCCATCAACAATATAAATACAACTCAAACCACGCAATCGATTTCCAACAAACCATAAATAAACATGAACACAATAAACAAGCACACACACACCCCGAACTCAACAACGTGGCTTTATACATTCAAAAATTTCGTAAATACATTTACAAAAAACCTTCATGAGTAAACAAGCACACAAATACACTTCCTTCACCTATATGAATACATTCAAAAATTTCAAAGACTACAATTCAAGGCATACATTCATGGATCGGGTGTAAAAAAGTTGGGGGTCTCCTTTGCCTTTTATTACGACCCAGAGTAGCTTAAGTGACACCGGATAAGGGAATTTGATCATCTTCATGTGCTTGTGTCGCTTGAACATTTTCTTGTACCTCATCAGCTTCAAGTTCATCTTCGGAGTTGCTCTCCAATATTCTCTAACGATATGTGGGTTTATACTCCACTTTCTTACGACCACCACGCTGACTGGTTCGGTATGCAGGAGTATGTAGTATAGAATCTAAAGTAGCTCCTTCGCCCACAACATCAGCTTGTGCACGACATGACGTAATCATCTTGCGTGCGAAGTCCTTCATCGGTTCGGCAACATTACTCCTCAACACAGCAACGCATTCTTTCGCCTGAATCCAAGTCTGGGCCATCTACACAACAAGAAAAGTTGCAGTATTAGATGAAGTGTATATGTATATGTAAACATAAATTTTACAAAATAATAAAATAACACAACAAAACTTACAAGTTTACGAATAGTTGATGCATTCGGCTGGAACATAGGAAATTGCATTGAATGGTCATCTGCTGGTTCGGCGGCTCGTCGACGAATCGGGACCATCCACACCCACTGGAGTGTGCACTGTGGGAGAGATATAACGTCTAGTAATTTTCTCATACCAAGCCATATAATTCGCATGCAACGATGCATCGAATGGAGGAAGATTTCCAATGATTTCATCGAACCGGTGTGCATTCCATTTGTTGACATATGCAACCAAACATGCGGCCCAATCGTGAACCAGTTGTCGACCCATCCCAGTAATAACATGCACATCGGCATTATATGGTTCAACGACCGGAATACCTTGAAGGAGTCCAAATTGCCGGAGCACTCTATTAGCGGAGTACAACTCGACTATACCAAAGTTGATTAGAGATGCCCTTGTCAGCCACAGCTCACGCTTCGACATGCAAATATGTGGTAGTCAACCCAAATGCTCCTCCGTGTAGGGCTGCCACTTGACGCACTCATCTGTCAATCTATCCAATTCCTCTCGATAGTACGTCAGGCATCTGTTTGGGTTCGCCTTCCATGTGAGATTTCCATACCAGTACACACCTTGTGGAGGTAACATGTGTTGATCCTCGGGGGTATGCAACCAATTTGGTGATTGCCTACTAACATCGAGCCGACCAACATGAATATGTTCCTAGCTCCACACCCGAAGCAAAATTATTGGTTCATTCATCTGCACCGAAGCGAGAGAGTAGTTGCACAGACTCCTGTATAGTGAAGTCAATGACGCACTACCTCAACTGTACACTCCAACTGTTCGCATATTGGCTATCAAAGGCAAGTACATCAACAGCACCAAATGACCAGTCGAGTTCGGAAACATAATGCCTCCAAAAAGTGTCATGATATAAGCCCTACAGTAGCACTCAACATCGAACTCAGTTGAATCCTCATTCAATCTATCCTTGAATCCTTCAACTACTTCAAACGAATGAACTTTCCATTTATTGCCCCCATTTTAACTTCTACACCAAGGTATTGTTGCACAAGATACTCCGGATCGAAGTCCATCGTCCCGATCACTGCCTGCCCATCGACTGTAAGATCTGTGAGTACAGAGACGTCTTGTAATGTAACGGTCATCTCCTCGACCGGCAAGTGGAAAGTATGGGTTTCGGGCTGCCATCTCTCAAGAAGTGCGGTTAGAAGAGGCCGATCTGCCTCAATTGAGCTCATCAGTCCAATACCGTATAAGCCGCAGTCCCGTAAAAGCTCATGAATCTGTGGGTGCATAGGCAATGTATTGTGCCTCCTAAATGTACACTCCTTCAATTCGCCTTCCCACACAGCTTTTGAGAGGTGATGTGATTGCAAAGTCAGCAGTCTAGGGTCGAGAGGACCTGGACCTCCAGTTGGAACATAAGCTGATGTAGAAAGGCCCACCTCATTTGGTGAAGCGGTAGGATTAGTTAAGACCTACAAAAAAAAATTAATCAATATGCCGATATGACATTTTATTGAATGATAATCAAAATGATCGAATACAAAAAAAATTCACTTACATTTGTTCGCTCAGTTCCACCACCACCACATCTATCACCTGAAGGTGGGCCATAATAAGTACGTGGTCCGGCGCCTCGAGTTTTTGGGGGTCTACTACTCGTTCTTTCCTCCACATTACCCCGCGTGCATGCCATATATAATAACTAATAGTACACTACAACTAAAATAAATCGTTATCAACAATTTAAAACAAATACAATCTACAAATATAGCTAGATATACCCATGTTATAAGCAATTGTGTATGTTGATTGTGAGATTTCTAAAATTATATTCAAACTATACAAACTATATACAAACTATACAAACTAAACAAAACTATATAACTATATACAACTAAATACAAACTATACAAAATTTCTCACAATTTCTCAACATTTCTCAAAAATTCCTACATTATATACCTACAAATATTATCAAAATTTCTATTCGAAATTTCTCAAACATTTCTACACTACATATCTATATATATTATCAACCTTTCTATTCGAAAATTCTCAAAAATTTCCCAGCAATACGTAAGATTTCTCAACATTTCTATTCAAATCACTACTAATTTCTGACGATTTTGCTAACTATTTCCCAACATTTCTCAAAATTAACTGGTAATTAAAAATGCTTGTATAAAAAAATACCGTTAAAGTTTGGTGCTTTAGGATGTAGATAGTGCAGATGATGGGAATGTAAAGCCTTCCACCGCACTCCTTCACGCAAAATCACGAATTCACGATCATCTTCGATTTGGGGATTTAGGATTTTGCGAGTGTGAGGAGAGAGGGTTGAGAGTGTGAGGAGAGATGCTTGAGAAGGATGTGGAAGATTGAAACAAATTTTGATGGGTTAATCGACCTAAACACTCGAATTTGGGGGCTAGGGTTTATGGGTTATCGAAGAGGGAGAGTTAAGAGAAAGAGATAGAGGGAGATCAAAACAGCGAGTCTGGGTTTTAATAAATCCCCAATCAATACTCCCTGTCTCAAAAGGCGAGTTTGGTTAAAACAAGCTCGCTTTTTGAGACAACGAGTTTTGGCCAAGGAAGAAACCAAAAAACCCAAAACCAACACTCGCTATCTCAGATAGTGAGTTGTTTTTGACTAAACTCGCTATCTGAGATATCGAGTGGGTGGGTTTGGGAATTTTAAAAAAAATGGGTCTGTTTGGGAAAAACTATCAAAAAGTGGGTCAGTTTGGAAAAAAATTCCTATAAGTATAAGAGCATCCACAGTCGTGATTGCTAAAAAAAGCAGAATGCATATTATACATATAGCAAATTTGAGTTTGCTGCAGTGGTAAAATGCTATAATATAGCAATGAAGAAGAAAAAATCAATCGGACGCAATTTGAAGCTTCGTCGGAGGCGGAAAGAAAAAAAATGCCGAAAGGATCTTGAAGATCTGTCTAAGGCATTTTAAATGAAATTTGACTTGGGACGGATCTTGAAGATCCGTCCAAGTCATTTCCCCCTAATTTCTTACATTTTTTAAATATAAAAAAACCCTGAATTTCATCGGACGGATCTTCAAGTTCCGTCCGATGTTTGGGACGGATCTTGAAGCTCCGTCTTCTATAATATGCATATTCTCAAATCTCCTCTCACATATAGCAATCTACAGTAGCGATTTAACCAAAATATGAATAAATAGCAAACGACTACAGAGAATTTTTTGCCAAAATATAGATAATATGGCATTTTAGTAAACGACTATGGATGCTCTAAGAGAGTGGAAAATTCATCTTAGAGCGGAAAATTCAAGAGACAGGGATCACTTAACCTACTCTGCACAACCAATTGTTATCCACCTGCAGTAATTAGTAAGTGAGAATACTGATGATCTTCTTATATACTTCGATTTTTATGAAGTTACGTAATGTGGAGATAATGTGCAGCATGGATTACATTTTTAATAGAACAATTTCTGGCCAAAAAAACTCCTTTCCTAGATATTGATAAAACAACTTTTGCCCTTGCAAAGCAATTTGAAAATCAACAACTTTCTTCTATTTAAGTCGATTTTTACTTTTTCTCTTCTATGTCTATAATTGCACAAAATGGTTGATCGGTCAATGTTCATCTAGAGGCATGACTTGTCTTAAGTCTAAATTTATTTTGAACTATTAAGAACTCGTTTTGAATTCACTAGATTTTGATACTGCAGGAAATTTGCTCTATCTATCTACCTAAACAAGAATGTCATATTTAAAATTACCTAAAAGGACAGTATTCGAAGAATGTTTCTTTCAATGAATAATTCTTATTACCAAAAACCCAAGCCACAGATACAAGACTATGTAGGGTGCATAACGCAACCAAAGGTTCCTACCATGTGAAACAGAACATCTTTCTAACGCAGTGTCTGCGACATCATAATAGACGACCTCAGTTCTTATGACTGGGAGATCCTATTGTTCCCCTTGGCTTACATTATTGTAACGCAAACTTGCTCCAATATTATTCACAATGCTGCGGCTTTTAACCTCATTAACGGATTTCAGAATCTTGGGATGCTTTCTAATCATACACATGCACTCTTTGCATATAATACTGTTAGGAAAGTTATGGGCCGAAGCTATCCCACAACTAAAATGAAATTGAAAAAGTGGAAATAAAGTGGATATAAATATTTTACGTGGAAAACCCCTAAAAGAGAAGGGGTAAAAACCACGGACAAGGTAGTGGAATTTTACTACTGAAAGTAGGGATTACGACATTCTCTCTAAATATAAGGAGAGTACAATTTCCACTCTCTTATAATAGGAGAAACACTCTCTCACAAATTTGAGAAAAATACAAGTATACAAATTATCTCTAAGGGAATACAATTTTATCCCTCTTGAGAACACTCTTGTAATACTTTCTTGGAGGATCTTGGAGGATACCTTCTTTCTGAGCATATTCTTTCACCACCAATCTTGCACGATACCGCTCCACTTGGCCATTTCCATCGCGCTTGATCTTGTAGACCCATTTATTGCCGATGGCCTTCCTTCCTTGTGGTAGCGTAACAAGATCCCACGTCTTGTTTTTGTGTAGAGCTTCAATTTTTTCCTGCATTGCTGTCATCCACAGGGATATATCTGAGCCTGTGATTGCCTCCTGGAAGGATGATGGCTCCCCATCCTCTGTTAGAAGACAGTATGCAACATTGCTCTCCGTAACATACTCCAAGTGCCAAGCTGGCGGTCTTCTCTCACGAGTTGACCGACGAACTTCTGAAGCCTCGGACTCGACTGGTTCTTGTTCATCATGCTCTGGTGCTGCTTCAGAAGAAACTAGATCTTCATCTGGTTTATCTTCCACTTGAACTGTAGTAGTCTCTGGATTCTCCTTTGACGTGCTATCGCCTCCATCTTCCTTTTGTAGCTGATCTTCTACAAAGATCACATCCCTGCTGACAACAACCTTGTGGGCAGTGGGATCCCACAGGCGATACCCCTTCACACCGTCAGCATATCCCAGGAACATGCACCTCCTGGATTTTGGATCTAGTTTTGTTCTTTCTTGGGTATTGTACATCACGTACGCGGGACATCCGAACCAATGTAAAGTAGAGTAATTTGCCGGCTTGCCAGTCCATATCTCCATCGGTGTCTTCAACTTAATTGCTATTGATGGCGACCGATTTATGACATAACAGGCGGTTCTGGCTGCTTCTGCCCAAAAAAGAGTTGGGCTGACTTGCAGTCCGCAACATAGCTCTCATCCTTTCTGCAAGAGTCCTATTCATCCGCTCTGCCACGCCATTTTGCTGAGGTGTATATGGGACTGTGAACTGTCTTGTGATACCTTCTTGCTTACAAAGTGCAAAAAACTCGCCGCCTGTGTACTCCCTTCCATTATCTGTCCTCAAGCACTTGATCTTCTTTCCAGATTCAAGTTCCACATGCGCTTTGAAGTCTTTGAACGCTGGAAATACATCTGACTTCTTCTTGATTGGATACACCCACAATCTTATGTAGTAATCATCAATGAAAGACACAAAGTACTTTGCTCATCCTAGGGACATTTTCGGTGATTCCCAGACATCGGAATGAATCAAGTCTAGAATGCATTTACTCCTAGCTTCAGATCTGCTGAACTGCAATCTATGCTGCTTACTTGTAACACAATACTCACAAAATGGTAGATTCACCGATTTGAGTCCTGGAAGTAGCTTCCAATCGGAGAGAATCTTCAAACCTCGTTCAGACATGTGGCCTAGTTTGAGATGCCACATCATTACTGACTCTTCTTCCTTGCTAGACGATGCGACACACGCATCAGCTTCCTGCAGTGTTTCTCCATTAAGCATGAACAGATTTGCCGCGATCTTTTCTGCCTTCATGACCACAAGCGCGCCTCTGACAATCTTCATGACCCCATTTTCGACATGGGTCTTGCATCCAAGGCTATCTATTTGTCCCAAAGACAATAGATTCTTCTTCTAGCCCTTCACATGCCGTACCTCCTAGATGGTGCGAACCGTACCATCAAACATTTTGAGCTTGATAGTACCAATACCAGCGATGTCCAAAGCAAGATCATATCCCATGTGTACAGAGCCTCCCGAGATTGGTTCGTATGTGTGGAACCACTCTCTCCGAGAAGTCATGTGCCATGTTGCTCCTGAGTCCAGTAACCAGACGTTAGAGAACTGCTTTTTGCCTCCAACCACCGTTGTTGCCTCGCTGTATAGAACTTCACCATCATATCAGGTACTTGCTACATTCCCTTGAGCATTTGATGACTCAGAGTCTCCACTTTTCTTCTTGAACCAACAATCCTTCTTGAAGTACCCTTTCCTGCCACAGTTGTGGCACTTGTAAGTCTTCTTACTTCTGGATTTTGATCTACCATGATTCTGACTCCCACTGGGGCCACATTCTGTTGATCTTCCTCTCATCACCATCAAAGCTTCCACTTGCTGCAAACTTCCTTGTCTGTCTTCCTTGTTCTTGCACCTGGTTTCTTCTTTCAAAACAGCAGCTGCAACTTCGTCGAAGACTAGATAGTTCGTCAGGATATTGTTCGTCAGGTTGATGATGAGTTGATCATACGAGTTAGGTAGACTTTAAAGTAGAAGCTCCGCACGTTGTTGTCTCTATTTTGCAACCCATTGGTGTAAGTTACGAAAATAGGGTGTTCAGGGTGTTGATGTGGTCGGTCATCAATGTCGATTCCACCATTCGAAGAGTGTACAATCTTCTCTTTAAGAAAATCTTGTTGTGAAGTGACTTGGCCTCATACAACCTTGTCAGAGTATCCCAAATCTCCTTTGCTGTCTTCTTTTCAGCCACACTTGATAGCACACCATCAGCTAGTGACAAGTACAGATTGGCAATTGCATTGCCGTCCATCTCGTTCCACTTGTCATCATCAGTGATCTCCGCGGGCCTATCTCCAATTGCTGCCAAGAAATTGTCCTTCCTCAAGATTGCCTTGATCTTCATTTTCCACAACGAGAAATTGCTCCCGTTGAATTTCTCAACATCGTTGTTGTAGTCGACATTTCTGCTCCACCCCTGACAACCAAAGCTCTGATACCACTGTCAGGTAAGTTATGGGCAGAAGCTACCCCACAACTAAAGTGAAATTGAGAAAGCGGACATAAAGTGGACACAAATATTTTACGTGGAAAACCCCCAAAGGAGAAGGGGTAAAAACCACAGGCAAGGTAGTGGGTTTTACTGCTGAAAGTAGGGATTACAACATTCTCTCTAAATATAAGGAGAGTACAATTTCCACTCTCTCTTATAATAGGAGAAACACTCTCTCACAAATTTGAGGAAAATACAAGTATACAAATTCTCTCTAAGGGGATACAATTTTATCCCTCTTGAGAACACTCTTGTAATACTCTCTTTCTTTTCTTAATCCTCACTGAGCTCTTATTGCTCTGCTCTACTCAGCTGCTTCTCAAACCCTTCCTCTAACCTCAATTTATAGTAGGAGGAGGAGAGTTAGGACAAGAGCAGGAGGGTTGGTGGGTTGGTGGCCTCATTTTTTCAAAAGGTGGTTGGTGGCCTCATTTTTCAACAATGAAGGCAGTGACCTCATTTTTCTGTTGAAATATAGCAATTGTATATTCTGTTTCCTAATATATAGGAAACAGATTTCCCAAAACTCTAATCTCCCCAATCTTCTCTCAATCTCTTTTCTTCTTCTCCAAGAATGTAATTCTATATATAGATGTATACAGCAAAGAAATAAAGAATAAGAAAATATGATTTTCCCCAATTCTGATTTCAACATGGTATCAGAGCCATAAAAAAAATCCTAGTTGAAGAAGAAGATCTTGATCTCTCTTCTTCTTGATCTAAAAAACCCCGATCCCAATCCCGTCGAAATTCCCCATCGTCGACCCCGATTCTCCTGGCCTGTCGTCGACCTCGATCCCGTCGTCTACCCTGATCGTCATCATCATCTTCCCCGTCGACCCTAATCACCGGCATCGTCTTCCTCGTCGACCCCTGAACGTCGATTCTCCATCTTCATCAGATTGTTTTCCTCCATCATCATCTTCATCAGATCGTCTTCCTCCATCAGATCGTCATCAGATCGTCTTCCTTACTCCATCTTCAGATCTCCCTACCCCTGATCGTCGACGCCAGTACAGACCCACACCAAAACCCCGACTTTGTCTTCTCCGACCAAATCCCTAAATCCAGCGAACCCCAATCACCAACCTTCGTCACCGCCGCCCCTGCACTCTACCGAAATCCGACGAGTCCGAAGCCCTGATCCTGTGCTGCCGCTGCTTATCCTGTGCACTCCTTGCCTCCTCTGCTTACCGTGCGCCGCCCCTTCCCAATCCGTACGCCGATTATTGTTTGATCAGATCTACCATCCCGAAGCCTGATCAGATCTATATCCGTTATTGTTCGATCCAGATCCATTGTTTACTTGTACTGCTAACATGGGTAGTACATCGATTATTGTGCAATCTGAGAATTCCGGCTTTAACGCGGGAATAATTCTTGATGAAACAAATTATGATGTTTGGACTCAGTTGATGGAGATGCATATTGCTGGACGTGAAAAGATCCAGTACATTCAAGGTGATAGTAAAATTCCTGCTGAAAGTGATGGTTCCTATGCCAAATGGTATGCTGATAATCAGAAAGTGAAAGGCTGGCTGTTGATGTCCATGAAACCCGAGATCATGAAGAGATACATTCGATTGAAAACTGCCCGTGATATTTGGGATGCTCTTGCAAAAGCATTCTATGATGGAACCGACGAAGTTCAGGTGTTTGCTCTAAACCAGAAAGCTTTTTCGGCAAGGCAAAATGGCAGGCCACTTTCTATTTATTATGGAGAATTGACTGAAATTTTCCAAGAACTGGATCATCAAGATAAGGTGATCATGAAGAATCCTGACGATGTCCAAACATATAAGAAATCAATCGAACGCTTGCGGGTTCATATTTTTTTGGCTGGATTAGATGCTGAGTTTGAGCAGGTTCGAGGAGAAATTTTGCGAAAAGATCCTGCACTTGATCTTGAGGCATCCTACGCATATGTTCGGCGGGAGGCTCGTCAACAAAGCACCATGAACTGCTCTTTTGAATCTTCTGATGTAGCTGCAATGCTGACTCGGCCACATCCATTCAAAAGTCTCACAGGTCAATCTGGATCATCTGCACGCACTTCTAAGGGCTTTAATCAATCTACTTATGAGTCAAGGAAGTGTGCCCAATGCGGCAAAACTGGGCACACGAAAGCTCGTTGCTATCAGATTATCGGCTACCCGCATGACTGGGATCACAGCAGAGATTCTCGGAAGAAGATATCCACTGCAGCTGTCGGAATTGCTGAAGGAGCTGGGAAGAGCATTGAACAAACCTCCGCACTGGTTACAACTTCAGGTAACAATGGTAAGGCTTTTAATATTTCTGCATCTGTTATGAATAATACATGGATAATTGATTCTGGTGCTACCGATCATATGACTTTTGATTCTAGACAAGTTAAGACTTTACACCCATCCACCAAATCCACAGTATCCACTGCCAATGATAATCCTTCCCCTGTTACTGGCGAAGGTTCCATATTCCTCACAAAAGATCTTACATTAGACACAGTACTAGTAGTCCCATCCTTAAATTTTAATCTATTATCTGTTACCCAAATTACTAATACCCTGCATTGTATTGTTGTTTTTTGGCCTTCTTTTCGTGTCTTTAAGGATATTCGGACACGCAAGACGATTGGTTATGGGGTTAGACGTGAAAAACTCTATTATCTGGATTTGGTTTCTGAGAGTTCAAACAGGTTGACTCAAGCTCTTGCCGTTAATAATTTCGAGGGGGAGAAGCAATCAGAAATTTGGCTGTGGCACCGACGTTTAGGACATGCATCGTTTGGCTATTTGCTTAAATTATTTTCCAGTTTATTTTCGAAGTTGGATATTTCTAGTTTTTCGTTGTGATGTATGTGAACTAGCAAAAAGTCACCGTGTTTCTTTTCATTGCATTCTGAATAAAAGCATGATTCCATTTATGATTATTCACTCTGATGTTTGGGGTCCATCCAGAAATACCACTATTGGAGGAGCTAAATGGTTTGTGACATTTATTGATGACTGCACTCGTATGATTTGGATTTGTTTGATGAAATCCAAAGGAGAAGTTAGTAGTTTATTTCAAAAATTCCATAAGCAGGTTATGACTCAGTATAAAGCACACATTCAAGTTCTCAGAAATGACAACGGTGGCGAGTACCGTACTAATAGAGGTATTCCAAAAACCACTTATGAACCTAATCCCACTAGTAATGTCAAATATTCCATGAGTAATTATGTATCCACTCACCGCTTGTTGGAATCAAATAAGTCAGTTGTAAATTAATTATCTACTGTATCTATTCCTAACAGTGTGCAGGAAGCCCTTACCGATCCAAGGTGGAAAGCAACTATGGATGAGGAGATGAAATCCTTGAAAAAGAACGAGACTTGGAAAATAGTCGAGCTGCCAGCAGAAAAGAAGCCAGTAGGATGCAGATAGATTTATACAGTAAAATATAAATCATATGGTTCGATAGAGAGGTACAAGGCAAGGCTGGTTGCCAAAGGGTACACTCAAACTTATGAAATTGATTATGACGAAACATTTGCACCTGTGGCAAAGTTCAACACTATTCGAGTTCTACTGTCACTTGCTGCAAATCTTGACTGGCCGTTGGAGCAATTTGATGTGAAGAATGCATTTTTGCATGGGGAATTGACAGAATAAGTCTATATGGATTTTCCACCAGGGTCGAACAGACTGGTCCAAACAGCAACAAAGTATGTCGTCTGAAGAAAGCATTGTATGGATTGAAGTAGTCACCAAGAGCCTAGTTTGGGAGATTTACAAAATCAATGAGGACATTCGGATACGATCAGAGTAATTCTGATCATACTCTATTCTTAAAAAGAAAAGAAGGTAAAATTACTTCTGTCATTATTTATGTTGATGATATGATAGTAACTGGAGATGATCCTGAGGAGATGAAGGCATTGAAGAACTACTTGTCACAAGAGTTCGAAATGAAAGATCTTGGTCCTTTGAGATACTTCCTTGGTATTGAAGTTTCTCGCTCAAGAAAGGGGATATTTCTTTCTCAAAGAAAATATGCTCTCGATTTATTAAAGAAAACTGGAATGTCCGCTTGTCAACCGATTAGTACACCAATGGAAGAAGGACTAAAACTATGCAACGAAGCTGATCAAGTGTCTTGTGATAAGGAAAGATATCAGAGATTGGTTGGACGACTAATGTATCTTGCACATACACGGCCAGATTTGTCATATGCTTTAAGTGTGGTAATTCAGTTTATGCATGCACCTCGGGAACAACATATGGACATAGTAATGAGAATTATGAGATACATTAAGTCAGTCCCAGGAAAAGGAGTCTTATTTGCGAAACATGGTCACTTGAAGGTTAACGCATATACTGATACTGATTGGGCAGGATCTACAACCGATAGGCGCTCCACTTCAGGATATTTCACCTTTGTTGGAGGAAATTTAGTTACATGGAGGAGCAAGAAGCATAATGTTGTTGCACGCTCTAGTGCAGAGGCTGAGTATCGCGGAGTAGCTTTGAGTATAACAGAAGCTTTATGGCTGAAACTCCTATTGCAGGACTTAGGCTATGGTCCAAAGGAACCTATGAAGGTGTATTGTGACAGTAAAGCAGCATGTGATATTGCGGCTAATCCAGTTCAGCATGATAGGACGAAACATGTAGAGGTGAACAGATTCTTCATCAAAGAAAAATTAGATGAGAAAGTTATTGAGATATCCAAAGTGAAGTCAGAAGATCAACTCGCAGATATCCTAACCAAGGCTGTTTCGACTCGGCTATTCTTGAAATTTGTTGACAAGTTGGCATGTTCGATATCTACGCACCAACTTGAGGGGGAGTGTTGAAATATAGCAATTGTATATTCTGTTTCCTAATATATAGGAAACAGATTCCCCAAAACTCTAATCTCCCCAATCTTCTCTCAATCTCTTTTCTTCTTCTCCAAGAATGTAATTCTATATATAGACGTATACAGCAAAGAAATAAAGAATAAGAAAATATGATTTTCACCGAATCTGATTTCAACATTTTCAACAATGAAGGCAGGGATGGCCTATTCTGCCGACAGATACTATTCTTTTCAGTCAAGTGAATGGATCTGAGATTCCACCTTGGTGTACATTTTCACTAAATTCTCAAAGGATTGGAACTACGAGTTGATAGGTATATACCAAGCCGGAACAAGGAGTTAATGAACTATACCTGACAACCCTTTTTCGAACCTAAGAGTGGTCCATCTCATACTTGCACTACCTGGGAACATCTATCATTTCAAATACTGCTCATACAAATCATTTCCACCAATTGATAGATGCGTTTGAAAGGCACTTGACAGGTTGAAGGAGTTGGTTACTTTCTCTGGCAGTGAAACTTGTTCTCAATGCCAAAACAAGCTACACTCTTTGCAAAAGGTATATCCCTGCATCAGGTTCATATGATCTTCAACGAATGATCAGAGATTTTATTTTGGTCCTATGACAAGAGTAGGAAGCCGCATTTGTGTCAATAAGGAGGTTTGAGCATTCACATGATTTCCAGATTCCACTAATCCTTGGCTTCTTTTTGCTCCCTTATTTCTTCATGCCTTAGCCATTGATATTTTTTTCTGAAATGAATAGGACTTGTCTAAGTTACTTTCCTTACTTTTCTTCTTCCATGTTATATTCGCTCCATCATTCACCTTACCCTAATAACTCTCAAACTGATACTCTTTGTTGGCTTAATTCCTAATAACTCGGAAGCATATTTAGTTTAGAATGTTATTTAAAAACAAATTTTTCATGTATACTCTAATTGCCATATGAATATATATGAATAGAAGCGGAAGCGATATAATGAAATCGATAATCGTACCTCCAGCCATTGCCGTTTGAAGCCTCTTGATGTTGTCAATCTAAATTTTGGTTCCAAACTCTCATTTGTCACTTTTAGATGGTGTACATCAGAATTGTATGAGAGTGTGGATTTGGTGACCTTTTTTCATCCTTTTATACTACTCTAGCCATCATAGAGTAGTTATCATAATTGCAAATAGTGGGTGGTTTCCTAAATGAGGGGAGAGAATCATGGGGAAGTTGTTTTGATCAGTTGCAACTTCCCATTTAAATGGATCACATATTTGTCCACATAATTAATTAATCAAATTAATTACATTTGATTAAGTGGAAAATAAATAAAACGTCTAACATTCTCCCACTTGATCCATTTAACGAGAGAGACTCCGTATACGAATCATGGCGACTAATTCTCTTTAAGAGCAAGAATTAATCTTCCATGTATCACAATATACTTAGTCTTTCACCACTCACACTTAACTTAATGAGTAGACCATATGTTTACTCTAGGTCAAACATAATGATATTTCTCAACAAAATAACCAAAAATAAGTACGTACATAATTCCGAATGAGAAATAATCCAACTAAATGAAAGTTTCAGACAAACATAATGAATGTGCTACATAATGGAACCAAGTCCCATCCTGATTACATGATCCTTGAATCCTTTAACATGCATGCCTTTAGTCAAGGGATCAGCTATCATCAATTTAGTGTTAATGTGCTCAATGATCACTTTCTTTTCCTGCACACGTTCCTTTACGGCTAGATATTTTATGTCGATGTGTTTACTTCGACTTCCACTCTTATTATTCTTAGCCATAAAGATAGCAGCTGAATTGTCACAATACATTCTTATCGGTCGGCTAATAGAGTCAACAACTCTTAGCCCAGATATGAAATCTTTCAGCCATACACCATGTGAGGTAGCATCAAAACATGAAACGAACTCAGCCTCCATCGTAGAAGTGGCTGTCAAGGTCTGCTTGGCACTCCTCCAGGATATAGACCCATCAGCTAGCATGAACACATATCCTGATGTGGATTTACGTGAATCATTGCAGCCACCAAAGTCAGAATCGGAGTAGCCTACCACCTCAAGACTATCAGTCCGCCTATACATAAGCATGTAATCCTTAGTACCCTTAAGGTACCTCATTACTTTCTTCGCAGCCTTCCAGTGATCGATACCTGGGTTACTCTGATATCTTCCTAATACTCCAACGGCATATGAAATGTCGGGTCTAGTACAGACCTGAGCATACATAATGCTACCAACAGCTGAAGCATATGGAACATTTTTCATTCGTTCCCTTTCAATGTCATTCCTGGGGCATTGGTCCAAACTGAACCGATCACCTTTCACAATGGGTGCTGCACTTGGTGAACAATCTTTCATACCGAATCTTTCTAAGACTTTGTTGATATAGGCCTCTTGAGACAAACCCAAAATTCCTCGAGATCTGTCTCTATGGATCTTTATGCCAATGACATAAGATGCCTCACCCATATCTTTCATATCAAAGTTACTTAAAAGAAATTGTTTCACCTCATATAGCAACCCTTTATCATTGGTTGCTAGCAAAATATCATCCACATATAATACAAGGAAACAGATCTTGCTCCCACTGACCTTAAGGTATATACATTGATCCATAACATTTTCTTCGAACCCAAATGAAGTAATCACTTTATGGAATTTCATATACCATTGTCGGGAAGCCTGTTTCAACCCGTATATGGATTTATTAAGCTTACAAACCAAATGCTCACCCTCTTTAGAGAAGAATCCTTCAGGTTGTTTCATATAAACCTCTTCCTCTAAATCACCATTGAGAAATGCCGTTTTCACATCCATTTGGTGTAGCTCAAAATCAAAATGAGCTACTAATGCCATCACCACCCGGAAAGAATCTTTCTTTGATACAGGAGAGAAAGTCTCGTTGTAATCGATTCCTTCCCTTTGAGTGAACCCTTTGGCAACAAGTCTAGCTTTATGTCTCTCGATGTTGCCATGCGAGTCTTTCTTTATTTTAAAGACCCACTTGCATCCAATGGCTTTTTCACCATTTGGCAACTCGACAAGATCCCAAACTCGGTTAGATGCCATAGAGTCCATCTCATCTTTCATGGCATTCATCCATAAGTTTGAATCTGTAGAACTTATGGCTTGTGAAAATGACACAGGATCATCGACGGCTCCAATATTATAATCCGATTCTTGCAGATACACTAAATAGTCACCAGAAATAGTTGATTTTCTTGTTCTAGTAGATCTCCTCAATGGAACTTGTTCATCTTCACGATGAACTGTTTGTTCCTCATTACCATCATGATCTATTAGATTGTTGTCAACTTGTGGAACCTCAATAGTTGGCTGTCTAACACGCAATTCAGCTTGAGGTGCGTGAATGACAATCAACTTGTCACTTGAAACAGTGGGTGGAAGTTGATCATAATCCTTTTCAGGAACAATGTCCTGAAATTGATCACTCCCACTAATCAAGTCATTCTCAAGAAATTTAGCGTTTCTTGATTCCACAATCCTGGTACTATGAGACGGACAATAGAATCTATAACCCTTAGACCTTTCAGCATATCCAATGAAATACCCACTAATGGTCCTTGGATCTAGCTTCTTCTCTTGTGGGTTGTACACTCTCACCTCAGACGGGCACCCCCAAATGCGTACATGTTGCAAACTCGGTTTTCATCCTTTGAATAGCTCAAAAGGCATCTTTGAGACGGCCTTGGAAGGAACCCGGTTTAATATGTACACTGCCGTCTTAAGAGCTTCTACCCATAAAAATGATGGAAGTTTAACATTACTCCTCATACTTCTCACCATGTCCATTAAAGTTCGATTTCTTCTTTCTGCTACACCATTCTGATCTGGAGAACCAGGCATGGTGTATTGGGCAGCAATCCCATGCTCTTGAAGAAATCTTGCAAATAGACCTGGTGCTTGTCCGTTCTCGGTGCCGTAGTACTCTCCACCTCTATCTGATCTGACAATCTTAATGTGCTTATCACATTGTTTCTCTACTTCAGCCTTAAACAATTTAAAGGCATTCAAAGCTTCGTCTTTAGAACGAAGTAAGTAAAGATACATATATCGTGAATAATCATCTATGAAGGTGATAAAGTATTTCGGATCATTAGCGTTCATGTCTGGACAACAAATATCCGTGTGTATGATCTCTAATAGGTTTGAACTCCTTTTGGCACCAATTTTGTGTTTGTTAGTTTGCTTTCCCTTAATGCAACCAACACAAGTATCGAAATCGGTAAAGTCTAAAGTACCAAGTACCCCATCCTTTACCAATCACTTAACTCTCTCAATGGAGATATGTCCCAATCTCCGGTGCCACAAAATAGAAGAGTTCTCATTTATAATACATCTTTTAAACCCAGTATAAACATGCATAGAACTATCAGTGATATCATTTTGCAAACAAAGACGATATAAACCATCAGACAAAATACCATATCCAATAACTTCAGAATTTCTGAAAATACTGAAACCAGAATCTGAAAAACTAAAGGAAATTCCCAAAGGTACAAGTCTTGAAACTGAAATCTAGTTTCTAGTGAAACCTGGTACATAAAATGTCTTTTCTAAATGCAAACTAAAACCACTACTTAAAATTAAACTGCATGTCCCAACAGCCTCCACATGTGAACTGATCTGACTACCCGAATAGATGTAGTGTTCACTTCCCATTAGTTTCCTTAGGTTTGTCATACCCTGTAAGGTATTCGAAACATGGATTGTAGTACCAGAGTCAATCCACCATGTATTATGATTAATATTAACCATATTAGATTCATAAACAAACGCTAGAAAATTACCTTTCTTCTCAAGCCAAGTCTTAAACTTCATGCAGTCTTTCTTCATGTGTCCCTTCTTTTTACAAAAGAAACACGTAGACTCCTTCTTTATGCCTTGGTTTGCTGAAAGCTTTCCCTTTCCCTTTTCCTTAATGTGATCCTTTCTCTTCTTTGAAGAAGAAGCAGTAGTAAGGTTCACCTTTTCTCCCTCTTCCATCCTCAATCTGCCCTCCTCTTGAACACATATGGTCATAAGTTCATTAATTGACCATTTATCCTTATGTGTATTATAAGAGATCTTAAAAGGGCCATATTGTGGAGGAAGAGTGCACAAAATGAAATGTACTAGGAAAGATTCAGACATGGTAACTTCCAAATCCTTAAGTTGGGCCGCAATATCCCTCATGCGCATGATATAATCACGCACACACTTAAACTCATTGTGCCTCATGGATGAAAACTTCATAATTAAGGTGCTAGCAAGAGCTTTGTCAGAATTTACAAACTGCTCATCAATGGCTTTAAGGAGATCTTTAACCTTAGTATGCTGATCGACAGAACCCCGAATGCTAGCACAAAGTTTGGTCTTTATGAACATAACTGAGAGGTGATTAGATCGCTCCCACTTTTCATAAAGATCAACGGCAACTGGAGTGCTAGTCTGAGTTATACTAGGGGGTTCGTCTTTCCGAATAGCATAGTCGATATCCATCCACCCCAATTGCAGAAGCACTCTTTCTTTCCACACCTTATAGTTATCACCCTTTAATTCAGGAATGTCACAATTGACATCAGAAATGTTCCCGGATAAAATTGCTGCAAAAAAAAAAAAAATATATATATATATATATATACATACATGCTTGTAAACAAAATTTTTTGAGACTTAACTTTATCATGTTTTACCAATGAAAATCATGAATGAAAATATGAATCTAGTGACATAAAACCTGCCTATGGGCTAAAGTCTTACTCAAATTAGATTCATAATTGTATGATGAAACTATTAAACCATATTCATTCCTTAGTTCCTGTGGGTAGATTAAGGAACATAATTCAATATTTCACCCTAATTAATTATACAAAATATAATAAAATTTCCTGTGGGCATATTTCATCATATTACATATGATTAATTACAAATTAATGTCTAGTTTCCATATGTGATTTCATAAGAAATTTTAAATAACTAGAGATGTTGTGGCTACTCTCCAATTACTAAAATTAACAAATCACTCGACATATTTCTTTAATATTTTGATCATGTACAATTTTAATGGCCATAACATTTTTAACTAGTTATTTCAAAACAATACTAAAGTTTTTCTAGTTCTAACAAAATAACATGATCTCAATTAATCACAAAATCAGTATTTCTTCGTAACTATATTTTCGATTTAGCAAAGAAACTAATAGCATAGGCTTGGGCTCGGTTTATGGGCCTGGGTTGAGAGAAACGAGAAGATCGACAAAGCGTGACAAGGATTCCCGAAGAGCACGGCCGACCCTCAAGGCCGATCAAGGTCGGCCTAACTCAAAATCGCGGACGACCCCTGCCCTCATGGTCCGTTCACAATCGGACCATTACCCTTTAAAGCCTCCACTTGGATTACAAGCTTGCGTTACCAAGCTCGACTAGGCTTCATTAACCAAAACTAAACCGAAATTTAGCACAAATTTAGGCAAAACCCAACCAAAGTAATTAAAGATGAATCTGTCAAACCCAGTAAAGATTCAACATGGGAAATCAACAATAGGAGAGTAATGTTTAAAATCATCCTTAGATTTCACAGACGTTTCTTTTGTGAAATGAAATAATAAGCAAGGCAGAGATAAGTTTTCAGCTCTGATACCAAATGTTATTTAAAAACAAATTTTTCATGTATACTCTAATTGCCATATGAACATATATGAATAGAAGAGGAAGCGATAAAATGAAATCGATAATCATACCTCCAGCCATTGCCGTTTGAAGCCTCTTGATGTTGTCAATCTAAATTTTGGTTGCAAACCCTCCTTTCTCACTTTTAGATGGTGTATATCAGAATTGTATGAGAGTGTGGATTTGGTGACCTTTTTTCATCCTTTTATACTACTCTAGCCATCATAGAGTAGTTATCATAATTGCAAATAGTGGGTGGTTTCCTAAATGAGGGGAGAGGGAAGTTGTTTTGATCAGTTGCAACTTCCCATTTAAATGGATCACATATTTGTCCACATAATTAATTAATCAAATTAATTACATTTGATTAAGTGGAAAATAAATAAAACGTCTAACATTAGAAATCTTATCAACTGAAATACATATGCTTTTCCGCTAAGCCAATTTGATGCTTTGATGTTCTCAGTAAGCTTTGCATCACAGCTCAAATTCAAATCTTTCTGTGGAAACGAGAAGACACTTCCCATAGAAAAAGAGGTATTCAACTCAAATAAATCACTGCCCTTTATGCCCTTGTGAATATCATATCCAATCGAGAAGGAATCTTGATGATTATCTGAAAATCCAAATTCCTTTAAGGTCAGTAGCCGATCTTTTTCATGTCACTCAATTCTCTTACGCTCAATCAAAATTTTAGGATTATCATTGCTTCTGCTTGTTCTAATCTCTACTGGATGATTTGGAAAATCAGGAATGACAAAATTCTCTCATGTCTAGCCGAGAATGGTAATGCATCTCCTTATAAGCTGATCGTCTTGCTCATTCATCTTACTAATGCAAATGGGCTGAATTGTGAAACACTAATCTATGAGCAAATCTTCACCAACAATTTAAAAGTCAAGGCCCTAGCATAAACTACTCCGGGCTTCTGATAAATAAATTCTTGTTATTCTTTCTTTAAGTAACTCTGCCATTGCCATTCCCAAGCCAAGATTCTGGTCACAAACCGGAGAATAAGGAGGGTTGTGTTAGGTAGTTGTCACCCGGTGTAAAACCTATCAAATCTGATGAAAATGAATCCTAAAAATTGTTGTTGTTGTTGTTGTAGTATTCTTTCTTTAAGTAATCTCTTAGCTCTACTTTCTACGGTGAATATTCAAGCACAATTTATACAAAACTAGAAAAAGACGAAAAAGAGTAACATAATGCACACATGATAACAACAATGAATAATCAAAAAATCAGGAAAAATCATATAACTGAAGCGTTAAAATTGGATAAAAAGTTGCACTATTTAAGCAGAACAGTATTTTTGACGTTGCAAACATGGTTCCGTAGTAAACCATTTCCTCTTCTCTACTCTAATGAAATATCAAGATATAAAATAACGTGTTGATGGGAACAGTTCTCATGCATAATAATATCAAACAGAAAAATGTTTATGAAGGGGCAGAGGAACATTGCAAAAACGTTTCCTATAACAAAACATTTTAATATAGTTAACTAGTATTTTTCAATACTAACCTCATATTCAACAAATATGAGAGTACTATTGCAGAACAAATCGCGCTAAAAAACTTTCACCATCAGTTTCAGGTGAGATGCCACTAATATGGGTATCTTCAATTAGGGAGACTCCATAGTTAGTGCCGATTGGGTTGCCTCAACCTCCTGTTAAACACTTACGTAAAGATGCTAATGGTCTAGCTCATGATCTTGTAACAAGGGCCAGTTCCTGTAATGTATTTATATATGGGATACTGTTAATATTCAAAGTTGTTATATGAATTTACTTATGATGTAAAAAACTTCACTTCAATGCGATAAATTGAGGCTACAGAAAAAGGTCAATAACAAGGTAACGAGAAGCAGCCTTGCCTTCCAATCAAAGACATTTGTTAAGAGTCCCAGGAGGCTCAATCAAAGCCTTCTCACCATCTATGAAATGATCACTCAGCAAGATTTAACCAGAAATCCTTTTACAGTAGTTAATCACCTGAAACTATATTACATGTTTAATTTAACAATTTCTGATAGTGTAAGATATTTTCAGTCCTACGGAACCAAACTATTAGATTGGAAATAGAACTCTAAATTATTATCTCCAATGTTAAAAAAATAAAGAGAGCTTTAGAAATTAGAAAATCCAGAAATTGTTGAAAGACAGAAATTGGTGATACCAGTATATCAAAAGGTAAGAGGGCAAAGTAACATTCACATGACGACATACGTAATTGTCCCTTGATATGAACAAAGCCAATTAGGTAGGTCCTCATTTTAGCAATTTTGAATCAATCATTCACCACCGCTGGTGAAATTGAAAAATGGAAGTTCTTAAAAAAAGTGATATAGTTAGAGCAAAGTGTTTCTCGAGTATCTCACCATAGGATTCTCTTAAGATCAAACATAAAAGACAACACCGATTTAGGATTTGCCTAATTATATATAGGTGCGTTCCAGATGGGCATTAAGGATTACTTCCACAGAACAGTGTAGTCGAAGGCGAAATGCGCAAAGCAACTTCACTACCCCGCAAAAAGCCTTAGGCGCAAGGCGCAATTTGAAGCGCGAGCCTCACTAACCGAAGCGCACCATTACTTTTGGTGGGGGGGGGGGGGGGTGGGGGGGTTTAACATTTATAAATAAGATTATATATCATAATAACATGGATCGCCCATTAGGTGATCAATCGATAATAATCAATCTAAATGAGGAATTTTCTTATATATTATAAGGTCATTTTTCCATATACTATAATATTATGTACAATAATTATATATTTTCCTTAATCATTGGAAGAATTCTCCTATAAAAAATGATGAGCATAACTTAAACCCCTGGTCTTTCACCTTCTGAAGACCGAGGCTCACGCCTCAGTGCGCCTTGCAAGGATGAGGCGCAAATAGTCCAGGCGCATGTGCCTCATGCCTCAGGCTGTGCCTCAGGCACGCCTTCGACTACACTGCCACAGAATGTTGAAGATGTTTTGGTGTTTTCAGATAGATAATATAGTACCTTTTGTGTTTAAAGTGACTGTAAAGTTAAATTTGTTTAGTTGTTGGCCAGTAATGATGGAAATCGTTTCGTATATGTGATTGGCGACAATCTACAAACTGGCTTGTCATGACACATAAGCTTTGAGTTGATAAGAGCCTCATACCACTAAGCCTACTAAGTGATTGGCATATGAACACCATCAATAGTATTGTACATCTATATGTCAGGGATTATTGGTGAATAGCTGTGAATAGCTGAAGAGCAGTTGAAGGAGATACACCAGCTACCATTTGGGTTGTGATCTGTGGATTTGTTGTTTTTCATTTTTTAGAATTGTACGTGCTGAGTGCACCTTTTTCATATTTTGATTTGGCGGGAGAGAGAGCGGGAATGCTGAAATGTGATACGCACGTGTTGAATGGAGCGTAACAACCTGCCTCTTTTCCTATATAAACCCATTGTAATTCAGTTAGAGAGTTAATGAAAAGTTTGATTCTGTTCACACTTCTTTCCCTTCTTCCATCTTCTATCTTTCTCTAAAAATTTCTTCTGAAGCTCAAGAATGGCGAGATCCAGAGTTCTGAGGAATGCGAACTCTGATAATTTGGTATCAGAGCATGATGAACACGAAGACGAAGTGCGGGAGGAAAGCATTTCAGCTCTTGAAGGGGAGGTAGCTGATTTGAGAAGCCAAATCGCTGAAGGTCAGATCCAAACCAATTTCCTTACAGAAAGGATTGAGGCGATCGCTGCTAGTATTGGGACGAGATTTTCGACAATTGAATCAAGAATGGATTCCATGATGTCGATGATGCAGCGACTTCAATCTCGCAATCCACCACCGCCTCTTCTTCCCAATCCACCACCACAGAGGGAGGTAGCTGTTTCTAACTCCAATTTGTTGCAATCTCAGTCTAATAATCATGGTGATGGCAGTGTGTTCTATAGAACTCCATTTAAGGTAGAATTTCCCCAATTTCATGAAGGAGATCCCACTGAGTGGATTTGTGGAGTGGAACAGTTCCTGGACTTCTATGAAGTACCAGAACATCAGAAGTTGCGATATGCAACTCTCAATTTGAGAGGGAAAGCCGCTCAATGGTTTCGGAGACATGTAAAACCAAAGATTCATGAAATCACTTGGCCAAAGTTTCTTGAAGAGTTATTAACTAGATTTGGTCCCACGGAATTTCAAGATTATGAGGGAATTCTTTCGAAGCTGCAACAGAGAGGTGATTTGGAATCTTACATCCAAGAATTTGATCGGATTTCAAATTTCATTGAGGGATGGACAGAGTCACATTTCTTGAGTAATTTCATTAGTGGGTTGCGTGATGAGATACGCTGGGATGTTAAGTCGCAGCGTCCGAAGAACGTCAATGAGGCGATTGGATTGGCGAGGGGGTATGAAGAAAAAATCTCATGTTTGAAGAGAAATGTTAGAAACACATATTCACTTAGAACTACAACTCCTGCACACAGATTTTACTCTCCAACTAATCCTTTGCAATCTCCATCTCATCCAACTTCTGCAGTTCCTTACAGTTCACAACATCCTACAGGAGTCACTCCACCTTCATCATCACCTACAACATCCGCTACATCCAGTTCTGCACCTAGAAGGTTGAGTCCACAAGAATTGAAAGAGAGGAGATCAAAGGGACTCTGTTTTAATTGTGAAGAGAAGTATACTCCTGGTCACTTATGCAAGACTCAGAAGTTCTATTATTTGGAAGGTTTGGAGGAAGATGAGGGAGGGGGAGAGGAGACTGGATTAGATATGCCACCGGAAGAAGAAGGAGTAGCAGCATCCTCACAGGAACTCTTGCAAACCACTTTGCACCCCGAAATTTCGTTCCATGCGCTTGCAGGTAGTCAGGTCTACCCTCAGACCATGAGAGTTAAAGGAAGGGTGAATGGGAGAGAAGTAATATCCTTATCGACTCTGGTTCAACTCACAACTATTTGGATCCTCAGACAGCTATTAGAGCTAAGCTTCCTGTCATGAAAGAGCCTCGATATAAAGTAACTGTGGCTAATGGGCAGTGTATGTATAGTGCAGGGAAAGTTTCTAATATGAAATTTGTTGTTCAAGGTGTGGAACTTCAAGCTGAGTTGCTTCTGCTGCCACTTGGACCCGCGTAGATGGTGTTGGGAGCGCACTGGCTGAGGTCACTTGGGCCAGTTACCTTGGATTTCTCTCACATGACTATGGAGTTTGAAGTGGGGGGGAAAAGGAAGAAATTACAAGGGATTATTGGGGCACAAATGGAACTAATGGATGCACAGGAACTCTTTAAAATGAACCATTGTATCTGTCAAGCATACTTGATACAACTCCAGGAAATGGTGACTGAAGAAGGGCAAAAAGAAGCAATTACATTGGAGCATACTGGGGCTGCTGACATACAACAGATACTTCACAGTTATCCCGAAGTATTCAATGAGAAACTTAGCCTTCCTCCACCAAGAACCATCGATCATCAAATTCCCACCCTCGCAGATGCAAAACCAGTGTGTTTAAGGCCTTACAGACATCCACATTTCCACAAAGGTGAGATTGAAAAACAGATTGAAGAGATGCTCACTTCTGGTTTTATACGACCAAGTAACAGTCCGTATGCGTCACCGGTGATATTAGTTAAAAAAGCTGATGGGAGCTGGCGCCTTTGCGTCGACTATGGAGGCCTCAATAATCAAACAATCAAAGCTAAGTTTCCAATTCCTTTGGTGGATGAGCTACTAGATGAATTGAATGGGGCGAAGTTTTTCTCTAAGATTGATTTGAAATCTGGTTATTATCAGATTAGAGTGCGGGATTCCGACATTCCAAAAACAGCTTTCCGTACTCATCATGGGCACTTCGAGTTTGTGGTCATGCCTTTTGGACTCACAAACGCACCGGCAACTTTCCAATGTCTCATGAACGAAATTTTTAAAGAGCACCTACGCAAATTCATAGTTGTATTCTTCGATGACATTCTTATCTACAGTCCGACTTGGGAGAGCCACCTTCATCATGTATCGACAGCATTATCAGAGTTGAGTAAGCATAAGCTAGTAGCTAAAGCCAGCAAGTGCACTTTTGGCCAAAGATCGATAGCATTTTTGGGGCATGTCATCAATGAGGAAGGGGTTGCGGTGGATAATAGGAAAATCCAGGCAGTTTTAGATTGGCCAGAGCCAACTACAATCAAAGAGTTGCGGGGTTTTTTGGGTTTGACTGGGTATTATCGCAGATTTGTAAGAAACTATGGTGGAATTGCATTTCCTCTAACTCAGTTATTGAAGAAAGATGCGTTCAAGTGGAGTTCTGAGGCCTCAGTTGCTTTCAACAAACTGAAAGAAGCTATGACAACCACTCCCGTATTGAAGATACCAGACTTTACTCAACCATTTGTGCTAGAAACTGATGCATCGCAAAATGGTATTGGTGCGGTGCTGATGCAAGATTCCCGACCAATTGCTTTTATGAGTAAAGGGCTTAAGGGTCGATTGTTGGTGTTATCGACATATGAAAAAGAGGTGTTCGCTATTCTCCAAGCTGTGAAACAGTGGAGACAGTATCTGGTGGGAAGTACGTTTGTAATCAGGACTGATCAAAGAAGTATAAAGTACATTCTCGATCAAAGGATCTCCACAGAAATACAGGAACAATGGCTTTGGAAGCTCTTGGGCTATAATTTCACTGTAGAGTATAAAAGAGGAATTGACAACCCCATTGCTGATGGGTTGTCGCGAAGATTGGGTCCAAGTGATACTTGTTATGAAATCACTTTTGTGGTTCCAGAGTGGTTAGATGGTATCAAGCAGATGGTGAAGGAGGATCCTTACTTTGTTAAGCTGCAAGAGCAAATGCAGGGCAACTTGATCAATGGAGAAAAGTATAAGTTGATGGGTGGTGTCTGGTACTATAAAGGAAAGATATTAGTTAGTCCCTATGCTGATGTGCAACTACTAATCTTCCATGATCTGCATTCATCTAGTGTGGGTGGGCATTCAGGCTTCCATAAAACTTTGCAGCGAATCAAACGGGACTTCAAGTGGGAAGGTATGACCAAGGACGTAAAGAGATGGATTAGAGAATGTCTAGTGTGTCAGAAAAATAAGCATGAGACTGTGCATCCTGCGGGTTTGCTGCAGCCACTTCCTATTCCTGATCGTGTTTGGGATGATATTTCAATGGATTTCATCGTGGGTCTTCCGAGAAATCAGGGTAAAACTGTAGTGATGGTCGTAGTTGATCGGCTGTCGAAATACGCCCATTTCATTGGGATTTCACATCCCTATACAGCGCAGGTTATTGCTCAGATGTTTGTTGATAACATCTATAAGCTCCATGGTATGCCAAGAAGTATCACAAGTGATCGAGACCCCATCTTTGTTAGTAGATTTTGGAAGGAGTTTTTTAAGCTACAAAATTGCAGGCTAAATCTTTCTACAGCCTATCATCCGCAGAGTGACGGACAAACTGAGATAGTGAATAAAGCCTTGGAGTTATATCTCCGTTGTTTTTGTAGCCAGAAGCCTTCCGATTGGATGCGATGGTTGGCGTGGGTAGAATATTGGTTTAATACCAATTGGCATGCTTCTTCAGGTACAACACCTTTTGAGGGAGTATATGGAAGACCCCCACCCTCGTTGTTGCAGTATGTACGGGGTACAGCTAGTATGCCTACGCTTGAGGAAGAATTGATGTCCAGAGACACGATTCTAAAACTGCTTAAAGATAATATTGCGCTTGCTCAGAAGCGTATGAAGCGTTTCGCGGATAAGAAGCGTACTGAGAGATCTTTTGATGTGGGGGATTTGGTATTCTTGAAGTTACAGCCCTATAGGCAAGTGTCCATCCGCAACCAAACACCACAGAAGCTTTCTTCGAGATTCTTTGGTCCATATAGAGTAATTGAAAAAGTCGGGTCTGTGGCTTATCGATTATTACTACCAGAAGGGGCTCGCATCCATCCCGTCTTCCATGTTTCAAAGTTGAAGAAGTGTTACGGTAATCACAACCCCAGCATATCTCACGAGATACCCTCATGGTGGATAGAAGATGATGAACAGGAGACCCCAGAAGAAATCCTTGATAGGAGAGTGTTTAAGAAAAGAAATCAGGTGGGAATCGAGCTGTTGATCAAGTGGAAAAACTCGGGTATAGAAGAGGCCTCCTGGATTGATGTGGATGAAGTTCGGCGCCGGTTTCCAAGCTTCGAACTTGGGGCAAGTTCGATCCTAAGGGGGGATGAGTTGTCAGGGATTATTGGTGAATAGCTGTGAATAGCTGAAGAGCAGTTGAAGGAGATACACCAGCTACCATTTGGGTTGTGATCTGTGGATTTGTTGTTTTTCATTTTTTAGAATTGTACGTGCTGAGTGCACCTTTTTCATATTTTGATTTGGCGGGAGAGAGAGCGGGAATGCTGAAATGTGATACGCACGTGTTGAATGGAGCGTAACAACCTGCCTCTTTTCCTATATAAACCCATTGTAATTCAGTTAGAGAGTTAATGAAAAGTTTGATTCTGTTCACACTTCTTTCCCTTCTTCCATCTTCTATCTTCTTCTTCTAATGGCGAGATCCAGAGTTCTGAGGAATGTGAACTCTGATACTATATCTGGTAAAAGATTACCAATTCATACTTTAGTCATAATGGCATTAAACACACATAGAAGAAGAACAATGTTTTTGGACTAAATTTCATTATTCATCAAATTCTGTCTAGATTAAACCTGTAGGGGTCTTAATATTGCTGGTAGACGAGACTAAATTAGAAGATAACAAAAATGAATCAACTGAAAATGAATGAGAAGTTTAGTGAAAATTAGGTACCTGATCAAAATATCCTCTGAAACAAATGAATTCCCGAAACATGCTTTCAGCACAACTGGTAGAAGAGCTCTGAATCAACTTTTCAGATTGAGGTTATGGCTCCTTTAGTTCCTTATATGTCTGTCAATATGGTCATCCTAAGATAAAACAGCAAATCAGTGATGCCGAGTTGATCAAATTGATCACTTCTGACCATCAACTGATCCAATATGTACACTGAAATGCTGAACTGCCCACCAAAAAAACAACATTATGAAAAATATAATAATTTCACATCCTACAATTGGGGGAAAATTATATAATATTCCAAGGTCATCAAGAAACCAATTTCATGGTATCATTGAAGTAAAAATCAAGAAAGAGATCCAGATAAGTGGATATTTGTGGAACTAAGTACAAAAGAATTAGCTGCTCTGATCTGATGATAGACAGTATGTATAGTCAATAGATGATAAGTTCAACCCAAATTGGGGAAAAAGTAATTATATCTGCATAGTTGAATAAATAAATAGAAGAAAGGAAACAAGATCAATGTTGCATTCGTAGTCAAACAGGCATCGGGACAGTGTTAGTGAAAATACTTAGCTGAATCTGCCGTCCTTTGTGGCCAAACACACCACATTTACTAGCCTCAATTACAAAGGTATATATTGCTCTGCTAAACATGCTGACAATAAAACCAAGCTTGAAAACCAATGCATTGAAATGATCAAAGAATTACACAGGTACGAAACTAACTGACAGTAATTAAACAGTAACAATCGAGACTAGCCTGAAGAATGAAATATCGAAATGATCAAAGTATTAAGAGGACTATCAACAATGCCTTCCTTCACCATCTAATGAAGATTTGGTGTAATCCAAGTATCATAACGCATGTGCATCTTCTCCATACTGCTTTCCCACGGGCAACTTAACTGTTCATACTTCTTCTCCTTCAAATCAAACACATCCATGTAATGAATTCCAGGCTGACGAGTCTCAGGCGAAGAGCCATAAACTGAACTAAAGTAGATACAATCTTCTTTGCATCCTCTAATCTCTGCTGCCCTGAACGCCGACGAAGTTGTGAAAGAGAGAAAAATCACATACTCCCCAATACTACTCACCTCACACCACCTGAATTTTTCTCCCCATTTCTGTATTATGTATACTTTGAGCATCTCTTCCTTCCTATGCAACTCAATCTGAGAAGTCCGTACATACACAACTGCATGCATTTTCCCACCAACCATCACCACGTTACACCTTTCCCTCGTGCACCCATCTTCAGGCCAAGGAATCCTCGCTAAACCTTGCAATCCCATTCTAGGGTGGACAACAAAACAAGAAGGTTTGAAGTCAAAATTACACGATCTGAACTGATAAAGAGACAGGAGCATGTTAACCTTGGGTACATTCCAATCTAAGCGCAACCAGGAGTCAGTCCCGAGCCTACATATGGCAAACGTTGAAAAGCTGGAGAGGGTAGCAACAGCAATGCAGTTATCATCATGAGATGGATTCTTGGATAAGGACACCTTCCATGGGTGACCCAGTTGGAGGATAAAGGAAGGTGCGGTTGACGCACCGGCGGCATTGGTTCTTTCTCTATACCGAGGATAATCGGAGGATACAAGAGGAGGGAGGTGGATTTGGGAGCGAGTGAAGGGGTTGAAGAGGGAGAGGGAGGAGTTGGTAAAAGAAGCTAATGCAAGCCAACCGAAGGAGGAGCCTAGGATGAGTTTGTCAAGGGTTTCGGGGAAATGGGAGGTGGTGACTTTGGAGGTGGGTAGGTGGAAGAAGGATAGAGTGTCGGAATGTGGGTCATGAGGAAGGAGGAGGAGAGGGATCATGGGGGACTTGGAGGGAGTGGAAAAGGAAAACCATGGACTGCAAACAGCACGGAAATTGAAGTAGTCGACGACATCGGTAATTTTGGTGGAGATGAGTTTGAGAAGGTCTAGTGGGAGGTTGGACCACGGCCGAAAATGGGTTTCTTCATCCTCAATTAGTGTTGGAACTTCGGATGAGGTTGACATGGTAGCAGAGGTGGAGAAATATAGCTAGATGCAACCTTCTTTACTTCTTCTTTAATAAGGACTGTAATAAGTAATCAAAATTAACTTTTAACTTTCACACACTCTTTTAACTTTCCTGAATGACTTCTTTACCAATGTTGGGACAATCTATTTATACATCTTCCATCTCCAAAAACTACCTTGAGCAAAGCAACTTTTCGCCTTTCAACAGTCAACTATGCATGATGGAACCAAAAAGACACCCTGCATGGATAAATTAAATTCAGCTTAATTTTGTTAGTAAAAACTACTAGCCTTTAATTTGAAACGTCAGATGCATGTATAATGAATATGGTGTGATTGTGTAATTTTTTCAGAAAATAATTTATTTACCAATTTAATTTAGTTTTGAAGAAAAATATTTGTTTTTGTTTTTGTAATTTTTTTTTTTTTTTGGTGGGGGGGGGGGGGGGGGGGGGGGGGGGGGTTGGGGATTTTCCAATGTAGGAATTGAAATCTCTTAGTTTCCCAATGTACCAATTCAAATAGACATGTTAAACAAAATAATTGCTCCAATGCCTAATAATCATGTAAGATCATTTCGGAATTCAAGATTTACAGAGTACATTTAGCAAGATTTTCCTACAGAAATCTCTTATTGTTTCACACATCTCATCCTAAAAAATATGAGCAATGCTACATCCACTACCAATTTCACTATATTTCTCTTCATTATCTTAGGTGGCACACTCCAATAGGTAGGAAAAGATAGAGTAGGTGGAAGACTCTCCAATAAGAGTATACCACATAAGATAGTGAAGAAAATGGTAGTGAAATTGATAGTGGCTAAAGCATTACTCAAAAAATATTGTGAGTCGCATGCCATTCATTTCATACTGCTTTGGGACTTCATTTAATTTATTTCAATGCCAGGAACACTCGCTTCTGAATTGAAATGTCAGTGGATAAACAAGCCTACAAATGGTGAAATGGCTACTGTTTTCGTGGTCAAAGCAACTAATAACACACATCTACAGTTAATATTGCATTTATATTTTACTCTTGTTGCTGCTAATTTTAGTGTGGGAGCAAACAGATGATTTGTGAATTTTTTTGGAACAAATAAAAGCTAAAATTTTTATTGCCGATGTTGACCATTCTTAACGCTGCTGTACCTGCAAAAAAGTTCGAAACACACCAGGATTGATCCCGGCAACGAACTCTCTGACGCTCAAGTCAATAGTTTGAAAGATTATGAAACAGTTTATTTTTGGGAGAAAGATATTGATTACATTTTTAAGGTGGGGGTAGAGGGGTATTTATAGTCGTCTTTGGAAACAGTTTAGAGATAATCATTTATCTCAGATGTTTTTGGATAAGAAATAGTGCTTAAATTCCTTCATGATAAGAGATTTGGTTTAAACCGTCTCTTAGGATAATCATGAATTTAAATAACTCTTTAACTGATCTGGTTTTATTTATAATAGGCTGTCATCATAACCCACTAATGCAGATCTGTTTTGGGTTATTGGGCATTGGAAAAGACCCAGTTGCCGTTTTTGGATCTGTTTATGAGGAAAATTACCGTTTTCCCCCTGAAAGCTTTAAGATTCGTGCTCGATTTGAACGGTCCCGATTTGGTTCTACTTTTAGCCATATCGCAAGCCCTCCACTCTCGAAGACTGAGTTTCACAGCCTTTGAGGTGTAGTTTGCCCATTTTTAATGGCTTATAGAATTTATCGGAGTTTTCGGGGACGTTTAGATCTCGTTCGCGGTGTAACAATGCTTTTTTGAGTTTGTAAAATACTTGGAACCATTTTTAGAATTTTCTGAATTTTTTTGCGATTTTTTCAAAATTTTCTAAAATTTTTCCAAATTTTAATCATTTTTCGAATTTGTGATTCAATTTCAGAATTTAGAAATTAATTTTGAATTTTAATTAATTATTCTAAAAATATTTTTTTTCGGAATATAAAAATATTTTCCAGAATTAATAATTTTAAAATAATTTATTAATTAATTATTTCGAATTTTTAATTATTTTTTCAGAATTTTTAAATAATTATTTTAAATTATTAACTAAACTAGTATTATACACGTGCTATGCACGTGGAGGAAATTTTGGGGGAATGAAAAGGGCAAAAAAAAAAATTACCTGCACGTGCGCTGCACGGGTTGGGTTATGGAAAAAGGCCTTCTCCCATTATAGTAGTAGAGATAAGGAAATTAATTAAAAAGAAAATACATTGACCAGATCTCAGCCGTCCATCACGATATGGCGCGAAGATCTGGGAGATCTAAGGCTACTACTCCCATCCAGATCGGATCGGGGGTAGCTCAGAATTGCCCCGAGCTGGTGCATCGCCGAACCCATGTGGGCCTGTGTGGTGGCACCACGTGGCATTGACTGGTCATCCGTTGCCCAATCAATGTTAACCTTTGACCAGCATCGATCTCCTCAGATCTTGGCCGTTGATCTTGATGGCACGATTTTTTTAGGAGATCGAACGGTAGACGCTTCAAACATGGTTGGATCAGGGGTAGCTCAGAATCGCCCCGAGCTAGCGCGTTGCCAAACCCACGTGGGCTTGTGCGATGGCGCCACGTGGCATTAACTGGTCAACCGTTGACCAGTCAACATTGACCATTGACCATCATCCAGATCTTGGTTGTTGATCTTGATGGCACAATTTTGAGGAGATTGAACGCAGACGCTTCAAACACCGTCGGATCAAGGGTAGCTCAGAATAGCCCCGAGCTGGCATGTCGCTGAACCCACGTGGGCCTGTGCGGTGGCTCTACGTGGTGTTGACTGGTCAATCGTTGACCAATCAACGTTCTCCTTAGATCTTGGCCGTTGATCTTGATGACATGACTTTTGAGGAGATTGAATGGCAGACGCTTCAAACATGGTCGGATCAGGGGTAGCTCGAAATCGCCCCAAGCTGGCACGTCGCCAAACCCATGTGGGCCTGTGCAGTGGCGCCATGTGGCATTGACTGATCAACTATTGACCAGTTAATGTTGACCGTTGACCAGCGTCAATCTCCTTAGATGTTAGCCGTTGTTCTTGATGACATGATTTTTGAGGAGATCGAACGGCAGATGCTTCAAACATCGTCGGATTAGGGGTAGCTCGGAATCGCCCAGAGCTAGCGTGTCGCCGAACCCACATAGACCTATGCGGTGAGTCAATGCTGACCGTTGACCAGTCAACGCTGACCGTTCACCAGCGTCAATCTCTTCAGATATTGTTTGTTGATCTTGATGGCACGATTTTTTAGGAGATCGAACGACAGATGCTTCAAATACGGTCAGATCAGGGCTCAGAATCACCTCGAGCTGACGTGTTTCCCCTTTCCTTCTTTTGGTGCTTGAGTTTTCGCGTCGGGTGGGCTTTCCAAATATTTGGGGGCCCATGAGCTTGGAAGCCCAACTATTTCTCACTTCTCAGCTATAAATCTCCCCTCTCTTCATTTCCCCCATACTTTTTCCATTTTTCTCCCTACTCAAAATTTCTTTCCGTCGAGAATTGGCTCTAGAGAAGCTCTGACAAATTTTTCAAATCTTTGGCGAGCAATTACGACCATAGTCATCACATCGAAGGTAAATTATGTCATATATCTTATTAAAGACATCTAGGGTTTCTTCGGGCAAAGAGACCTCCCCTAAGAGCCGAGGTGAAGGATCGTCTCATATTCTCCCTTCTAGAGCAGATCGGGGTAAGCAGTCCACCATTCCAACCATCGTCGTGGAGACTATTGTAGAGGTGGATAGAACCCCGAGTGAGTTCGAGAGATATCCGTGTTCTTTATCGCGCACTACTAGCATTAGAGACTACTTCGCCGATTTGGGGGCAAGAGTTGAGCAAGGAATAGGGAGATTCTATGAAGAAAATGAGTATCGAGAGTCTACGAAGGCTGATGAGACGTCTTCTATTCTTTCTGAAGAGGATTTAGTCCTTGTTCGAGAGTGCTATCGGATTCCACGGGAATTCGACTTATTGCTACCAGGCCCCAGAGTTAGAGCTTGTTCTCTAGTTTCCTTGGATCTGTGCGTCTTTCCTTTCGATGCTTTGCATGCGGGTCTCTGTCTCCCTCTGCATCCCTTTGTTAGAGAAGTCTTGAGGTGGTTTACTTTGAGACCTGCTCAGTTCGTGTCGAACATGAGGAGGCTCGTGAATAGTTTTATTTTGCATTGCCATGCGGCAGGGATCAACCTCCGATTGGATGTGTTTAGGAGGCTTTATAAGCTCCATCCGAAGAGCAGGGTGGAGTTTAGATACTACCTCAGCCCCTGTACCGGTGTGAAGTTGGTGGACAACCCCGATACAAACAAGCATTGGAGGGCTAAGTATTTTATGATTCGTAGTCGCGAGCCATGGGGGATCCCTACTGTCTAGAGGGAGAATGTCCCAACGAGGGTTAGGGCAGAGCTGAGTTTGAGTATTGAAGAACATGGTATGCTAGATGTCCTTCTCATTAAACCGGCAATGAAGTGAAAGGATCTGACTAAGAAGTGCTTTTGGGGGAGGGGGGGTGGTCTGAGCCTGATCGACCATAGTACGAACCTTTCATTTCTTATATTGTGTGTGCACTTTTCCTTTATATTTCCTCTTTTTCTCCCCCTTCTTTTTTTAACAACTTTCTGTGTCTCTTATTGTAGGGACTGTCGAGATGAACTTTGATGCAATCATGTCCAAGTGCTCAGGCCTGAGCAACAAGGCTCCTGAGGAGAAGAAAAGGAAGAGGACCGTTACGAGACCCTCCCTTGCGAAGGTTGCGAAGAGTACACCAGTGGATTTGGGATCTCTTCCAGCTTCCTCGACTATCCCCGCTAAGGGCCGTTGTACTCTGAGCTCGGCCCTAGCCTTCGAGGCTCCTCCTCTTACGATGGAGGTCGCTGCGACCCTTTCGGACGAGCACAAGAAGATTTTCGTTCCCAGTTGGCAGGTGAGGATGCATATTGGCTTTCTAGGAGACTCTGCCAGCTGTATGGATGCAATTTTTCATCTTGCCACCCTGAAGGACATGTCCGCATTGAAGCATGGGACTGTCAGAGACTCTGCTTTGGAGATCTCCCGAGCCACTATGACGGTAAGTTGTTTCTTAGGTTTAGTTCTTACACTTCAATTGTTCCGCTTATGGTGAATGGTTGTTGCTCTTTTCATAACTAAGGGTTGTTCTATATTTGCAGATTGCCTGCCACTTTAACTATTTGTGGGAGCAAATGGTAGATCAGGAGGAGTCGAAGTTGGCTATTGATAGATCCAGGGCGAACCAGTCGAAGTCTGCTAAGGAGTTGGAGGTGGCTACGGTTACGGTTGAGTCGGAGACCGCTCGGATTGCGTAGTTGGAAGCGGCATTGGCGGAGGAGAGCGAGAAGTCGGCTCAGGAGAAGGAGAAGGCAGCTAGGGAGAGGGAGCAGGCCACGAAGGAGATAGAGGTTGCTGTGGAGGCCGGGATAGCGAAGGGGAAGGCTGAAGCAGAAGAGTTCTTGGCGGCGAACATGGAGAAAGCATATGCTAGGGTTCTTGATGATGTTAGTGAGCGGGTTCCTGATTTCAACCGTTCGGGGTATATCTTGTTCAAGGAGGCCCCCGCCGCTAATGAGGAGGAGTCTGGGGAAGAGCTGGAGGGGGAAGAGGATGCAGTGGATCCTTCTATCGCGATTATAGGGGGATCAGGTGCTGCAGAGGGAGGTGGAGAGGAGACGCACGCTCCCGAGGTTCCTTCTACCGAGGTGCACCCATGATTCTTCTTCTTAGTTGTTTTTTTTGCTTTTGTTTAGTTTAGGACTTTTGTATGAATGCCTAATAGCAGACTGACCACGGTTGGATGTATCTTCATTTTGAATTAATGAAATCCCATTTTGGTTCTCCTAACTTGTGTTGAAAATTTTAGAAGCTTTGTATTAGAGTCTTCAGCCTTTATGTGATCACGATCGTTCTTGTTGAAGTAACTCCTTGTTCTTTTTCCCTGGCATATTGTCGTGTACGATGGGGGAAATTATTATTCAAGTGATATCGCTCACCTCTATACCAAACTCCTAGTGATGGAGCTGGGGCTTGGTCGCTCACGAGATAGGCTTTTTAAGACAGAGAAGGAGGTTGGTCACTTAAGGAGGGTGTTGGCTCGCAGGGAGACTGAAGCGAGGCACCGCAACAAAGCTCTTCGAGATTAGATCCCGACAGAAGTGGACAATTATTGTAGCAGAGGCGAAAGTCCTCCTACCAAAGCTATTCAGTAGTTGAATGTATTCGATCAAGACCACCACCGAAAGGGATGAGCTGAAGAACGTGGTGCTCGAGAAGAGCTTAGAGGTAACTCTCTTGAGGAAGGCCGTCTTCAAGACTTCGGGAGAAACATGTCAGGCCAGTCTAAAGTTTAGGGTGAAGGAAAATACTCTTAAGGAGATCCTTGTCGAGTGAGAGGTAGAGATTAACCGACTGAAGCGGCTTCTCGAAGGAGCCAAGACCAAGAGTACCTCCTGTTCCTATGAAGAGTATAAGTAAGGGCGATCGTTCCACGAATTAGCTCTTCGCTCGTACATAGCCTTGAAGAATCCGAGAGACACCAAAATCGTTGTGGCTGGTGCTTTGAGCACCTCTTCGGCTGGAGAGGCAGCACGTAGTGTAGATCAAACGGCTTCGGACTCGGTCTGTTGGGCTGGGGTCCTCTTTGAGTGGTCTGAGGGAACGTGGTAATGCTTCGGGCGCCGAAGGAAGTCGTAAACCTCGAGTGTCTCCTAAGAGGAACACCCCCCTGCCGTGACGGGGTAAAGGTGACTCTGGGGGGGAATGTCTATGGTTGTAAGGAGTTGTAATTTAGTTCTTGTTTCTTGAACTTGTATCGAGGTTTTGTATTTTAATGAAAAGATTAATTGAGTGTGGAAGCATTGTTTATTTTCATTGTATCCGCTTTGTATTGTGAGTATTGTTTGAGAGTTGCAACAGTTGTGGGAGCAATTTCGAATGGTGAGCTGGTCCGTACTTGCTTGTCAGCAAGCGGCTAGAGTAGTGTCGAACCAAGTGTTGGACTCCGAACTTGTTTAAGAATTTCAACTATTATGGGAGAAAATCTGAATGGTGAGCTGCTCTGCACTTGCTTGTTTACAAGTGGCTAGAGCGGCGTCGGACCAAGTGTTAGACTCCGATCTTGTTGTTTAAAGTTTCAATAGTTGTGGGAGCAATTCCGAATGGTGAGCTGCTCCGCACTTGCTTGTTAGCAAGTGGCTAGAGCGGCGTCAAACCAAGTGTTCGACTCCGAACTTGTTGTTCCATGTTTGTAGTCGTCGTGACTTGGGCACGTATGCATTAGGCTAGAACAACAATTGAAACAGAAAAATAAACTAAGTTTTTATAAAAGAGAAACTAAGCGGCTGCTTCTATGTTGCAAGCCTTTATTACAGCCGCATCACAAGTATTGGCCTTATTGAAGGAAAATTAAAATAACTAAAAAATAGGGAAACTAGCTCCAAGGGGCACTTTCTTGATACTTCATCAAGTGCTCGGCGTTCCAGGTCCTTGGTATCTTCTTTCCCTCTGGATCTTCAAGTTGATATGCTCCAGGGCAGATAACTTGGAGATCCTGTACGGTCCCTCCCAGTTCGGAGCTAGTTTTCCTTTCTTGCGAGAGTAGGAGATTTCTAGCTTGCGAAGAACTAGGTCTCCTTCTTTGAGGTTTGTTAGGGGTAGCCTCTTATTGTAGGACTACTTGACTCGTTGTTGATAGATCTTTTCTCGTATGGATGCTCTCTCTCGGATCTCGTCAATGAGGTCGAGGTTGCCTCAGAGGTTGTTTGAGTTATGTTCTTCGCTGAAGGCTAGTAGGCGGGGAGAGGGTAGTCCGACCTCAAGGGGTATGGGGGCTTCAGAGCCATATGTAAGGTTGAGGGGGGATTCTCCTGCTGGGGTTCTCTTGGTGGTTCGGTAGGACTATAGCACATTGGGGAGCTATTCGACCCACAATCTTTTAAAGGATTTTTCAAGTATTTTCTTGAGGCCATTAAGAATTTGGCGGTTGACATTCTATACTTGACCATTGGACTAAGGGTGGAAAACTGAGGAGAATCGTTGTTGGATACCGAGGTCGGCACAGAACTTACGGAACACCGCTCCTGTGAATTAAGTTCCGTTGTCAGTTACAAGAATTTGGGGTATGCCGAACCCACAAACAATGTTCTTCTAAAAGAACTGCTAGACCCTATTTTTCGTGATCGTTGCTAATGGCTCGGCTTCGATCCACTTGGAGAAGTAGTCGATTGCCACAATAAGGAATTTTTTTTTACCGATTGTTGGAGGGAAAGGTCCGAGCAGGTCCATCCCCCACATAGTGAAGGGGATTGGACTGGACATGGAGGAGAGCTCGCCTTGAGGTGTCCGCCGGATGGATGAGAACCTTTGGCAAAAAGTACACTGACGAACATGTTGTTGAGCATCACTAGGAGCGTAGGCCAAAAGTTACCATGATTCAAGATCTTGCGGGTGAGGGATCTGGCTCCCATATGTGGGAGTGTCCCCGATCACTTCATGGATTTCCCTGAGGGCCTACTGGGCTTCTTCGGGAGATAGACATCGCAGATAGGGCCTGCCATCTACCGTAGTGTAGGAGCGCTTGTACATGGCTCCCTCAATGAGTGTGTATCACTTGGCTCTTGTTCGAATTTTTATAGCATCTGTAGGCTATGTAGCACGGACACGGGTACGGAATACGGGTACGACACGACTCAGGTACGCGGATACGTGATTTCTCAAAAATTTAGGATACGGGTACATTAAGGGTACGTTGAATACAAAAATAATAAATTTATTATACATTATGTACTCAACGAAGTATTACAATTTATAACTAAAAACTCACAATTAGAATGAACTCAATGAAGTCATAAACTAAACATGAAAATTTTCATATTTTTATAGCTAACAGTGATTGTCGACTGTGAAAATTGCAACCTAATACAACCTTACACAAACCTAACACAATACGATACACCAAGACTGCTTCTTTTTTCTGTCTTTATTGAGAACAATAGCTATGAACTGAAGAAGTGAGGAGAAGAATTGAATCTGTATTGAGAACAATAGATTCTTTTTTCTGTTTTCAATCTAATTTATTTTCAACTAATTTGTATTTTTATTTTGTAGAGAGAGGAGAAGAACTGAAGAAGTGAAGATCGAACCTTGGAGGAGGCGCGCGAAAGGGAGATTTGACGCCGACGGTCGAGGCGGAGGAGAGACAGCGACAGCGAGAGACAACGTCGAGGATGCAGAGAGACAGGAGGAGAGACGGCGAGGAGCGCTCGACATCGAGGCGGAGGAGAGACAGGAGGCAGAGGAGAGATAGGAGGAGAGACATCGTCGATTTTGGAGAGAGAGGACGTGGAGCAAGCGACGTCGAGGCGGAGGCGAGAGGAGGCAGAAGGGATCGATTTTGGGGAGAGACGGGATCGATTTTGGAGAGAGGGGAAGTTTTGTTTTGGGGATTTAGGGTTCGAAGAGAGGGAGAAAGGGGCGATATGTTTGAGCCTTTGAGAGAGATGGAGAGAGAGAGAGGCAGATGAATGTATTTTATTTTTATTTTTTTTCCTTAACGGGCGTACCCGAGCGCACCCGGGCATACCCAAACCCGTATCGTGTATTTTTTTCCTTTTTTTATTTAAAAATGCCCCAAATACGTACCGGGTGCGTATCCGGAGCGTACCCGTGCGTATCCGCACCCGGTACGCACTCGATACTGGTACGGGGGGCCTTTTAGAGTACCTGTGCATCATAGTATGTAGGGTCTGGGGGGAGGGTTCCTTTATCAAGGAACTCGAACAGAGGCTTCATCCAGTTCTCCCCGTGTGTCGGAGGAGGTATCACCATGCCCGAGGCCTTCTTCTTCGATGCTGGGCCTGAGGAGGACTTCAATCAGGAAGGTGTGGTCGAGCCCTTCAAGGGAGGAGGAAGCCAACTTTAATAGGGCGTTTGCTTGCCCATTCTCTTCGCGAGGGATACAGATGACTTCCACCGCTTGGAAGGTGGCTAGTAGCTTCTTGATATGGGCCAGATACTTAATCATGCAGTCATCTCTGGCCTCGTAGTCTCCTAGGACTTTACCACCAATTGAGAGTCACTAAATACATTATGTGCCGAGCTCCAGCTTTACGGGTCAGGAGTAAGCCGGCTATGAGTGCTTCATACTCTGTTTCATTGTTGGAAGCTCGAAAGTTGATGCACAGTGAGTACCGGACAATGAAATTATCTGGACCCATCAAGATGACTCCCGCTCTGCTCCCCTCGATGCATGAGGATCCATCGACGTAGACGCTCCAAAACGGAGGGTCTTTGCCTTCCTTGTGGGGGTCAGGGATGGTGCTTTCCACAATAAATTCTGCTAGAGCTTGAGCTTTGATGGTGGACCTTGGCTGATAATTTATGTCATGTTGGCTTAGTTCGATAGACCACTTCATAAGTCACCCCGCACTCTCTGGCTTGTGTAACACTTTCTTGAGGGGTTGGTGGGTAAGAACGACCACTGAGTGGGCCTAGAAGTACAGGCGAAGCATGAGAGAAACCATGATCAACGCGTATACCATCTTCTCCATTTTTGAGTAACGGAGTTCGGCATCTCGAAGACTTTACTTACATAGTAGATCGGTTTTTGGGCCTTGTCCTCCTCCCTTACCAAGATGGCATTGAGGGTCTGATTTGAAGTGGCGAGGTAGAGGTAGAGCACCTTTCCTGGCTTGAGCTTGCTCAGGGGCGGGGGATTGACTAGATAGGCCTTGAGTTGCTCAACGGACTCCTGCTATGCTCGTCCCCACTCAAAGCCTTTCGCCCCTCTTAGGGCCTTGAAGAACGGGAGACACTTCTCCCCTGGCTTGGAGAGGGAGCATCCAATGGCGGCGAGGCACCCTGTAAGTTTTGGAATTCTTTCATGCTGGATGGGGAAGCAATGTCTAAAATAGCTCGGATTCTCTTCGAGTTAACCTCTATCCCCTAGGAATATGTCTGACAGTACGCCGAAGACACATTTGGATGGATTGAGTCTCATGTTGTGCTTTCGTAAGACGTTGAAGGCTTCCTAAAGGTCGGTCACATGGTCTTTTTTATTGAGGCTTTTCACCAACATATCGTCTACATAGACTTCCATATTCCTGTCGATTTGTTTCCTAAAGATCTTGTTAACGAGGTGCTGATAAGTATTTCCGGCATTCTTTAGCCCGAAGGGCATGACGTGATAACACTAGAGGCCTTGATCAGTAATGAAAGCGGTCTTCAGAATGTCGAGGGAAAACATTCTGATCTGTTTGTACCCTGAGAGGGTGTCCATAAAACTTAAAAGTTCATGACTGGGTGTGGTTTCGATCAGGGCATCGATGCTGGGAAGGGAAAACAGGTCTTTCGGACACGCTTTGTTCAATTCTGTGAAGTCGATGCAAATTCTCCACTTACCATTGGCCTTCTTTACCATTACTACGTTTGCGAGCCATTCAGGGTAACTAACTTCTTGGATAAACCAAGCCGCTAGGAGTTTATCTACTTCTTCTTTGATGGCTTGTTGTCGATCAGGGGCAAATTTGCGACATTTCTGCTGGACTGACTTGGCTTCGGGGTCTACGCTGAAGCGGTGCATAAGTAATTCTTCTTAATATCGAGCATATCGGCACCAGTCCAGGCGAATAGGTCTTGGTTCCCCCTAATAAATTTGATGATCTTTTCCTTGACCTGGTAGGGGAAGACTTTGCTCACTTGGAATGTCTTGGTCGAGCCTCCTTAGAAAAGGGGATTTCCTCTGGTTCATCCACCGACTTTGAGATGGCCTGACTGCTCCCTTGGGGGAGTTCTTGTAACGCCCCGAATCCCAAATACACTGAATTCGAGATGTTCTTCAGGATCTTTTCGCTTTCTTTAGTACAATTTTACAGGAAAATTTAAACTTTTCACTTTACATCAGAGTTTACATCATTATTACACTTTTCATTTGCACAGCGGAAGTAAAATTTACAACAATTAAATGAATGTACAACAACATGGTATAAACTTTAAGCATCCGTTCCTCTTTAATCTTTAACATGTCATTTACCTTGTATATATGACTGTGGGTACGTCAGTTTATTCAACCGACGATCATTATACACGGCCATCATCTCTATGCCGGAAATAGTATAACTTAATTTTCCATATTTAGCGAACACAAACCTGTCACATTACAATTAAAGGGACTACCCTATTGATGTCGTGTTGTGATTGTGCACTTAGTCCTTAATGCATTTATTTATAATACATGACACTAATGCGCACTTGTTCGGATTCTATGCATCCCATACTACATAGGTCCGAGGGCAAGCCCTTAATCGTTCTTCATCTTGGTAGGGTTCAATCCCTCGCCATGACTTAATCTACTACTGTAACTACGGTAGGTATCCTAGATGATCTATGAGTGCAAGCACGTGTACAAAAAACCTGGAGGGGAATCCCACGTCATGTCACGACTCATCGTGAAGAACTTGTGGTAATTCAGCCTCCTTCATGGCACACGATCCTCATGCAGTCACCAAACATCCCACAAGTGTCACCACTGGGACGGTGCCCTGGAGCAGTATCCACGTCATGTCACGACGCATCGTGAAGAACCTGTGAAATACTCTCCGCCGCCACGGTACCCTGGAGCCGTATCCACGTCATGTCACGACTCATCGTGAAGAACCTGTGAAATACTCTCCGCTGCAAATCCGATGGCCCTCACTCGTGTTTTTCTTCTACTTTCATCACGTCTCCACTATGTACTAATCCTTAGTTTTTATTAGAATCATGAACAAAATCAAAGCTCTAGAGTTAGCCTCTCCACTAAACCGGACTTATTCATTTATACAAACATGACCAACCTTGGTCTTTCATTTCAATAATTCATTTCTTTTTCTTTCCAATTGCCGGAAAGACTTAGCTACTCTTTCAATTCAATTCCAATTCACAATGTCCACATTGAGTACTTATAACTCATAAAATTCATATTCATAACCAACCAATTTCTTTTTCATCAACATGATCTCTAATTCATTCATTATTCCATAATCATACATGAACTCATGCAATTTATCAATTAATAATTTCACATTTGAAATTCACATCACTAATGAATACTCATACTTCATATTTTTCCACATTATTCTCAAGTGAGAATAAATTGCATTATGTCACACAACAAGGTTTCTTTTTGCCAAATCACCTTCTAAAACTTCATTTCAATTCATTCTTATAACCTATAATTTTTCACAAGTGTATACTCTAGAACCATAGTTCTATTTATGCCTTTTATTCACAAATCATGGTTTATTTCATTCAAATAATGCCCAAATCATTTTTATAAAATTCTTACATTTTTATGAGAATAACCATATTTTTTTCATAATTTTTGGACACTTAAAAACCCAAAAAAAATTAATTTTTCACTCTTGCCGATAGCAAGATTCGAACCCAGGCACACGGAGAACACAGCCAACAGCACCCGCCACTAGGCCGAACTGTGCCAGCGGTATAATTACGGCTGAGAGCATTAAATGCTCTCGGCCTACTGTTCAATTGTTTTTAAAAAAAACAAACTAAAATAATGTTGCACACGGGATTCGAACTAGTCACCCCCGAGAACACAGCCGCACACAGTGACTACTTGAGCTACATGCTCAGGTTGTCACAGTACAATTTAAAATCCTTTTTGAATCATTTGCCACTGTTGTTAAAAACGTCTCGATGTTCAATTAATCTTTGTTTCATATTGCTTTTATAGAAGTTACTGAAAAATTCCAGATTGTCTTCCCCTCACATGATTTTCATATCAGTATGCATAAAATAATTTTTGTACCAATAAAAATATATTTTTCACACAATTCAATGAATTTTTCATTATAACTACTATATTTCTCATTTTTGACATTGCTTAACAATTGGCCTTCTAATCTTTTTATCCACTGTTACCGCTGATTTCGGTGTGGGGGTAAACAGATAGAATTTGTGAGTCCGAGAAAAACCTGAACAGTTGACTCAGCCTTCTTGCTCCCGCCGCGACCTGCAAGGAAGTGCGAGACACCGGGGTTGATTCCGGCGACGCACCCTCCGACGCTCTTGTCAGTAATCAGAAAAAGATTAAGAAAGAGCTTGAGTGGTCAAAAAGTGATTAACCTGGTCTTGGTGGTAGAGGGGTGATATTTATAGTCGCCATTGGAACGGTTAGGGGCCTGATTTCCTGCTTAATAGCAAGGAGGAAAATCCTCCTATTCTGTTTTGGGAAATTAGTCCATGATTCCCGGTGGGAGCAAATCAGGGCTGTTGATTTGGCTAAATCAGGGGATCCTGATTTGCCCCTTGTTGATTTGGGTTCGCTTTGGGTCGGGACCCGAACCCAACAGGTGTAGATCCGTTCGCAGGGTTATTGGGTCTGTGAGAAGAAGATTCAGTACCCGCCTTGGATCCACTTGAATGTGAAATTACCATTTTACCCCCGAGCATCAAGATTCGTGCCCAATCTGGACGGCTCCGATTTAACCCCATTTTTAGCCATATCACGAGCCCCCCACTCCTAAAGACTGAGTGTGATCAGACTTTGAGGAGTAGTTTAACTGTTTTAGTGGCTGGTGGAGTTGTATCGGTGTCCGAATGGAGGATTTTGAATCTTCCGAGGACAGTGGCCACTCCCTCCTTAGAAAGGACGTGACCGAGGAATGCCACTTCAAGACCCTGCCTGAAAACACCTTAAGCTCCACACCTAAGACTAGCGAAAATTTGGGCGACACAAACGTATGCAAGAAAACAGTATCAAATAAAACTTTTGTTTTTATTCCATTAACCCAAAAAAAATTCTGTTACATGGAGAACGATACCCAAATCTCCAATTTATTCTCAAACAAAGTTTTACTTAATACATAAATGAATGAATTAAAAAAATTCTTGCACACCCCGGATCACATCCCTGAGTTACCTGCATCCTCCTCAGTTAATGGGAACACTCGCTCCTGCCTTTGAACCTTGCCTTCCCCTGCACCATCTTTCTTTAGCTGCGGACAGTTCGGTCGGATATGACCTTCACGACCGCACTGATAACAAACCTGCACCTTCCGAGGCTTGGTGCATGCTGCCTGATAATGACCTATCTCTCCACAGTTGAAACAAGTCACGCCCTGAACTGCGGGCGCCTTCTGCATTGGTCCATGACTTGCCTTGCTTTACTGGGAACTCCTTCCCGCTCTGACTATCTGCTGGCCTCTTGTTCTTATTCCAGGTCTCATGCTTCTTCTGGAATTGGTCCATATCCTCTTTTGTCATAGCTGCTCTCCTGACCAGCTTATCAAACCTCCTGATGCCCAAAGGAATCATTCTCGACCTCAAATTTGGCTTCAAGCCCTGCTCGAACTTCTTGGCCTTCTTGGCCTTCTTCGCCTTATCAACTATCAACTCCAGTGCATACCTTGACAGCTGAGTAAACTTAGTCTCATACTCTCGCACGGTCATGCTGCCCTGCTGCAGAATCAAGAATTTTGTTGCCTTCCTCTCTTGAATATCCAAAGGAAAGAAATGCTCCCTGAATTCTTCCAGAAAAGCCGCCCAAGTCATTTGCTGGTCCCCCAAAGTCCTCTTCACCGATTGCCACAAACACCAGCGTCCTTTTCCAACTGCATAGTGGCCAACTTTACCTTATTGGCTGCCGGAGTTTCCGAGACCTCGAAGATTGTCTCCATTCGTCTAATCCAATCATCAAACTCATTTGGATCAGAATGCCCCTCAAACACTGGCGGCCTCATCCTCTTGAAGGACTCAATCTGCTTGATAGGATCAGCGTTAACAAACACTGGTCCAGTCCCCTGATTCTGATTCTGGTTCTGAGTCTGCACCAAATTAGCTGCCATTAGTACATTCAAAGTCTGATACACCCTGGCAAATTCGGCCTCGAGATCAACTCTCGTTCCTTAGGAACTTCCAGCCCCATCACCATTGTTACCATTCCTGGTTCTGGGTCCAACCATTCTGAATACTGCAAAATGAGGGTAAAGTTAGAGCATCACAACACAATTCACATCCATATCAATACCCTATGGCAAAACCTCAATCATACCCCAAACCAAACATCATGTTTTTAACTCTATGCGATACTCACTCTCTAATATCCACACCGAGGTACTCATGCTCTAGTGTCCACCTAGGTTGGTTTTCATACTATGTTTATTATTACTGTTGAAGCATGCTCTGATACCAATCTCTGTAGCGCCCCGAATTTCCAATATGATGTTTTAGAAATACGTGGCACAATTCTCAGCATTAATTTCAAATGTAATATTAAAAACAGTCCAAAAACACAGAAAATTTTTATTCCAAACTTTTTATTACAATAATCATTTACATAACACGGCGGAATACAATACACCTTGAATTACAAACTTTTTCTTTTACAATACCTTCTATTACATTTTACACAATCTCTATTATCTCAATCTATCTCAAGCATCCAAACCCCAAGCTCTAAGCAACAACCTGTAAAATATGAGGCTAGAGATGATCCCTAATCTCCAAAACTAAAGGGATTAGCCATAACGGTGTGAGTGACATAAAGACAAAGAAACATAATTAAATCATAAAATATGGAGTCATCAATAACATGTATTGACAGCAAGAATAATGAAATGAGAACTAACAAAGAAATAAAGCATGAAAACATCAAGGAATATAAGATAGTAGATAGTAATACATGAAAGCATCAAGTGAATCTAGACTAAGGTAGTGTTCTTTTTCTCCTCTTATAAGTGATTTACCTCTTGTAAGAGGTGGTCCACCTCTTACAAGAGTTTTTTTAGTGTTCTTTTTTTTTACCTCTTATAAGAGATTTCTTCCAAAATTGCTTCTAAACCTAAATGGCTTCTACTAGCCTCTTTCAAAATCTTAAAGTCTTCTATCACTTAAAAAGACTACATTACCCCTAAATTAAAAAGTCATATTATACAACTCAATTAGTTTGCGGACAAATATAACTTAAATACTTGCACTCATGATTTTAAAATTTTACTGAGAATCTGTAACATTTAAGCTACAAGTTAATAAATATTTTTATTAATGAGTTGTAGGTTACATCATTGTTGCAGGAGGATGAAATTCGAACTTGCTTTTGTTGTCAATTACATCAGTTTCAGCTAAATGTCACAACTTTAATATCCATTTAGCAATGGCCTACTGCAACATTTATTCAGATAAGGCAAGAATTTAGTTTTTCTGATATATTACCACAATTTGACACTCAATAATTTGTGAGATGTAATGATACTGAAAATAGTTGTATACAAACTGCTTGGTTCTATACAACTATTTTGTTTTTACCTATACTGAAAATAGGTGAACACCATTTTGTTTTTACAATAATTAGTGGACACTACTGAAGCAAAAAATTAAACATTAATTTTTATGAGTTAGTATCTTTTTTTTCTAACTCTAACACCAACTGTGGTATGATGATAGAATCTTTCTCTACTATTTTAATGAGAGAGTTTATCACCTAATAAACTTTATTTCTAACCAAATAAATATGTGTATTGTAAACCAAATAAAGAAATTATATAGTAAGGGCAAAAATGTCTAAAAGTAGAGAAAAGGTTCTTGTAAGAGGTGAAAAAAGAACAGAAATCTCTTATAAGAGGTTCTTATAAGAGGTTATTTTTATATAAAAGAACACCTCAAAAAGAGGCTCTTACTGTAAATCTCTTATAAGAGGTCACTCTTATAAGAGGCAAAAAAAGAACAGACCCTAAGTGTCAAGTGTAGAAAAACAGGAAAACACAAGCATAAAACCAAGTCAAGAAATCACATTTCTATATGCTGAATCTCTAATGCATACTTGTCGGATTCTATGCATTCCATAGTACATAGGTCCGATACAAGCTCTTAACGATCTCCACTTTATAGGGATAACCCCTCGTTATGCAACTAATCCTACTACGGTAATGGAAAACAAGATCTAGAATACTCCACGAATAAGCACCACAGCCCTCGACGCGCAAGCATCATGTAAGATAGCTCAAAAACAACCGGAGATTCATCTCCCAAACCTGTGTACCCCACGAATAGGCTCGCAAGGCCCTCGACGTGCAGATACACCAGGTACATTCCGTGAATAGACCTACCAACCCTCAACGCGCGAATGCACCCTGCATGCTCCGTGAATAGGCCTGCAGACCCTTGACACGCGAACACACAAATGTCATCTCGAGACATAACAACAAACAGTCCTAGAACGCATCTGTTGGACTAAACAAACCATGAGCCTATACTTACATTTTCCAAGTTCCATCACATCCCCACTAGTGCCTATCCTTAAGTTAATTATTATTAAACCACAAAAGTCCCCATCTCTAGAGCTAGTGTATCCTACCGGACTTAAATACTCAACAACAACTAAACCAAGACCCCCCAGGTCTAACTTAACATTCTCAACTTGCCAGTTCACAGGACTCCCACTCAACTCCTAGAGATCTCAACAAGACCAAAATTCACAAATCCATCGTCAAAACGATCATAGGGAGAAACCTCTCCAATCAACAAAACCCTAATCTTTATAAAATTCCAGAATCCAAATCCAACAATAAAATATATTGAAAACATATGTTCTGTAGAAATAATGATATTTAGAATTGTAAGTTATAGATCCGAAAACATTTAAAGAATCAATTGTTTAAAGAACATCAGAATAACTCAAGAAAGCATCAGTAACAGTCGACTGTAAAGAGTCATCAGTCGACTGTCCAGAGCGAAAATCCAACACCTCGAGAAAATATCAAAACAGAGCAGAGACAGTTGACTGGAGAAATGGTTCAGTCGACTGTTCTGCACGAGATTTCAAGAAACGAGAAAAACACAGCAGCTAGGTAGCAACGGTCGACTGTCGAAACATACCAGTCGACTGTCACACCTACAGACTGCAGTTTGGGTTGTACATATTTCAACCGATACGAAGATTTACTTTACAAAAACGAAATCTATAAAAAGTAGTTTCTGATATGATCAAATACAACTTATAGGATATACAAAGATCCATAAAAACCAATCAAAACCACTTGAATTGAAAAAATAGCTTTTTGATGAATTTCTTCAAAATAAAATATGAATGTGTGCATATATCAAAATTAGAGTTTTTAAGAATCAATCATACATCAAAATAACTCTGTTTTATATTCCAAAACATTATCAGTACCAAAATAAGTTGAGATATAGTCAAATCCTTCGAAAACGCATAAAACTCAATTTCTTCTTAAACAACAAAAGATACGATATTTATGAAAAACGTTTGTGCATACTTGTGCACCAAACGAACTTCACAAATTCATAAACTAAAATAACAAAATACTCAGATTTAGAACTTAATATTTGAGTAAATCCAAATTCGAACATTATCTTTCACAAAATCACGAATCCCCAAATTTAGTCAAAATGTATCAAATCCAAATCTAGACATCAAAACTTAAATCCTCAAGACATGGTCTTTTAATCCATTACCCCTTCTCAAAATTCCTCAATCTCAACTATTCTTAATAGTTGACTCGGAAAAAAATTATCATTAACATGGCCAAGTTGCTTTCATCCAACTCACCAATAGTCCCAAAAATCTCATCTTTAATCAATTAATGCATAACTTTCACCATACTCAATCAAATCAATAATAACCCAAAAGAAATAGCCTACTCACAATTTATATTAGGTTTTCCAACAATCTAAAATCATCCACATACAACTCTACTCACAAATAACTAGGGTTCTTCTCAAAAGATCCAATTTTAACTTATCAATCCATTAAATCCACCATATGTATTCATATCAAAACCCTAGCATGCTTTCTAATAGATGAAACACCACATATAATATTCAAAGAAAAAAACAAAACAACTTACAACATGCACAAAACAAAATAAAACAAAACAAGTCACTCACCTTGTCGAAGAGATCAAACGAATATAACAAAGTAAGACGAAAAATCTCTCCTTTGCAAAGAATCCAAGATCTCCTCTTTGAATCTCCAAGAAAATAAAAAATAATAAAACCTTGTGTTGTACAGAGAAAGACGGCTTCACTCCACCTTTTAAATAGGTCGGAATTAGAAGAATTAGGGTTTTGAACACATTTGCAAAATAATCCTTTTAAAATATATCTTTACATAAATAGATTCCTATACTTAGAAACTTGATAAAACCAATTTAATTGGGATTTAAAAACAAAATGAAGATTTTATTTCCAGCCGGCACTGTTTGAAAAGTCCAGAAAACAGTTTTGCACTTTCATCCCTCAAAATGACAATTTTGCAAAAAGATCATTCTTTTTGAATTATTTGCAACTCAGTTCAATAAATATCAGAAAAATCTAGAAAAATCACAAATATTCTCAAATAATAAATAATCATTTTTCAAAAAATAATTTTGGCTTTTGAATTTTTCAAGAAAATATTTGCACGTGTAAAAAGATAAATCTTCAGAAAAGTATTTATTAATTCACCAAAAATCATTTTAATTCATTTATAAATCTTTAAAATGATATTTAAAAATATGGGGTACTACAATACGCATCATATAAGGCAAGCGTTCTTTGATCTCCCGCAAGTAGTTCCCTTCCATTGCATCCCTCATGCTATCAATCTTGCTCATTTCCTTCACATATTGTTTGAATTGAATTATCCATAGTATATTGTTCTACTCGATTCCCCTTGATTCAAAAGCTTTAGAAAAATCATGAAAATTCCTTATAACTGCATACACTGCATGAACACGAACTAGAGATACATATATGTGAAAGAAATGGTGATTCGAATGAATTTTGGTTGTGTGTAATAGTATAGTTAAATTCATAAATTTAATACCGTAGAAATAACAATTTCAATCATGTTAACAATAGGAAGCTATCCTAAATACAGAATATGAATGCATGTTCAACTCTGGTTATAAAACTATATTTTTGTGAATGATAATCGTTACAATTGTAAGTATTATAGTTCTGCCTTGTTGTTTACATGAACTTGCACTGAGATTTTGACCTAGTTCCATGTATTATAACTAAGAACCTTGTATATTAAAATTATATCCCTCTGTGTCTGAAATCCATATCATCTGGCTGTTTTGCAATCTGACTTACAGATTGCAAGATAATTAGATTTTCATATTAGAATGTCTTAATTCCATAATAATGTTTTGAAAATACATCATCATGTTTAATTAATTGAAACAATAGGTTAACTTAGGAATTAAGACATGAGATTAATCAGAATGTTACTGAACAATGTTAGGAGCTTGATTATGATTTTTGTAAGAATTGTTATTAAGTTTTCAGTCAAATTACATGTACAAGAACCTGACCCTGACTTTCTTACTGAACACAAGTCCCGTGAAGAATTGACAGATAGACCTAGCTTCTGTAATTAGAATATGTCGTGTGAATTTGCATTGGAACCGACAGGAAGTCTACTTTCTAGAACCCCTGACGGAATCTAATTTGCTTCTTGTAGCAGCGGGATAGTGAGTTTTTGTACAGAAATGTATTGTAGTCCAGAATTGTATCTTTATGTTTCTTTATATAACATGTTTGTTGTTCGCATTTAATGAATTGAACTATATCATGCATTGCATAGCTCTTGACACCTTCCCGATATTGTCTTGATACCACCGTTCTCATTGATTGCATCATTTGCATGTTCTTGATTGATTATAGTAAAATAATGACGAGTCGGGATAATAAGGGTACGACTTAGTAGTGGACAATATAGAAGAGTGTACTCAGAAAGGGGTCCTGTTTCCCGTAATTGTGGCTCTCGTTTACAAGTTACATGGAGCTAAGTGCCACGTCGTGGGATGACGGGGGCCACCTCTTTAGAGTCCATTACCTGACTACATATTTCATGTTTATATGTTACCTATTTACAAGTTACATGGAACTAAGTACCACGTAGAACTAAGTACCACTTCATGGGACGACGGGGGCCATCTCTAGAGTCCATTACTTGACTACATGTTTCCTGTTTACATGTTTCATGTAACCTGTTATTGTCACTGCAAGACCTGAGTACATAACCCTATAGAATTCACCACCAGAGTCCAAATGTTCATATGATTGTATGCACCCGAATATGTGGTATGGGATGCAGGATTGCGTGCATTAGATATGTTAATAAAAAATTGATAGACTTAAGGTTAACACTGAGCACGTGCATGTTCCTGTTTACAAGTTTACATGATTCCTGTTTAAACGTTACATATTTCTTGTTTACAAGTTTACATGATTCCCGTTACAAGTTTGCATGTTTCCCATTTATATGACATGTTTTTGAATACATGATTCCTTGTTCTCGATTGACTATACTTTGAGACTTGTTACAGTTGTCACTTGCATGATACCCGATCATGTTGGTTCATAATTGCATTGTCAGTTCTTGCTTGCTTCCTTGTTATACCTTGTTCTTGTTATCATGCTGTTTGTTACTACTTGTCGTCCGTATCTTGCTCTAACCCCCCCCCTCCTCCTCCCCCAACAAACTGTAAATGTTGAGCTTGTAGGTACAGAAGAGGAACCAACCGAAGGAATTGACGATCAAATCTTCTAGATGATGGAGCCGAATATCTCGTTTCATGTTTTCCCGTTATTATTGTTATAATTTTGCATATCATATAATCGGACATTTTGACCCAAAGTTCTTGTATCTCAGAATATTGGTTATTGTGTTTTATTCTTGTTCATGTGATTGTTATTACCTGTATTGTTGAGCTTACTGGTATTGTACAGCTTATGGATGATATGAGTTTGTATACTTATAGCATTCATTGGGCATTTTTTGCGTGCCCGTACTTCCATATTTTGGGAATCAGGGCGTGGCATTCCTAGTAGTAGCCATCAACTGCTTCAAAAAGTGGGTTGAGGCAGAACTGTTAGCTTCCATCACAGAGCATAAGGTTCAGCAATTCTTTTGGAAGAACATAGTCTGTCGATTCGAGATCCCCTAAACACTAGTCACTGCAATGAAACACAATTCGCCGACAAGTGATTTCGCAAGTTTTGCACCGATCTTGGGGTTGAACAACACTTCTCTTCTATCTCACACCCCAGACCAATGGCCAAGCCAAAAACATCGATGTGCAAAATATTTTATGGCCTCAAGAAGAGACTTGATGAATCCTTGACGGATTGTGAGTCAAAGAGCTCCCAAGCGTGTTTTGGTCTTACAGAACCACGAAGAGAAACCCAACAGGAGGATCCCCATTGAAACTCACCTTTAGCACGGAAGCACTCATCCAACTGGAAGGAGGATTACCTTTCCATCGCCTTCTCTCCTTTAATGAAGAGCATAACTTGAATGACCTCTGGGCCAATCTAGATCTCGTTGAAGAAGTGCGAGAGATTCCACCTTGCAAAGAAAATTATATTAGTAGAAGGTAGAGAAGTTCTACAACAAGAAGGTCCGCTCGGCCAATCTCAAAGAGGGGGACATCGTCCTTCGAAAGCTCGAGATATCCAGCCCACGCAAGAAGGAAAAACTTTCCCCTAACTGGGAGGGACCATACAAGGTCTCACAAGCGGTCTGCCCAGGAGTTTACCGACTTGAAGACCTGGGGGGAAGAACATACCAAGGACTTAAACTACCGAGCACCGACTGAAGTACAACAAGGGCACTTCAAACTCCCCCCTCTCTCCCCAACACACACACACACACACACAGTAGTTAGTATCTAACATGTAATAAAAGACAACACTTATAACAGTCACAATATGTAATAAAGGCTTAGTATTTTCTTTAGCAAAATTCTTGTACAACTCAGTGGATGAAAACAATGATTTAGATACGTAGTCTTTTCCCAAGCCACACCAGCTACTCATTAAGCTCCCCAAATGACAAGTTCAGAGTCCATACCCATGGTTCAAGAGTTTCTTTAGCAACTTGCCACCAAGTAAGTGTGGGGCTCAACTCATCATTCGACATGCTCCTGAAACTTATTATCAACCCGTTCGGAGTCCATACTCGTTATTCAAGAGTTGCTCTAGCAACTTGCACCCAAACCAAGCTCATATTCAGCTCGCCACTTGATCTGCTCCTGAAACACCTAAAGGATAAGTTCTTAGTCCATACCCATGGTTCAAGAGTTGCTCTAGCAACTTACCATCAAGAAAGTGCGAAGCTAAACTTGCCTTTTTGACCTACTCCTGAAATGCATTATCAACCTGTTTGAAGTCCATACTCGTAGTTCAAAGAGTTACTCTAGCAACTTGCAACCAAGCAAGCTCAGAGCTCAACTCGTCGCTCGATCTGTTCCTAAAACACATAAAGGACAAGTATGGAGTCCATACTCATGGTTCAAGAGTGTAACGCCCCGAATTCCAAACACAGATAATTCATAGCAAAAACAGGATCTTTTATTTCAACTTCGTACAAATTTACAACAAATTTAGTTCTTTTCATTTACAACATTGTTCTTTACAATAACACAACAGAAATATTTAAGTACAATACAACATATGATAATAGCAGCGCTTCAATCTTATCACAGCTCGTAACAGTGATTTCAAGTCCATGCCAAATCCAACCCTACAACTAAGAAACTGTAGGCACATCAGTTGCATACAACTAACGCAATGCTATAATACAGCGATTTCACCATCTTACAATCACAAACTTGAATGCGAAACAAAAATTGAAAGGTTTTTATCCTAAACATGTTAGTGTATGATATGATCCTGATGCCTAATGCAGACACTTATACCTACGATGACACTAATGTATATTTGTTCAGATTCTATGCATCCCATACTACATAAGTCCAAGGGCAAGCCCATAACGCACTCCACAATATAGGTTTCAATCCCTCGTTATAAAACCTACTACGGTGACTAATGTAAGGTTTAGATATCCCGTGAGTATCTAGTACCGCCCCAATAATTCTTGAGAATCGTTCTCCCACCGCAAGTAATTTTGGACATTATGCCTCACACCCCGATAATTCTGGAGATGAGACCCACACCGCGAGCCATCTGGTACCTCATCACAGAAATACCCCATGAGCGTCGCCTCGATATCGATAATTCTGAAGAAATATCTCCCACCGCAAGCGGTTTTGGACATCATGCCTCATGCCCTGATAATTCTGAAGATAATCTCCCACTGCAAATCTTGATCCCGATAATTTTGAAGATAATCTCTCACCGTGAATCAAATGAGGCCCTCATACTCATGTTTGCCCGTACTTCATCACATCTCCCACTAGTGCCTGTTCTGAGGTTAAATTATGATTATCACAACCTAGAGCTAGCTTACCCTACCAGACTTAAATCAACACATGGAGAAATGTTAGCCCACACTGGCTACTTCTCAAATTTCAATTATCATAACTTGCCGGTCTCAACGGGTCTCACTCAGCCTCTAGATTCCAACTTCTCAAACCGAGATCATATGGGTTATCGTAACCTCAAATACATAATTTCTCATTCATAATTCGTTCTATTTGTTCATACATTCACTTTGAATTGTCAATTTCAAAATATAACTTTTCATTCCCTTATAAATGTCATATGTTTATTCTCAAGAAAGCATTTCAGCTTGATAAAACTCCTTACAAATGTCATACATTTATTCTTCCAAATTCATTCTTTATTTATCTCTTAGTTTGTCATATAACTCATTTTCATAGATTCTAGGATGAAGAATTCCTTTACATAAGATGCACAAATTTTAGGATTTTAATCTTTTATCACAAAATAAAATGTTACCAAATTTATTTGAAAAATAATAATACTAATAATAATGTACAATAAAATTTCCATCCAAATGAATCTCCAAAATTTATATTTGATTGTCACAATTCTTCTGAAGTTAGCTCATTCTGACATAAAAATTTTATTTTTTCTTAAAATAATCAAAAATAACCATCTAAGCTTACTAATCAATTTATAGTGGGATTTTATCCTCAAATAAATTCTAACTTTGTACATAATTACTCTCAAAATATTCCTTTAATATTCTAGTATAATTTAAAATTTATCTTTAGTTGAGTTCTATGCAACCTGTAGCTAAATAGAATTAAAAAAAGGATTTCTAAAAAAAACACCACTGTCCTTGCTTGACCCCAGAACCAGCAGCAACCCAACCCGCACCCCAAACCAACAGGCCAACTCATTGTTGTGAGTTAAAGGGTTATAAAAATTCTTATATACCTGAACACCAGTAATTATATTAACTCGAAAATTTCGATAACTAAATTGTTTTGCATTTCTTTACGATTTCAGAATAAAATACTTCTAAGATTCGTGTATCTGTATAAAATAAAAATATATGACAATTTATTCATGAAGAACATAGACTTTTTTACTTAAAATTGCATAAACCACTCATAGTCTTATACTTTAAAAGGAATAATTATTCCTCACACAACTAGAATTCTTGAGGAGTGTTTATTTTTATATTACTAAGATGCATAGAAGAAATCAATCCCATGAGTTTATTGTATGAAATTCCACTAGATAAAATTTCTACAAAAACTCCTACACTTACACATATTAAATTTATCATATACTACGCAAACATAATTTAAACATGCACAAATTAAAGTTCTAGAGCAACTATTTTACATGCACCAATCAATTCATCTCTATCTACACATTTCTAGTTCAAACAAGCACAATTTCTACATACTAGAAGATCATGAAAATACCTACCTCAAAAGAGACCTCCTAATGGTTGAACCCTTTAGTAAAATGCTCCAAAAAGCTCCACAAAAGCAAATCCCGCAAACCTCATTGCAAAATCTCGAAAGCCAAAAACAGAAAATCCTCTTTGCTGACTCTCCTTTTTTATATTTTTTTTGTGTTCACTTGGGGTTGGAATATGGGGTATTTATATGGGTAATTAGGGGGTATTTTCAGCAACTAAATATCCACTAATCAACCCACACACCTCGCTCTCCCATTCTTGAATACCAAGTCAGAATGGACAGCCGGTTTCTTGAAAGAGTGCACATTGCACGTGTGCACGTATTTTGTACACTTTTCACTTTTCTCTTATATTATCATCTTATTTCATTTAAAACCCTCTTTTTTTAATAAACAATTATATTATTTTTCTTTAAAAAAATTTAGTATAATTTGCTTAAATTAATCTTAATGAAATTTTAGTGCACAACTTTTGTAATAAAAATAACGTAACTTGCATGTGTATAGTAGAAAACGCACGTGTAGAAAAATCTTTAAAAAGAAATATTTTACGTAAAACTAGTTTAAACTAATAAAAATAAACATACACACTTCATTTTTTTTTGAAAAAGGATACAACCAACACGTGCATGCAAACACATGCATCGCACGTAACAATAAGTATTCAAATACAAAAATAGATTTGAGCGACGGAAAAAATGTTTATGCACAATCGAAATATAACATACGTAAAATATTTATATTGGTAATGTTATGGATATTTCACGTAACAGTAAAATATACGTAATCGTCACGTTCATTGAAAGCACGTGCAACACATGTAAAAACACAAAGATTAGGATTTATATTTGAGTTGGCTTAAAATAGGATAAAATAAATTTTGAGAGGACGGAAAAATATATAAATAATCGAAGTAAAAAAAATATGTAGGATATTTATATTAAAATACGTTACCGATATTACCCGTAACGGTACAAAATACATGTGCGTAACACACGTGGAGCAAAATTTATCATAACTCAATTTTGGAGTGGTGTTACAAAGAGTGGCTCTAACAACTTGTTTAACTACTGTAACACCCCATTTTTTTATTTTTTATTTATTTATTTATTTATTTTTTTGACAAACTAAACCTCTAAATACAATTCTTTCAATTTCTATATCAATTTAAACATAAACTAAGATATATATATATATTTCAAATAAAATTTTGGCAGAGTCTCCACTGAAATTTCTGCCCCGAAATACAAAAAGCCTACGAAATTCTGCTCTAAATTCCGTAGCTCACAACACAGGCAATATAATCATGGGCTCCCCAGGCCAAAATGAGCAGAATCACACAGGCAATATAAATATAATGCTCTGGGGGCCAAACTCATAACATAATATCAATTATCAATTAAAAACCATAAATTTCCTTTAAAACTTATATAAGTAATAGAAAAACTAAAGAAAAACTTTCCAAAACCAAACACAGAACCCAATACTCCACAATAAGGTGAGTACGGGCTTTCTTACCTCCTCACGGCACTATATCTATATAGGTTCACTTTAATACAAATAAATACATCAACTGTCCATGTTTCTTTATATACTAAATACATAAATAATCTATCCTCACAACCAAATATAATTTTATCTTTATAACTACCTCACCAGGCAGGAGAGTTAAGGTTGTCCATCCTCAAGGAGGGACCCCCCTAACCCCTAGAAAACATCAGGAGTTAGCCATTTCTGGTGTGAGTATAACCACTAATCTAATAAATAAATTAAAATGTATAAAGAAAATAAATTAAACTTACAAATATCAAGATAAGAAGATGCAACCTGAATTCTGAACATAAAACATCACCAATACGATGTTATATCGAAATACTCTTCCAATCTGCATTCAACTATATAATTATCCATAACTTCACCCATTTCACTATATGCTTCACATCAACCTCATATATATATCCTTATTTTACATTCGCATAATACGAATTCCCATACAATCCATTACTTTTCAATTTAAATTTCCTAACACGAATATTCATCATTCCACAAATATCGTCATATCCTCATTTCGTTATTCATAAGAATATAACCACATGATGTTACTATATCTTTTCTTCATCTCTATTTAACCATGCACTTCATTTACTTGCATTCTATCAACAACTCACTTACTCATCCTGAAAGTGGTGCCAAGGCAGGTAGTTCCCACCATTTTCATGGAAATAGCGGGCGAGTAGTTTCCTGACACACTTCCAAGATACACAAACTCATATCACGACATACTTTCCTTAATAACCATTTTCATAACCACTCTAATAATACAAGTATTTATTTTATTGCACTATATCACGTATCACATCATAAACATATGCATTCATTCTCATAATACCGTGTTCCTTCATGTCGTATAACACAAACATAACGTCTCATTACACATTATAATTTACTTGCAATACATCACATCCTTAACACATCACTTACTAGAATGCTTATTCTCATTGCATCAAAAGCATGTTCTACAGCTCATTCTCATCTCATTATATCACTTAGTTACTACTCAATCATATTGAGAATTAACTTACTTTCATTTTTACTTGTATCTCAAGTTACCATTTATTACACTTTCATTCTTATCAATTTATACTCCATATCCGAAACATAGATTGGGCAATAATATATCACACCCCCAAAGCCGGTAGCTTGGGTAATAATCACATCACATCTCAAGCCGATAGCTTGGTTATTAATTCACCTCAGTCAACAGCCGTGACGATAAAGATATACGGTCCCACCGTATAGTAGTCAACGGTCCCACCTTTCTGCAGTCAACAGCCGTGATGATAAAGATATACGGTCCCACCGTATGGTAGTCAACGGTCCCACTGTGCTGCAGTCAATTACTTTCTTCTTAATTTCCATTATTCATTACCAATATCATGCCACTCACCTGCGAATTATGCCAAGGCAGGTAGTTCCCACCATTTCCACAGAAATAGCGGGCGAGTAATTCCTTGACACAATTCCAAGGTGTATCAACTCAAATCATCATGTATTTTACTTTAATAATCACTCTAATTTCACAATTACTTCATACTATTCGTATTAACACACGTCTCCTTCACTTTTTCATTTAAAACTAACCGCATACTGCAATTACCATTTCTTTTCATACACAACTCATAACTCGTATCTTTTCATATTCATTTATCCACAACCACTTTCTCTCACATTCACATTTCACTTTCCACTTTCTTTACTCTCACACTTTTATTTATACTAGTTATTTTATTAGTTTGTCGACCAGTGAGCCACAGTATCCCAACATACTGAAAGCCAACAGCCCAGTAAACACGTGGTCCGATGCTCTCCCAGAGTCTTACTCGTCCGAGGCTACGTCTTCCTCCTAGCCGAACTAGCGAGGGAACACCACACTCTCTCAGGTCCCTCCTGAGGTATCATATCTCTCTCCGGTCTATCCGGAGGTATCTGCCCTCCAAGGTCTATCCTGAGGTATCAACTCTCTCTCAGGTCCCACCTGAGGTATCATATCTCTCTCCGGTCCCACCGGAGGTATCTGCACTCCCAGGTCCCACCTGGGGTATCATCGAGGGAAACCGGGCCTCAAGCCGATAGTTTGGGCGATAAAAACCACTTACCCCAAACATAGTTTGGGTTCACTATTCCCAAGCCGGTCCTTGGGCATTAGGAGGCAGGATTGCTGTAGGTACTGGTCAACAAAACTATCTGTTATTAGCATTAATCATTTCATCTTTTCAGCTTATTTTATCAACACACGCATTTCACTTTTGATTCACAACTAGTCATATCTTTGACTTTAACCAAGTGAATAAGCAACACATTTTTATTAGCATGTACCACCTTATCTTTTATCTTACCCTTTGATGCATATCCGGTGTCCACAATATTAACCATCATATCATTATACCACATTATGCATACACCCTGTCATTCAACACATAAACTCATCACATCATATTAATGCATAATATTAATGCGCCAAGATATTTATTTATCCATAACATCCACATTAGGAACACCATATTATTCATTACCTCATTGTATTATATATAGGCATACGCCAAGTTATAACATTAATAAAAGAACTACTTTATGTTATTCCATATCGTAGAAGTATCCAAATGTATAATTCATCACATTATAATATAATACTATTGCTCATTAATTCATATCGAACATAATTAGACTGTAAACATATACCCCCCTTACTAATTTCATCAATTACTGCATCACAAGCCATAATCATCTATTTATATATCATAAACATACATCACATTTGCGGGTTTCCAAAAGATAGGGCCACAATCACTTATTTCTTCTAATTGAACTCCATAACAACCAATCATAGCATGCAAGCGCATACACAATGCTCTATGTAACTAAAATCACCTATAAGGGCCTATATGCCCCAAAATATGCACAAAACATGCACTATTTATACACAGGTTTTCAAAACATGGCCACAATCACTAATCTCGTTTAATTACATCTTATAACATCCATCCATAATATGCTAGCCCATACAAAAGGCTCCACATATACCAAATCACCTATATAGGCTTATTCTCACAAAAACATGCACGAAACATGCACGGGGTAAATATATGCATAAACCGTTTAATATATTTAGTTTTTATACTTCAACACATCACATTAATCCATAATATAGGTTTTATATACTTAAAATAGTTAATTTCCTCAAATATCACAAAAACGCATTTTCGGGCCGTTAAAAATTCGGATTTTCTTTCAAAATCAATTTCTAGCATAACTTCTACGAAATACATCAAAAAGCCACGAAATTTGGCCATAACATAAAATATATATAGATGCAACATACTCACCTGACGGATCGAGCAAACGATGTTCCACGTCCGCCCGGTAGCCTGTTGAAGTTTAACTTTTTCCACTTAATTGGAAAATTATAGAACCGATTAGCTTAAAACTCAAAACTCGACCTACGAAGCCAAAAATTTGAATCTGTCTTCACCCACGCGTCACAAATGACATATGTAGGTGAGCTACATCGATAGATTTCGAATTTGGGCCCCAATACAAGAACTCACATATTGATCGGAGGCTTTCTAAGAAGAAAATTTTCTATTTCCTAATTTTCTTAATCCCCTTTGTCCTAATCTCTCAAATTAGGGTTAATAATAATAATAAGACTCTATTACACCTTCGAACCCATCAAATTCTCACCTAAATCTCGCTCGGGCATTTCACCGAACACCTAGCATGCATACATGGTATACCCGTATTTTTATGATTCCGACGGGTTTCTAACTCCATAAAATTTTCACTAAACCCATTCTAAATTGTTTCTCCTCAATACACAACAATTTCTATAACTCATACTTATCAATTATTCTATTTATTATCCAAATTCTAAAGCCAACACACTAATTAATTTATACTTCACAAACCACTCAATTTCTTACCAATCTTCCTTCTCTATAATTACTAGCATCACCTAATTACCCTACTACATCATTTTCTAGCACTAAAACTCAAAATCATAAATTCCCATAAAATAAACTTCATAATTTCTTACCTTCCAAGCCTTATCTCTGCAAATGGACTCCGGAAATGAGTAGAGCACCTCCAAATTAGCTAAAACCCTCAAATTTTTGTGAAGCAACAACTTGAAAATAGCTAGGGTTTTGAGCCCTAATCTTGGCCGATGGTGGGTTTCATTTGCTGGCCGAACTGAAGTGGGATGGGGGGGGGGGGGGGGGGGAGAAGGAGGGTATGGAGAGGTAAATAAAATGGTAAAATTCAATATAAGTCCCTCTTTTGACCATAGGGTTATTTTTATACCCTTCTAGTATATTTCTTTTCAAAAATCACTCCACTATCTGCTTAAATACATCCTAGACATAAAATAAATTAGAAGTGCAATTCTATGCATAATTATAATCAATATCAATAGTTATAATTAATAGAAATACATATATATATACACACACGAATATTTTTAAGCTTTTAAACACACAGGCATTAAAACTCCCATTTCATGTTATAATCTAATAATTCCTCGAATTAATATTTTATTGCCCTCCGATATCATACAAGCACCCCGGAAAATTTTGGTCAAGACAGATTCATCGCCTCCGAGAAAACTCATCTCCAAATTCTTGTATTTTCAATTTTTCCCGTTTACCCCAAAATATCAATTTAATCATTCTAATACTAATGAAATCAATTAATAGGGGTAAATATACTCAGAAACATATTTAAAAATAATTTAAATCAAATAATTAAGGAATTAAAAAAAAACAGATGTTACATTCTACACACTTCAAACGAAGCTCGTCCTCGAGCTATGGGGGTTAAGATTACTCCCCGAACAAATTCAAAATACTTCTCCCTCACCATTTCCTAGGATTTCCAAGTACATTATCAACATCAAACCTTCATTGCACCATTAACAACTGCACAGCTGGTCGTCTGGTTAGCGGCACTATGGATTTACGATAACCACTAGTTTCAAAGGCTCCGTCACATTCAATGCCACATCCAGTTGGACTTCAATCTGTGGGGCTCCACAACTTGAGATAGATCTCTCACACTTTCTCAACATAAACAAGAAATACATCAAGAATGCTTGACATCTCGGAGGTAAGCGTCAAACGATATACCATGGTTCCAATTCTTTCTATAACTCTGAAGGGGCCGACAAACCCCCAGGTCTAACTTTTCCCGGTTCCTATAACGGCGTACTCCATGGATAAGGGATACCTTCAAAAATGCCCAATCTTCAACTTTTACTCTTCACAAGACTTTCGCCGCTGATCTGCATAATCATTTTCTTTTGTCGACTACACACCTCAAAAGAGGCTTATCCATGCTCACCTGATAATTAATATTCTTCCTTGTTCCGAACCACTAAAATATTTTCTTAGAATTTTGATACATCTTCATGCCACCGGGATAACAATATACTGAGCATAAGGAACATTCTTTATCACCCGCTACCACAAGCCATCCTCATCAAGAACACCAAATCTACGATAATAACAAGGATTTTCCCTACTGCCTACTGACCAATCTGTAGTAATTCATTAATCCCATGCAGAATTCGACCATGCATCCTCTGTCGCAAGCAGAAATTTTGAATTCAAGTTTGACTGATCAACTGTAGGATAGACAGCTGTATTGATAAACTACCAATATATAAGGTCGGGTCAACCTCTATTACGGAAATAAAATCAAATTGATCTAATGAATTTAACATCATCCACTCCTGGGATGTCATTAAGACCAAAACCTTCTTTCCATTTATAGAATTCATCACCTTATTTCTTCCCCGGGTGGTATTTTATTTCCATACCAAGCTACCAAGGTACTCAAGCCACGTTTATTGCCTCCTGCTAAAATCATTTGCAGAACAAGTGTTCAAACTCTTACGATCACAGAAAAAGTTACTACTATTTTCTGAAAAAATTTAGTTTCTCAACACCTTCAATACATGCCCTACTGTCACAAATTTCAAATCTGCGTAATTCACGCACCCCATGTGACCACAACTGCCTCAATATATAGGCCACAAGCTTGCCTTCATGCATCAAACTGCACCTGATCCTGTACTACATGTACTCCCTTCTCGGGATGATCAAAACATGACCTGTCGTTAATCTTTCCTTAACTCTTGATAATATCTTTCCACGCTGTTCAGGTCATACCAACGGCTCATTCTTTATGATAAAATGAGTCATCGGTACAACAATAATCGAAAATTGAGGAATGAACCTCCGATAATAGCCAGTTAAAACCAAGAAACTCTGAATTTCCAACACATCCGGGGGTTATTTCCCATCTTTTCACCTTTTGAAATTTTCTTCGGATCCACAAATACGCCTTCAATCGACACAATGTGTCCCAAAAGTCACACTTCTCACTCCCAAAAATGACAATTTACAGACATATCATACCGCTTCCAGTCCCAACGAGTCTACAACTCAGTTCTGAGGTACCATCTATGCCCCTCTGAAAATACACCAAATATCATCTACAATTACAATCACACCTTGTTAATATAAGGGTGAAAGGTCCAATTCGTCAAATTCATGAAAACTGTAGGGACATTCGCCAGCCCAAAAGACATCACTGAGAACACATACAATTCATACCAAGTACGAAAAGCAATCCCTGGGATACTTCCCTCTTCAAGGATTATCTGACGGTAGTCGGTGGGAAACTCTAGCCGTGAAATTAGTAGCACTTCCCGCAACTAATCCAACAAATTATCTATTCTTTACAACAAATACTTAATAGTCACCTTACTCAGTAAACCTTCTCGGTGAACTACCTTCTTTGTTACAAAACTGCCGAAGCGCCCTACGGCATATCACTTGAACCGGTAACCTTTCACAGAAACATCACCTCAAACTCTTTTCATCTCTCCCTATTCCTAAAGTACTATACCACAAGTTGATTTAGAAATTGGAGTCATACCAAATATCAAATCGATTTTGAACTCCAGAGTTCGTCAAGGTGGGGGACCAAGAACCTCTTCGAATATATCAGAAACTTTACAACCCACATCAACAATCTCAATCTTCGCCTTAGATATTTCTACTGATCCCCAACGGGCAAAATTTCATCGTCCAAGGCATTACATACAATCAAAAACTGGGTTTCATCGAGCTGTCTCACCCGAATCTTCCCTGCACCATACCCCAACTATGCATAAGGACTTCACAACCAATCAATCTCCCCAAATATGGGATAAAACAATAACCACACCACTCCTTAGTCTATAAAATATACACCTATAGGACATACGCCCATAGGACCTACACAAGATCTCCAGGGAATAGCCCCTTACGGCACACAGCAATCAATATACTAGAATACTCCAATAGTACACAAATCCACACTGGGATTTCTACAGAGGTCAACCCATATGCAGGGCCATGAAAGGTAATGCTGACTCAAAGTCAGAAAAAGTCTAATGAGGATCGCTCCTTTCCATGATATAATCTATTCTTAACAAAACACCCACATAACATACACTCTCTATCTCCGACTAAGCAATAATGAACCCATACTCACATGGCAAGATCACTAGGATTAACAAAATTCCTAGTTAACCTAGGCTCTGATACCAAACTGTAACACCCGATTTTTTTTTTTTTGACAAACTAAACCTCTAAATACAATTCTTTCAATTTCTATATCAATTTAAACATAAACTACGATATATAAATATTTCAAATAAAATTTTGGCAGAGTCTCCCCTGAAATTTCTGCCTCGAAACACAAAAAGCTTACGGAATTCTGCTCTAAATTCTGTAGCTCACAACGCAGGCAATATAATCATGGGCTCCCCAGGCCAAAATGAGAAGAATCACACAGGCAATATAAATATAATGCTCTGGGGGCCAAACTCATAACATAATATCAATTATCAATTAAAAACCATAAATTTCCTTTAAAACTTATATAAGTAATAGAAAAACTAAAGGAAATCTTTCCAAAACCAAACACAGAATCCAATACTCCACAACGAGGTGGGTACGGGCTTTCTAACCTCCTCACGGCACTATATCTATATAGATTCACTTTAATACAAATAAATACATCAACTGTCCATGTTTCTTTATATACTAAATACATAAATAATCTATCCTCGCAACCAAATATAATTTCTATCTTTATAACTACCTCACTGGGCTGCTAGCAAACCTGTAGGAGAGTTAGGGTTGTCCATCCTCAAGGAGGGACCCCCCTAACCCCCAGATAACGTCAGGGGTTAGCCATTTCTGGTGTGAGTATAACCAGTAATCTAATAAATAAATTAAAATGTATAAAGAAAATAAATTAAACTTACAAACATCAAGATAAGAAGATGCAACCTGAATTCTGAACATAAAACATCACCAATACGATGTTATATGAAAATACTCTTCCAATCTGCATTCAACTATATAATTATCCATAACTTCACCCATTTCACTATATGCTTCACATCAACCTCATATATATATCCTTATTTTACATTCGCATAATACGAATTCCCATACAATCCATTACTTTTCAATTTAAATTTCCTAACACGAATATTCATCTTTCCACAATTATCGTCATATCCTCATTTCGTTATTCATAAGAATATAACCACATGATGTTACTATATCTTTTCTTCATCTCTATTTAACCATGCACTTCATTTACTTGCATTCTATCAACAACTCACTTACTCATCCTGGAAGTGGTGCCAAGGCAGGTAGTTCCCACCATTTCCAAGGAAATAGCGGGCGAGTAGTTCCCTGACACACTTCCAAGATACACAAACTCATATCACGACATACTTTCCTTAATAACCATTTTCATAACCACTCTAATAATACAGGTATTTATTTTATTGCACTATATCACGTATCACATCAAAAACATATGCATTCATTCTCATAATACTGTGTTCCTTCATGTCGTATAACACAAACATAACGTCTCATTACACTTTATAATTTACTTGCAATACATCACATCCTTAACACATCACTTATTAGAATGCTTATTCTCATTGCATCAAAAGCATGTTCTACAGCTCATTCTCATCCCATTATATCACTTAGTTACTACTCAATCATATTGAGAATTAACTTACTTTCATTTTCACTTGTATCTCAAGTTACCATTTATTACACTTTCATTCTTATCAATTTATACTCCATATCCATAGTTTGGGCAATAATATATCACACCCCCAAAGCCGGTAGCTTGGGTAATAATCACATCACATCTCAAGCCGATAGCTTGGTTATTAATTCACCTCAGTCAACAGCCGTGATGATAAAGATATTCGGTCCCACCGTATAGCAGTCAACGGTCCCACCTTTCTGCAGTCAACAGCCGTGATGATAAAGATATACGGTCCCACCGTATGGTAGTCAACGGTCCCACTGTGCTGCAGTCAATTACTTTCTTCTTAATTTCTATTATTCATTACCAATATCATGCAACTCACCTGCGAATTATGCCAAGGCAGGTAGTTCCCACCATTTCCACAGAAATAGCGGGCGAGTAGTTCCTTGACACAATTCCAAGGTGTATCAACTCAAATCATCATGTATTTTACTTTAATAATCACTCTCATTTCACAATTACTTCATACTATTTGTATTAACACACGTCTCTTTTACTTTTTCATTTAAAACTAACCACATACTGCAATTACTATTTCTTTTCATACACAACTCATAACTCGTATCTTTTCATATTCATTTATCCACAACCACTTTCTCTCACATTCACATTTCACTTTCCACTTTCTTTACTCTCACACTTTTATTTACACTAGTTATTTTATTAGTTTGTCGACCAGTGAGCCACAGTATCCCAACATACTGAAAGTCGACAGCCCAGTAAACACGCGGTCCGATGCTCTCCCAGAGTCTTACTCGTCCGAGGCTACGTCTTCCTCCTAGCCGAACTAGCGAGGGAACACCACACTCTCTCAGGTCCCACCTGAGGTATCATATCTCTCTCCGGTCTATCCGGAGGTATCTGCTCTTCCAGGTCTATCCTGGGATATCAACTCTCTCTCAGGTCCCACCTGAGGTATTATATCTCTCTCCGGTACCACCGGAGGTATCTGCACTCCCAGGTCCCACCTGGGGTATCATCGAGGGAAACCGAGCCTCAAGCCGATAGCTTGGGCGATAAAAACCACTTACCCCAAACATAGTTTGGGTCCACTCTTCCCAAGCTGGTCCTTGGGCGTTAGGAGGTCTAGCCCAAACCCCCAGGATTGCTGTAGGTACTGGTCAACAAAACTATCTGTTATTAGCATTAATCATTTCATCTTTTCAGCTTATTTTATCAACACATGCATTTCACTTTTGATTCACAACTAGTCATATCTTTGACTTTAACCAAGTGAATAAGCAACACATTTTTATTAGCACGTACCACCTTATCTTTTATCTCACCCTTTGATGCATATCCGGTGTCCACAATATTAACCATCATATCATTATACCACATTATGCATACACCCTGTCATTCAACACATAAACTCATCACATCATATTAATGCATAATATTAATGCGCCAAGATATTTATTTAGCCATAACATCCACATTAGGAACACCATATTATTCATTACCTCATTGTATTATATATAGGCATACGCCAAGTTATAACATTAATAAAGGAACTACTTTATGTTATTCCATATCGTAAAATTATCCAAATGTATAATTCATCACATTATAATATAACACTATTGCTCATTAATTCATATCGAACATAATTAGACTGTAAACATATACCCCCCTTACTAATTTCATCAATTACTGCATCACAAGCCATAATCATCTATATATATATCACAAACATACATCACATTTGCGGGTTTCCAAAAGATAGGGCTACAATCACTTATTTCTTCTAATTGAACTCCATAACAACCAATCATAGCATGCAAGCGCATACACAATGCTCTATGTAACTAAAATCACCTATAAGGGCCTATATGCCCCAAAATATGCACAAAACATGCACTATTTATACACAGGTTTCCAAAATATGGTCACAATCACTAATCTCGTCTAATTACATCTTATAACATCCATACATAACATGCTAGCCCATACACAAGGCTCCACATATACCAAATCACCTATATAGGCTTATTCTCACAAAAACATGCACGAAACATGCATGGGGTAAATATATGCATAAACCGTTTAATATATTTAGTTTTTATACTTCAACACATCACATTAATCCATAATATAGGTTTTCTATACTTAAAATAGTTAATTTCCTCAAATATCACAAAAACGCATTTTCGGGCCGTTAAAAATCCGTATTTTCTTTCAAAATCAATTTCTAGCATAACTTCTACGAAATACATCAAAAAGCCACGAAATTTGGCCATAACATAAAATATATATAGATGCAACATACTCACCTGACGGATCGAGCAAACGATGTCCCACGTCTGCCCGGTAGCCTGTCGAAGTTCAACTTTTTCTACCTAATTGGAAAATTATAGAACCAATTAGCTTAAAACTCAAAACTCGACCTAAGAAGCCCAAAATTCGAATCTGTCTTCACCCACGCGTTACAAATGACATATGTAGGTGAGCTACATCGATAGATTTCGAATTTGGGCCCCAATACAAGAACTCACATATTGATCGGAGGCTTTCTAAAAAGAAAATTTTCTATTTCCTAATTTCCTTATTCCCCTTTGTCCTAATCTCTCAAATTAGGGTTAATAATAATAATAAGACTCTATTATACCTTCGAACCCATCAAATTCTCACCTAAATCTCGCTCGGACATTTCATCGAACACCCGGCGTGCATACATGGTATATCCGTATTTTTGGGATTCCGACGGGTTTCTAACTCCATAAAATTTTCACTAAACCCATTCTAAATTGTTTCCACTCAATACACAACAATTTCTATAACTCATACTTATCAGTTATTCTATTTATTATCCAAATTCTAAAGCCAACACACTAATTAATTTATACTTCACAAACCACTCAATTTCTTTCCAATCTTCCTTCTCTATAATTACTAGCATCACCTAATTACCCTACTACATCATTTTCTAGCACTAAAACTCAAAATCATAAATTCCCATAAAATAAACTTCATAATTTCTTACCTTCCAAGCCTTATCTCTGCAAATGGACTCCAGAAATGAGTAGAGCACCTCCAAATTAGCTAAAACCCTCAAATTTTGTGAAGCAACAACTTGAAAATAGCTAGGGTTTTGAGCCCTAATCTTGGCCGATGGTGGGTTTCATTTGCTGGCTGAACCGAAGTGGGAGGGGGGGAGAAGGAGGGTATGGAGAGGTAAATAAAATGGTAAAATTTAATATAAGTCCCTCTTTTGACCATAGGGTTATTTTTATACCCTTCTAGTATATTTCTTTTCAAAAATCACTCCACTATCTGCTTAAATACATCATAGATTAAAATAAATTAGAAGTGCAGTTCTATGCATAATTATAATCAATATCAATAGTTATAACCAATAGAAATACATATATATATACACACACGAATATTTTTAAGCTTTTAAACACACAGGCATTAAAACTCCCATTTCATGTTATAATCTAATAATTCCTCGAATTAACATTTTATTGCCCTCCGATATCATACAAGCACCCCAGAAAATTTCGGGTCAAAACAGATTCATCTCCTCCGAGAAAACTCGTCTCCAAATTCCTGTATTTTCAATTTTTCCCGTTTACCCCAAAATATCAATTTAATCATTCTAATACTAATGAAATCAATTAATAGGGGTAAATATACTCAGAAACATATTTAAAAATAATTTAAATCAAATAATTAAGGAATTAAAAAAAAACAAATGTTACAACTACCGTTCTTGCTATTTTCATTTTTCCCCCTTTTGTAATATTTTTTTTTGTAATTCAATAAAATACTATATTTTTGTTCTTGATTATTTTAATTAAATCTTGTTCATGAAATTCTCCGTTCTTCTTGTTGAGCTGTTCTCATCTATTCTATTTTCTTCTATTCAATTGTAGGTATTTTTTTCTATTTGAACCCTATTGATTTGGATCTATCTCTTATTGAATCCTAAAATCCAATTTCATTTGTTCTTGACCCAAAACCGTTTTTATTGGACCCTAATCCGCTAACCCAGTACCCTAATTGTACCTTATAAATACAACTCTACTGCAAACCCTAAAAATTCTACACAATCGAAACCCTAGCCGCTTATTCTCTCTCCTCTCTCTCTCTCTCCATGCCGTTCTCTCTCTCCCTGTGTTTTCCTGCCCAATTCAGCCAAGCCCTCAGCCATCATCATCTCCGGCCATCCCCCTAATCCGGTGACCTCCCCTCGTCGCCACTCCCTTCCGTCGACCTCCTGTAGACACTGCCGCCACCAGGACACCCCCGACCCCCTACTCCTCCTTCGTTTCCGCTCTCGTCGACAGCAGTGCCAGATGCCGCTACTACTGTCTGTTCCGTCGTGCCGCCGCCCACAATGCCGACGCTCAGCCTCGCCATCTTCCTCCACCTCCAGTCACCCTATCCTCTCCACCATCTCGTTCACCTCCAGCCTCGCCATCTCCCTTCACCTGCACCTCCTTCAACCTCGTCTCCCTCTCACACCCATCTTCACCCAGTCGCTGCCCTATCCCTGACGCTCAACCACAGCCCGTGTGCCTTCTCATCACCGAAGAAACCATCATCTTCATCCCGAAGCTTCGACTACCTCGCCTCATCCTCTTCCCCTACCACTCGAAACCACCGCAGTCACCACAATAATCACCCACTGCCTCTATCGCCCTCCACCAAACTCCACCTCCACAGAAACCCATCGCCTCCACCTTCTCTATTTCCCTGCTACTTCCTCTGTTTTGAAAAAAAATAGAGTGCCCATGCACCCACCTCCGAGTTCCAACCGTCGCAGCATCGACCATCCCTCTGCACCTTCCCTGTGCACCGCCGCAAATGCCAGCAACCACCTTCACCACAGTCGTCCCCTACCTCCAAGCTCCGAAATCATCCCCTACCTTCTTTCCATGGGTTGGTGCTGAAACCCATTTTAGCTCGCCTTAATCGTTGACCCTGGCCACCGTCAGCCAGTTCGCCGTCGAGCCACAACTACACCCCCGACCGCTGCCATCGCCCTCGTCAGTCTGAGCACCGCACACAGTCATCGTATTGCTGTGTTGGAAGAGATGGATTGATGTTTAGGGATTGGGATAATTTTCTGTTTGGTGTTGTGTTGAGGATGGCTGTTTGCTGTTTTGAGTTTTTGCTTGGATCTTGACCCGTGATCTGATCGTAATCATCAATATCAGGAGTTTCATCTTGATGCTGGATCTTTGGCCACCTTGATCTTGATAATTGATCTCGATCGTTGGTTGCTTGATCTTGCACTTGATTGTCGACCGTCATCGAGATCCATACCCGATCGTGAACGTCACATCGATATTTGCTTGGTTTGTGATTGTCACCATTGTCCCGGGATTCTCATCCTGTTATTCTTGGTATTCGAACTAACCATCTAATAGGAAAGTCACCGTCCTCTTGAATTTTTAATTGTATCAAATTCAAGTTTTGTTGAAATTCTTGCAAGTAGATCCTATTCGTTATCATATCGCTGTATTGATTATCTTCGTTGGGTTTATTGAGGGTTTACACGAGCTAACCCCAATATTCTTGATATCGTGTCACCTTTGACTCTAAAGATTGGATCTTTCATGCATTCATGTAGAATTAATAATAGGGTTAACCGTATAATCATAATATGATCAATTATTGTAGAGACAATTGCTAGGTTGTATATTGTTTGATCGATTGATGGTTGATTGATGATAAATTGCTGTATGTATGTGATCTAATTTATTTATCATGTTTTGACACCCATCATGCTGATTGAGAAGTTTATCGACTAGTAGAATTGATACCCATCATGTTCAAATTAATTTAATTCAAGAAAACTACACAAAACCTGTATATTGCTTGCTGGCTGTATCTTGTCTGCTATTTTTGACCCAGTAAATGATCTTAAAATAAATTACTTTCTGAATAAGAATTGTATCCTTATCTTTCTAGTTTCCATAACATCTTGAATTTTTGAATTCCGAGTTGTGTAGCAAAAGTTATGTCCGTTTTGCTACAGCTGTGTTTTTATTTTCAGATTTTCAGATTCTTGTATCTTGCATGCTTAAACTATTAAAAGGCTGATCAAATGTTAAAATTTTACTCCGAAAATTTCCAGATTGTTGCTTAACATGCTTAGGAGTCTAGAAAATATTTTTAATGAATTTTATTTCGAGTTTTTGCTGATTCTAAAGTAAAATAACATGATGTCGAAATTCTGCCTGAACATGAAATCTGTAAAGAACAATGTGATTGAACTAGTTACTGTTGTTGGATTTTGAACTTTAAATATGAGTTGGAACCATATGGAAGTCTAGTTTCTAGAATTTCTGACGGATTCAGTTTTCAATTTTTGAAACAGCGGGAAACTACATTTTTGTACAGACTACTCTTGCTATCCAGAATTTTATATTTCAGTTTCTAATAGATTAATTAATTTTATATCGTAGTATTGCATGAATTAAAGTATGTATGTTGCATTGCATGATCCTAATACCCTATTTTCATCATTCTAATTGTCCAATTCAAGTTATCATCTTATTGTTTCCCTATTGATACTATCATTCATCGAAATGTCCATTGATTGTATATTGTATTATTGCATTGATAAATAATTAACAAGCCGGGATTTAAGGGTTGACTTTAGTAGTTGACAATATAAGGACTGTACTCGGAGGAGGGGCCTGTGTTTCTCTATTTATCGGTCTATCGGTGTATCGGTCTATCGGTCTATTGGTCATATTGGTCATATCGGCCATCGATTAATTGTAGAATACTGACTACAATATCTTGATTGATTCGGTCATCGGTCATTATTGAATATCGTTGCCGAGTACATGAACTATAAAATCTACCACTAAGTCTAAATGTAACTTGCTTGTATGTAGCAAACATGTGGTAAATAAATGGGACGCATGAAGTGCTACATTAGTTAGGATTAAAATGAATAATAGACTTAAGGATTGACACCACATCGACATTGCATATTGTTCATCATTGTTCCTATTGATATCAATTATTGGCCAAGTGTTATTGATATTAATCATTGATTATTGTTACCGAATATTGAATCATTGTTTATAGCCAGTGCATCGATCACCGTGATATTGATTATTGATTATCGTGCCATGTTATTGATTCCTATTGATCAATTGAATTCATTGTTATACCGTTATTCTATTGTTCTTTGCTTTCTCTACTTGTTGTCCATGACTTGCTCTAAGGACAATTTTTCTTATCTTTTTAGATGAAGTGTTTACAGGTGTTGATGGAGAATTGCCTAATGGATTGGGAGAACAACATTGGTGAATGAATTGATTGCATCGCCGCTTAATAAATTATTGTTTTTGTCATAAAGACTTAATTATTGAACTATTGTTATTTCATTGTATTGTGGGCTTTTGACCCGAATATTGTTATTATTTGTTTCCAGATGTTGGATTATTATTGTATTTGGATATTTTATTTTGCTTATTCCGAGTATTATTGTTAATTATTATTGCCTGCACAATTGTTCTGTATTGATTATATTGTTGAGTTGATTGGATAAATATCTTATGTATAAACATCTTATGGATGACGTTAGTCATTCGCTAGGCCTAATGTCATGTGCTCGTATTCTGTATTTTTGGGAAGCGGGGCATGACAACTTGCCACCAATCAAGTTCAAAGCTCAACTCGCCATTCGACCTGCTCCTGAAACTCGTTATCAACCTATTCGAAGTCCATACTCGTGGTTCAAAGAGTTGCTCTAGCAACTTGCAACCAAGCAAATTCAGAGCTCAACTCGTCACTCAATCTATACTTGAAATGCCAAAAGAACAAGTCTGAGGTTTATACTCATGTCAAGAAGTTTCTCTAGCGACAGGCAAATAAGCAAGTTAAATAGCTTAACATGCCATTCGAAACAACAAACTATCACAACTCGTTAGCTACCTCAACTAACAAATATGGGGTCACGTGTAACCCCCCAAATTCCAAAAAAGTCTGAATTCGACGTTGCACAGGATCTTTACACTTCACTTCGTACAATTTTACAAGGAATTTAAAACTTTTGATACAACAATGTTTTTACATCAACACAGCGGAATTATAAATTACAAAATGATACACGAATTAAATAATAATTTGAACATTTCTTTAAGCAGCATTCCTTCTTTAGTCTTGTCATTCAATTTATCCTGCATAGAAACTGTGGGCACGTCAGTTGCATACAACTGACACTAGGATATAATACATCAATTTATCTTACTTGGAAAGCACACTTGTTCACAAACAAAACTAAGGGGGATTATCTTATTGATGTCATGTGTGAATGTGCACTTAGTCCTTAATCCAGTTATTTATATTTAATGATACTAATGCGCACTTGTTCAAATTCTATGCAACCCATACTACATAGGTCCAAGGGCAAGCCCTTAATCGTACTTCATATTGTAGGATTAGATCCCTCGCTATGAGTTTAACTACTACGGTAACTACGGAAAGTATCTTAGATGCTCTATGAGTTATGAGCCCATGTCCAGACATCTGGAAAGAATCCCACGTCATGACATGACGCATCATGCAGACATCCTATGGACAATTCGCCTCTGCCATGGAACGATGGCACTACATAGTCACCAAACACCCCACAAGCATCGCCACAGTCCCGATATTCTGGAGATGTATTCACGCCTGACATGACGCATCATGTAGACATCCTGTGAACACTCTCATACCGTAGATCCGAGGCCCTCATACTTGTATTTTTCTCTTACTTTCAACACATCGTCACTATGTGTCTAATCCTTAGATAATTGAATCATAAATAAAATTAATACTCTAGAATCAGCATTACTTCTATATTGGTCTTAAACATCAATTGTTAATCACGACCTAATCTTGGTCTTTATTAACACATTTCTCTTTCAAAATTTCATTCATGCCGATGTAAGGACTTAGCTAAAACTCTAGTTTCAATTCTCTTTTCATGTTCATCAAAATAACTGTTTATACTCACAAAATTTCTACATTTCATCATGATTCTTTTTATTTCATTTTCCATACACACTTGCATAATTTAACAACAAATTCCATTTATTATCTTTAATCAATTTTCCCATGTCAAAATCTCAATTTTAATCTCTGTGCAAGATTTCTTCACATTCAAACATATTCCTCTCTTTTATCTCTTTAATCTAAGAATATTTATCAAGTTCTTCTTCTCAAAATTCTTCTAATTCTCATCATATTAAGTCAAAAATTGTAGAAATAATTTTCATGAAGTCTAAGTAATTTTAGAAGAATTCTAGTATTTTTTTATCAATTTTTTTATACACTTAAAATACTAAAAAAATATCAAAATAAGAAAAAAAAATAAAAAAACACCAAAAGGCCAGGGGTCGGATTCGAACCCAGGTCAAACGCCCCGCTCATGAACAGTAACCGACCCAAATTGCGCCCAACGACCAGTAGGTCTTGAGTGACTAACCATTATAAAGAGAACTCGAATTATACATAAAGTCTGATTTTTGGAAAAAACAGAGTCTCCTGCAAGACTCGAACCCAAGACCAGAGTTCCGCTCATGAACAGTAACCGACCCAAATCGCACCCGAAGACCAGTAGGTCTTGAGTGACTAACCGATACAAGGTTGGTTGACAACTTTTTGTATGTATTGTACTGTTTCTAGTTCTCTCTTTAATAAACTCGATTTTTCTCAATTAATTTGTACTTATAAAGATCTAAATCTTTTCCAGAATGCATTTCTTTGAAAAAAACAGTATATTATATTTTCTTATATTTTCAAAATCTCATTTTTAAACACATGGTAGACTATTTCTCTTAATTCTTTCAAAGGGTGGAACATTAATACATTTTCAACATTGAAAAAAATTCTTTATCTAGATGAATCTTTTTATCAACTTATTCCCTTTTTATTCACAACATGTTTATAGAATTTTTTCATTATTTTACATAATCAAAGCTCTTAAACTAGTCTTATGTTTACAAAACTAAATCATTTTCTTATGTTTCAAAGAGACAACATAATTTACAATTTAGTGAATAATATTACTTATACAATACAATTAAAATCAACACTTACTGCAACTAGTCAATTTATTTCACAATCCATGGATATTATTTTGCATTCTACAATTCATTTATAGGCACGATTTTCATATAATCATGATTCATTAATTCATATGTATTCTAGCATGCAAATATATTAACAAAGCATCATAACAAATCTTAATCAACACATTCCAATTCATTTTACTAACTTTTCATGTAGATAAACTAGAGTTCCTCTCTTTCTTACTAGTCTCTTCAAGCAAATGTATGGCAATTTTTCTACTCGTTTCTAACATTTTCACAAATTAAAATCCTAGCATGGCATCTACATTAGAAGTTTAAGAAATCACCCACCTTTTGAAGAAACAATTGAGAAAACTCTTAAAGACCTCCTTGAAAGCACGATCGGCTCCCTTCTCCTCCTAGTTTGGTGTAATTTCCGAGCTCCTCCTCCTTGCTAGTGTGAACCCGAGACCTCCTCCTCCTCTTTATAATATCTCATTCTCATCCCGTTATACATGTAACGCCCCACCCCAATACTCAGACAATTTTTAATATTTTTAGAAGACAAATTAGATAATATGTAGTACAACTGCCCACCATAGGCTGCCTCTCAAAAGGTGGTTAACCAATTAGGTGACTCTTGATCATAGGCAATTATATTTATACTCAAACTATTTTTTGTATATTACCAATATGGGACTATATTTCTCAAATCCCTTCTCAACTCCCGTGTACCTCACGTACACATCATCCATTCAAATCCATATTTCAATATTAACATATCATACAATTCCAAACCACATCATTCAATACCAAATCCAACTATATCTTAACAAATCCAACAGCAGTATTCAACCCGTGGGCATCATCCCACTTCATAACCGGATTTCAAATCCATTCAATTCCAACCAATTTTCAAACAATCCTTCCTATAGAAATATTCTATAGGACAACATCACATTTTTATATATATTCAAATCATCCAACCATTTATATATATATATATATATATATATATATATATATATATATATTTCAGAAATATGGGGTATTACATACACCCCACCTTAAAAATCAGCATCCTCGCTGAGTACGGGACACACATCTAGTGTAGGATCCGCCTTTCTAGCCGATGTAGCGTCATCCTCGATCCCGATAATTCCGGAGACTAGTCCAACACCGTAGGTAATTCCGGAGACTATTTCACTCACACCTCAATAATTCTGGGGACTATCTCACAACGCAGATCATACTGAGGCCCTCTTCTACATCCGGTGTCGAAAATCGGCTTTGATACCATTTGTAACGCCCCGCCCTAATACTCAGACAATTTTTTAATATTTTTAGAAGACAAATTAGATACTATGTAGTACAACTGCCCACCACAGGCTGCCTCTCAAAAGGTGGTTGACCAATTAGGTGACTCTTGATCATAGGCAATTATATTTATACTCAAACTATTTTTTATATATTACCAATATGGGACTATATTTCTCAAATCCCTTCTCAACTCCCATGTACCTCACGTACACGTCATCCATTCAAATCCATATTTCAATATTAACATATCATACAATTCCAAACCACATCATTCAATACCAAATCCAACTATATCTTAACAAATCCAACAGCAGTATTCAACCCGTGGGCATCATCCCACTTCATAACTGGATTTCAAATCCATTCAATTCCAACCAATTTTCAAACAATCCTTCTTACAGAAATATTCTATAGGACAACATCACTTTTTTATATATATTCAAATCATCCAACCATTTTATATATATATATATATATATATATATATATATATATATATATATATATATTAGAAATACGGGGTATTATATACACCCCACCTTAGAAATCAGCATCCTCGCTGAGTACGGGACACACATCTAGTGTAGGATCCGCCTTTCTAGCCGATGTAGCGTCGTCCTCGATCCCGATAATTCCGGAGACTAGTCCTACACTGCAGGTAATTCTGGAGACTATTTCACTCACACCTCAATAATTCGGAAGACTATCTCACACCGCAGATCATACTGAGGCCCTCTTCTACATCCGGTGTCGAAAATCGGCTTTGATACCATTTGTAACGCCCCGCCCTAATACTCAGACAATTTTTAATATTTTTAGAAGACAAATTAGATACTATGTAGTACAACTGCCCACCACAGGCTGCCTCTCAAAAGGTGGTTGACCAATTAGGTGACTCTTGATCATAGGCAATTATATTTATACTCAAACTATTTTTTATATATTACCAATATGGGACTATATTTCTCAAATCCCTTCTCAACTCCCGTGTACCTCACGTACACGTCATCCATTCAAATCCATATTTCAATATTAACATATCATACAATTCCAAACCACATCATTCAATACCAAATCCAACTATATCTTAACAAATCCAACAGCAGTATTCAACCCGTGGGCATCATCCCACTTCATAACCGGATTTCAAATCCATTCAATTCCAACCAATTTTCAAACAATCCTTCCTATAGAAATATTCTATAGGACAACATCACATTTTTATATATATTCAAATCATCCAACCATTTATATATATATATATATATATATATATATATATTTCAAAAATACAGGGTATTACAATACCACTTTAGTTACTACACAATCTTATTGATAATTTAACTTACTTTTATTTTCACTTATATCTCGAGTTACCATTAACTTCACTTTCATTTTCATCAATTTATACTCCACATCCCAAACATAGTTTAGGCAATAACATATTACACCTCAAAGCCGATAACATCATCTTGCGCTCATGCTAAAGTGTATTAAACATACAGCTTTCCTTGCTCCTATTATTTCATACTACAATTGGTTCAAGTTATTCACATTAATCTACCTACACAATTCTTCATTAAAAATTTCACACGTCATATTAACTCAAGTAGATAATTTCTTGACTTTATACTCAACGACATAACACTGTATTTCTACAAATATATAATTCTTCTACGTTTCATACATAATCACACAAGGTCACTTCCTCATTTCCTTCATACTTATTCAATCACGTATCTCATTTACCAGTCGATGTCATTTACAAACTCACGACCCAAATTCTTTCACACTTATTTTCATTCATATACATTTTCTTCCTCATTCTCAGATTACATACATCGCATGCATACAAGAAATAATATCACATACATCTTCATAATATCTCATTCTCATCCCGTTATACCACTTTAGTTACTACTTAATCTTGTTGATAATTTAACTTACTTTTATTTTCACTTATATCTCGAGTTACCATTAACTTCACTTTCATTCTCATCAATTTATACTCCACATCCCAAACATAGTTTAGGCAATTCATATACATTTTCTTCCTCGGCACCTCGACGCAAACAGCCGCTGAGCGACCCCCTGTTGCGACTCCTCAGCCTCCATAGCGACACGCTTCCCTGTGCTCCAGTCCCCCCTCCTTCCTGTTGCGCTGCCCAGTGCCAGCAGCGCTGTCTCCCCATGCTCCTCCCCCTGAGCAACGCCGATAATAGCAGCAACCCCTCTTGCTCCCAGCACACTGCCTGTGCTCCTCCGCCCTGCATCCTCTCCGTCGCCACTCTACCACCTCCCCGTGATGCAGTCAGTAGCCAGTGCACCCCCATCACTCCCTGTCCTGTTTCCCCGTCCCGACACTGGCTGTAGTGCAAGCGTCAACCACCAGGTGCCCTCCCCCTCCCTGTTACGACCACAGCAACAGCAGCCAGTCCTGGCAGCCCTCGCGCTTCCCCAGTTGCACTGCCCTACGTCCCCTGTTGCGACTTCACAGTGTCGCCGACGTCCAGCTCCTACGGCACACCTCCTATATGTTGCTCCCCTTCCAAACCCTACAGCTGTAGCAGACAGCAGCGGGCTGCCTCCCCGACCTCCCCTGTCGTGACTGCCTTCCTCCGCCAGCAGCAACAACAGCACCCCATAGTCGCGGCGCCCCTTTCGGTCGTTCCCTGTTTGTCGGTGCCGTCCCTTTGGCTACCGCCAGTCGTCGAGCCAGAGCCAAAACCTATTGCTGTTGATGTTGATCATGGGGTTTGATCATCTTTGATTGTGGGCCATCTGATCTCATCTTGATCACATCTTGACATGAAATAACTTCGTGTTTGACAAAAAAATTGTCTCTATTGTGTTGTTCTGCCCGTAGTATACCTTCGTGTTTAACATGAAATAACTTCGGGATGACCACTTCTTGTTGTATACCTGCATGTCGTTGGTATGATATTGTGTGCTTGGTTGTGTTAGTTGTAGTATAACTCGTAGTAGACTTGTAAAATACCTTATATCATGTTTCTTGGACATCTAGTACACCATATTTCTTGTTTGGTTATGATTTGGATGAGTTTCACATGAACTAGTTGATTTTGTGCATGAAGGATATTTTCTGTTTTGCGTGTTCCCTATTTTTATTTAGTATTTTAAACCCTATTAAGGTCCGTATATGAAAATTATTTGTAAATATAGATTATAGAGAATTCTGTCTACTTTCCAGATTATCTGACAGATCTCAGCTTCGATTTGTGAGTTGCAAGTTATGACTATTTTACTACAGATGTGTTTAAAATTCCAGATCCAGTTTTATACGAATTCTGAATGGTAAATTATTTTTTCTACTGATATTAAAGATAATATTTTGATCCAATATTTTGCTGGTTACAACTAGACTTGATTGGGATTAACCCCTAACTTTTTTGGATTTAATTGATAACTTTTATACACTATTCTAGACTTGTAAACAACTACTATACTTACAGAATTTTCTTACTGTTCAGTAAAGATACATAATTTCGACCTGATTCTATTTGATGTATATAAAAACTTTGTGAATGTGAATTATAACCTACTATATCTATTTTATCACCCTTTTGAGGGATCTGGATTTCGATTTATATTTTAAAATATATTGCTGTTTAACTACTGCAGGGTTTATGATTCCAGATTTACAAAATTGTCGTATATTGTTGCTTTCTAATTTTACTTGACTATTATATTTATGTTGGAAAATTATGAAACTTTATTTTCTGATACTAAACATACTAGGGAATACCTCAGATTTTTTGTGGATTTAATTAGTGAGGTTTCATGTTGTTTTTCTGTTCATGAATACAAACTTTTGATTTCTGGCTAAACATGTTTTCTAGATTCAAATCTGTTTTGAGACTTGTTTTTGTGAAATACTATGTGACTTATATATATTTACTGGATTCGACCAGGAGTCTATTTTCTAGAATCTTTGATGGATCCAGGTTTGCATGTTTGTGCCAACGGAAATTTCAGATTTGGTACAGTACTGTCTTGCTGTCTTGAACTAGAATTTTTGTTGTTTTACTCTTTTATGTGTTGTCTTTCATCCGTACATGTTTATTTTCTGACCTGAACTTGTTACTTGATCATACCATGTGTTTCTTGCCATGTTTTGTGCATGTACATGGCTGTTTAATATTAATAACAAAATAATCAAGCCAGGGTTAAGGGAAAGACCTTAGTAGTGGACAATATAGGTATGTGTACTCAGAAAGGGGCCCGTGTTTCCCATTACTTGCTGCCATATTTCATGATTACATGATTCATACTTGTTATTACTATACATCGTCATGTCTCATGATTATATGATTCATGCTTGTTATTATTATATGCCGCCATGTTTCTGTTAGAACTCGAATTTTATAAATTAGAAATTTGCTAACAATATTTGTGAATAATAGAATTTATAGGAAGAAAAGAACAAACCAAAAGCTTTATACAGAGTTGAGATTAAGATCTCTCTCCGTAAAGCAAAATTCGCCCCGTAGTTTGACGGTGGCTGGCGAATTGCCTCCCAGGATACAACTATATTACTTTTTCCTGAAGAGCAGCTCCCTTACTTCAGAGATTTCAGCGAATTGTAGCTGTGTTGTACACCCAGTGTTTGACATAGAGGAAGAAGAAGAAGAAGAAGTAGAATTCAGATTACCAAACTCTGTATCTTCTGGCAGACAGGACTTACTAGCCTTATAGGAGAAAACAGAGCAACTGATGGGAGGCCCAAGCTAAGCCAAGCCAGGCCAGACCAGACCAAACCAAACCAAACCAAGTCGAGCCGAGCCGAGCCGAAGCCGAAGCCGAGGCCGGGCCGGGCGCGCGCGCGTGTGTATTTGTCATTTTGGCTTAGTCCTCTCTCCACAACACGTTAGTTGTAACCCCCGAGCCACGCCCTTTAGTCCAATTTTTTAGTATATATACTAAAAAAATCTTTCCCCATTTTCGATATGGGACTATCAATTTTCTCCAAGTTTCCAAGTTATTACATTTCGAGTACCCAACTTTGGACCAACATTTCTCATTCATACGGAATTCATTTTTGGCAAATGAGTACACCACAGAATAGTACTTGATGAGAGGATCGCAATCCAATCATTTTCCGGTGCCGCCATTGGCCGGAGCCTGCCGGAATCCGGCCCGGAAAATCAGCAAAAATTAATTTCAACAGTTTCATAATTACACGATTCATGCTTGTTATTACTATGTGCCGCCATGTCTCATTATTACATGATTCATGCTTGTTATTATTATATGCTGCCATGTTTCATGATTACATGATTCATGCTTGTTATTACTATATGCCGCCATGTTTCATGACTACATGATTCATGTTTGTTACTACTTGTTGCCATGTTTAATGATTACATGATTCATGTTTGATACTGCTTGATGCCACGAGTTCACGATTACGTGTTTCGTGCTTGTTACTTGTTACTTGACTTGACGCCTGAGTACACGGCCCTATAGAAACTCACCACTAGATCGAAACGAAATTTGCATGTAAGTAGCAACCATGTGGTAAAAGTTTTAGACGCATGAAGTGCTACCTAGATAGTAATAAATACAAGACTGGAAACAACATGATACTTGATACTTGACATTTGTTACTTGCTACTTGTACTTGATACTTGACACTTGATACTTGTTACTTGTTTACATGACACTTGTTCACTAGACACTTGATACATGCCACTTGCACTTGTTCATCTTGCCATGCTAGTTATTCTATTTTGTTATTATGCCTATTCCATGCTATGTTGTTTACCCTTTCCTGTACTTGTGCCTGCACTACAAGTGGCCCGTAACTTGCATTGACGGGAGTTTTACTTTCTTTTCCTTTTCCTGCAATTTATTAAATTGCAGATTTTGGAGATCAGCTGCTAGATGGAGTAGGTGATCTAAGATTCTAGTTGGCTGGGGTTCTTGCTATATCTATTTATTTCTTGTTTCTTATCTTGAACAATTGTACTTGGTTACTTGGATTAATTTTGTATTGGGCAATGTCACCCAGGATTATTGACTTATTCAGATCTGGTTTATTTGAGATTATTAAATTTTGTTTCAAGTAAATTCTGTTGGTATATTGATCTATATATGCATGCGTGGTTGACTTCTCTTGCTTCCGACTCTGATTATTCTTGTGAAATGTTATAAAGATCCTGACAACTTATGGATGATGAAAATTATTTACTGGGCTTAGTCACATATCCATATTTCGTATTCTTTTTTTGGAAAGCGGTGCGTGACAAAACAATGGCATAAAGCAAGTATCCAATAAAGCAACAAATGCACACAATGCACACTAATGCACTCTTGTTCGGATTCTATACATTCCATACTACATAGGTCCGATGGCAAATTCTTAACGTTCTCCTCATTATAGGGTTAAATCCCACGTCATGCAACCTAACCCAATGACTGTACTCCAACGTGTAATTACGTGTGAGTTGCATCCCCAGGATATTGGACCTTACCGGCATACCCCTAGCCCACACATCGTGGATTTACCGGGTGTATCTTCATCCACGAACCCCAACAAGTCGATCTCCCACAACTACGAACCAGGCCTACCCCTAGTCCACCTTAGTGGATTTACTAGACGTATCCTGTCCATCCCAAACATTCTTAGGAACCGCAAGTTCTTTATCGGCCTTTCTGCGAACAGAATAGACATACCCCTAGCCGACACATGTAGATTTACCGGGCGTATCCTCAATCGTGAACATTCCTAGGGACCGCAGTCCTTTACCGGCCATTTCATCGACCTTACTGGCCTATCCCTAGCCCACACATGTAGATTTACCGGACGTATCCTCTGTCATGTCCCGAACCCCTAGGAACCGCAAGCTCTTTACTGGACATGTTCGTCACTATTTTCAGCCATAACTCCACGTAGTGCCTGTCCTTAAGTTCCAACATAAATAATTGCCACCTAGAGCTAGCTTACCCTACCGGGCTTAAATCAAACACTGAGAATGTTAGCCCACACTGGCTACTTCTCAAAGAGAAAGTTAACCCACACTGACTACTTCTCAAATTTTCACATATCATAACTTGCCAGCACTCTGGGTCTCGCTCAGCCTCTATATTCCAACAATCTCAACATAGAGATCAACTAGGTTACATCTAACCTCTTATAAAAATTTCCATTCATTAAACATCTTCTTCATGTCGGCAGAAATGTCAACAGTGAACACTTCTTCATTTTTTTTCATTTTGTCTTTTTTTTTTAGAAATAGGATGGGGTGGGGTTTATAAAAGGGATTAATTAGTGTGGTCTAAGTAACTACCCACTAAGCCCCTTAACCACCTACTAAGCCTCTTAATTTAATTCAAATCCCTTTTCCTCCTATTCAATTTGGCTGACCGTTAATTGGAGGAGAAAGCACATGCACGTGTATGCTACGTGTGTGCACACAATTAAGAGTTTTTATTTAAATTAAATGCATATGTTATAATGTGTAATATGTATTTAATAGAACTAGTTTAATTTAATTATAATTTGAGTTTTCATACACCAATAAAAATAAACACACACACCTCATAAATTTTATTTTGAAAGAGAACACAACCAACACGTGCACTACAAACACGTGTGTTGCACGTAAAAATAAATATTCAAATACGAAATAGATTTGAGAAACGGATAAATGTTTATAAATGATCAAAATACATACAAAATGTATATTTCATTAATTTTATATATGCAACAATGAAATCAACACGTACATAGAAAACACGTGCATCGCACATATAAATATATTCTAGTCAAAATATGAGAAAAATAAATTTCAAATTATAAAACGAGTTCGAACAAATTATAAAAATAAATAATCGAAATACTTAGAAATATTACACGTAACGATGGAAAATACGTAATCTGTACGTGTATTTAAAGCACATGCAATGCAATACACGTAAAAATACAAAGATTAATATAAATGTTTGAGTTGGCTCAAAATAGGATAAAAATGAATTTTGAGATAACGGGAAACATATAATTAATCGTAAATGCTTGAGCTTGAGAAGCTTCCCTACGGATATTACCCGTAACGGTACAAAATATACGTGCATAACACATGGGGGGCAAAATTGTCATCGCTCAATTTTGCAGGGTGTTACAAATATTTTTCCCTATTAATTGCTACTTATTAATTTTGTTGCTTTATACTTCTCTCATATACTATATACACTCGCTACTTATATTTTTACTTTATTTCAATTTCTATCTTTACATTCGTTGTTACTACATATACTTTCTACTGATTACTATATATATCATATATTTCAAAATACTTACTATACATATTATTTTAAACTTATCTAATTACTACATCTATATATTTTATAATATATGTTTATTATGTCAACTTACTACACTACATATTAAATTTCTCATTCACATTCGCATTTAAGCTTATGCATGTATTTCACTCCTTTTTTCTTCTTACTTTTATAAATTATTTTCATTACTAATAATTTCTACTATTTATGTTTGATATTTATAATCTATACATCTTTTAAATATTACATCGTTGTAATAATCTACTTCATTTCCTACTTTTACTTCTATTTTTATATCACTAATTTCAAAACATAACATCATACTTAATTAAACATTCAATATTCAAGTACATACGGAAGATTACATTATTTCATTCACCATTTTGGTGTAACCTGATGTCGAGAGGGCAAACATGCAACTAGACGTCAATGAAGGCAAACTTGCAAGTAGATGTCGGGAAGGCAAAATCTGCAACCGAATGTTCAGAAGGCAACCTGCAACCGGATTTTATAGAGGCAAATCTGTAACCTGATGTCGAGGAGGCAAGCCTGCAGCTGGAAAACAATGAGGCAAACCCACAACAAAGGAGTTTTTCTACTTCTACTAACCCCCACTTTTATTTCTAATTATATATATATATATATATATATATATATATATATATATATATATATATATATATATATATATATATATATATATAACTTACCAATGGAAATATATATTACTTACCATTGTTCCATTCATTTGTACTAGTTTATACCATTTCATAATGTTTTACAACTTAGTCTATACTACTTCAACTTTATTATTTATAATACAGTTATACTTATATACACCTTTAATTAATTATTTTATTATTTATATTTGCTTATATATCCATCATATATGTGTTATTATTATTTTATTTATTTTTCATTCTATATTATTGGTTACTATTAACTATTTTGCTATCCTAATACTATTATTTTTATACTTTATCATTACATATATTAATACTTTTGTAATTTTATACAATTTCATTTTTATTTATATTTTATTACTAACCATATTCTATTCGTTTGCTACCAGATAATATAACTTTTATACTTTTATTTACTATTTACATTTTATTTCTATACAATTAATATTATATATTATTTCAATAATATATCGTTACTTTTACCACTATTTTATTTTGTTTCTCCAATGCCTATAACTTTCATATTATAGTATTGTTGTTTCGTCATATATTTTTTACGCTTATTTACGTATAAAATATTATATGTGGATTTTCTTGTTATAATTGACACTTTATAGATAATTTGATATATACAAATCACTATTCTATATATTTAATTTTAAATCCTATATATGGTTATTAAATAACTTTTACAAATGAAATTTTTATAATACTATTTTTATGTACATCATTAATTTATACGTATCTTATATTGTTTGTACTTCTTAACAAAATTTTACACTCATATATTTTTTCAGATTTTTATCCAATAGTATTATCTTAAATTACTACTTTCTTTTTATCTCTTAATATATAACTCTAGTTTAGTTTACGATTTTAATCAATCTACTCTTCGCATTTTCGTTTATGTAACTTCTCTTTCCTTTATTTTTATTTTAATTAGCTATTGCTAACTATTTTTTAATTATTATACTCTTCTCAATTATTTATCGGTTATATTTTGATGCTTCTTTATCTTGTTTTATACTACTCATTTCCTTATCATAATACTACTCTTCGTATCGTAGTTAATTTTTAAGATACTTAACCCATTTTACGAATTTAGTCATGAATCACTATTTTTTTGTTTACTTTCTCACTATGTTCTTTACCTACTTTTCTTAGATTATTATTATTTTTTTATTATTTTATTAGTCTGTATTACGTATCTTTCATGAACATCATTATTTTATTTTATTAATCTGTATTTGTCACTGTATAGGTCTTGCATAACGAGGAATTGAATCCTATAACGAGGAGTACGTTAAGGGCTTGCCCTCACACCTATATAATATGGGATGCATAGAATCCAAACAAGTAAGCATTAAGTTGCATTGTGTGCATTTGTTGCATTCTTGGATACTTGTTTTATGCCATTGTTTTATACATTTTGATTTCTGTTTCATGGAATACACTTATACACTTAGATTAGATTTACTTTCTGTTTTTATTTATCTTTTTCATTATTGCCTTTTGTTTTGTGCATCAAGTTTGTGATTGTTAAAGTTGAGGATCGATGTATTATAGCATTGCGTCAGTTACATTCAATTGACGTGCCTGCAATTCTCAAGTTTTGTAGGACTCGGATTAGCAAGCGGCGTGGGCATGAGTTTAGTATCGAGGGATGTTGCAGGATTGAAGATTTTGATTATATAGTTGTATTTTATAGTAAATTTCCACTGTGTGTTGTAAAGTATCACATTGTAATGAAAAAGTATTAAATTTCTTATATTTTTGTATGAAGTTGAAGTAAAGATCCTGGTTATGCTATGAATAACATGTATTTGGAATTTGGGGCATCGGGGCATTACACCTTGGTCTCTCAAACGATCCGAAGGACATACCAAGGCTGCAAATTGGTGTCTGAGTCGCGTGACTACCAACATGTATTGGCCCCTTAATTGAAGCATCACTTGATGAACCGGCCACCCTGCTTTGGGCATCTCCCGGATTCATCGAGGTCCCTTGTGGACGTAAAGACCGTGCGTGGAAAGACCTCCCCTGACTAACTCATTGCGGGAGCAAGAAGTACTCCTAGTCCGAACTCCCTCAAGCAGTTGCCTCAACCGATGGATCTCTATTTCCTGTTCGAAAAGCCTCTCCTTGAGCTGAGCATCCTTGACCCTGATCTTCCAACGAACCATACGAGTGCATGCCAAGTAATTTGGATGATACTCCTCTTAGTGTTTAGGGACAACTTCCTTTAGATGAGCAACCTCCAAACTCTTATTAAGCACTATGTTCTTCAACTCATCCCTCTCGATAGTCACCGCAAGCAAAGACCGACAGACAGATTTAATCTCCAAATCCCTCCCAATGGTTGTCTCCAAAAAAGGGTCTCACCATCATGCAAACGTCACCTCGAGAGGAGGCATCTGCCGCGGACAGTCACCAAGATGACCAGCCTCAATATTAATCGAGGTCAACACCTTTCTTAGATAGCCAAGATTCATGCCCATCTTGAATAGCTTTTCCGTAAGCGAGTAAGCCCCAACTCCGCCACATGCAGCATGGATCAGAGGCGGCTAATCTCATTGTCACGGGGATCATCTCCAACATACGCAACAACCTGCTAATGGGAAAGAGTAGGGGGTCACTACAATGATAGCAATCAAAGCTATAAAATATGAGAAGACTCAAGAGTTCCAATCCAACACATCAAAAGCAGACATCAACTAAAAAGGACATAAGTGTCGAACACTAAAAGAGTTTTCATTCAATTCAAAAAGAGGAAGATACATCAAGAGGTGGCAAGTCTACTATTAGGCGCATACAACAACAACAACAACAAAAACAATGAAAAACTAAGTCAAAACCAAGATAAAGAGTCAGTGATCCACCTCAGCAGACGGAGCTGGGGGAGAAGTCCTGACGACCTACCTCCCCTTCACTCTGCACCCCCTCCAGGGCTCTCCGCCTCCACAATGGCTATCTCCTTTTGCTCCATCTTTTCCTCCTCCTCATCCTCATCCTCCTCCTCCTCCTCCTCCTCCTCTTCCTCCTCCTCATCCCCCGGCACCGGCTCTTCTCCTAGCTGCAAGCCCAGACGGTACCCATTCTCATCAAAGTGGGGGACACGCTCGATGACATCCTCAATAGCTTTGCGGTAGGACTTCTTCATGTTAGCAAATGTATGCTCCTCCACCTCAGCTCTAACACTGGAGGTCACATCCTCCTAAGCCTTGACTGCCTCCTCCTCCTTCCTCTTCAGCTCCGCCTCAAGCTGATCAACTCCCTCGCCAAAAGTCTCTCCCTGGAGCTCGGCCGCCTCTCAAGCCGTCATGGCCTTTGCCTTCTCCAAGTTGGCCTTGTCGATCAATGAACCCCAATGTTTCTTTACCTCTACAACCTACTTGAACAGATTGCTATGATGACAGGTGATCTACAAAAAAGTATGAAGAACTTCAAAACTTAGAAAAATCATACAAGAACTTCAAAAATGAACAAGAGAAGTAAAACAATAATACTCACTAACATGTTGGCCTGAGCCAACTCTAAGGCGGATGAACCGAGTCACTCCGCTGCCATCCTGCCCCTGTCCTTAGGGTCGGGGAGTATAATCGATTTAAGACTTCCGGAGAGAACCGCATCGGCTACAACGGTGAAGGGTGGGCGTTCTCTTAAGCACGGATGTCAAAGTGGTATAGAAGAAGCCTAGGGGGAACCCAGATCTGCTGTAGATCTGGAGGTCGATGAGTTCCTAACCGCCTTTGCACTCCCGGGCCTGGTCACCGTCTGTTTCCTCTTCTTCCCCTCGGGCGCTTTGGAGCTGAGCCTGGTGCGCTTCGCCTTGATCACCGCAAAGTCCATACCCTCAGTATCTGCCAAAATAAAACAAAGGAAGACATTAGAATGAGGAATAAACACAGGGAAGCAAGATACTCAAACACTTAAGCAAATAAAAGCTAAAAGTTGTACTAGGGTCTATCGGGTTCAGACCCCTCTGAAAGAGAACCTCCTCCATGACCTGCCTCCACCTCAGTGGCTCCCTCTCTAGGAGGTCTTCATACAATTTCTTCGGCACAACAGTCTGACGTCTGGATCCCTCACGGCTCCGGACTACGCACTATGAAGAACTTCTTCCAAAACTTGATCAAATTCGGGACCTCCACCAGCTTCACCCATGCGCGAGGAGTGAGGTAGAAGTGAAACTTCGACTTTCTCTTCTGATGAAGCCATAAGAATGCCTTAAGTACTGCTAAGCTCAGCTCGGTGCCCACTTTCCGACACTGTAGGATGAAGGCGTTCACCTGGCTCCACATGTTCGACACAAATTGTATCGAGTTAATCGTATACCACCTCAAGACTTCCTTGATGAAGGGGTGTATCTAGAACCGAAGGCCGGCAACAAGGACATCAAAAGAAAAAAAATGATGTACTCGTTAAGAACCGTCGAGCATACCCTAGCTCCCGGGCAGGGCAGAAGATGCTAAAAGATGAAGATCTGCCTCAGATAGGATATTTGAGATAGGGTCGGTCTCAAACACCTCACGAAACTTGGGCTCCCCATATCGAAAACCATGCTCCACTAGATCCCTAAATCGTCGGGGTACTGACAAATACGGATGAGAACCGTAAGGGGACATGAGTATCTCCTGAACTCGCATGCTCTCCTATCCACATCTACAATTGTCTCCACCTTCATAGAAAACTGCTCCGCTACCCCCTTCCCCTTCTCTCTCCTACTAGGTCGAGGGATAAACACTTCTTCTACAGATCGACTGGATGAGGAGGAAGAGTTATCTGAAAAGACCCTAGAAATCTTATAAATTAATATAAATGACCTAATTTGACCCGTATGGTTGGAAATGTTTGCGGATAAAAGAAAAAAATCGCTGGATATTTTCTATAGAGAGAGAGAGCAGAAAAATGAGAATGAGAGTGGGGTGAGAGTCAGGGGGTTTATATAGGGAGGGGGCTTAGGAAGTCAGATGCCAACCTATGGGCCCCCAAAAGTCGAGAGAGGCCCAGAATCCCCCCACCCAAAAAAAGGAGGGAGGGGCGTAGGAAAGTCATTGACATAGTCAACATTGACGGGTCAACTGATGTCACGTGGCACCACAACGATCGACATGTCAACACCATGTGCGTGCCATGTCACCCCACTCAGCACCACATGGACGACATGTCAGCACCATGTCCTGCCACATCATGCCACGTCAGCTCCACATCAGCCCCTAATGCCCTATCGAATGCACAACATAGGGCAACCCTCATTCCGGGTAACACAGCCAAAAATGCTGATCTGGACCATAAGATCTCCTCAAAATCTACGCTCCTATCAAAGGACAACTGAGATCGCCTCAATATTCTGTCCGGTGCACAACACCAGGTAAGGGGCTTACAACAGGTAGCTTGAGCTGCACCAAGTACCTCTTGCGCCTGATCTGAACTATTTGATCACCTCGACGTGCGAACTCGACCAAGATCAACGATTCAAATCTTGCCACTTAATAAAGGTATGATTTATTTCTTTATTTAATTAATTTTCTGGTTAAATAATTAAAAAACTCCAATAAATAATTTAAATTTTGAATTAATTATTAAAAAAATAAAAAACTTAATTATTAATTAATAAAAATTTAAAATATTTCAAAAATTAATTATAAATTTAGAATAAATAATAAAAATTTGGAAATTAATTATAAAAATTGGGAAATTGATTTTAAAATCCAAAAAGCAATGTAAAAAGTAAGAAAAATTCAGAAAAATCTGGAAAAATTACAAAATTTCTATGAAATTCTAAAAATAATTTTGGGTGCTTTACAAAGTCAGAATAAATCTCGATATAGATTTATACGTCCCTAAAAACTCTTATAAGTTTTGTAAACCATTCTAAATTGGCGAACTACCCCTCGAAGGTGCAGAACTCAGTCATCATGAGTTTTTTTTTTTGGGGGGGGGGGGGGTGGGGGGGAGGGGGGCTTGTGATAGGGGTAAAAATAGAACACAATTGAGACCATTCAAATCGGACACGAATCCTAAAGTTTTCAGGGATAAAATGGTAAAATTCACCAGATACGGGCTCGTAAAAGGAAGTTGGGCATCTTTTAAGCCCAACAACCCAAAGCAGATTTTTCATACTGGGTTGTCATAACAGCCCAACATGAAGGAGTTAATAATTATCTGAAGTGTCATCATAAACTCTTTATCTATAAGAGAGTAACCACTTCTTTCTTTCCATTCATAAAAGAGGGTTTAAAAATCCTATCTCTTTATCAAGAAAAGAGTCCTAACTCTATCTGTACAACTACTTTTATCTCCTTATAAAGAACAAAGTCAACTAACTATATCTCTTTATTAAGAGAATAGTAACTGACTTTATCTCTTCACGTAGAAGTGAATAACTAACATTATCAAAACACTAAAAATTAGAGATAAATAAATATCTTGAAACTGGTCCCCTAGCAACTATGAATACCCCATGACCACTTGAGAAACAAGGTAATCACAAATTTCGCATACAAAATTCTTCATATCTTCTGAGTTTTCTGACTTGGGCATTGGAGGGTCTACAGCCGGAGCCAACCCTAGTGTTTCAGATTGTTTTGCAGGTCAATCGGAGCGATCAGAACTGTTCAAATCAGATCTAAGATTTCACACGAGTCAGATTTCAGAATCAAGATCAGTTTGGGGCAATCAATATCGGCAAAAAATAAAGGTCAAATATTTTATTGTTTCCATAATGAATTCACACTATCTGTTTGTTCCTACACAGAAAACAACAGTAATAGCTAGTGTCGCAGACTAGTCCCTTTTGTTGTAGCAACGCGTTGCTCTCCACCAACCGTCTTTAGTTGCTTGCTTCTGCTACCAGTTTGTTACTATTACTTTACTGATTCCCCTTTCAGATATCTTGCATTTTCAACTTTTCTAATCTATCTAAGCCGATGGATATTCGAACCTGTGGGGATCACAGTACTCCTGCGAAATTATTTTGCTCTCTCTGGTTTACAATATGATGTGTGGTAGTCATGGTAACCTTTTCATTCAAAACAAATAAAGCTTATCATTCCAATAATAAAAAAATCAGAGTTTGGTCGCGTGTGAATAATTTGAGAATGCATATCCAATGACCAAGGGTTGTCATTACTTATGCTACAAAATTTTTGTAACCCCTGTTTTCCATTTTCTATATTTTGAATGTATTTTCTTTTTCCTTGTATTTGATTCTTCTTATATCTCTTTTGGACCGTATATTGGATTTTTTTTTTTATCTTCAATATATTCATGGTATCTTTGGTTTTATCTTCTTGTATTTGTTTGTCTATCTTTTGTTTCATTTCTTTGATTGGGCCATTATCATTGTTCTCCATTATTGTTTTTTTTGCCCTATTTTATTTTTTTGGTTCATGTCCTATTATATTTTTTTCTTTTTTTTCTTTTCTTTTTTCTGTGCTCTTGTTGTTCTCATTTCCTATTATTTACCCTTGAGCTTGAACCCAAATCCTATTTTAGCTCTAATACCCATTCAAACCATATCCATTTATATTTAACCCATTAACCTATTCACTAAACTACCCTATACCCATTTATTTCCCCTGTACACCCGAAACCCACACCCGCACTCCCATCCGACCCGTTAACACCCCACACCTGTGCCGCCTCCCTCCCTACTTCTTTAACCCTAAAATTTTACATATATATATATCTCGACCCATGCAGCCGCTCCCCCATCCTCCTACCGCCGCTCCTAAACCCTAGCTTCCCATCCTCTCTCTTTCTCCCCGTGAGCAACTCCCGAACCCATCATTTCCGATCCCCTAGCCATTTTCGTCATCCTCCCGACCTCTTCACCCCGTGCTCTCTCTCGTCCTCTCTTCCGATAGGCCTGCAACACCAGCACCCGGTGCTGCCCTCTCCTTCCGTCAGCCGGCACAGCCACACTGCGTCTCCCTCTTGCTCCTCCCCGATGCCAGTGCTAAACTCCCTGACCATCTCCCTGTCGCGATGCAAACTCGACAGCAACAGTAACAACGAGCGGCAAGCTTGCTGTCGTCGCCATTCTTCCATCACCGGGGCTTGCTGTAGCGCCCCGAATTTCTAATAAGATATCTTAGAAAATACGTGGCACTATCCCAGCAATCCACTTCAATATAATATTAAACACAACCAACACCACTAAATTTTTCAACTTTTATTACAACAAACTTTTACACAGCACAGCGGAATTCAAAAAAAACATCTCAACCAAATATTTTCTATCATTTACAACTCAAATGATCTCAAAACTGCTTTTACAAATTTACACAAAACTCTTATAAATCAATTCATCTCAAAAACCAACTCAAGCATCCAAGCTCCAACTCTAAGCAACAACCTGCAACATATGAGGCTAGAGATGATCCCTAACCCCCAAAACTAAAGGGATTAGCCATAAATGGTGTGAGTGACATAAAATCAAACAAACAACATAAATGAACATTAAGCAAGGATTCATAAGTAACATATAGTGAACCAAAATACATAAAGTACATAAAGTATGAGATAGCAGGAAATGTAACAACAAGTGATACTAAACCAAGTGTCAAGTGTAGAAAACCGGAAAACCACACGCATAAAACTAAGTCAAGAAAACACAAATTCTATATGTGGACTCTCTAATGCGTACTTGTCGAAGTCTATGCATCCCACTCTACATAGGTTCGGTGCAAGCCCTTAACGTCTCCACTTCATAGGGTTCAATCCCCCGCTATGCAACTAATCCTATCACGATGACTACTACGAGATAAAGATAAACTGTGAGAATTAGCCCATACTTGATAATTCCGGAGATAGATCCCACATCTCAGGTAATTTTCCTGGATAATTCCGGAGATAATCCCACATCTAAACATTGACACATCATCACATGAATACCCCATGTGCGTCGCCTCGACTTTGATAATTCCGGAGATCAATCCCACATCTCAAGTAACTACCTGGATAATTCCGGAGAAATATCTCACATCGCAGGTAATTTACCTGGATAATTCCGGAGATAAATCCCATACCGCAAGTAAGTCACTTGGATAATTCCGGAGATTAAATCCCACATCTAAAGCCATACTGAGGTGCATAACTCATGTTCCCGTTCGTCACATCACCACTAGTGCCTGTCCTTATTATTTTTGGGTTACTTAATTACTCAACGAATCTCCTAGAGTGGTGTACCCCACCGGCCTAAACTCAAAACTGAATAACTGAAATGCCTCAACGGGCCTCAACAAAATAACTCAATACCGGTATACTAGGGTCACGCCCCTCTAGAGACTCAAACTCAAATGTCTAAATCAAATTTCCACTAAACAAGTGGCTCAACTGGATATCTTAAATCAAATGGCTTAACTGAATTTCTTAATATCAATTGCTAAACTGAAGATCAAGTACAGACTGAATTATCTGAAAACCAGTCATTCGAGATAACACTCAAGTTTACAAAGATCCGTCAGTACCAGTCGACTTATACTGTGGTAAGTCGACTGTCTAGAGGACAATTATCCAAAATTTTAAAAAAATAAACTAAGTCATAGCAGTCGACTTAAAAGAGAATCGGTCGACTTACCCGAGGTAAATTCCGAAGATTTTTACAAAAATATTCTAAGTACCAACAGTCGACTTAAAGAGGTCATAGGTCGACTGTTCAGAAGGGACTGCAATAACTTTACAAAATAATTTTCTCAGTAAACCAGTCGACTGACAATAGTCTAAGTCGACTGTCCAGAATGAGTTTTCAAAAGACTGAAGGTACAGCAGTAGGGTCATACCAGTCGACTGAACAGTAGACCAGTTGACTGTCGGCCTACAGTTTTTCATAATTTAGATCTGATTACAAAATCAAACTGGAGTTTTCTAAAGATTCTTTGTTCATGAAATAATTTGTATTCAGGAAAAAATAACAAATCTCAACAATTCCTCATTATGGATACATTACTCAAAACATCAAATATGTCAAAACTCAAGTTCTCATATTCTAAATTACTAATTCTCCCATTAGGGTTTCTCAAAACTGAAATTTCTTTCACAACTCTCAATCAAATCTGAAGTACAAATATAAGATCCAGATGCTCATCATCCGATCATAACCATACTCAAATCTTAACATGCTTTCTAACAATACGATTTTATAAACCAAGATCTACAGTCATTCATAGATTTCACATACATGGTACAAACAACAACATTTGCATCGTTCTCATGCAAAATACTAAATAACATACATGCCAAACCAACAACATAACAATCGATCACATTAATCAAACCACAATACAAGATTCATGTCATTCTCAACATCAAAACAAACAACAAACAAATTTTACATCACTCACCTTTATCAAAACAACAAAACAATTTTACATCACTCACCTTGAATTGAGAAGATCCAACGAAAAAGTCAGAAATGACAGCTGGAAAAATCTATTTAAACAATCCGGAAATAGGTTTTAGGGTTTTACAACAATTTTGCAAGATAATCCCTTCAAAATACAACTTTATACATATAGGTCTAGTCTTGGAAATTCAATAAAATTCATTTAAATTTGGATTTAAAAGTAAAATATAATTCTAAATCTCAACCAATACTGTTCAAAACGTCCAGAATATACATTTTTACATTTTAATCCCTAAAAATGTCAAATTTGCAAAAAGGTCCTTCTTTTCTCAAAATTTGCAAATAGTTCCAATTAATTTCAGAAAAATCTGGAAAAATACTAAATAAATCCCAAATATTAAATAATGATTTTTCATGAAGAAAACTTAACTTTTCAAACTTCTCAAAAGGTATTTGCACGTGTTTTTCACGTGTAAAAAGATAAATTTTTCTGAAAATATTTATTAATTCCTCAAAAAATTCATTTAAATTCATTTTCAAATATTTAAAATAATATTTGAAAATACGGAGTTCTACATCACTCCCTCCTTAGAAGAGTTCTATCCTCAGAACTACTACTAATGAGTCCAAACCACATACCCACAAAGGAAACAATATCTCATAAATAGAATATAGTCCAAACAACTGCATATGACAACACAATCAAAAAAAAGGAATATAACTTAACTCAATCAATGGTACAATCATTCAATAGGATCACAATCACATAAAAGGAATACACTCATACAAAAAGCTCAGGGAAATCCTTCTGCATGCGATCCTCTGGCTCCCAAGTAGCCTCCTCGAACTGTTGATTCCTCCACGACACCTTGACCATAGGTATCACCTTGTTCCTAAGAACTTTTTCTCTACGGTCAACGATCTCAACAGGATGTTCCTTGTAACTCAAGTTCACCTGTAATCCTTCAGGAACCTCTACCAACTGATGATTCTGATCTGGCACATACTTCTTCAACAATGACACATGGAATACATCATGCACTTGTGCCAACTCCTCTGGAAGCTTCAATCTATATGCTGTCTTGCCAATCCGCTCCATGATCCTGTATGGCCCAATATACCTTGGTGCCAACTTGCCTCCCTTGCCAAACCTGATCACTCCTTTGGTCAGAGACACCTTGAGAAAAACTGCATCCCCAACTTCAAACTCCAAGTCTCTTCGTCGAGTATCAGCATAACTCTTCTGCCGACTCTGAGCTTCAACCAATCTCTTGCGAATCAGCTCAATCTGCTCTGATGTCTGTTGTACGATCTCGGGACCATACATCTGCCTCTCGCCAACCTCATACCAACAAACAGGTGTCCTGCACCTCCGCCCATACAAAGCCTCATACGGTGTCATCCCGATACTCGCATGGTAACTGTTGTTATAAGCAAACTCAACCAATGCCAAGTATCTCTCCCAACTACCATCGAAATCCATAACACAAGCCCTCAACATGTCTTCCAGCACTCGATTCACCCTCTCCGTTTAACCATCGGTCTGTGGATGAAAAGCCGTACTGAAATCAGTTCTGGTGCCTAAAGCTGCTTGTAGGCTCTTCCAAAACCTTGAAGTGAACCTTGCATATCTGTCAGAAATAATCGACACAGGAACTCCATGAAGTCTCACAATTTCACCAATGTACAACTCAGCCAATTTCTCCATCGACCAAGTAATCTTCATGGCTAGAAAGTGTGCCGACTTAGTCAAACGGTCCACAACAACCCAAATCGAGTCATTGCCCTTCGAACTCCTCGGCAAACCCGTGATGAAATCCATACTGATATTCTCCCATTTCCACTCCGGAATGGGCAACGGCTGTAACAAACCTCCAGGTCTCTGATTTTCTGCTTTGATCTGCTGACAAGTCAGACACCTTACCACGAAATCTGCCACATCCCTTTTCATACCAGACCACCAAAAATGCTGTTTGATATCCTTGTACATCTTCATGCCTCCTGGATGAACTGACAACAAGGTATTGTATGCTTCTTGCAAGCTACTATCTCTCAAATCTGCATTATCTGGAACACACAACCTCTCACCCAACCAAAGAATTCCATCTTGGACATGAAACTCTGATAGCTTGCCCTCTGAAACCTGTTGCAACATCTTCTGAATCTCTGAGTCTGATCTCTGACCTTCCACAATCCTCTCTCTCAAGGACGGCTGCAGCCTCAACTGAGCCAAAGATGCCCCTAAACCTTGCAGCACCACCTCGATACCTGCCTGATCGATCTCTGCTGCCAACTCACTTTAAGTAGTGATCAAACTTGATAAACTACTCTTCCTGCTAAGTCCATCAGTCACCACATTCGCCTTGTCCGAATGATACTTGATCTCGGGACGAATGTCTTCCAAAACTTCTAACCACCTTCTCTGCCGAAGATTAAGATCCTTCTGCTGATAAATGTACTTCAGGCTCTTGTGGTCAGTGTACATGTTAACCTTCTCACCATAAACATAATGCCTCCATTGCTTCAAGGCATAAATGATAGCTGCTAGCTCCAAATCATGCGTCGGATAATTCTTCTCATGCGGACGCAATTGCCTGGAACCATAAGCAATAACCCTGCCTTCTTGCATCAAGACACAACCCAAACCTCTGAGAGACGCATCACTGTAGATATCATAATCCTTTCCAGCTTGTGGCAAAGCTAAGATAAGTGCAGTAGTCAACCTTTCCTTTAACTCAAGAAAACTCTCCTCACACTTATCAGTCCATACAAATGCCACATTCTTCCAGGTCAAACCTGTTAAAGGAACTACAATCTGAGAATAACCCTGGATGAATCTCCTGTAGTAACCAGCCAAACCCAAGAAACTCCTGACTTCCTTTACAGACGTTGGCCTGGGCCAATCCTTCACTGCTTCAACTTTCTGAGGATCAATGGCTACTCCCTCCTTAGAAAGGATATGACCAAGGAAAGCTACCTCAGACTTCCAAAACTCACACTTCGACCATTTGGCATACAAGCTATGCTCCTACAATTTCTGTAATACCGCTGTCAAGTGCGTAGAATGCTCCTCCTCCGACTTCAAATACACCAAAATATCGTCGATGAAAACCACCACGAAGGAGTCAATAAATGGCCTCAAAACCCAATTCATCATATCCATGAACACTGCTGGCGCATTCGTCAACCCGAATGGCATTACCAAAAACTCATAGAGTCCATGACGAGTCCTGAAAGCTGTCTTACTCACATCTTCCTCCTTGACTCGAACCTGATGATACCCCGATCTCAAATCAATCTTCGAAAACACCGCTGCTCCTCGAAGCCTGTCGAACAAATCATCAATCCGCGGTAGTGGATACTTGTTCTGAATAGTCACCCTATTCAACTCCCGGTAGTCAATGCACATCCTCATTAACCCATCCTTCTTCTTGACCAACAACACTGGCGCTCCCCACGGAGAAGAACTCGGCCTAATAAGCCCTTTGCTCAATAGCTCCTCAATCTACTTCTTCACTTCATCTTGCTCTACAGGTGCCATTCTGTACGGAGCCTTGGAAATTGGCACACTCCCTGGCTGAACATTGATGCAAAACTCCACATCTCTCTGCGGCAGTAATCCTGGAAAATCATCCAAGAACACCTTAGGAAAATCTCTGACAACCGGAATGCCCTTGACTTCATCTGAAATAACCATCTTGGATACCATTGCAGCCACCTTCGGAATCTTCTTCTTCCCTTGGAAAGTCACTGCGGGTCCACTTGGTGCTTTCACCAACACCTCTTTCTACTTGCATTCAATTGTGGCATCATATATTGCCATCCAATCAATGCCCACGATGACATCCACACCCAAGACTTGTAGCTCGATCAAATCAATGCCGAACAACCTCCCACCAATCTCGATATCACAGCCCTCGTAATATCGATCCGCAATCAACTCTTCACCTGACGGCGTTGCCACCGACAAAACCCTGCCTGGAAACAACTTAGATTCCACACCTAAGATCCTTGCAAAATTTGGCGATACAAAAGTATGCGACGAACCAGTATCAAATAAAACCTTTGCCTTTATTTCATTAATTAAAACAACTCCTGTTACAATAAGAATGATACTCAATCTTAAATTGTTCTCAAATAAAGGTTTTACTTATTACATTGATTTAAAATAAAAATCAAAATTCTTGCATACCCTGTATTACATCTTCCGAGTTACTCGCGTCCTCCTCGGTTAATGCAAATACTCGCCCTTGCCTCTGAAATTTGCTTCCACCTGAACCATCCTTCCTCAATTATGGACAATGGGGCTTAGAATGTCCTGCCTGCCCACACTGGGAACAAATATGCTTGGCCAACTTCGGACACGCTGACCTGTTATGTCCTGCCTCCTTGCAGTAATAACAAGTCACTCCCTGAGTTGCAGGTGCCTTCTGCACCGGATCACTGAACTTGATCTGCTTCGCGGGGAATCCCTTCCCACTCTGACCTGATGCTGGCCTCTTGTTCCGGTTCCACGTATCTTGCCTCTTCTGAAACTGGTCCATGTCCTCCTCAGTCATGGCTGCTCTCCTGACCAGCTTGTCGAACCTTCTGATACCCAACGGGATCATCCTCGACCTCAAGTTTGGCCTCAAGCCCTGCTCAAACTTCTTGGCCTTCTTCGCCTCGTCAACGACCAACTTTGGTGCATACCTTGAAAGCTGAGCAAACTTGGCCTCATACTCCCGCACGGTCATGCTGCCCTGCTAAAGGTTCAAGAACTCGGTCGCCTTCTTCTCCTGAACATCTAGGGGAAAGAAGCGATCCCTAAATTCCTCCAGAAAAGCTTCCCAAGTCAACTGCTGATCTCCCAAAGTCCTCTTCAGCGACTCCCACCAGACACCAGCGTCCTTTTCTAGCTGCATTGTAGCCAACTTCACCTTGCTGGCTGCCGAAGTCTCCGATACCTCGAAGATCGTCTCCATCTTCCTAATCCAATCATCAGCTGCGGTTGGATCAGATTGCCCCTCAAAGACTGGCAGCCTCATTGTAATACCCTGATTTTTCAATAAATGAAAAATTATTTATTTTGCACGTGTTGTGCACGTGCAATATTTTGTTTGAATTATTTTATCATAATGTGTATAATTATTTAATATGTATTTCTCAAATTATTTTAGTACAAAAGCCTTTCTTTAAAAGCCTTCTTTGATTTAATTAAAAAGCCTTTCTTAAAAAGCCCAAAAGCATTTTTATTTTAATTATTTTTATAAAATTATTTTGGCCCAAAAAGAAAGCCCATGAATTAAGTTATTTTTAATTAAACTTGTCATGTAGAAGACTTTTTTTAACAAATGTATTTTTATACAATTTTAGAATGTACAAATTTGGCCTAGTTGCATGCACGTGCACTATACGTACATGTGCAATGCACACTCACTATTCTTGGCCGGGTAGCATTCTTTTGGAGGGAAATTGAATTTTTGGTGTGGAGAACATGGTGGTAGTTTCAAGGAGGTGGGTAGTTTTCCTAACTCCTACTTTGATCTAAACCCTTCATCCAACAACCACCAAGATGATCTTAGCCCTCCATTCCCCTCATTTTTTAGTATAAATACCCCCCTTCTCATGGCTAATTTTTCACATGCAAAGTATAATTTCTAAAGCTATAGTAATATAATTGTGAGAGTTATAAAAGATAAGAGAGTGTGTGGTTCTTTTGGTTGCTTGGAGCTTTCGGCCAAGGAGGGTAGCATTCGGCTTGGGAAGCATTCGGCTTGGGAAGCATTCGGCTAGGATTTGGGAGCTTGGAGTGGTGCACTCTTTTGGCTAGGAGGAGGTGTTCTCATCTACTAGGACTTGTTGCTTTTTGTGTTTCTCTCCATTAAGGTGGGTAAAACATTTCATGTTTCTAATATAGGATTCATGCTAGTTATATTGTCAACACTATACATGGAAAATACTAATAAGAGTCCACTCTAATTAAAAAGTTAGTATGTGAATGGTTTAGAATGATGTGATTAATTGTGTATGTGAAATGCTAGCGTGAAATTAAACTATATGAAGCACTTTCTATGATTGTTAGTTTAATTGAATAATGATGCAATGTGATTAGTATGATGTGTGAAAATCTTCATTAATTGCTTGAAAATTGTGTGGTTGAAACATGACAATTGATTGAGATATTGACACTATGAAATTTGAATAGAAAAGTATATTGAATGCTTGAGTTATGAAGTGGCATAAATGAACCAAAGAATTGCTTGTTGTCATCAAATTAGAAATGTACCAAACTTAGTAATTGTTGAGTTTCACCTATTCATGTGTTATATGAATTCTTGTGCTCATATGAGTATGGGAAAATTCAAATTTGTATGTGTTATAGATTAATAAACAGTAAATTATTATGGAAAATTTTGGGAATAAAAGAGAGATTAGAAGATCAATTGATTTCTTTTTTCCAATGTCGAAAATAAAAGATATGATAGTTTTAATAAACAAATTATTAGTTTGGATGGAAAAATTATGTTTTTAGTACAAAAATTTATTTTATACTTGCTGTTTTGAAGATTAAATAAAGATGATTAAATCTGGAATTTTTCAGTGGTTTGTATAAAGGCAATATGAACCAAATAGATTTGAACGTCGAGTTGTTTTCTAAAACAGTGCGAATATGAAACTAATAGGTTTTAACCCAATACTGTGACAACCTGAGCCAGTGGCTCAGGCGGTCTGTGACTGCGCTCGGTTTCCCTGAGCGGTGCGGTTCGAAACCCGGCCTCACCATCTTTTTCTTAACTGTGTATATAAGTTTAGATGACTGCGAACCGAAAGCACTTATACCTATTTCGCTCTCTTCTAATCGCTAGCACACGATTGGCCTATTGGCGGGTGCTCTGGCCTTCTTCTCTATCGTGCTGGGTTCGAATCCTTCCCTTAGCACTTTATAAAAAATATTTTTTTTGTGAGTTTGTGATGTCCAAAAAATGTGAGAAAAATATGGTAATTTTCATAAAAATACAAGGAATTTTATGGGATTGAGTTGGGTATTATTTGAAGAAAATATAATGTAGTTTGTGAACAAATAGTATATGGTTCTAAGACACATACTTATGGAAATTTTCAGTTTATAAAGATATATTGAAATGGATTTATTAGAAAGTAATTGACAAAGAATTTTGTGGTGTGACATGATATTATCAATTTTCACTTGAGGATATTGTGCAAAATGTGAAGTACGAGTGTTTAATTATAAAGTGCATGAGTGCATTGTATGATATTGGAATTTAGAAATCATGTTGATGAAATTGTTGGCCATGAATATGAATTTTTATGAGTTATAAGTATTCACTATGGACTTGTGAACAAAGAGCAATCATGAATAAGAAAGAATATGAAATTGTGACATGGAAGTGGTTATGACTTAAAGATTGTGAAATGAAATTTGAAATAGAGTAGCTAAGTCTCCCCGGCATTGAGAAACAAGAATCGAATTGAAATTAGACCAAGGTTGGTCATGTTGAAACAAATGAATAAGTCCGGTTGATGGAGAGGCTAACTCTAGTGATTATTTTGTTCATGATTCTTTAAATAAAACTAAGGACTAGTACATAGTGGAGATGTGATGAAAGTAGAAGAAAAACATGAGTATGAGGGCCAACGGATAGCGGTGTGAGAGCGATTCACAGGTTGCCTGCTTGATGCGTCAAGACAGTGCGTGGGCGCTACTCCGGAATTATCGTCCCGGTGGCGACGCTCGTGGGATGTTCGAGTGGCTATGGGTGGTGCCATTGTTCCATGGCGGAGGCTGAATTGTCCATAGGTTGCCTGCTCGATGCGTCGTGACAGTGCGTGGGATTCCCCTCCAGGCTGCCTGGGCATGGGCTCATAGATCATAGGACATCTAAGACACTACCGTAGTTACAGTAGTAGTTAAGGCATAACGGGGGATTGAACCCTATCAAGGTGAAGAACGAATAAGGGCTTGCCCTCGGACCTATGTAGTATGGGATGCATAGAATCCGAACAAGTGTGCATTAGTGTCATATAACATAATTAACTGCATTAAGGACTAAGTGCACAATCACAACACGACATCAATAGGGTAGTCCCTTTAGTTTGAATGTGACAAGTTTGTGTTTGCTAAATATGAAATGTTAAGTTATACTATTTCCGGCAAAGCGAGGACGGCCGTGTATAATGTTCGTCGGTTGAATAAACTGACGTACCCACAGTCTTATATGCAGGTAAATATCATGTTAAAGATTAAAGAGGATGGATGCTTAAAGATTACATTATGCTGTTGTATTTATATCAAATCATTGTATTTTACTTCCGCTGTGCAAAAGAAAGATGTAATTATGATGTAAACTCTGATGTATGATGAAAAGTTTTAATTTCCCTGTAAAAGTGTACTAAGAAAGTGAAAAGATCCTGTAGAACATCTCGAATTCAGTGTATTTAGGATTCGGGGCGTTACACTCATCCTCTTAAAGGATTCAATCTGCTTGATAGGGTCGGTGTTAACCAATCCCTGTCCAGCTCCATGATTCGGCTGCGGATTCTGCTGCTGATTCTGAGCTTGCGCCAAATTAAATGCCATCAGTGCATTCAGAGTCTGATACACCTTGGCGAATTCAGCTTCAAGGTCAATTCCCGTTCCTCGAGAACTACCAGATCCATCCTCATTATTGCCACCATTCCTGGGCCTGGGTGCAACCATTCTGAATACTGTAAAACAAGGGAAAAGTTAGAGCATCACACATAATTCAAACTCACATCAATATCCTTTGGCAAAACCTCAATTGTATCCCAAAGATAAAACATCATGTTTCAGTTCTATGTGATACTCACTCTTTAATGTCCACACCTAGGTTATTTTTATGCAATGTTTAGTATTACTATTGAAGCATGCTCTGATACCAACTTCTGTAGTGCCACGTATTTTCTAAGATATCTTATTAGAAATTCGGGACGCTAACGCCCGCCCCAATACTCAGACAATTTTAATATTTTTAAAAGACAAATTAGATACTATGTAGTACAACTGCCCACCACAGGCTGCCTCTCAAAAGGTTGTTAACCAATTAGGTGACTCTTGATCATTGGCTAATTATATTTATACTCAAACTATTTTTGTATATTTCCCATGTGGGACTAAATTTCTCAAATCCTTCTCAAATCCGTCTCAAATATGCAGTACCAGTCGACTGTACGATCGACCAGTCGACTGTTCGCTGCCAAATTGGGGTATTACATACACCCTCCCTTAGAAATCAGCGTCCTCGCTGAGTACAGGGCACACATCTAGTGTAGGATCGCCCTTTTCTAGCCGATGTAGTATAGTCGATCCCGGAGATCAATCACTCTCAACACCGCAGATCGGATACCCGGCTATCAATCACTACCTGTGACTCTCAATACCGCAGAATATACCCGATCCCGGAGATCAATGACTCTCAGCACCGCAGATCATCCTGACCTCTACTACACCCGGAGTCGAAAGTCGACTCTGATACCATTTGTAACGCCCCGCCCCAATACTCAGAAAATTTTAATATTTTTAGAAGACAAATTAGATACTATGCAGTACAACTGCCCACCACAGGCTGCCTCTCAAAAGGTGGTTAACCAATTAGGTGACTTTTGATCATTGGCTAATTATATTTATACTCAAACTATTTTTGTATATTTCCCATGTGGGACTAAATTTCTCAAATCCTTCTCAAATCCGTCTCAAATATGCAGTACCGGTCGACTGTACGATCGACCAGTCGACTGTTCGTTGCTAAACTGGGGTATTACACTTGCCGTGGTTGAGTTCTTATGTACGGGTGTTGTCTTTGGGTGTGCGTGGGTGCTTGTAGTTCGTGTGTTCGTTCATCGTTCGTTGAGTTCGTTTCCCGAGAATCCGTTCCTATTATTCTTGCTTGGTGTCGTTTTCGTCGTCAGGTATAAGGCAAGTAACTTGTATTCTTTTCTTTGTGTAATACAAGTACTAAATACCGCTTATAGTGTAGTTGGGTTCTAGAGACAATTTGTGTGTGAAACCCCTTGTTGATATTGTCTCTATAGTGATGATTTGACCATAGTTGCCTCACAATATACATGACATGAAATAACCTAGGGTTGACCACTTCTTGTTGTATATATGCATGTTGTTCATATGATATCATGGGCTCGCTCATATTATTTGTAGTAGACGTGTTATGGACTTGTGTAATACCCTATACCATGTTGCTTAGACATCTTGTACACCATATATCGTGTTTGGTTGTGTTTTGGAGGAGTTTCGTATAAACTAGTGGATTTTGTGCATATGAGATATTTTTCAGTTTTGCTGGTTTTCTCGTTTGATCCATATTTTAGACCTATTAAGGTCAGTATTTGAAAATATTTTGTGAACATGATTTGTAGAGAATTCTGTATATTCTCCAACCCTTTTGACGGATCTTCATTTCTGGTGGCATGGTATGAAGAGAGTTGTGGCTCGTTTTATTTCTCAGTACTTGATATACCAGCAGTTTAAAGCAGAGCATCAGAGAACCGCTGTACTTTTTCAACCGCTTCCTATTCCAGAGTGGAAGTGGGAACATATCACTATGGATTTTGTGACCGCTTTACCGAGGAGTCCTAAGGGTCAAATGCCAATTGGGTGATTGTCGACCATTTGACGAAGAGTGCTCACTTCATTCCCTTCTGTGTCGGACAGTCTACTGAGAGCCTAGCTGAGAGGTACATGCAAGTGATTGTCAGACTTTATGGGGTTCAAGTTAGTATTGTGTCTGACAGGGATACGAGATTCAGATCTCAGTTTTAGGAGAGTCTTCAGAACAACTTGGAGAGTAAATTAAAGTACAGTACAACTTTTCATTCCCGAACTGATGGACAGTCAGAAAGGACCATCCAAATTCTTGAGGACATGTTGCGGTCCTGTATGCTTCAGTTCGGTGGATCATGGGAGGACCATTTACATCTCGTAGAGTTTTCGTGCAATAACAGCTTTCAAGCCAATATTAAAGTTGCACCGTTTGAGACACTCTATGGGCAGAAGTGCAGATCACCAGTGTGCTGGGATGACATTGGTGAGAGAAAGTTGTTGGGTCCGGAGTTGATCACTAGGATAGTTGATGCGGTGGTTCAGATCAGGAAGCATTTGCAGGCAGCTCAGGATAGGCAGAGGCGATAGGCTGATGTCCATCGTAAAGCTTTGCAGTTTAAGGTTGGTGACCATGTTTTCCTAAAGGTATCGCCTTGGCAGGGTGTCATTCGGTTTGGTGGTGGGGGCAAGCTCAGCCCTAGGTTTACTGGACCGTTTGATATTGTGGAGCGAGTAGGCAAGGTGGCCTATCGACTTGCATTCTGCCAGCTTTATCAGGAGTGCACGATATTTTCCATGTCTCATAACCCAGGAGATATATCCGAGATGAAAGCCACGTGATCGACTATTCTGAGATGACCATTCGGCTGGATTTGACTTGTGAGATTTTGCTAGTTACGATTGTAGATCGGCGAGAGAAAGTGCTTAAGAACAAGGTCATCAAGTTGGTTCGTGTTTCTTGGAATCCTCACTCGCCCGGTGAGTCGACTTGGGAGCAAGAGGAGATTCAGCAGAAGTTTTCTCATTTGTTTGAGTAGTTTTTGTTTTGCTCTTTTTGTTTGTTTTGGGGTTACCCTATGTATCTTCTTGTTTGAATATCGAGGATGAAATTTTTCTTGTTAGGTGGGTAGAATTTGTAACCCCTGTTTTCCATTTTCTTTATTTTGAACGTATTTTCTTTTTCAGTGTATTTGATTCTTCTTGAATCTCTTTTGGACCGTATATTGGATTTTTTTTATCTTCAATATATTCATGGTATCTTTGGTTTTATCTTCTTGTATCTGTTTGTCTATCTTTTGTTTCATTTCTTTGATCGGGCCATTGTCTTTGTTCTCCATTATTGTTTTTTCCCCTTATTTTATTTTTTTGGTTCATGTCCTATTATATATATATATATATATATATATATATATATATATATATATATATATATATATATATATATATATATATTGTGTGTGCTCTTGTTGTTCTCATTTCCTATTCTTTACCCTTGAGCTTGAACCTAAATCCTATTTTTGCTCTAATAGCCATTCAAACCATATCCATTTATATTTAACCCAATAACCTATTCACTCAACTACCCCATACCCATTTGTTTCCCCTGTACACCCGAAACCCACACCCGCACTCCCATACGACCCGTTAACACCCCACACCTATGCCGCCTCCCTCCCTACTTCTCTAACCTTAAAATTTTACCCATATATATTTCTCGACCCATGCAGCCGCTCCCTCATCCTCCTACCACTGCCCCTAAACCCTAGCTTCTCGTCTCTCTCTCTTTCCCCATGAGCATCTCCCAAACCCATCGTTTCACATCCCCTAGCCATTGCCGTCATCCTCCAGACCTCTTCACCCCGTGCTTTCTCTCTCGTACTCTCTTCCGATCTCCTGCAGCACCAGCACCCAGTGCTGTCCTCTCCTTTCGTCAGCTGGCACAACTACACTGCGTCTCCCTCCTGCTCTTCCCCGATGCCAGTGCCGCACTCACCGACCATCTCCCTGTCGCGATGAAAACTCGACACCAACAGCAACAGCGAGCAGCAAGCTTGCTGTCGTCACCGTTCTCCCATCGCCGTGCTTTCATCGGGGCTTGCCGTGGTTGAGTTCTTTTGTACGGGTGTTGTCTTTGGGTGTGCGTGTGATCTCGGGTGCTCAAAGTTCGTGTGTTCGTTTATCGTTCGTTGAGTTCGTTGCCCGGGAATCCGTTCCAAATATTCTTGCTTGGTTTCGTTTTCGTCGTCGAGTGTTAGGCAAGTAACTTGTATTCTTTTCTTTGTGTAATATAAGTACTAAATACTGCATGTAGTGTAGTTGGGTTCTAGAGACAATTTTTGTATGAAACCCCTTGTTGATATTGTCTCTATAGTGATAATTTAACCATAGTTGCCTCACGACATACACATGACATGAAATAACCTAGGGTTGACCACTTCTTATTGTATATATGCGTGTTGTTCATATGATATCATGTGCTCATTCGTGTTATTTGTAGTAGACGTGTTATAGACTTGTGTAATACCCTATACCATGTTGCTTGGACATCTTGTACACCATATTTCGTGTTTTGTTGTGTTTTGGAGGAGTTTAGTATGAACTAGTGGATTTTGTGCATATGAGATATTTTTCAGTTTTGCTGGTTTTCTCGTTTGATCCGTATTTTGGACCCTATTAAGGTCAGTATTTGAAAATATTTTGTGAACATGATTTGTAGAGAATTCTGTCTATTTTCCAACCTTTTTGACGGATCTCAGTTTTGATTTACGAGTTGTGAGTTATGTCTATTTTACTACAGTAGTGTCGAAAGATTTCAGATTTTGTTTTCTATGAATTCTGAAGAGTAATCTATTTTTATCATGATATTAAAAATATTATTTTGATCCAATATTTTGCACAGTACAACTAGACCTAATTGGGATTAATCCTGAATTTTTGTGGATTTATTTGATGAGTTTTACAAACCGTTCTATGTTTCCAAACAACTACTATACTAGCAGAATTTTCTTGCTGTTCAGTAAAGAACCTGATTTTCGACCTAATTCTACTTGCTGTTTGTGAAATATTTGTGAATATAAAAGTTATCTTACTGCATCTATTTTATTATCCTTTTGGCGGATTTGGATTTTGATTTATGGTTTGCGAGATATTGCTGTTTTCGTACTGCAGTGTTTGTGATTTAAGATTTACAAAACTGTTGTGTCTTGCTGTTTTCTGATATTACTTGACCACTCTATTTTTATTGAAAAATTATGAAACTTGATTTTATGTTACTATACATATAGGGGCATACCCCATATTTTTTGTGGATTTAATTTGTGAGTTTTCATGCTGTTTTTCTGTTCTTGAATACAATTTTCTGATTTCTGGCTGAACGTGTTTTCTGGATTCAAATCAGTTTTGAGTTATGTTTTTGTGAAATAATATATGACTTATATATATTTTCTAGATTCGGTCATAAGTCTATTTTCCAGATTCTTTGACGGATTCAGATTTTTATTTTTGTAGCAACGGGAATCTCAGTTTTAGTGCAGCACTATCTTGCTGTCCTAAACTAGAAATTTCGTTGTTTTATCATTTTGTGTGTTATCTTTCACCCGTACATGTTTATCTTGCAACTTGAACTTGTTACTTGATTATGCCATGTTATACTTGCTTTTTTCGTGAGACATACATGCTTGTTTGACACTAATAATAAATAACCAATCCGGGGTTTAAAGGAAAAGATCTAATAGTGGAAAATACAGAAACGTGTACTCGGAAGAGGATCTATTTATTCTACGTGATACTTGGCTTGATACTTGATACTTGGCTTGATATTTCACTTGAGGCTTAATATTTCACTTGAGGCTTGATACTTCACTCTTGAGGCTTGTTACTTGATACTTGAGGCTTGATACTTGTTACTTGATTTCTTGAGGCTTGTCCCTAAGTACACTGCCCTATATAATTCACTATAAAATCTAAAACAAAACTTTGTTGAATGTAGCAACCATGTAGTAAAAAGATGGATGCATGAATTGCTACCTAGATAGTAATAATACAAGACTTGAATATGATCACTTGACACTTGCTACTTGTACTTGTACATGATACTTGATACTTGTTTACGTGATACTTGATTCATGACACTTGATACTTGTTTCTTGTTTATATGATACTTGTTCACTTGACACTTGATACATGCCACTTACACTTGTTCATCTTGCCATGCTAGTATTCCATTTTGTTATCATGCATATTCCATGTCATTAGTTAGTTTTTCCATGTACTTGTATCCTGCACTACAAGCGGCCCATAACTTGTATTGACGGGAGTTTGTTTTATTTTTTCTATCCCTGCAATTGTTAAATTACAGATTTTGGAGAACAAGTGCCAGATGGTGTTGGTGATATGAGTTGTTAGTACTGGATTTGCTATTATTAATTCTTGTTGCTTATTTTTGAACAATTGTATTTGATACTTGGATTATTTGTATTTAGGCAATGTGACCCTGGATATTTGACTTATTCAGGTCTGGATTATTTGAGATTATAATATTTTTGGTTTCAAGTATTCTTGTTGGTTTCAACTCATATATGCATGCTCGGTTGATTTCTTTTGCTTCCGACTCTGATTATTCTTGTTAAATGTTGTAAAGATTTCGAACAACTTATGGATGATGAAAATCATTCGCTGGGCTTAGTCATGTATCCGTATTCCGTATTCCGTATTCTCTTTTTTGGGAAGCAGGGCGTGACAATTTTAGATGGGAAAATAGTATCTTGTAAATTTTCTGACAAAGTCCATTTATAAACTGGATATATGCATCAGCACATTATTTTTCTTTTCTTGACTGACAATACGTTGTAATATGAAGCAGTGGATTTATGTTGACAATCAAACAAGGTTTGAAAATGTGATTCACATAAGTGGCTCAACTAATTCTAGTCAACTGAAAATGTGATTCGCATAGATGGCTCACCTAATTCTAGTTGAAAGTTTGAACTCACTTAATTTATAGTTGAAAAGTTTAAATAAGTAACCATAGGATGTGTGTATAAATAGACATGAATATGGGTGAGTTAAATGTGTGGAAGAGAAGAGAAATATAAGAGAGAAGAAGAAGAAAAATAAAGAGAGAAGGAGAGAGTTTGTATCAGGTGTAGTAACACCAGTGATAGAAGATGAGTGAGTTGTCTTGCTGTTGTAAGAAATTATAATACAAGTTCCTAATCTTATTTGCCATTTAGCCCACAAAATATCTACTCTCTTCCAACAAACTGGTATCAGAGCCCTGTTCGATCCACCGTAGTTCACCGAAGAGCTCGTCTACGACATGGCAAACATGATCAAACCACATATCCATAACTTGATGATGACCAACTATGACAACTGGAGTATCCAGATGAGAGACTTGCTAGCCTCGCAAGACTTGTGGGAGCTGGTTGAAAATTGCTACACCTAACCGGAGTCGCACACTGTCGAAGCAGCACTTGCAGCCATTCAGAAGACTGAGTTAAAGGCAACTCGGAAAAGGGATAAAAAACTTTCTTCCTAATCTAGGCAACTCGGAAAAGGGAAGAGTCCGCATTCGAGAAGACCCCAGATGCAAGTACATTGAAACATGCATGAGAGATTTTAAAAAGTTCGTATCAAGGAGCCGAAAAAGCAGAGAAGGTACGACTCCAAGCCTTGCGGCATGACTTTGAAAATTTAAAAATGAAAGTTGGTGAGAATTTTTCAGACTTCTTCAATATAGTGCAAACAATCACTAATCAAATGAAACGAAACGGAGAAAAAATTGATGATACTAGAATGCTTGAAAAAAATCTAAGATCATTAATTCCAAAATTTGATTACGTAGTTGCTGCTATTGAAGAGTCAAAAAATCTCTCAAAAGTTTCCATTGATGAGTTACAAGGTTCACTTCAAGCCCATGAACAAATGATGAATCAGAACTATAGCAAAAATTCAGAGCAAGAACTTCAAAGTCAACTAACAATTTCAAATGATAAACAAAGAAGCCGAGGTCAAAGCTACAGAGAAAGAAGCGGCTCCAAAGGCAACTCAAATTTTCAACGAGGTCGTGACATGCAGTACAATCAGAGAACTCATGACCAGAGTCGTTATGTCGACAGGGAACGATTCACCTTTCAAGCAAGAGGGAGAAGCGCAAGAACAAGAAGACGTGAGAAACATAACGAAGGAGACAGATACCAGTCACAGTGTTTAAATTTGCAGAAGATATGGCCATTTCAGTTATGATTGCCCAGAAAAAACTGACAGAGTGGCAGAGAAGACGAACTTCATTGCAAAAAATCGAGGAGACAACTCGGTAGTCCTGTCAGCCTACAAAGACCATGAGAACAAGAACCAAAATTTTTGGTACTTGGACTCAGGTGCTAGCATTCATATATGTGGCGTCAGAGACTTCACTGAGCTGAACGAATTAATTGGAGGCGAAGTTACTTTTGGTGACAAATCCAAGATCTCTATAAAAGGGAAAGGAAATATTTTGATCCAGACAAAAGTCGATGATCATAGGTACATTTCTGATGTTTATTATGTACCTACATTACGTAATAATATTCTAAGTTTGGGATAGCTTCTCAAAAGAGGCTACGACATCCACCTGAAGGATTTCTCTCTCACCATCAAAAGCAAAGGAGAAACAATTGCAAAAGTTGACATATTTAGAAATAGGGTGTTTACATTAAATCTTAATACAGATTCTGTAAAATGCCTACAATCTATCATCAAAGACGAGTCCTGGCTTTGGCATCTTTGATTCGGGCATCTAGCATTCAATGGCCTCAATACCCTATGGAAAGAGAAAATGGTGAAAGGCTTACTACAAATCAAACATCCAGACCAATTAGGTGAAGGATGCTTGAAGGGGAAGCAACATTGAAGAAGCTTCGAGGTTGGAAAATCTAGAATAGCAACACATCTGCTTCAGTTGGTACACACTGACATAGCAGGACCTTTTGAAGTGGTGTCACTTGGAGGTAATAGATACTTTCTCACATTTATTGATGACTATAGCAGAAAGACTTAAATTTATTTCTTGAAGGAGAAATCGGAAGCTCTAGAAAAGTTCAAAGAGTTCAAGGAGATGGTCCAGAAGCAAAGCGGCCACCACATCAAAGTACTTCGTTCAGATCGTGGAGGAGAATACAACTCGAAGGAGTTCCAAGATTTTCTCAAGAAGCAGGGGATAATTCATCAACTTACTGCTGCCTACACTCCGTAGCAAAATGGCATAGCATAGAAGAAGAACCGCACAATTCTCAACATGGCAAGAAGCATGCTGAAGAGCAAATTCCTGCCCAAGACGTATTGGGCTGAAGCCGTAGACTGTGCTTTCTACCTCCTCAATAGATGTCCAATGAAGGCCGCCCATTTAATGACTCCACTAAAGATGTGGAGTAGTCTCAAGCCAAGCAGCAACCAGCTGAAGGTGTTCGGGTGTATTGCATATGCACATATTCCGGAGCAGCAAAGAAAGAAGCTTGATGATCGTGGAGAGAAATGTATATTCATCGACTATGATAGAAGGATAAAGGCATACAAGTTGTACAACCCAATCACTGAGAAGGTGATTATTTCAAGAGATGTGGAGTTTAATGAAGGAGAACACTAAAGATGGAGTGATGAAGAAAGAAGCAACAAAAAATTGTTCCTTGAAGAAAAATATGATGATATAGAAGAAATCATCAGAAGTTCCACAACAAAGTCCTCATAATAGTCCAGCTCCAGCAACATCATCACCGACATCAGCATCATGTTCCAGCTCAAGCGAAGATAATACTTCTGGGGGAGAACCTAGAAGCTTTCGAAGCCTTAGAGATCTTTATGATGATACAGAACCAACCGAGATGATGGAGGACTACACATTGTTCTGCTTGTTTGCAGAATGTGATCCAGTCGCCTATGGAGATGCTGTGCAAGATTCCAAATGGAGAAAGGCCAAGGATGAAGAATTTGAGGCAATACACAAAAATGACACGTGGGAGCTGACAACACTTCTAAAAGATCACAAAGCAATTGGTGTAAAGTGGGTGTACAAAACCAAAACCAATCAAGAAGGCAAAGTGGAGAAGTACAAGGCCAGACTAGTAGCTAAAGGCTACAGTCAACGAGAAGGCATCGACTACGAAGAAGTCTTTGCACCAGTAGCAAGGGTAGACACTATTAGACTACTCATCTCACTAGCTGCACATAACAAATGGAAAATATACCAAATTGATGTCAAGTCTGCATTTCTCAATGGCTACTTGGAGGAAGAAGTTTACATTTAACACCCTCCCCGTTACGAGACAAAAAGCCAAGAAGATCAAGTTTATAAACTAGAAGGCTTTGTATGGTCTCAAGTAAGCATCCAATGCATGGAACAAGAAAATCGAAGATTACTTTCAATAGAACGGATTTCAGAAAAGTCGATATAAGCACTCCCTATACACCAAGAAGAATGATGGAGATATCATGATCGTCTGCCTCTACGTGGTCGATATGATCTTCATCGGCAACAATCTAAAAATGTTCGAAGAATTTAAGCAAGCAATGATCAAGCAGTTTGAGATGACGGACATTGGAAAAATGTCCTCAATTTGAAAAGGGAATATTCATCACACAGAAGAAGTATGCAAACCAGATACTGAAGATGTTCAACATGAGTAATTGCAATTCAGTCAACACACCATCAGAGACTGGGTTGAAGCTTCGCTGTGACTCACTAGGGATTTCTGTAGATCTCAAACTATTCAAAATCTTGATTGGAAGTTTGCGATATTTGACAATCACAAGGACTGACATCATGTATGTTGTTGGGCTAGTTGGCAGATTTATGGAGGAGCCGAAGCAGGAGCACCTCTTGGCGGCGAAAAGAATATTGCGATACATCAAGGGTAGTATCAACTAAGGACTACTTTACACAAGCACAGAAGCTGCCAAGCTAGTCGGCTATACAGATAGCAACTAGGGGGAGATTTAGATGTAAGGAAGAGCACAAGTGGCTACGTGTTCAACATTGGATCAGCAGCATTTTCGTGGTCATCAAAGAAGCAATTCGCAGTAGCACTATCATCATGCGAATACATTGCAGCATCGTCAGGAGCTTGTCAAGCAATATGGGTAAAAATATCATGAAAGAATTGTACCATCCACAAGAAGAGCCAACAAAGTTACAAATTAACAACAAGTCAGCAATAGCATTAGCAAAAAATCCAGTCGCACACGGTAGAAGTAAGCATATCGAAACAAAATATCATTTCACTCGAGTGCAGGCCAAAGATAAGAAAGTGAAGCTGATATACTGCAAGACAGAATATCAACTTGCATATATTTTCACTAAGTCATTGAAAGCTGAAGTTTTTCATAAGCTGAAAGAAGAACTCGGGATGACTAAACATGTTTGAGGGAGAATGTTGATAATCAAACTTGGTTTTGAAATGTGATTCACATAGGTGGCTCACCTAATTCTAGTTGAAAAGTTTGAACTCACCTAATTTGTAGTTGAAAAGTTTGAATAAGTAACCATAGGATGTGTGTATAAATAGACATGAATATGAGAGTTAAATGTGTGGAAGAGAAGAGAAATAATAGAAAGAAGAAGAAAAATAAAGAGCGAAGAAGAGAGTTTGTATCAGGTGTAGTAACACCAGTGGAAAAAAAAAGTAAGTCGTCTTGTTGTTGTAAGAAATTATAATACAAGGTCCCAATCTTGTTTACCATTTAGCCCACAAAATATGTACTCTCTTTCAACAATTTGAACCTCAGGCCTCATGAACATTTCTAGTTAAATTTGAACAAATAAATATGCCATGATTTTTTTCTTTTTGCTATGGACCTATGTTATACTGTTTAGCTCCCAGTATAAAGGTTGAATAAAGATGCACAAAAATATAGTGGAACTATCTGCATATTCATTCGAATACAGACATTAAATGAGGCGTGGATGAGCTAGCAGGGTAAATAGCACTTAAGTACTCGACTTTGGACTACTCAATACTCAGAGATGGATCAGTGAAGTTAAATAGGTGAACATATTCAATGGACAGCTAATGTTTATGTTAAAACGATTAGAAAACAGTGGACAAAAATACTCTTTAGTTTGATCAAGCAAGAAAGCAGACACACACAGAAAGATTAAATAAAATTCTCCCAGGATTCCCATAGAAAAAGACATTTTGTTAGAGTAAGGCAGTAAGCCATTCAAATAGTTTGTTGGATTGGAAGTTGGGCCAAATTTAGAATATGGCCCATTATCTGTTCAATACCTCACTAATAGAACATAAAACACATCTATGGGTCCCAGGCACGGAAGTCTGTTGCCTCCGCATCTTTTTACTCTCTGTTCTGAAGTCTTGTCATGTCTCATTAATCAGCAAGTTCAGCTGCAACGTCTATTCGGTATTTGTGTAGATGGTGCAAACTCATAAATAAGTCATCACCTTTGTGCGGATGACTGCATTTTGTTTGCACGTGCAAATCATTTTGAGCGTAAAAATCTCAAAAAAGTAATGATAGATTATTGTGATCTCAGTGGATAGAATGTGAATCTTGCCAAATCTCATTGTTATTTTGGTAGGGTCTACGCACGGGTCAAACGTCAAGCTATTTGAGGTTTGCATGTGGATGAGGGTCGGCAGCCATTTAAGTATCTTGGATCAATTACAGGGCAGGATGCCTACTTGGGAATATAAAGGTTTGTTGGAAAAGGTTCAGCTATTGTCGGGTTGGAAGGCTAGCACGCTATCTTTTGTTGTAAAGCTAGTTCTTATCAAAAGCATGGTTCAGTCGATGCCACTCTATTGAATGATGCATGGTTGGATCCCACGCATTGTAATGGTTTGTATTGACATAGATTTGCTTTGGAAAAAGCAAGCTGGAGGCCGCGGTATGAGTATGGTTGCATGGGAGGCATTATGTCGGCCTATGGACCTTGGTGGTGTAGGGTTGAGGGATTTCAGTCATCTTCAAACCGCAATTCGAGGTAAGAACTTATCTCGTACATACGGTAACCCAAACTCTACAATTTATAAGTTCCTCAATTACAAGTACAAGCTCCCAACCTCATTATGAGACTTAAAATGGAGGAGCGGGGCTTCATGGAATTGGAGATCCATTTATGGTGGTAGTGATTTGCTCTGTATGGGTCTTAAGTGGTGCGTAGGTGCTGGACAAAGTTTTAGTGTGTTTCATGATCCATGGTTGTCTAATACCCCCTTGGATAGATTGCCAACTATGATAAATATGTGTGGTATATATACATGCAAACATGCACGTATCTGAGCTTATAGCCCCTACTCATGATTGTCTTTAACGGTAAGTTGATTGAGTTTCTTCCGACTTCATTAGTGCGAGAAGTCGAAGCCATTTCGATTCCAATTAGAAACATAACATGTTGCGGAATCTACCACAACTCATATTGCTAATAGTGGAATTCACACACCACAAGTAATAGAAACTTTCCAAGAACTAGATGAACCAAGAACAAGCCATCACGATATATGCAAGATCTCACAAGCACACAATCAATATGCAGAGATAACCAATACTTCTTATTCTCCAAGAAATACAAAGATTACAAAGAGATTACAACTCTCCATCTCTCTCCCTCACCTTTGAAACACTCAGCACAATCCCCTCTTGAAGTTGAACAATGATAATGGATCACCCTTGATATGAGTTGCTTCGCCCTAGAGTTCACATATACTGCTATATATATAGCCCTTAAGTAAACCCTAACAGATAAACACAAATACAGCTTATTGGGCCTTATACTCTTCAGCCCAAATAACACACAGTGCCAAGACTGCATTTTGGGTCAGTCAACCGCAACGTGTCAAGTCCACACCTGAAGCATGACCGGTCGACTGCACATTCGACTGTCCCCTTCTCTGTTGAACCTTGTACACTCGAAGAACTCCTTCCAGCCAGGACTGGTCTACCGCACACCCGGTCGATCAACCGCAACCCCTCCAGCTTCATTTTCTACTTGCTGTTGTCTTCGTCTTCTCCTCTTCTTTTCCAACTTCAAGTACTCAGTGCCTACGTGTATTTAAGGCCACAATCCTAACAATCTCCCACTTGGACCAAAAACACAACACTTCAAAGTTATTATAATCTTTACCTCGCATTATCATTGCCAATCTTCCACTTTCATAGAAGATCCTAGTACTCCCCACTCTCATGAAGAGCACCTCCCCCACTCCACCATGTGGAGTGCACCAACCAACTCTCATCGCCTCATGAAGGATGTGCTCCACCAATCGGATAAAGCACGAATACCAGAGAAACAACCTCACATGTCGAATTTCATGCTAAAAGACTCTCCAACTCGCAGAATCTTCTTTAACACCGGACATGGTTCAAAATTTCTCAATGCACCCTCTGCACTAGAAGTCTTCGTAGACGACACCTCCACAATATCTGCAGACTGTTCAACCCCTACAGTTCCATTTCGGTTACCTTCATCGACATTACCCATTTTGGAACATGCATTATCTTCAGCAAGACAACACACTGATCATCATTGAATTTTACGCAAACAATATCAACCCCACATACAGGACATGTGACCATTCCCCATGATCACATCTCCAAAAGAACCATCCTTGTATTCATCAAACACCTCTCTCCTCGGAGTGTAATGAAAAGAAGCTCCCGAATCAATGCACAAATCGTACATGTCCAACTCCTCCCTAGCTGATAAGCACAACTCTTCAATTTTATCGGACACCGCATTGGCCTTCTTTGGTTTGACTTCCTTTGGTTTCTCCTGCTTCCTCTTTATATAGGTCTTACAATTGCGCATCATGTGACCTCACTTGTGACAATACCAACACTCAGGTCCATATCTCCCATCGTTGTCAGTAGAACCACTCTTAGATGAACTACTCTGATTATATCTTTTTTAACTGCTCTTAGATCTCCCACGTCTCTTCTCAACTGACATTGCAGAATCTCTAGAAGATGATGATGGAAATACCCAATTTCTCACCCTTCTCACCTCCTCGTTCAGAATGCTACTCATCACATCCTGTAGAGTCATCGAATCTGTCACAGTGCATGTAATAGTCTGTTGCACCATACCAAAACTATCTAGCAAAGTAGATAGAAGTAACAATAAATGTCCCCTCTTTGAAAACTTCAAACCTGTAGCTTCCATCTGGTTGTAAACCATACAGTAATTGTTCACATGTTCTACTATTGAACCCCCTTCCCTACCCTTCATATTAACCAATTTCTTCAGATGAAGTATTTGATTAGATGCTGATGGTTTTCCATACATATCTGTGAGAATCTCCATAGCCTCCTTTATGGTCTTTGCTTTCGAGATATGAAGTAACGCCTTCCTACTCAGTCCCAACTGAATCTGCCCTAGCACCTTCTGATCCAAACGATTCTACTCCACCAGGACCTTTGCATCCTTGTCTCCACCTTCGGGCTTCTTATCAAACAACGGATTATCTAGATCTTTGTGACAAAGATACACTACCATCTTAATCTTCCACATCGCGAAGTCACTTCCATAGAACCTCTCGATCTTCGACTTGCTATCGGCCATCCTGAACCTAGTGCTCTGATACCACTTGTTGCAAAATCTACCACAACTCGTAGTACTAATAGCAGAACTCACACACCACATGTATTAGAAACTTTCCAAGAACTAAATGAACCAAGAACAAGCTACCACGATATATGCAAGATCCCATAAGAACACAAATCAATGTACAGAGAAAACAAATACTTCTTATTCCCCGAGAAATACAAAGATTACAAAGAGATTGTTGTTGTCGCTGAAATCGGTGTGGGGGCAAACAGATTGATTTGTGGATTCTTGGGATGTTGAATAGTCAAACCTGAACACCTTTCTGCCGGAGTTTGACCGTGATCTCACCCCGTTGACCTGCAAAAAGTGCGAAACACCGGGGTTGGTCCCGGCGACGCACCCTCCGACGCTCAAGTCAGTAATCAGATAGATTATGAAAGAGCTTTGATTAGTAAAAGATTGATTACCTGGTAACAGTGGGGGATGGGGGGTATTTATAGCTGTCTTAGGGACCAGTTTCGGGATAAGATCAAATCCCTACTTCCCAGTGAATGGATAGAAGGAATCAAGGCCGTTGATTAATCATAATCATAAACCCTAATTTTATCTAGCTAAACTGGATTTCTTGCAGGTTGGAACCCGCACCCAGTTGAGATGGATCCGTTCGTGGGTTATTGGGCCTTTAGAAAAAAGACCCAATACCCATTTTGGACCCGTTTGTAGGTGAAATTATCATTTTATCCCTAATCTTTAAGATTCGTTCCTGATTTGGACGGTTCTGATTTAACCCTATTTTTAGTCATATCACGAGCCCCCCACTCCCGAAGACTGAGTTTGGTCAGCCTTTGAGGAGTAGTTTTACTGTTTTAATGGCTTGCGGAGTTGTATGGGAGTCCAAATGAGGGGTGTCGAATCTTTATACGGGGTATTATGGTGATTTTCAGAGTTGGTTGCACGCTCAAGGTTGTTCTTGAGCTCTCTTAGACTTTTGGTGATTTCTCTTAATTTTTATTTATTTTTCGGATCATTTATTTAATTTCGCAAAGTGATGATTTATTGTTTGGGGGCATTAATTAATCATTCTAAGCAATAATTATTTTTCTAGGGACTCAAAAATATTTTCTCGAATTTATAATTATTATTTAGAATTTTTAATTAATTTTCTTGAATTTTTAATCATTGTTTGCATTTTTTTTAAATAAATAATTCAAATTTAATAAATAAGAAATTAATTTTTAATATTATTGATGACGTGGTGCAATCTGGGCCGCCCATCTCGAATTAGCGCGTGGTTTTGAAAGATCGGACGGCCGAGCGGCACTGGGCGACGTGGGCAGATCTAGGGCTTTGATCAGACTGTGGCACAAATTTTAGAACGATCTGATGGTCTGTGCTGCTCGGCATTATTTTTCCCATATGAGCAGCTCGGATTGCCAGTCGCTTGGATCACGACTCCGAGCGACGTGGGGCGATCTGGACCGTTCATCATGAGATCTTGCACGAATCTCGATGCGTTATGGTGTGGATCACGAGAAAATGTGATCTTGGCCACGTGGCTGAATCAGGGCCGTTCATCAAGCCGAGGCACGAATTTTGAGACGATCGGTCAGTTTGTGCTGCTCAGCATTATTTTCCCCATATGAGCAGCTCGGATCACCAGTCGCTCGAATCATGATTCCGAGCGACGTGGGGCGATCTGGACAGTTCATCATGAGATCTTGCACGAATCTCGATGCGAAAGACAGTGTGGATCATGAGAAAATGCTATCTTGTCATTTTGTGATCGTGGCCCAATCTGAGCCGTCTGATCAAGATCTTGCACGAATTTTGGGGAGAACTTTGTTTTTCTCCAAGACGCAGCTCGGATCGCCAGTCGCTCGGATCGGAATTCCGAGCGACGTTGGGCTATCTGGACCGTTCATCACGAGATCTAGCGCGAATCTTGATGTAAAAGATGGTGTGGATCTCGAGAAAATGCTATCTTGTCGTTTTGTGGTCGTGGTCCAATCTGGCCGTCTGATCAAGATCTTGCACGATTATTGATGAGAAAGTTATTTTTCTCCAATACGCAGCTCGGATCGCCAGTCGCTCGGATCGGGATTCCGAGCGATGTGGGGAGATCTGGATCGTTCATCACGAGATCTGGCATGAATCTTGATGTAAAAGACGGTGTGGATCTCGAAAAAAATGCTATCTTTTCGTTTTCTGGTCGTGGTCCAATCTGAGCGGTCTGATCAAGATCTTGCATGATTGTTGAGGAAAAAGTTGCTTTTCTCCAATACGCAGCTCAGATCGCCAATCGCTCAGATTTGGATTCCGAGGGACGCGGCTCGATCTGAGGCGTCCCTCGATGGCTTGGCAGAGTGCCTCGGCGGCTCGGAGCTAGAGGAAGTGCCAAGCAGTGTGGCTTAGTCTGAATCGTTGCCACCCTTATGAACCGTCGCCGCTCTTCTCTACTTTGTCGTTTAGCCTTCTTTAACGGGCTTGAGGGGGGCCCAAGAGTCACAACTTTATGTTACAAAGCCCAAGAGTCACTTCTTTTACTATAAGTTTTTACCTCCCCCACTCTATCTCTCATTCTTTCACTTTTACTTTTAACTTTGCTAGCGGTGTTTTTGCTCTCGAGCGGCGCTACTAGCTTTCGTTGCAAGGCGAGTTTGAACTCCGGCAATCTTTTCTGACCATACACGTCACTTCAAGGTTAGTCTTTCCCCCTTCTTTTTGAGAATGTCTAGAATTTCTTCTGGGAACGAGACCTCCACCTCGGACCGAGACACCGGCAGAGCGGTAGTGGTTAAGCCAAGGAAGAGGAAGGAAGTGGTTGATCCGGTCGGGGTGTCGACGATAGTTGAGACTCCGAAGGGGGCAGGAGAGCTGGGTCGGCTGCCGTCCATGTTGTCGAGTGTCGGCGGAGTAAGGAGTTACCCCGAGGACATCTTAGAGAAAGTGGTGCGTAGGATGGCTCCAGTATATGAGGAGAATAATCCGAAGGATCCTTCCGAGGTGGATGAGATCCCTTCAATCATGACCGAGGAAGATCTGCACCCGATCAGGAAGGGATTCCGCATCCCGAAGGAGTACGCACTACTACTCCCCGGCCCCGGGTTCCGAGCATGTACGGGGACATCGGCAGACACGTGCATCTTCCCGTACAACGCACTCAACGCCGGTCTTCGGCTACTACTGCATCCTTTCGTGGTCGAAGTGCTGCAGTGGTACGGTTTGAGCCCGGTTCAGTTTATGCCGAACATGTGGCGGCATGTTATCACCTTTGTCCTCTAGTACCGGGTGGTCGGTGTGCAACCGCAACTGGTTCTGCTTCAAAGCCTCTATCGCATCTGCCGAATGAGCAAGATGGAAGATCGGTATTACTTGTCGTTTTATTACTTGTCGCCGAGGAAGGGGGTGAAGTTGATCGAGAATCCTGACTCGATCAAGCACTGGAAGGAGAAGTATTTTCTTATCCGAGGTCCCGAGCCGTGGGGCTTCTCGACGGTGTGGAAAGATGGGGTCTCGAAATGGGCGAAGAAAGAGCCGGTGCTCACAAGAGAGGAAGAGGAGGTGGTGGCTAAAATCCTCGGTCTTCCGACCCTCGGTTGGAAGGACATAACCGAGGAGGTCTTGTTCGGTGGAGGTCTCAGTCCAATCGACCCCAGTACGCTCTCTTTTCTTCTATCTTGCTAGTCTTAGTGTCTTTCAGTGTTCGTTTTTTTTTCTAACTCTTTTGCTCGGCTTTTTCTTCGTATGCAGAGGCCCCCGGTATGGACTACAAGGCATTGATGGCTAAGAGTCACGCTGCCTCGGCGAAGGGCACGGATATGAGGAAGAGGAAGAGGACCACGTCGGGACCTCCTTCCGGCCGAACAGTACAAGCCCCCTCGACACCCTCGGTCGTTGTGGACCTAGTGACCGAGGCCCCTTCGGAACCTCCCGCTCAGGCTCCTTTGGCCGATGCCCCGGGTTCGTCGAGCAGGGCATTTTCTGCCAGCACTGCTCTGGCTTTGGAGGTGTCCGCCGCCTACTGCCGAGGCAGAGACCATCCTCACCGAGGAGCATAAGCGACTCTTCGTCCCCGACTGGAGGGTGATGAAGTAGACGGCTTCCTCAGCGACGCGGGGATATGCATGCAGGCGGTGCACCACCTACCAACCCCGAAGGACCGTGCCGCACTAAGGGCCGGCTCCTTGGGCGACAACGCCTCGGAGATAGCTCGGTCGACTATGTCGGTAATTCTGAGTTGTTTATGATAACCAAATATTTTCTAAGTTTATTGTTCGGTTCTAATCATTTTTTCTCCTTCGTTTTGCTCGCAAACCCTCTGCCACTTCAGCCACATGCTCGAGCAATTCGCCGAGCAAGAGAAGGAGATGCAGCTGGCTAACGATCAGGAGAGATCGGAGTGTTCCAATGTGGTTAAGCTGTTCGAGGCCGAGCAACGACTCTCGGCTTCGCGTGCGGCCGAGGTGGGGGCCCTCGAGACGAAGCTCGCCGAGGCGCTGGAGCACTCTGCAGCCGAGACTGCCAAGGTCGAGGCATTGGAGAAAGATAGGGCTCTCCTCGAGGAGGAGCTGGCCAAGGCCTTAAAGGCGTCCGAAGAGGCACTGAATGGCCAGACAATGAAGGTGGCGGAGGCGGAGAAGGTAGTTCGGGATGAGGCCGAAGCCCACATGATGATGAACATGGAGGAGGCTTACACCCGAGTGCTGAAGCATGTGGTGGCCTGCATTCCCGGCTTTGACAGCTCCTCGTATTACTTTTACGATCCCGTGGAGGGCGAGGAGCTGATTCCTCTGGCAGAGGTCGAGCCCTAGCTAGAGGGCAAAGGGGCCGAGGATGAGGTGAACGTCGAAGGGGCGCTCGTTAATGTGCCGAGCGAGGATGCCTCGGAGCGGTGCCATGAGGTGGCCCCCTGACTTAGTCGTCTCTTCCTTTGTTGTTTTTTTTTTTTTTTGTTGTAACGCCGAACCGCAGACTGGCCACCACACTCTTGTACTTTTTTTTGAATTTTAATGAAATGACCAACTTTTTGAGATTTGGCTAAGTGTTGAGATTTTGATCTTGATTTGAATTCGCCCTTCTGCTCTTTGTGTTGAGGACTCAAGTGTTGTGAACACCTTGCTTATTGAAAATTTCGCTAGGTGTTGAAAACACCTTTTGCCCTTTGTGTTGAGAACTCAAGTGTTGTGAACACCTTGTTATTGAAAATTTTGCTAAGTGTTGAAAACACCTTTTGTTCTGTGAATTCTTGCTAAGTGCTCCCGATGTTCAGAGTTGATATGTTTTTTGCTTTTCAGGTCGTCGAGTCGAGTTCAGCAGTTGAAGCCTCTCGTCTTCGGGTTGACTTAAAAGCAACGAAGTTGGCCCTCTCTTGCAGTCGAGAGTGTTTTCTCAAGAGCGAGTTGGACTTGGAACGCCTCAAGCTAAAGCTGTCGAAGCATCCTCCGAGATGAAGCAACTGAAGAAGGTGCTGTCTGATGCTACCGTGGAGAGAGGTGAACTGTTGGCTGAAATCCACCACTTGCGGATAGTAGAAGAAGAGCTTTTGGCGGAGGAAGAAAAATTAGCAGTGGCGGTGGGCAAGTTGATGGCTGAGCACGACGAGTTGACGGCGGAGGTCGACGAGTTGAAGAGGGTTATGGTTGATAGGAGCATCAAGGTTACTCATCTCCGTCGAATTATTGCCGACAGCTCCGGTGCCGAAGGCTCCGCTCAGCTTCCTCGCTTCAAGATAGCCGTGAAGAACGACTCTCTGAAGCAATGAATCGTCGAGCTAGAGGGGGAGGTCGCTCGCCTAAAACCATAATCTGAGCGGGTCAATGTAAGGAGTACGTCGTGTACTCGTGAAGAAAGCGAGAGGGGAATTTCCTTTTACGAGCTTGCGACTCGATCGCCAGTTGTTCGTCGAAGCCCTGCTGATGCACAAAGTGGGGTGGCTGCTTCGTCAAGCGAAGCCTCAGCCGATGCAACACTGAGAGACACTACTAAGCTTGCTGGCTTGGAGACCTCAACGAGTGCGGGATCGCAACGACAAGGTGTGCGCCGTCCCCGCTTGTCTCTAAAGAGGAACATCCCCCTTCCTAAGAGTCGTTGAAGTAGTCTTGTAATTTTGGTTTTTCGAATTTTGTAACTCATCGTAGATAAGAGTAGCTGGTCTTGTAACTTGAGTTTCTTTGAACTTTAAACTTTTATAGAAGTGAAAGCTTGTTTTACTCCTTTGCGTTTGTGTTGGCAGTGTTCGGTTAATCCTCTATGGTTGTAATAGTGTTTCTGAAGGACGGATCATTTCTAGCTCACTTAAGAGCGAGGAGTAGAAGTAGGGTCTTGCCAAACTTTGAACCTCGAGGGACGTGGCCTTATCTGAGGTTTCGATCTGAAGATCTTGCACGGATCTCGATGTAAAAGACGGTGCGGATCACGAGAAAATGCTATCTTGTCGTTTTGTGGTTGTGGTCCAATCTGTGCCGCCTGATCGAGATCTAGCACGGATTTTGGGGAGAAAGTTGTTTTTCTCCAATACACAGCTCGGATCGCCAGTCGCTCGGATTTGGATTCCGAGGGGCATGGCACGATCTAAACTGTCTACCTGAAGATCTTGCACGGATCTCGATGTAAACGACGGTGTGGATCACGAGAAAATGCTATCTTGTCGTTTTGTGGTCGTGGCCTAATCTGTGCCGCCTGATCGAGATCTAGCGCGGATTTTGGGGAGAAAGTTTTTTTCTCCAATACGCAGCTCGGAATGCAAGTTGCTCGGGAATGTATGCCTGAATATCTTCATCAGTTATCCAGCCAAGTGAAGAAATGGGGCATTCATTCAAGCACTCCTCCAAGTATTCTTCTCCCATGTCTAGTATAGTTGTAGAAATTTGTCAGTTATCCAGCCCAGTGGTCCGGATTCCGAATGCATCGTTCGAGTAAATTTCAACGGTTGTGGGAGCAGTTCCGAATGGCAAACCACTTTTAGTCGCTTAAGAGCGAGCTTGTGAAGCGGAATCGAGCCAAGTTTTAGACTCCAAACACGCCATTCGAGTAAATTTCAACGGCTGTGCAAGCAGTTCCGAATGGAAAACCACTTCTAGCTCGCTTAAGAGCGAGCTTGCGAAGCAAAATCGAGCCAAGTTTTGGACTTCGAACACGTCGTTCGAGTAAATTTCAACGGTTGTGGGAGCAGTTCTGAATGGCGAACCACTTCTAGCTCACTTAAGAGCGAGCTTGCGGAGCGGAATCAAGCCAAGTTTTGGACTCCGAACACGTCGTTCGAGTAAATTTCAATGGTTGTGGGAGCAGTTCCGAATGGCGAACCACTTCTAGCTCGCTTAAGAGCGAGCTTGCAAAGCGGAATCGAGCCAAGTTTTGGACTCCGAACACGCCGTTTGAGTAAATTTCAACGGTTGTGGGAGCAGTTCCTAATGGCGAACCACTTCTAGCTCGCTTAAGAGCGAGCTTGAAAAGCGGAATTGAGCCAAGTTTTGGACTCCGAACACGTCGTTCGAGTAAAAGCAATTAAAGGTCTTAAACAGAGAGATAAAATAATTACAAGAGAATCATCAGGGGAAAGAAGTTCTTTATTGTTAACTGCTAATCGGCTGCTTCTAAGTTGCAAGCTGTTATTACAATGAGAAAATAAAGAAGCAAGTACAAATAAAAAGAAAGGAAGGGCTCGACACTTGAATGTACTCGGCGAGGCATTCAAACACCCTCTTGGTACTTCAGTAAGTGGTCGGCGTTCCAAGTTCTTGGTATCTCTCTGCCTTCAAGGTCTTCAAGACGATATGCTCCTGGCTGGACTACCTTGGAAACCTTGTACGGTCCTTTCCAATTCGGAGCTAGCTTACTCTTTTGGCTGGGAAATGAGATAGCTAGCTTTCTGAAGACTAAGTCCCCTTCCTTGAGATCGGTGGGACGGACTCTTTTGTTGTAGGCCTGCTCGATTCTCCTCCGATAATTTTGCTGGCGAATTGAAGCTCTTTCACGGAGCTCGTCAATGAGGTCCAAATTTGCCCGGAGCTCTCTGGTGTTCTGCTCTTCATCATAGGCAATAAGGCGAGGGGATGGCAAGCCAACTTCCAAGGGGATTATGGCCTCAGACTCATAGGTGAGGTTGAAGGGTGATTCTCCTGTGGGGGTCCGTTTCGTAGTGCGGTAGTTCCACAGTACGTTAGGAAGTTGTTCCGCCCATAAGCCTTTGGCCGATTTATCTAGTCTCTTATTGATGCCGGAGAGGATCTGCCTGTTGGCGTTCTCTACTTGACCATTAGACTGAGGATGGGAGACGGAGGATAAGCGTTGCTGAATGCCAAGGTCTTCACATAAACATCGGAATGCTCCCCCTGTAAACTTTGTTCCATTATCTGTTATCAGGACCCGAGGTACGCCGAACCTACAAATTACATTTCTCTAAAAGAACTGTAGCACTTTGTTCTCAGTAATAGTGGCCAAAGGTTCGGCCTCGATCCACTTAGAGAAGTAGTCGATTGCCACGATAAGGAACTTGAGCTGGCCAGGAGCTGGTGGGAATGGACCTAGCAAGTCAATCCCCCACATTGCGAAGAGAATTGGACTCGAGAGAGATGTAATTTGTGCTTGGGGTAATCGGTGGATGTTGGAGAACTACTGACAAGGGCTGCATTGCCGGACGTGTTGCTCGGCATCTCGCATTAGAGTAGGCCAGAAGTACCCATAGTTCAAAACTTTCCTAGTGAGGGACCTTGATCCCGAGTGGACTCTGCCTATGCCTTCGTGGAGTTCTTACAGGGCATACGAGGCTTCTTCCGGGGATAGGCATCTCAAGTAGGGTCTGCCATCTACTTGGGTATAGGAGCGTTTGTACAAGACTCCTTCAATAAGGGTGTACCGCTCCGCTCTCGTTCGGATTCGACGGGCTTCTTTTGGATCTTGGGGAAGGGTCCCATCCGTGAGGAATTCTATCAAAGGCTTCATCCAGTTATCCCAGAGTTAAATGGGCAGCGACTCCATCGAGTCGGGGGCTTCTTCTTTTATGCTTGGTCTTAGGAGTACTTCAATTAGGATGGTCTGCTCGAGACCTTGGAGGGAGGAGGAGGCCAATTTTGAGAAGGTATCTACTCGGGAGTTTTCTTCTCTAGGGAGCCGCTGGATTTGGGCCTCTTCGAACGAAGCCATGAGACTTTGGACCTTGGCTAGGTACTTAACCATTCGGTTGTCTCACGTCTCGTAGTCTCCTAAGACTTGATTAACCACCAGCTGCGAATCACTGAATATCCGGACTCGTTGCGTCCCTGCCTTGCGAGCCATACCCAGGCCTGCTATTAGGGCTTCATACTCAGCCTCGTTGTTGGAAGCATTAAAGTTGATATGGAGAGAGTATTAGAGAACGAAGTCATCTGGGCCTGCCAGAATGACTACGACTCCCTCCTTTCGGTGCAAGAAGACCTGTCTACATATACTGTCCACATGGGTGGCCCATTTGCGGCTTGACTCACTTTCGGAATGGTGCTTTCTACTATAAATTCAGCTAAGGCTTAAGCCTTGATTGCAGTCTGAGGCTGATAGGATATGTCATGTTAACTAAGCTCGATTAACCACTTCATCAGACGCCCAGACGTCTCGGGCTTGTGCAGGACTTGCTTGAGCGGCTGGTCGGTAAGGACGACCACCGAGTGGAATTGAAAATAGGGGCGGAGCTTCCTGGCTGCCATAACCAAGGCGTATGCTATTTTTTCCAACCTTGGATAGCGGAGCTCAGCGTCTCTAAGGACCTTGCTCACATAATAGATAGGCTTCTGAGCCATATCTTCTTCCCTCACTAGGACAGCACTGAGGGTTTGTTCGGAGGCAGCGAGGTAGAGGTAGAGTGTTTCCCCGGGAATAGGCTTGCTGAGGAGTGGGGGTTGACCAGATAGGCTTTCAGTTGGTCGAACGATTCTTGCTGTTGTTGTCCCCACTCGAAGCCCTTAGCCCCCTGAGGGCTTTGAAAAAAGGAAGACACTTCTCCCCTGACTTAGATAGGAAGCGCCCTGTGGTCGCGAGGCGTCCTGTAAGCTTTTAAACTTCCTTCAAACTTGTAGGAGGAGCCATATCCAGTATGGCTTTGATCTTTTTGGGGTTGACTTTGATCCCTCTTTGACTGACCATGAAGCCCAGGAACTTACCAGATGAGACCCCGAACACACACTTGTTCGGGTTTAGTCTCATATTATGCTTCCTCAACACGTCGAAGGCTTCTTGTAGGTCGGCGACATGGTCGGACCCATGGATACTTTTGACCAGCATATCATCAACGTACACTTCCATGTTTTTGCCGATCTGATTCTTGAAGACCTTATTGACAAGGCGCTGGTAGGTGGCACCTGCATTTTTGAGCCCGAAGGGCATCACTCTGTAGCAATAGAGGCCTTGATCTGTGACGAAGGACGTCTTCGGGATATTCGGGGGGAACATTCTGATTTGGTTGTATCCGGAGAAGGCATCCATGAAGCTCAACAGCTCATGACCCAAAGTAGCGTCGATTAAGGTATCTATGCTGGGGAGAGGGAAAGGATCTTTAGGGCATGCCTTGTTCAAATCCGTGAAGTCAATGCAATTCCTCCAACTTCCATTGGCCTTCTTGACCATAACAACATTAGAGAGCCATTCGGGATAGTTGACTTCTTGTATGAATCGGGCTTTGAGGAGCTTGTCCACTTCTTCTTTTATGGCCTACTGGCGCTCGGGGGCGAACTTGTGCCTCTTCTGCTAGACTGGTTTGGACCCCGGGGCAACACTTAAGTGATGGACGAGAAGGTCCTCGGAAATCCCTGGCATGTCGGCAGCTGACCATGCAAAGAGGTCATGGTTCTTCTTGATACATTGGACTATGTCGAAACATAGGGCAGAGGGGAGGGTCTTACTGATGAAGAATTTGCGGTTCGAATCTTGCTCTGAGAAGAGCACTTCCACCAGCTCGTCTACCGGTTCTGACATAGGCTGGGTGTTCCCCTGGGGAATTTCAAGAGTCTCGAGAGAAAGAACGGGTTCTCCGGTCGAGGTCATGTAGCATTTGCGGGCCATCTCCTGACTCCCCCTTACTTCCCCTACACCTGCCTTGGTTGGGAACTTCATTTTGAGGTGATAAGCCGACGGAATGGCTTCTAAAGCAGCTAGGCCAGGTCGGCATAGGATCACATTGTAAGCATCTGGAATGTCGACGACCATGAAATCCATTGGCTCCGTCCGAGTAGTAGGAGTTTTGCCAGCGGTTACGTCGAGGGTTATCACCCCTTCGATAGTCACTGGCACTCCCGTGAACCCATGGAGCGTATAGCCGGCGGTCTTGAGCCTGTCCCGCGATAATTTGAGTCCTCGGAAGGCCACCAGGAAGAGGATGTTGACAGAACTGCCATTGTCCACCAGAATCCTCTCCACTTTGAAGTTAGCCATGTGGAGGTTAATCACTAGTGCATCACAATGGGGGGTTCGGACACCCTCCAGGTCTTCATCCGAGAAAGTAACCGGAACTCTGAGGCCTTTGGGAGGGCGTATGCTGTGCACCAAGTTGACCTCCCTAATAAAAGCCTTTCGAGAAGAGTTGGAGGTTCCTCCCATTGGACCCCCATGGATGAGGTGCAGGATGTGCTCTTCTTGGAATTCGGGGCTCTTATCGCGCCTCTCGGGCCGCTTATTAGCCCCCCTGGGGGGAGGAGGAAGATCAATCCGTTCCTTTCTTACAAACTTGGACAACTGTCCTCTCTGAATAAGGGCTTCAATTTCATTCTTCAGAGCCCAACAGTCATTGGTGTAGTGGCCGTGGTCCCGGTGATAGCGGCACCACTTCTCCTTATCTCTCTTCTTCCCGGGGGTATTCATCTTCGGGGCAAGGAGGTAGAACTCCTTCTTTCTCGACTTCCATAAGGATAGTTGAAACATTGGTGCTGATAGGGATAAACTTCTCAAATCTGGGAGGCAGGCGGCGCTGACCCCCAATGTCCTTCTGGAGCTTCTTAGCTCCTTCATCTTCGGCTGCCTTTCTCTTGGCTCCGGAGGAAGACCCCTCAAAAGTGGGGCGATGTTCAGCTTTCTCTACCCAGATATACTTCGTGCTTCTGAGAAGAAGGTCGGAAAAGTCTCGTGGAGGCTTTTTTGGCTAGGGAGGACCGGAGGCTTGAGTTGAGGACATTGGATTGGAAGGCGGCTGCAGCGACCAATTGGTCGAGGGAGGCAATGGACCTAGCTTCCGCGGTAAACCGCTTGACATAATCTCTTAGTTTCTAACCCTTCTTCTGATTAAGGAAGAGTAGTGAAATACTAGTCTTCTCGGTTCGGTGGCTGCTCACGAAGTGGGTGACGAAGAGGATCTCAAATTGTTCAAAAGAGAAAATGGAGGATGGGGCGAGGCAGGAGTACCATTCCCGAACTGGGCCTTTGAGAGTAGCTGGGAAGGTCTTGCACAGTAGAGCATCAGAAGCCTGGTGGATCATCATGAGAGTTTTGAAACTCTCGATGTGATCCACGGGGTCTGACTCCCCTGTATATGTCTCGAACTGAAGTGGCTTGAAGTTTGCTAGAACGGGAGCATCCATGATGGTTTGTGAGAACGGAGGTCTGCTTGGGCAGAGGGTCCACCCTCTTAGCTCCTCTTCCCTGTCAAGTTGGCCGAGGCGTCTCTCCATCTCGTGGAGACGACGGTAGACAGCATCGTCCCTTCGGCGGTACCCTAGCGAACCTCTAGACTCATCTTCGTACGAAGGGGAGCCTGGAGTTCGGCGATGGTAGCTAGGAGAATGGTGAGGACTGGCGATGTGATGGCGGTGGCTCGGAGCTTAAGGAGGAGTTAGGGATCGATGGCGAGGACTCTGGACCGGAGGAGGAGTGGGGACCCTCTGAACATTGTTGTTGTTGTTTGGTCGGAGATTGAGGGCCTGCAAGATTGTAGCCTGGAACTCTTGGAATTCGGCTCGGGTGATAGGTCCGTTCTCGTCCCTTCGGGGCTGCCGACTAGCGGGAGAATGACCTCTTCTTCAACGGTATTCAGGGGACTTCCTTCGCCTCCTATGAAGAGGGGACCTCCTGTGGTCGCGGCGACGAGAAAATCGCTCATTTGGACATTCTGAGCGGGTGGCTCCCTCACGGGCCCACCTTTCATCCAAACGGCAGCGAAGGTCCTCTTCTTTCTGCCGATTGATGAGGATGTTGCGGAGGTCTTCGGAAGGCCGAGGGTTTTGAGATGCCATTGAGTCGGTTGAAGGGTTGTGTATGGATATGTGGTCACAGTGATGGGGTTGCTTCTGAGGGTGAGGACGAGAGGTCCCTATACCAGCATTCTGGAGCCCGGGTGGAGCCTGCTAGTGCTGAAGATTTTGAAACGGAGGCTATTCATGCTGCAGGGGTTGATTAGGCTGAGGAGGGAGTTGTCCTGCTGCTGGACGGTTTGGAGGGGAGCCTCCTATTGCGGTTGAGGAGGAGTGGATGCACGGTTGGACCCTCTTGATCTCAGTTTCTTGGAGGCATGGCTGGAGGTGATCTTAACCGATGGAAGAGGATGGATTGCTATTCGTGGTTCCCATAGACGACGCCAACCTGTTGCCGCTAAAATCGGTGTGGGAGCAAACAGATAGATTTGTGGATTCTTGGGATGTTGAATAGTCAAACCTGAACACCTTTCCACCGGAGTTTGACCGTGATCTCTCGCTGTTGACCTGCAAATGGATAGAAGGAATCAGGGCCATTGATTAATCATAATCATAAACCCTAATTTTATCTAGCTGAACTGGGTTTCTTGCGGGTTGGAACCCGTACCCAGTTGAGATAGATCCGTTCGTGGGTTATTGGGCCTTTAGAAAAAAGATCTAGTACCCATTTTAGACCCGTCTGTAGGTGAAATTACCATTTTACCTCTGATCTTTAAGATTCGTGGCTGATTTGGATGGTTCCGATTTAACCCTATTTTTAGCCATATCAATTGCAACCTCAATCTCTCTCCCTCACATTTGAAACACTCAGCATAATTCTCTCTTGAAGATGAACAATGATAACAGCTCACCCTTAATATGAGTTGTTTCGCCCTAGAGTTAACATCTACAGCTATATTTATAGCCCCCAAGTAAACCCTAACAGATAAATACAAATACATCTTATTGGGCCTTAAACTTATCAGCCCAAATAACACACAACACTGATGTCATTTGACCACACTATGGGTTGGTCGACCACAACGTGTCAAGTCCACACCTGAAGCATGATCAGTCGACCGTTCCCTTCTCTGTAGAACCTTGTACACTAGAAGAACTCCTTCCAGCCAGGACAGGTCGACCGCACTCCCGATCAGTCGATCGTGACCCCTCTAGCTTCATTCTTCTATTTGTTATTGTCTTCTCTTGTTGTCTTCGTCATCTCCTCTTCTTCTCCAACTTAAAGTACTCAGTGCCTGTGTATTTGAGGCCACAATCCTAATACAACAGCTTCTCTTATGTGTTTTGATTGGCCTATCAATGAGGTCCCTTTGAAAGTTCTATATAGAAAGGCTTTCCACATGACTTCAGTTCCGGATTGCTACATCCTTATGGACTTTTGAAATTACGGACCGTGCCATGTATTTCTGTGTGGCTATGAAAGGTGTTTGTAGATGGTATTCCTAAAAAAGCCTTTTTGGCTAGACGAGGAGCATCAGATTTGGAAATGTGTACTCAATGTGGGGCAGCGAAAAAGACGAGAGACCGCTTATTGTTTCAGTGTGAGGTAGTAGCTCAAGTGTGGGCATGTCTTGTAAAGGTTCTTTGTCATGCTCCGCTTCTCGTTATACGGAAATACATGCACGTAATTGAGACCCTAGCGAATTCCGTAAGCTGTACAATACCAGTAAGCTCAACAATACAATAATAATCACAGGAACAAGAATTTAATGCAATGCCCAATATCTGAAATACAAGAACTTACAAAATGCCAAGAATACACAATGCAATAGCTGTACGTCAAGTTCTTTCAGTAACTCATCATCAGTACCTGTATAAACAATAACTAAAAAGAAAGATGGAGAGTACCCGTTAGAGCAAGCTTCGGACGATAAGTTGTAGCAAGCAGTAAAACAATATGGTACAATATAACAATAAACAAGAAACTAGGACGATATCAGAGGTCAATAAATTATAAACGATAACAAGATAAAAAGTCAATAATCAATCGTACATTGGTCGAAAGATAATATTCAATAATCAGTAAAAATAATAATCGATAAACGATGGTCAATAATAGAATCAGTATTCGATAGTCAATGATGCATTGGTCAATAATTAATGATCGATTTTAACATTGGTAGATAAACAACAATCAATAAGGCCAATAGTCGAAAGTCAATAATCAATAAAAACAATAATCAATAATCAATAAATCAATAGTCGATGGTCAATAATCAATGGTTCAATAAACAATAGCCGATCAATAATGTCAATCTTAGGTCTATCAATCTTTTATTAACCTATCTAATGCATGTAATCCTGTATCTCATACCACAGGTTCGGGTGCATACAATCAAGTGAACGTTTAGACTATAGTGATGAACTCTAAAGGTCATATACTCAAAAACAATAATCAATAATCTATAATCCACGATCAACGATCAATAACGAGAATCGGTCCATGATACGATATACAATACAATCGGGATATTGTAGCGATAGTCCACAATCAATCGATAGAACCATAACCGATAACAATAAACAATATAAGGAAACATGAGCCCCTCATCCGAGTACAGTCTCCGATTGTTCACTACCAAGTCGAACCTTATTAACCCGGCTTGTTATTATTTTATTAACATAAATCATGAATATGCAATCAATGGAACGGGTGTCGAGAATTATGCAATGGGTACAATCGATGCGAATGATAGTATCAATACAATATTAAGAAGATATCAAGATAATGCAATAAATGAAACATATATAGTTAAATTCAATAAATATAGAAAATAATGGGTTTATATGCAAAAACGTAACAATACAAGTTTTGGACAGCAGCACATATTGGTAGTCAAATTAACTTTCCTGCTCCTATGGGAATGCAAATCTGATTCCTCTAGAGATTCTAGAAAATAGACTCTCTGCCGGTTCCAACGCATATTCACATGATACATTACAGTTAAAGTATCAAGGTCAATCAGTCAATTCTTTATGAGTTTCGTGCACAGTCTTGGTTATGGAAATTATAACATGACAGTACTAAAAAGTCAATAACTTACAATTTATAAATTGGATTGAGAATCAGTAAGATGTTCTGTATTCTAGACTCAGTGTGCTACGATTTCTATGTACAAAGTTATAAATTTCAGTGTCGGAAACTGGATCTAAATCTCAGTACAAGTTCAAGCAATTTATAGGGCAGTAAAGTTGACTGTTCGATAATACGATAAATTAACAGTTCATGGTTTAAATCAATAACAATAGTACGATAAGAAGACTTTGAATCAATAACATGGTATGGTAAAAAAAAATGTATCAATAAAGGAATTGAATTAGATACAACATTCAAATCAATAACAATTTTCCGGACGTCAAGGAAAATTCTTCCACAAGAATAATAAAATATGTACAAGGGATGCTTGCCTTATAATGTGACGATTCCGAATGAGAACGACGGACGGAGATGAAGCGACTACGGCGGCACACGGTAACGACACAACAGCAACAACAATAGCAACGACGAACGGTGATAACAACAAGCAACTTCGGGCAGCAAGGAGACGATAACAAGGGGCATTGAAGTTTGGCTTCGAGGCAGTTGGGACGAGGTGGCATTCGGTGGCGATTCTCGGTTGCAGCTAGAGATGGAGCTGTGACGGTGACTGTCGGGGGTCGAAGTGGAGCAGTAGCAAGGGGGAGGATCTGCGGGTGTAGAAGGGGGTGCTCGAGGCTGCAAGGAAGGCAGTAAGCAGCGACTACAGCAAAGCCAAGAGTAGTGATAGCAAGGAGGTGCGTCGGGTGCTCAGCGAGGTTGGAGGCAGCGAAGGGGAGATCGGGGTGTTGCAGGTGGTGTTCGGGGTTGCAAGGAGGCTGGCATCGACTGCGATGGTGGCTCGCAGCGATGGAAGTAGTAGATGAGGAGACAGTGGGTTGCTGACGATGGGTGGCGGCAATGAGGAAGTAGTCGCGCGGTGGTGGGAGATGGTGGTGGAGATGATGGAGTGGAGATATTGGGGGTCGGTAATTGGAGGAGCCACTGTCGGGGGAGACGTCTACAGCAAGGCAACAATGGAGGGGTGATCGAATTGGTCATCGGTGGTGGAAGAACAGCTGTCGGGGGTGGCTTGGCTGATGGGTGGTACTGCGGGGCAGCTGCGATGGAGGCAGCGGTGAGTGATGCAGGCAGTGGTTCGAGTTGGCGTGGAGTGGAAGGAAGGCTGCGGTGTAATGGTCGGGACTACAGGGTTGGGGGACAAAGGCAGGGAGGCAACGGTGGTAGTCAGGGTTGTTGGCGATGCTCGGTGTGCACGTCGGTGGTTGTCAAGGTGTTGTGGCTGTCGAGATGTAGCAACAAGGGAGTAGGTGGTGAGCGGCAGGTGGCGAGAGATCGGGGACAATGGCAAGATGAACGTGAGAGGGTGTAATGCCTCGAGAAACAAATTCTAACAACTGCCCACCACAGGCTGCCTCTCGAAAGGTGTCATGACTAGATGGTGCCTCTTGATCATTGGCAATCCTATATATACACACAATCCTAACTCACCTTCCATGTGGGACTAAGTCACCACCACCTACCATGAACACCATGGCCCCATAGTAATTAATTCATTTTTTCTATAGGCTTTATACACACACTACTAAATCTATAGGCCCATCTAACCATGAATTAATTACTAAAGCCCACCATAGAGGCCCATCCCATACGGGTTATTACATATGGTATCAGAGCAGCCGAATTTAAATGAATACAACATGTTATATACAACTTTAACATCAACAACTTAAATATGAAAATAATCTTTAGCATCAATTCATCTTTATGTCTTTTTGCCAATCCAAGCCCTGCACTGGAAAACCGTGGGCACGTCAGTAGCATACTACTGACGCAATGCTATAAAACAGCGATTCTTATACTTTAACAAACATAAACTTCAATCCACAATAAAGTGTAAAAAATGACTATCCTAAACATATCAGTGTATGATATAACTAAATGCCTAATGCAGATGTTTATACTATGATGACACTAATGCATACTTGTTCGGATTCTATGCATCATATTCTACATAGGTCCGGGGGCAAGCACATATGTACTCCACAGTAAAGGGTTTAATCCCTCTTCATGCAAAACTACTCGGTAACAAAATAAAGGTTTAGACATTCCACGAGTATGGATTCCAGTCCTAGATTCCATCGTCAAACCTTACAGAATTCTCGTCGTGAGAACATCCCACAAGTGTCCCTCTAGCCCTGGTATATGCATATACACTGGAGAATGGCCTACCATCCGCCTGACTATTCATGATCCTGGAGTCCACCATCAAATCAATCATAGTCCCGGATTTAATTAAGGACTGTCTCACATCGCAAGCAACCACAATTCCGAAGTCCATCGTCAAACTGGGTCTATAGTTCTAGAGTCCACCGTCAGACTACATAGAGGTGCCCCACTTACGTTTGCCCAAGTGTTATTACATCTTCTCCTAGTGCATATCCTTAAGTTTGAAACATGAATAAATAATACCACATAGAGCTAGCTTACTCTCCTACCGGACTTAAACAAAATACCGAGAACGATAGCCCATATTGGCCACTTTTCAAAATCAATTAATCATTTTCATCACTTGTCGGTACCTGGGTCTTACTTAGCCTCTAGAATCAACATCTTTTCATGTTCACATTATGGGGTACGCATACCCTCTTTATTCATATTCTCAATTTCATTTATTCACATCTTATTCAATTCTTTCATCCATTCTCTTATTTATCAATCATGAAGTAAACACTTCTTGGTTAATCACACAACCATTCACTTTAATAATTCAAAATTTACCTTTGAATTGAAACCCCCTTTCACATTCATCTATACTTCAAGTATCATTCTTAATACAAGAGTTATTTAAGATTTAAAACACAATCTCTTAAAGATTTATCACTAGAAATCTCCGATTTTAATCCATTAATCATGGGTTTAGCTTTATTATCAACCAACTCTTCAAATCTTTATACATTTTCTTGAATTTCAATCTCTTCGAACACATGAATACGACTTTTAAATTCTCAAATATCTTTTAAAATACTAAGAAATAATTCTCAAGTGTTCTAATAATGTCATACAATATTTCCATGAATTTTCCCAATTTTTAAATCTTGAAAAAGGATCAAAATAAAAATAAACTCAAAAGGTGGTCACCCGGATTTGAACCCGAGACCAACACTGAGCCAACCGCAAGCCCAACCATCGGACCAATCATTTTTTTTTTGTGAAGGAAAAACCCTTTAGTTCTTTTTGTAACCCAAAAAATCTTCATTTAATTTTATTTTTTTAAAATAAAATAAAACAGAGCCAACCACAGGCTCGAACCGACAACCAGAGGACCCCCCCCCCCCCCTTGTCGTGGGCACCATGTGGTAGCGCAACGCGCAGCGCGCTAGCCACCAAGGCCAAGTGCCTAACTGACATTATAGGGGTCATATTCTTTATAACCTCGCTCTATGTTTATAACTCTCTTAGCAATTCTCATCCCCATTGATTTTATAATTCTTCTCTAACAATTATACAATTTCTTGTACCTAATTAACAACTTTTATACATATAAATGCACAATTCCTATAATCCAATCATGGCATAATATTTGTGCCTAACCACTTTCACATACTAATGAAATAGAATTTTCATTCATCACCCTAGTTATTTCATGATGCAATTTTCATTTAGCATGTAACAATTCACATATCTCATTTCTACCAAACATTCTAAATAACATCACCACATGCATCACAAAAAAAAATAACTAAAAACTCATACGAAATATCAATTTCAAGCATCAAATTACCTACTCATACATTCCATTCTAATTTAGAAAGAAAAAGAGACACCCACCTATTAGAAGAACTTAATTAATCCCTAGAAAAACAACAAGAAGAAGTCTCCAAGCCCCCTTCAAAAACCGTGCCCAAAGGAGAGAAGGACAACAACTTTTGGCATCACAGGGACATCACCTTCTTTTTCTTTGTTTTCATCATTTCTTTTTTTGTTGTTGTTCTCTTAGTTGTTTAGGAGAGTTTATAAAGGGTTTAATTAATGTGATTAATTAATTATCCACTAACTACTTACTTACCCACTAATAATCCCACTACCCCACTACTACCCCCCCCCCCCCCCCCCCCCCTCAATGAACAGCCGGCCACCTCTAAGTGCACAAAGCATGTGCAAGCGCACCCCACGTGCACACAACTTCTCATACAATTCGATTTTTATTAGTTGTTATTAAATGAATTGTAGGTGTTTGGTCGCCTTTGTTGCCCCTCGGTAGAGTGACAAGTGTAAAAATGTTCATTTAAAAGTACAATTAAGTTTGGGCTTTATTTATAATTAATTTTTCGTGGGCTAAAAATAGATTTAGGCCTATTGGATTTAATTTAAAACAAATCACAAAATTGAGAAAGAATATGAGAATAAAAAAATTTCATGACTCGAGAAAAATTTAGTAAAAAAAATGTGCATAAAAATTTTACGTACAGAAACAAATATTCAAACACGAAATAGATTTGACTAATGGAAAAATCTTTATAATTAATCAAAACATAACGTACGAAAAATATTTATTTTGATAATGTTACAGATATTTGGCGTAATAGTGAAATTTACGTAATCGACAAGTGTATCGAAAACACGTGCAATTCTTGTAAAAACACAAAATTTGAAAAATTAACATTTGAGTTGGCTCAAATGGGATAAGAATGAATTTTGAGAAGATGGAAAAGGGATAAATAGTCGAAATACAAAATACGTATGATATTTATATTAAAATACGGTACGGATATTACCCGTAACGGTACAAAATACATTTGCATAACACCCATAAGCAAAATTATCGTAACTCAATTTTGCGGGGTGTTACAGCCCCCCCCCCCTACCCTTAGAATAGTTCTGTACTCAGAACTTACTAGGGTAATAGTTGTATCTTGTACACACCACAGAAAAAAAAATAGTATTGTATGTAGAAAACTGTCAATACCAAGATAGAAAAACTGCAAACATTAATAAAATAAATGTAGTATAAAATATGCAACGTGGAAAAACAAGGTAAACTTATATAAGAAAATTAGAGTATCAAAAATTTATAATAACGGAACAAGAAAACTAGCAAAGTAGCATAAGAAAAGAAATGTGACCATTAAAGAGAGTACAAATTGAAAGAAATTTTCATACAAAATAATATTATGTGAAGTATTAGATAAAAGGAAAATATAAATTAAGTCGTTAATTGTGAAAGAGTTTGGAAAACAAAGCAATTGGAAAGAATAAAGAGATGCATAGTCAATAGATACTTTAATAAATTATTAGTAGGCTTAGTAATCAAAATTTATCAAAGTAATAAGCGGTAGAATGATTAAAATCACAACCTGAACTAGTACTATATATTACGAGATAAAAATTGAACTAGCAATTCAAGAGAAAAAAGTGTGAAAAAAATATATGAGCATGAAATTTAGTTAAAAGTATTCCAATATAAAATAATTCTGTATAACAAGTTAATATCATAAAATAATTTGTAAAGTAAATACAATAATTATATATATGATTTAAAAATTAAGATATAGAATACTGGTTGGCATATATCAAAATACTTTCAAATTGACAACTAGAGCAAGAAAACCAGCATACAAAATTATATACATACATAGGCGTAAAAATTATAGGGTGAAACAAACACAAACAATATTATGATATGAAAATTATAAATGGTTTGTAGGAGTAAAACAAGACATCATAGTAGAAAAAGTAATAACATATTATTGAAACAATACAAAAACTAATTATATAGAAATAAATTATGAATCATAAACAAAAGTATACATAATAAGGGGGTTTTTTTTGTTAGGTGAGTAGTCACCAAATCTAAGATAAGTTAGCATCAAAATAAAATATGATGAAGTGGTATGAAATGCTAATTTATGTAAAGATTCAAAATAATAAGAAGAAGATGGCAAGATAGTTGATATTAAGTAGTAAATACGTAAGTAGGATAGATATAGAAACCAGTATAAATAATAAGGTAATTAATTTAATGCTAGGTTGTAAAATATTATAAAATGGTACAAACTAGTACAAAAATAGAATAGTGGTAAGTAAATATATATAGAAACAAAAGTGGGGATTATCAAAGTAGAAAAATTTCTTTTGTTGTAGGTTCGCCTTGTTGGTGTCCAACTGCAGGCTTGCCTTCTTGACCTCAAGTTGCAGAATTGCCTTTAAGACATCCGATTGAAGTTTGTGTCCTCGACATTCAGTTATAGACTTTGCCTCCCCGAAATTCAGATGCAGTTTGCCTCCATCGATGTCTAGTTGCAGATTTGCCCTTTCGACATCAAATTGCACCAAAACGGAAGATGGGAAGATGTAATTTTCCATACGTACTTGGATATTGGATGTTTAATAAAGTATGGGGTTATATTTTGAAATTTTGGGATATAAAAGTAGATGTAAAAGTTGTGAATGAAGTAGGAAATTACAACGATAAATTATTCAAATGAAAGATTAGATTTTAAATATCGAATATAAGCTATATCACAAAAAATAATAGGAAGATGATATATAATGTGTGGAAGTATGTTGCGGAATTTTTTTTACAATCTTGTCAAAATATACTGAAATAAATAAGACAACATAAAATTAAAATAAAGTATCGTGAAATCATGGTATTTGTAAAGTGAATGTAAACATTCAAAATTAAAATTTCAAAAATCCAATAGAAATAATAACCAAGGAAAATGATAGTAAAAAAAATAATTTAATGAGTAGCAGTTTAAAACTTAATAGAACTCGTAAAAGTAATAGCAAAATAAATAAGCAACGTAAAAGCGCATAAAAGTAAGGGGATAAAAACATCATGAAAGAAAACGAATAATTCAAACAAAAAAAAATGACTAAGGGTTGTAAGTAAATAATTAATATCAAAGTGAATTTATAGTATAAGAAAATAATTATCTGAAAAATAGTAAATGTTAAAGATGAAAAGTATTATGAGGAAAATACACGAAGAAAATAAAAGAGGAAAACTTAATCTATGTATAAGGTATCATGAATGTAGGTTCAAACCAGCCATAATGCTCGTGATACCAAGGGAAAACATGCTCGCATACAATATCACATCAATGTATACAAGGAGAGTAGTTCAATAACTATAACAATCCTGACTCCAAACTGACACACACACTCTAATGTCCACCCTATTGTATTTTCCTTATAATTTTTTACTACTCCTTGAAGTTCGCTCTGATACCACTCTGTAACACCCCGAATTCTATTTACATGTAATTCGTAGTACAACATGATCTTTTACTTCAAATTCGTCCAATTTTACAAGGAATTTAAAACTTTTCATTATACAACATTGTTCTTTACATCAACACAACAGAATTTTAATGAATACAACATGTTATACACAACTTTAACATCAACAACTTAAATCTGAAAATAATCTTCAGCATCAATTCATCTTTATGTCTTTTTGCCAATCCAAGCCTTGCACTAGAAAACTGTGGGCACGTCAGTTGCATACAACTGATGCAATGCTATAAAACAATGATTCTTTTACTTTAGCAAACAAACTTGAATGCACAATAAGTGTAAAAAGTGTCTATCCTAAACATGTCAGTGTATGATATGACCTAATGCCTAATGTAGATGTTTATACTATGATGACACTAATGCATACTTATTCGGATTCTATGCATCCTATTCTACATAGATCCGAGAGCAAGCACCTACGTACTCCACATTAAAGATTTTAATCCCTCTCCATGCAAAACTACTCGGTAACAAAATCAAGGTTTAGAAACTTCACGAGTACGGATTCCAGTCCTGGATTCCACCATCAAACCTTACAGAATCCTCGTCGTACAAACATCTCGCAAGTGTCCCTCTAGTCCTGGTATACGCATAATGTTACGCCCCGCTTCCCAAAATACAGGAATATGAGTACGTAACAAAGGCCCAGCGAATAATGTAAACACCATCCATAAGTTGTACCAGTCTAACTCGACAATATGAATAACAATCACAACCATGCAAGAGAATATAATCACATAAACAAAGATCAACTTCAATAATAGATGAAGTAATCCAAATAATAATATCCAACATCTGGGATAAAACAAACTCCGGGTCATAAAAGCCCAAAACAAAGTACAATATCAATAACAAAGTTCAAAGAGGAAAATAGCATAAAATAATTCAAGCAATCTATTCTTGGACTCCATCTTCTAAAATCGTTGCTTACCAATTCCTTCTGGTATTTCTTCTTCAGTACCTGTAAACTCGTGATCTAAAAATAGAGAAAATAATGTCCTTAGAGCAAGTCATGGACAACAAGTAGAGGGAAATAGAGAACAAAGGAAGCATGGTACATTAAGAATGAAGGAATGGATCAAAGACAAGAACAAAAGCAAGGATTGGCAATAATGTCAAGGGTCTATGTTTAATCATGCGATAATTAATGATTTCAATTCAGGATTAATATCGATGACTGTATACGAGATCAAGCATGAAATATCAAATGCAGGTTATTAATCATTTTATTAACATATCTAGTGCACGTACTACTGCGTCCCATTCCACAGGTTCGGCGCAAGCAAACAAGTGGATATTTTAGACTGTGATGGTGAATTCATGGTTCATGTACTCGGCCCAGTAATCAGTAATTTAATATTCAGTAGCAGTAATTATCAAGCAGTATTTTATGGCCATTAGTCAGTACAGTGATCATGTCAAGCAGTAAGGGGCCCTACCGAGTACAGTCTCCGATTGTTCACTACCAAGTCAACCCATATGTAACCCTTGTTTCCCCAAACCCGTATTTTATGTGTATTTTTCTATATTTAAAATTTTGTAAATTAATTTTTCTGCTTTCAAATTCTTTGTTAAAATGTGTTATTAGATCTTCGGTTAAAACCAATTTTTAATCAATAGTTTATTTATAACTAGTTCCCAATGATATTTTTTATAATACAAATATTTTTATTATGCTTTGGATTATTATGTTTATGTTTATGATTTTTTATTATTATTATTATGATTATTGTTATTTTTCTTATTCGTGTTATTTTATCTTTTACTCTTGATTGTTGATTTAAAAATCTATTTCTATTGTTATTTGTATTTGTAGTATTTCAAATAATTTCTATCTTATAGATCAATATATATATTTTGATATATAATCATACTTTTATTTATTACTTTATCTATTCGATTTGATCTTTTATTTAAATCCTATTTTAAAACCTATATCTTATCAAAATACCATTAACTCTTTTTACCCAATACAATTACCCAAACCCATTACCCTGTTATTAACCCACCTGATTACCCACACCCTTTTATTCCCTAATACCCTATCTTAGACCCATACAGACCTGTTTACCCCCATAATACCCGAAAACCCACATCCAAAACTACTCATACCCGAAACCTATCAGACTCAAACCCTACATCTCCCCCTTATATAAATATCCCTGTATTTAATATTCCCCTGTTCCACCTCTTCGTCTTCTCCATGCAAAACCCCGCCGCCTCTTTCTAAACCCATCTCCCGATCTCTCATCTCCACCTTTCCCCTACCCTGGTGCGCCCCTTCCCTCTCCCTGCATCCCCCGACACCCCGATGCCACCACCCTGCGTCCCTCGCACCTCCTGCACCAACCATGGCGACCCTCCCTTGCCTCGATGCAGCCCCCTCTACTCCTCCCGAGCACCGCGCATAACTAGTCAGCGCAGTGTCCACCTCAGCGCGCCCCTATGTGTCTCGACGTCCCTATGCTGCGCCTCCTCGGCAGCGATCTCCCCTGCAGTCCATCAGCCAGAGCACCCGACGCTGCCCCTGGGCCTCCCCTCGACCTCAGCGGATCCCACTGCATCCCGCACCGCAGCCAGGCAGCCACCCTGTGCGTGGTGCTCTCCGGCGGAAGTGCTGCCACTTCTCCGTCGTGCTCTGCCATTTTCGTGGCCGTCTCTCACTTCCTCATGCTCCTTGTGTGCGAGTGCATTGTGTATGGTGTTGCTCTTGCCGTTGGAGTGTGTGTTCTCGCCGTTCTTGCCGTTGTTTGGTTGTTGGTTCATGTAACACCCCGAATTCCAAAATACAATTGAATTCGAGTTCCACGGGATCTTTACACATCTTTCGTACAATTTTACAAGGAAATAAAAACTTTTCTTTTATCAGAGTTACATTTACACTTGTACATTGTCACAGCAGAAGAAATATTTCAATAAATTACAAGAAACAACATTTAAAATAGTCTTGCGCAGCATGTATACTTCAGTAGTCAAGCATCTTTACCCTGCATATAAAACTGTGGGCACGTCAGTACATTCAACTGACGAAATATTATACACGGCCATCCTCTCTATGCCAGAAACAGTATAACGATTCTCATTTCTTACAAACACAAACTTGTCACAAACAAAGCTAAAAGGACTATCCTATTGATGTCGTGTTGTGAATGTGCACTTAGTCCTTAATGCAATTATTTATATTATATGACACTAATGCGCACTTGTTCAGAGTCTATGCAGCCCATACTACATAGGTCCGAGGGCAAGCCCTTAACCGTTCTTCATCTTGTAGGGTTCAATCCCTCGCCATGACTTAATCTACTACTGTAACTATGGTAAGTATCCTAGATGTTTTCTAACCTACGAACTCATGTCTAGGCGCCCTGGAGGGAATCCCAACGCACTGACACATGACTCATCATGCAGGCATCCTGTGGTAATTCAGCTCCTACCACAGACATGACACCACCCACAGTCGTCAAACACCCCACGAGCGTCGCCACCGGGACGGTACTCTAGAGCAGTATCCATGCCCTATCATGACTCATCATGGGACATCCTGTGAATACTCTCACGCCGCCAATCCAATGGCCCTCAATGTTTTTCTCTTACTTTCATCACATCTCCACTATGCATCTAATCCTTAATTTAATTGAATCATGAATAAAATCAACTCTTAGAGTGTAGCACTTCCACTATACCGGTCTTATTCATTTAATTCACATGACCCAAACATTGGTCTTCTCATTTCAAAATATCATTTTCTCATTTCTTTCATTGTCGGTATAAGGTTTGGCTATACCCTAATTCTCAATTTCAACTCATAATTACAATGTCATACTCATAAGATCTTTTCATGATTAATCACAATTCATATTCCAATAGCATAGTATTCATGTATTCACACCTTTCATAATTCATCACGATCAATAATTCAATTTCGCGTGCAATCCATGTGCAAGAATAAATTTCACTTAATAGTCACCAACATTTTCATATATTCCACAAATATATTATTCACAAATTCACAATTTTACGACAACACATTTTTCTATAATTCCATTTAATCACGCTAGTCACAAACTTCAAAAATTCCTCTTTTATAACCTAAAAATTTCCATTTATTTTTCTTTTGTCTAAAAGAGTAATTTAATTTCAAAAATGAGTCATTTCTTGCAAAAACCCCAATTTCTTACTCACACTTCATCAAAAGTTGTATAAATATTTCTTATAAAGTTCCAATAATTTTTCCAATTATTAAAACATAATTTTCTGACTTTTATTCTATTTTAAAAATTCAATTCCATTCAAAAATCTCAAAAAAAACATTTTTTCCTAAACTCAAACCCCACCGAGATTCGAACCCACAACCAGCGATGAAACAGACAGCGCACAGACCAACGCGCCAAAGCCACCCATCGATTTAACTAGGGGTTAAAATCCCTATATGTTCAGTTCTAGGTGATTTGAATTTTTAACAAAAACGAAAAAATAAAACACAGCTTCGGGGTATCAAACTCAAGACCTCCGACCACTGTAGCGAACCCAAATCTCTTCCGACCAGTTGGTCTAAGTGGACATATCGATTAGAAGGTATTTAAAATAGGTTTTGATCTTAATTCTCTGTTCAAAGCTATACTTCAAAAATTCTCAAAACGAATTTGTCTCTTTTTCTCCTCTTTTGAAAACAAAAATGTCCAGAATAAAAATACATTTAATTTATCAATAACTAGTATATTTAAAGGTATTTCTCCCTCTTTTAAAACATGTATTTAGCCTTAGTTTGCATTTTATGAACACTATTTCGACATTTGAAAACTATTACACAATTGTTCATAAATAAGGATGATTTCTCATACAAAATTCACTACAATGATGTTTGCTTACACATTGATAACTATAATATTTTTAGAGCACAAAATCAACTTTATAAGTGAGTAAAACTTCTATTTTATTAATTAATTTACACATGATACATTCAATTATTCGTATGCAAAAGGACATTCTTTTTCATTTATTCTAATTTCACATGGCATATATAGCAATGGGTAATTTCAATACATCTATTAACAATCATTTCTCTCAATTCATCTTTAACACACTATTCTACTTAGCATTATTAATCAATAAACATGATGCTAGTCTTTTACTAGTTAATCCACATAGTTCGCATTTAGGACATATTTTGCATACTAACATTAGAAATAAAGAGAACATTCACATTACTCATAATTAATAAATATAGTAATCAAACAACACACATTTGCTAATTTATCAATTCTCTTCTAATTTGGCAAGTATGCATTTCATTTCAACTAGTAGCTTATAATGATAATTCCACTTCATTCCCTAGCATGATCTCTACTTTAGAAGTCATGAGAAACACCCACCTCTTTGAAGAAAAAGCCAATTAGAAATCTCCTAGAGTCCCCTAGAATGCAAAAGAGTGCCTTCTCCTCCTAGATTGCGATGCAACGATCTCCTTCTCCTTTCTTCCTTGCCAAAACTGAGAGCTCCTAGGTGGGGAAATGAGTGGCCGGCCTCCAATGGGGAACACACACACTCACACTCACACTACTATATATCTCCTATAATATTTTCTTTCTTTCAATAGTTGCTTTAGTGTAGAATACAAGTATGAAGGGGGGGTATTTATACTAATTCTAGGATAGATTGGAGGGCTAGGATTCATTGGATAGTTATAGGATGGATGGCTAGGATAGGAGGGAAAGTTGTAGCAACCACCCACACACACATAACTACCCATGCACACACACACCCACTCACCATCACTCCATACCCAAATCCCGGCCTCACATGGTGTGCATTGCACACTACGTGCATGCACGTGCCCCCTAGTACCCCCTATTGAAAGTTTGTACAATTTAATTAATCAAAATGTTCACCATTTGTCTCTACATGACAAGTGTGACAATTTAATTGATTTATTAAATTTGTGGGCTTCACAATTAGTGGGCTTAGGCTTGTGGGCCAAGACAACAAATTAATGATTAATTAAAGTGGGCTAAAACAATTAGTTAGTGTTTTAGGCTTTTGGAAATAGACTTTTTAGAAAAATAAAGGAAAATAATTGTTCATACAAAAATGAGATTTCATATAAAATAAATAAATAATATACACATGAAGTTCGCACGTGCACAACACGTAAAAAAAATTATTAAAATGAAGTTTTAGGGTATTACAGTTCATGGTTTGCGCTTGTGTTCACCGTGCACGTGTTTTTGGTTGTTCGTTCATTCGTTATTCTTGATCGTTGGTTCTCATTCTTGGTTCGTGTTTGTTCGATCTTGGTTGTGCCTCGAGAATCCGTTCCCGTTATTTATGCTTGTTGGTTTGTCGTTTCGTCGTCTCTCAGGCAAGTAACTTGTACTCCAATTTCTTTGTTTGATACAAGTCAAAATACCACCTATAATGTAGTTGGGTTCTAGAGACAACTCATGTGTGTGTTATCTTTGATGGGTTTTGTCTCTATTGTGAAAACTTGACCATAGTTGCCTCACGACACAATATGAACATGAATTAACTTAGGTTTTTCCCGTTCTTGATTTGATCATGTATGCGAGACTTCTTGTGAGAATTTGGGTATTTGTGGAGAACCATGTGATAGACTTGTTTTAGATATGTTAATTTCCCTATTTCATGATATTTGGACACTTAGTAGACTCGATTTCCTATTTGGGTGTGTATGGATTAATTTTCTTGAATGTATGTTGATTTTGTTTTTTTAGGAAATTCTGTATTTTGTCGATAATCTGTCTTGATCAGTAATTTAGACCAGGTTAGGGTCATTATCTTAATTTCGGTATAAAACATGAATTTTAGAGAATTTTGTCTATTTTCCAACCCCTCTGACCTTGCTCGATTTCATTTTCGTATGTATGAGTTAAGACTATTTTACTACAGAGGTGTCGATCTTTTCAAGATTCCGTTTTCAATAATTTTGATGACTAAATAATTTTGATACTTGTGCTACACATATTATTTTGATCTGAAACTTTGGTCAATTTTTCTATATCTACTTAGGGATTACCCAGAATTTTGGTGGATTTTATTGATGTTTTATGTACCGTTTCATGCTCGTTTATGAAAACTATACTTGCTGTATTTTACACGTTGTTCTGTAAAGAATCGTAATTTCACCCTGATTCCTTTTACTGTATGAAAAATATTTCACCCTGACCAAGTTCTGTGATTCTGTGAATACCCGAGTACACTGTCCTGTATGGTCTCCTACGAAATCTAAAACGAAATTGCATTGACTGTAGCAACCATGTAGTAAAAGGATTGATGCATGAAGTGCTACCTAGATAGTAATCACTATAAGACTTGATACATGATCCTTGAACATGATACTTGAACATGATACATGCTTGCTTGACACTTGACTACATGATACATGAGACTTGATACGTGACACTTGATGCATGATTACACGACACTTGACACTTGATGCTTGTTTACATGATCCTTGTTCATGACTCTTGATATATGTTACATGATTACCTGTTTACCGGTATACCTGTTACCTGATATATATTACATGTTTACCTGTTTACTTGACACTTGATACATGTTACCTGTACCTGTTAGTATACCATGCTACTTGTTTCTATTTTTCTGATTCATGTTAGATATTATATTTCTGTTGACACACTTATACCATGCTATGCTTGTTACTTAGAATAATATATCCCCTGTACTTGTATCCTACATTATAAGTGGTCCGTAACTTGCAATTGACAGGTATTTGTTTTCTTTTTCCTTCTCCTACAAATTCACTAATTGTAGATCAGAATGGTCAGCTGCCCGATGGAGTATGTTATCTAAAGTTCTAGTTGGCTGGACCTTTTGCTATCTTAATTTATTTCCTGTTGCTCATTTTGAACATTGTATCTGTTACTTGTATTCTTTGTGTTTGGGTGATGTGACCCAGGATTTTGACTTATTCAGATCATGACTATTTGAGATATATGTATTGGGTTTCAAGTATTATTGTTGGTAATTGGTTCATATGTGCATGTGGTTGTTTCTTTGCTTCCAACTCTGATTGTTTTGTGAGATATTGTAAAGATTCCTGAACAGCTTATGGATGATGAAAATCATTTGCTGAGCCAATGTTACGTGCTCGTATTCCGTATTTTTGGGAAGCGGGGCGTGACACCATAATACCCCGGCTTGTTAATATTTTATTTCATCCTATGTGAGTATGAAAGAAGGTTTCAATATTTTATCATGCTAGGTATGACTAATTCTACTCATTTCATGCAAAGCAAGAATCATTTATATTAAATCAACATATTCATACAATCTGGACAATAGGATGTCACTGTACAAAAATAGATATTCCCGCTGCTACAAAAAGCAAATCTGGATCCGTCAGAAGTTTTAGAAAATAGACTCTTTGCCGGTTCCAGCGAATATACACACGACATATAAAAATCACAGAAACTAGTTTCAAATTCATTTTCTTTATAGATTTTATGTTCAGATAGCAGGTTATAGATTGTGTTCACATATGTGTTTCATGTCAGAAAACTCATCAAGTAATCTACAAAAATTTAGGGTGGTTCCTACATATGACTAGTCTCAGCCAAATTAATTTCACATTTTAATTTTTCTGTTAACATGTTATATTTATTAATAAATCTAGGTGATACACATAAAATTGTGAAACTGGAAATCCAGACCTAGCAGTACTAAAAGACTGATATCTAGCAGATTATAAATCTGAATTCAATTCCGGCAAATGTTCTGGAAAATAGATACATGGGGCTACAATTTATGTTTACAAAGTTCTTTCAAATTACTACAGCAACAAGTCTGATATTCTGATACAAAAAGAAGAAAACAGTAGGCCAGAAAATAATTTAATATGAATAGGCATTAATTTCATCATACAAGCATATAATTTATGATAATTAATAAACAAAGTGCTATTTGATGATTAACATGCAAATTTCTAGATTTATGATGCAATTTACAGTCATGGCAATTAGTTCATCAAATCAAATTCAATCGGAAGAATTCAATACATCAAACAATTCTATAACATGGATCTAGTTATTTTCATGTATTTCGTGCATATGCAATGTGCAATAGGGACTAGGGTTCAAATCAAAGATAAAGGCATGAAGTCGAGGATATCTCGGGTTAGCTCGTGTAAACCCTCAACATAATCAACAGAAGATGAATTGTATAACGATATGATAATTGAAGATGATCTGCTTGCGGGGATCAACAAAATTCTTGAACAAAAAAATAAAACTAGTTCAAGAGAGACTTACCTTTAATAAGATTAGTCTGAATATTATGGAATAACGGGAGTAGGATCCCGGCAATGATGCACTTGCAATTATGTGCAACCACAAGAACACAACAACAAGAGCGTGGCGGCAATAGCAGAACAACAAACGGAAAAACACCATGTGGCAAAACACAAAACAGCAAACACGAAGCGGCAAAACACCAAACGGTAAACACCAAGGGGCAAAACACCAAACGGCAAACACCAAGTGGCAAAACACCAAACGGTAAACACCAACAGCACGCAAGATCATAGCAAGCAGCTTCGGCAATGACTAGCGGTCAACGGCAGCGAGGGGATCCATGGTGGCTGATCGGGGCAAGGCGAGGTAGGCGGATGGTTCCTGTCGACGGAGGAAGGCAGTAGTCGCGGTGGTAGAGGTGTGCTCTGCTTCGGGAAGGAAACAGAGGAAGGTGGCGGGAATGGCGACAAAGGCAGGGACGAGGCGCTGGAGGTGCTGCGGGTGGAGGGCAAGGGATTCGGCAATGGAGGTCGCAGCAGTTGCGGATGGAGAGTTGACGATGAGCAGGTGGAGCAGGGGCTAGGGGTGAGCGACTGAGGCGCTCAGGGTGATGGCGGGATGGGTTCGACAAGGGCGAGGCCAGAGGGCGAGGATGATGAGCGGTGGGTTGGCTTCGACAATGGAGGATGACGATGAGCAGGGGAGATAAAGTGGGTACGGGGAGATGGCGAGGAGGCTCGATGGGTGCGGAGGTGAAACAGAGGAAGAAGGAGACGTGGGGGTATTAGGCGGCTGGGTAATTAGGTTAGAATAGGATTAGGGTTAATTAATATTAGGGTTAAGTAAAAAGAGATATATATAGGGTTAGAATTAGGGTTTAATTGGTGATACGGGTTTCAGGTTTAGTAAAAATTAACGGGTTAACGGGTTAGCGATCCAATAAGAAATGGTTAAAGGGTTTGAGTTTAGAATCCAATAGGGAAATAAAATAACCAATAAAAATATGATTAAAACTTAGATCAATTTGGGGACATCAATAAACAAAAATTTGAATAGGGAGAACAACAAAATTTGTAGTAGAAGAATTATATTAAATAGATTGGGAGACAAAAATTGAGTTGAAAGCAAAATAATAAATTTTTAATAAATACACAATCAAAGGCAATAATGATAATAATAATAATGATAATAATATAAATGTCAAAATAGGATTTGAGTTTAACATATTCATTAAATCCAAATAGTAATAACATATTAGATTTGGGCTAAAAAATAAATAATAGATCAATTAGGAATAGAAAACAAGTTTCAAATATACAATTATTTGAAATAAATAAAGTTTTCAATTAGAAAACACTTTAATAAAATATTTGAAACAAATTTAGCACAAACTTTTTTTATAAATAATCAAAATATAGAAAATACACGGAAAATATTTATTGGCGAGAACGGGGGTTACACATATACACTGGAGAACGGTCTACCATCAGCTCGACTATTCATGATCCTGGAGTCCATTGTCAAATCAATCATAGTCCCGGATTTAATTAAGGTCTGTCTCACATCGCTAGCAAGCACAGTCCCGGAGTCCACCGTCAAACTGGGTCCATAGTCCTGGAGTCCATCGTCAGACTATATAGAGGCACTCCACTTACGTTTGCTCAAGTGTTATTACATCTTCTCCTAGTACATATCCTTAAGTTTGAAACAGAAATAAATAATACCACCTAGAGCTAGCTTACCCTCCTACCGGACTTAAACAAAATACAGAGAACGGCAGCCCATATTGGCCACTTCTCAAAATCAATTAATCATTTTCATCACTTGTCGGTACCTGGGTCTCACTTAGCCTCTAGAATCAACATATTTTTATGTTCACATTATGAGGTACGCATACCCTCATTATTCATATTTTAATTTTATGTATTCACATCTTATTCAATTCTTTCATCCATTCTCTTATTTATCAATCATGAGGTAAACACTTCTTGGTTAATCATGAAGTAAACACTTCTTGGTTAATCACACAACCATTCACTTTAATAATTCACAATGTTCCTTTGATTAAAACCCCCTTTCACATTCATCTATACTTCAAGTATCATTCTTAATACAAGAGTTATTTATGATTTAAAACACAGTCTCTTAAAGATTTATCACTAGAAATCTCCGATTTTAATCTCTTAATCATGGGTTTACCTTTATTATCAACCAACTCTTAAAATCTTTATACATTTTCTTGAATTTCAATCTCATCTAACAGATGAATACGACTTTTAAATTCTCAAATATCTTTTAAACTACTAAGAAATAATTCTCAAGTATTCTAATAATGTCACATAATATTTCCATGAATTTTCCCAATTTTTAAATCTTGAAAAAGGATCAAAATAAAAATAAACTCAAAAGGTGGTCACCCAGATTTGAACCCAAGACCAACAGTGAGCCAACCGCAAGCCCAACTGTCGGACCTATATCTTTTTTTTTGTGAAGGAAAAACCCTTCGGTTCTTTTTGTAACCCAAAAATCTTCATTTAATTTTACTTTTAAAAAAATCAAATAAAACAGAGCCAACCCAAGGCTCGAACCGGCGACCTGAGGACCCCCCCCCCCCCCCCCCCCCCCCGTGCCACATGGTAGCGCAACGCGCAGCGTGCTAGCCACCAAGGCCAAGTGCCTAACTGATATTATAGGGGTTAAATTCTTTATAACCTCGCTCTCTGTTTATAACTCTTTTAGCAATTCTCATCCCCATTGATTTTATAATTTTTCTCTAACAATTACACAATTTCTTATACCTAATTAACAACTTTTATACATATAAATGCACAATTCCTATAATCCAACCATGGCATAATATTTGTGCCTAACCACTTCAACATACTAATGAAATAGAATTTTGATTCAACACCCTAATTATTTCATGATGAAATTTTCATTTAGCATGCAACAATTCACATATCTCATTTCTACCAAACATTCTAAATAACATCACCACATGCATCACAAAAAAATTAACTAAAAACTCATACGAAATAGCAATTTCAAGCATCAAATTACCTACACATGCATTCTATTCTAATTTAGAAAGCAAAAGAGACACCAACCTATTAGAAGTATTTAATTAATCCCTAGCAAAACAACAACAAGAAGTCTCCAAGCCCCCCTCGAAAATCGTGCCCAAAGGAGAGAAGGACAGCAACTTTCGGCATCACAGGGACAACACCTTTTTTTTTCATCATTTCTTTTTTTTTTGTTGTTCTCTTAGTCGTTTAGGAGAGTTTATAAAGGGTTTAATTGATGTGATTAATTAATTATCCACTAATAATCTCACTACCCCACTTCCCCCCCCCCCCCCAAACATCTGGCCACCTCTAAGTGCACAAAGCATGTGCACGTGCACCCCATGTGCACACAACTTCTCATACAATTTGATTTTTATTAGTTTTTATTAAATGAATTTTAGGTGTTTGGTCGCCTTTGTAGCCCCTCGGTAGAGTGACAACTGTAAAAATGTTCATTTAAAAGTAGAATTAATTTTGGGCTTTATTTATAATTAATTTCTCGTGGGCTAAAAAATAGATTTAGGCCTATTGGATTTAATTTAAAATAAATCACAAAATTGATAAAGAATATAAGAATAAAAATTGTTCATGACTCAAGAAAAATTTAGTAACAAAAATGTGCATAAAAATTTTACGTACGGAAACAAATATTCAAACACAAAATAGATTTGACTAATGGGAAAAATTTTATAATTAATCTAAACATAATGTACGAAAAATATTTATTTTCATAATATTACAGATATTTTGCGTAACGGTGAAATTTACATAATCGGCACATGTATCAAAAATACGTGCAATTCACGTAAAAACATAAAGATTGAAAAATTAATATTTGAGTTGGCTCAAATAGGATAAGAATGAATTTTGAGAATACCAAAAATAGATAAATATTCGAAATACAAAATACGTTACGGATATTACCCGTAACGGTACAAAATACATGTGCGTAACACTCGTGAGCAAAATTTTCACAACTCAATTTTGCAGGGTGTTATAAAGGGAGAGCTTGGGTGGGTTTCAGAAGCAGAAAAAAGAAGAAGAAGAAGAGGTGGGGCCGGCTGAAGAGGAGTGTGGGGGTAATTAGTTAGGGTTTAAGAGATAATTAGGGGGTAATTGATGGTTATGAGGGAATTGGGGGATTAGTTAGTTGATTAGGAAGATATGATAGGGATATTCTAGGGATATGTGCAATTGGGGGATTGTAGAGGTTTTAGTTATACATTTTATCGGTTTGGGATTTTATTCATGGGCTTATAAAAAAGAATGTAGAATAGTCACGTTGAATACGGGTTGGGCTTCAAATAAAAATAATAAATCCAATATTGGTTGGTCTTTATACAATAAATGAATAAAGAATATATTAGAAGGTTGGGTTTGAACCGGGCTTTGAAAAGTTAGCAAATAATCCAAAGAAAACGAATAAAATAGGATTGTGTCAAAATGTAAAATCAAGAGAAAAAAGAAGAATAAGATTGTAGAATAAAATAAGATTTTGGGTTAGATATTCACTACAACATATAGGGCTTTCTACAGTGGACTTATTATAGCATTTAAGTGTTAATGCTATTGAAAGTGATCAATAATAGCATTTGTGAAGAGAATGTTGTTTTTGATTAATTTTGAAATTTACTCTTAGTTATGACAGCATTTTTGAAACGCTATATTATTTATGGAAGTTTAGAAACGCTATTATATCTATAAATAAACAAAATAGATATGAGCAAAAAAGAAAATTCTAAGTAAAAAATCCAAATCCATCAAAACCCTTTTAACTTCTCCCCTGTTTCCATCTATCCCTAATTTCCCCTCACGAAATCCTTCACGACTAATCCTTCACGAAATCCTTCACGACTAATTTCCATCTATCCAAATCCTTCACGAAATCTATCCCTAATTTTCCCTCCTTCGCGCCTCCCGAATCCCCGGCCTGCCGTCAAAAGAAACGCCTCTTCTCCTTCCCGCGCCCCCGTTGCCCTACCCACCTCGCCCAACGCCCTCTCCTCCTTCCCGCCCCCCGAAGCCAGACACACTGTCGCCCAACACCCTCTTCTCCTCCCCGTCCCCGAAGCCCCACCACGTCGTCACGGTTTCGGAATGCCCCCTTCTTCTCCCTGCTATCTCCCACGCTAGCCGATTCCAGGTAATTTTGTTTGTTGAATCGATTGATGTTAGGGTTCGTCTTCCTTATTTAATTCTTCTTCTTCATCTTATACCTCATCTATTACCTCCAAATAGGTTTATTAATGTAGATTTTTTTGAATTACGGTCTTTCTTGTTTGATTACGGCTGAAGTATTAATGTAGATTTTTTACCCTCAAAATCAGACCACTAGAAGATTCATCCATCCCCACCCCCCCCCCCCCCCCCGCCTTTTTTAAGTAGCATTAGTTAAGAGAGCGATTGAAGTGATTGAAGAAATTAGATCTTGTTCATTGAAGTTTCAATCCCTAACTATTACTAATGAAAAAAGGCTTCACAGTCAAATTCGCAGATCAACTGAAGACAGATTGAACAATCTTGAAATTGAAAACAAAATCACCACAAAATGCCTCTGTTATAATATTACAACCAAAATAGAATGACATTCAAGGCTGACAATATTGAGTTTCAAAACTTTTAGAATAAGATGTCATAATTCATGGTGGTCTCTGCCATGATCTTTGGCTTCATATTTTGCTCTGTCAAATCGAAGGATGTTGAAATCTGGAGGAAGAGAAGAACTAATATTCAAAATGCAATAGAAATAATAAATAATATAAATTAAATACTTATAAAGAACATGCTCAAAAGTAACATATCAACTACAGCCAGAACAATCACTGAATGCTTTACCATGCTGCAAGTTTGAGTTCATTGCTTGAAAAAATTGTGTACTTATGTGCAGATCATGAAAACATTCCCAAAAATGCATTAGCACTTCTTGATTATTCACAAAAATTGCAACTTCAATAATTTTCTCCCATCGCTGAAATTTAAGTAATATATGTAGAAACAGTTTCTGTTTAACACTATGTACATTGGTGACATTACTGATTGATTCTTCACATATTCATCAAATTCCTGCGTATAATATAGGTGAATGATTTATTGTAAAATATTGGACTAAATCAATTAAGATATGAAATCTGTTGATTGAATTTATTATGTAAGAAGAAATTCATTTATTAACTTTATCGGGAAATGCACGAGCACACACACTTGTTTTAAGCTATTAATTTTTTTGGTCATGTGCTTAATTAACTTTTCCATTAATTCAGTTAGATGCATATATATGCATTATGGCCTATAATCACAACACTGGTGCAAAGTTCTTATCAATTATAGTTTGATCCACGTTGTTGATGTGTGTATTGTTAGTATTATCTTGTTGCTTTCTCCTCGGCTGTCATCTCTTCAAGGTCAGAGGAGCTGGTGTGTCATCACAATGAATAAAGATTGGGTTCATCTTAACAAGTAATAAAATCTAACCCCAATTAATATTTTAATATATGATAGATATTAAGATATTACATGTTTTTATGACCACTATTTTATAATTTATAGAAATACAACAGCATATAAAGTGGCAGTTCATCAGTTTGTGGAAATTGCGAAGTCAACTGCTGAGGACTCAAACTGGATTATATGTCCATGCAGAGATTGCCAAAATTTCTGTCGTGGAAATGAGGATATTCTTGTACTTTATTTGCTCAAGCGTGGAATGAATATGACTTACACAAATTGGATTTGGCAAGAAGAATGATTGAATGCGAAGAGTTCTACTAAGGAATCTGTATTTCCAGATAGAATAATTGAAGATGCATATGTTGATAATAAGGGTATTCATGAATCTAATGGTAAAGAGGGAGAGGATGACTTAACAAATATGTTGAAGGACGCTAATATTCCTTTATATCCTGGTTGCACTAAATACACTAGGCTATCAGCAACAATTATCCTATATAAGCATAAATCCATGTATAGTGTTTCTAACAAATGCTTTAATCATCTTTTGGAGATATTGTATGATATGTTACCTGATGAAAATACAATTCCAGAATCCGCACGAGGTCCACAACAATTAATTAAGTCATTTAAACTTGATTGTGAAATCATACATGCATACGTCAACGATTGTTGCCTCTTTAGAGGTGAGTTCAAAGACGATGATGTATGTAGGAAGTGCCATGAGTCACGGTGGAAGAAGGATCATCGGACTAAGGAGATTCTTATTGGAGTGTCGATTAAGATTTTGAGGTATTTTCCAATAATTCCAAGGTTTAGAAGAATGTTCCAAACATCAGAACTTGCTGAAAATTTACGGTGGCATCACAATCATAAAAGTGAAGATGATAAAATTATGCACCCTGTTGACTCTTTGGCTTGGAAAATAATTGACAATAAATGGCCATCTTTTGCTGCCGAGCTGCGCAACCTTAGACTTGGTCTGGCTGTAGATGAGTTTAATCCCTTCCGTGGTCTTAGCTCCTCACATAGTTGTTGGCCTGTGATGCTGGTAATATATAATCTTCCACCAGGGTTATGCATGAGAAAGGAACATATTATATTATCATTGTTGATATCAGGACCGCAACAACCAGGAAATGACATAGATATTTATTTACAACCACTGATAGATGACTTGCAGGTTTTATTTGATGTGGGTTTACAGACATATGATGCTTTCATCCAAACATTTTTCAACTTGAAAGCAATTTTGATGTGGACAATAAATGACTTTCCAGCTTATGGTAACCTAGCTAGATGTACTACGAAGGAAAAACTAGCATGCCCCATATGTGGTACTAATACTTGTTCTAAATGGTTGAAACATAGTAAGAAAACTGTTTACCTGAACCATAGGCGGTTTCTTGGACCAAAACATATATTACGGTTCAAAAGAAGTTGGTTTGATGGGAAACAAGAGCTTGAGGAGCCACCTAGATTAATGGTCGGATCAAGAATTTTGAATGAGATTAAAAATATTGAAAATGATTTTGGGAATGGGTCAAAGAAAAATAAGAGAAAGTTGCAATCTGTACAGATTTGGAAGAAGAAGTCAATATTTTTTGATTTGCCTTACTGGGAGGTAATATATATAAACCACTTTATTTATCTTATTATCTAGTTTTTCATTTTTTTTGGCAATTAGTTAACATTACGTTTCTTATATATCTCAGTTGTTTTCTTTTTGTTCAATTTCAGCATTTAGTATTGCATCATAATTTGGATGTAATGCACATTGAAAAGAATGTGTGTGATAGCATTATTAGTACTTTACTGAATGTGAAGGGAAAGTCAAAAGATGGGATAAATTCACGTATGGATTTGGAAGACATGGGAATTAGACATAACTTGCATCCAAAATGGAAAATGGAAAGAGAACTTATCTACCACCTGCGCCACACACTCTTTCGAAAAAGGAGCAACAACTGTTTTGCAAACGATTATTTGACCTTAAGGTACCTGATGGTTATAGTTAAAATTTTGGGAACTGTATATCAGTAAACGAGTGTAAAATTATTGGCCTCAAGTCTCATGATCATCATGTGTTAATGCAACAATTGTTGCCTATTGCATTAAGAGGTCTTCTCCCAAAAGAGCCTAGAAACGCAATATTTCGACTATGTGCATTTTTCAATGCATTATGTCGAAAGGTCATTGACCCGGAGGAAATGTTAAAACTAGAGGCAGATGTTGTTGAGACTTTGTGCATGTTTGAAAGGTTTTTCGTTCCTGCTTTTTTCGATATCATGATTCATTTGACAATTCATTTGAGGCGAGAAGCCCAATTATGTGGCCCAGTTCAACAAAGATGGATGTATCCCTTTGAAAGGTAACAAATTGATTATGTTGTAATTCTATTTGTACTATGTAGTTTTTATCATAAAATATTAATTTTATTTTCTGTAGATAAATGAAGACATTCGAAGGATACGTTAGGAATTTGGCATGACCTGAAGGTTGTATAGAACAATGCTATTTATTAGATGAGTGCATGCAATTTTTCAGTAAATGTATGAGTCAAGTGTCTGATATGGATAATCGGCCAAATAGAAATCAAGATTTCGAGAATGATGCGATACTTGAAGGTTGGCCAATTTCCAAAGGAACATCGATCACTTTGGATTATCAAAGACTACAAAGTGCTCATCGATGTATACTGTTTAATATGGCCGAGGTTGAGCCATATTTAGAGTAAGTATAGTACAAAAAGTAATTTTCAATGATAATGTTTTTACATAAGGGCATGTAACCATTGTTAATTATTTTAGGATACACTTGAAGGAGTTGAAGTGTTTGGACAAACGTCTGGTTAAAAATGAAACTTTACTTCAAGATAGACATCGAAGAATTCTCAGACCGGTTAAAAGAAAAGGTCTAATTATATATATAATCCTTGAATTTTTGGCTTATTATATATTACTACCTATAATTCTAATAGTGCATCATTGATTATGAACAGATTCACGAGTAGACTCATGGTGTGCCGATTCATAACATATCCAGAACGTTAAGAGGGCTTGCACAAGGTCCATCTGTGCATGCTCTCTCTTATTCTGGGTTTGTTGTGAATGACCATCGCTTTCACATAAAAGATGCATTCAAGTCTACTCAAAATAGTGGGGTTTCATATGAGGTAACAACTGTTAGCAGATCGAGCTCGAAGGATAAGCACCAAAAGATCAAACCAGTTGTTTATTATGGAGTGATCAAAGATATTATTTTACTGGACTATTTTACTTTTCAGATTCCTGTTTCATTTGGTCATTGGGCTAATCCGAAAACTGGTGTCAAAATCGATGAAGGTTTTACTATGGTTAACCTACACCAAGGACAACAACAATTTAAAAATGATCCATTTATTCTAGCGTCACAAGCAAAACAAGTGTTTTATTCTAAGGAAAGTGATTCGTCTAATTGGTATGTTGTTCTAAAGGCGCCACCAAGAGGTATTAATGAGTTGGATTTGGATAATGAGAGTGTTTATTCAAGGCCATTAGATGTATCCTTACTTGATAAGAATATCGATGATGAGGATAATGAGTATGTTAGAAAGAACTGTAAGGGTATCTATGTGTAATTTTCTATATTGTTTTGTTGCACAACTATTTATATTTTTTATCATAACTTCATAGTGAAACTTATTATAACTGATTCTGCCACAATTTCTATAATCACTCGTTTATTTCATTATCTTTATATTTTTGTTATAGTGATATTTTGCATGTTGAAATTTCTAATTATGATGATGAATCTTTCTAACATGTTCATTTTTTTTCGTTTTTGGCTGTCTATTTAAGTGAGGTGTCTTTCTTTCAAAAATGGCTCGAGAAGAGGTAACAACTACTATCAACCATTTATCCAAGTATAAAATAACATATTTATTATGTATTATTCACAATCATGTTCTTGTTTGGATCATTTGTAGTGCTCAAAACAAGGAAGTAAAAGGAAAAGGAGGGATGAGGAAAAGAAAATGAGAAAGGATAAGGGAAGAAAAAGAGAAGGGAAAACGATAAGGAAAAGGAAAAAGGAAAGGGAAGAATAAAACTCAAAGAGAAGGTATCAAATGATGTGATCCGTATATCAGAACATGTAAACTCTAATGTCATTGGTGATGCGACTTTAAACGAATTGAGAGAAGAAACATCAAAACAAGTACAATAGTCAGAAGGCACGACCAGGATTCGCGGACACACAACTTGCAGTAATTTATCAGCTGTCAGCGGACAAAAGTTGGAAGTGACATTAAGTGATCTCGGTCAACCTGTTAGGGAAAACTCAAAAAGACTGTCTTCTTTTGTAGGCATTTTAGCATGTCAGATGGTGCTGCTGAAATATGATGGCTGGAGAAAGAAATCTGCTGAGACTAAAGAATTTTATTGGCAAGCAATAAAGGTAAGATATTTTTTCCTTAATGTAGCTTTCTTTCTGTAGCTTTCTTTCTGTTGTTAAGGTATACATACAACTTGTTTGTTGGTTGGTTTATTGGTTGATTGATTGATTCCTACTGGTTTGCAAGTGTATATCCCTTTGCATGTATGGCCTGTTAATGGATCATTGTATTTTATGCTACACAATTGTGATTAGTTTTGTTCCTACCTCACTATTACAAAAATGATAAAGTAAATTTATCGAATTTTCCAAGATATGAATATTTCTTAACTGAAAAATAAACCCTCATGAGGCTGAATATGTTTCTATGTATGTTATCGTGAGTTTGACATATAGTTATAGTGATGCACTTTCTAGCCCTAGAGATCTGCCTTGCATGAAAAGAATTACACATAGATATTTGGAATTGATTGAATCTTCAGTCTAAACAGTAGACCTCCACAACAAAGATAACATAAATATGAAAATTGGTATGCAAAGCTCGTCAGATGACACACAATACATGAAAGGGAAAGGCCTCTTTCAGAGATGACCAAGAATATGATAAGATTTCAAAAAATAGAAGAACCATGTAAGGTGTATCACTATATAAATTTCAGGAGCTATTGGTTGCCTGAATATGGTGTCAATCCTTTAGTAATATGAAACATTTGGCATGAGCTTTTCAGTAGCCTAATGATCAAGACACATAAAGTAGAATGTTTAGCAGATGATGGACATGGACTAAAATTGTTACAGTTCTTTCTAATGCCTATTTCGCATAAAATGTGTAAAAATCTTATAAACACATGTAATATCCATGTTGTTATACATATATGTGAACTTTCATTGTAATTGTTACATTATAAGCTCAATCAAACGACTAATTAAAAAATAATACCCATTTACATACATAACTAACCAGCAACTTGCATGCATCATTTCCAATCAAATTAGTTGTCTTACTGAATCTCTTGTTCGGATACACAATAACACAGTTTAAGCACATAGTCCATTAGTAGTGTCTGAGAAATTTAGAAGTAGTGATTGCAGTTAGTGGATATCAAAATTTCTAGTTTCTATATCAAAAAAAATTTAGAGAATCCATCTTCCATTTTCCTCTTGTTTTTACCTTTGTTTCCTATCAAAATAAATAAATGTATCCCTGGGTTTCCTAGGAATTATGAAAGTTTGCAGATAAGAAAGTCTTCCGTATCAAATTGCACTAAGAAAAAATTAGTATGGATGACAATTTGTCCTAGTTGTGTTTATCAAATTCAAATTCGTTACCGTTTTTTGAGATATCTGTTTATAACCATTTCTGTTTCTGCCAAATATGATTAAAAATTTATTACCATTAAAAATCTGTATTAGTATTTAGACTATAATAACATATATAAATATGGGTATACCATATACCAAACCTGCTTTATATTTTATCCATTTGCAGCCCTAGTGGTGAGTACTTCCTTTCTCACCAATTTGGTTTATAGTTATATGTTCCCTAGAGAATTTGGTTTAGACTGAAGATTCAATCAATTCCAAATATCATTATATATATAAAAGGTAAAAAAGGACTTACTCCTATGTTCATTCTTCATTTCTTATATTAATGGAATTTATTACGAATGTATTCCCAAATATATTAATATTATTATTATATATTTCTCATCTGCCATAATCTAATTTCCATAAATGAATTCTTTTTCTGTTATACTTTAAGTATAATATTCTTTTAAGATTTAGGTAATGAAATATCTAATTAACAAGGACTGATACAAATTTTGTGCTTATTTTTATGGTAGTCATATATCTACGGCAGTTCATTTAATTCTTTGTGCTTATTTTTATGATAATAATTTATATCTACACATATTACTTCAGCAAAAGTTCACATTCAATGGACGTAATAGAGAAGCAAAAATTTACACCCTACAAGCGATGGAAAGATCTGCCAGGGCACGCAAAGCAAAATTGGGGGCAAGCTTAAACAAGAAACCGATTTACAAAAGTCAAAGAGAGTGGGATGAATTTGTAAAATCAAGAAACAACCCAAAATTCAAGGTAAAAAACTATGTATACTATTCTGTTTAACTTGCTATATCTTATCTTTTATATAAAATTAAATATATTAGAGTACAATTTGTCTTGTATGCAAAAAGTGAAAAGTTTAAGGAAATGAGAAGTAAACAAACTATCCCTTACCGTGGTGGTCGAAAGGGATTTACTCGGATAGAATCTGAAATAGTAGTGAGTTAATTATAAATCATTTTCATTATAATTATTAAATGTGTTGTTTATAATTTTGATGTTTGTGTTGATTGTATCTGTTTGCTATATAGAAAGAAGAGGGTTCCATTTTGTCAAGATAAAGTTAGGCTTCGTTGTTAGTATCGAGCATATACAAAAAAGAACGGTGAAGCAGGAAAGCCAGATGATGTTGATCTTATAGTATGGTTCTAAAATTGTTTTCTCACATAGTTTACCATTAGTTAAATATAGATTCTTATTGTTCAATCATACGTTCATATTAATTTTGAGCCTCTTTTATTTTCAGAAAAAGGTGAAAGAGAACTAGCTTCTTCGCCACCCGAGGCATCCCACGTAGGCCCGGGTTATGAAGGTGACGCATATTCAAGGGTATTTAACAAGCCTGAACTATAAGGCCGTTTATCCGCGATGGGAGCAGGAGCCAACCCAACTAAATTAAGTGCCTCGATTGCAACCTCTGCCGAAGTAGTTGAGCTCAGAGGAAAGGTGGATTCACTTGCTAAAACAGTGAAGGAGTTGACAGCTCTACTTAAAAAGCAAACCAAGTGTAAAAACTCTTACTCAAAGCATAAGAAACATAAGAAACATAAGAAGGTAAGAATATTGATTTTCATTGGAATGCTGATTAGATTAAACATAATAGATTTATAATTCAGTTTGTTATTTTACAGAGTATGGTTTAACAAGAAAAGGATAGTGAGGATGATCTGGAGGAAGAAGATAGTGATGATGATATGGAGGAAGAAGATAGTGATGCTCAAGATGAAGAGGGTAGTGAAGATGATGAAGAAGATCATAGCGATAGTGATGATAATGTTGATATTGATGGTGAAAACGATAATGACGATGATAGTGACGAGGAGGATGAGGATGAGGATAAGCGCTCAAAATTGTGTAACAATGATCCATTATCAACTACTAATGCAACTGATACTCCACAGGTAACCCAGTACAACTTTGGTACTTTTCATATATATATATATATATATATATATATATATATATATATATATATATATATAGGGAAAGCTTCGGTTTTGCACTCCTCTAGTGCACACAGCGTGTGCACTAGGCCTTCGGGCATTCATATCGAAGATTCGAACCGTTCACATTAATCTACACATCTAAATTAGTCTAAATATGTAAAATCAAATCATTTGAAATTCATTTACCCATCCATTATGTGACTATAAAGAACAATGATTTTCAGCCATACAATTTTGTAACACTTCAATGGATGGGTAAATGAATTTCAAATGATTTGATTTTACATATTTAGACTAATTTTGATGTGTAGATCAATGTGAACGGTTCGGATCTTCGATATGAACGCCCAAAGGCCTAGTGCACACGCCGTGTGCACTAGAGGTAGTGCACAACCGAAGCTTTCCGTATATATATATATATATATATATATATATATATATAACACTTGTAATAACTTTTTTTTATGTTTCCATGTTAGTCACTCAATGGAAGCAGTAATCGTAGAAGTAGAAAGTGCGAATTGTTAAACTGGGAGGCACCGAGTGAAGTGGGTTCTATTGGGCGATGGGTGATAAATGATCCTGAGGTGGTAGTGCACTGTGTACCCCTTGGGAAAAATGCTTCCAAAGTTTGGGTGGATGAAGTTAGACAACCTTCAGCACCGTTATTTAGGCGAGGTGGTGGTGTAGATACTCTAGATGAGGTTATGGGACTTGCAATTGCATGGCCGATCGATCACATCAAGATGTTGGATACTATCTAGGTACATTACTTTCCTTCTAAAAAAATTATATAGTGGAATAAACCCTTGAACTTGGTATTTGTTAATCATATAGTATTGAAGTATATCAGTAATTTAGGAATAGCAGTATATTAGGAATAGCAGTATTTGTTAATTTAGGAACTATATCAGTAATTTAGGATATAGTATTAAACTATATCATTAATTTAGTTTGAATACAATCCAGGCGTCAACGAAGAATGGAATGATGATCTCCTTAAAGAAATTATTGACAATTTTTAGATGAATCAACCCCAAAGAACTAAATCCATATGCAGTCAACAGGTTATACAACTTCCTCACTATATTTGCAGTATATTCTTAGATATTTTTCAAGAGAAGAAGTGTTGAAATTTCATTCCAACTCCAAAGTCTAGAAATAAGATACATATGTTATTGTACTTATGCAACCCAAATATGCACCCTAACTAATACTGTATATAGGTGAAGAGCAAACTAAACACATATTTCAGAATATCTTTATAAAAATTAAATAATTTACAGCCTTTTTAGCCTTGTCAAGCACTTACAAATTTGAGTACAAAATATTCTAAAATGAAGAAAAAAAGGTTAAATTTTAATGGCTGTCATAAAATATACAAGATATCGGAAAATTTTCAGATGATAATTTTGTTGTTGTTAAAATTGTTCGATACATACTGTTCCCTCAAAATATATTTTGCTTAAGTTCTGTGTAATTGGTTCTTACGATGGCACCATAGGTTTGATTGTTAAGAAATGTTTTTTGAGTTCTAACCTCACCAATATCAATTTAATCTTTTTCTTATTTGCTCTCATTTACTATCCTTGAAGCTAGTATCTTCCATAGGAGGCTTTTGCACAAATCCTGAAGGTCAACATAAAGGGGAGTTTAGACTAAGATTGCTTGTTAAACATTGTTGGCCCACACATTAGCCTAGCTGCCTAAGCCTTTGGGTGAAATGGTTTCTGACAGCATTTATTAACATGCTCTGAGAAAGTACATACAATATATAATCAGATCAGTGAAGAAAATTATAAAGATTTAACGATAATTTTTTTGCTAAGGTGAGAAAAGCATATGTCTATCTGAAATAATGATAAGATGATAAAGATTAAAACTGTTTTACCTTTTAAACTTCTAAGTGACTGGTAAATGAATAGAAAAAGATGTCTCATAATGATGACGAAGAACCGAAAGATATGATTCACATCAATATCAGATATAGTCTAGATTTGTGGATAAACAACAAAGATAGTTTAGATGTAGTACTTAATAATTCTATCCCAGATTGTGAACTATATATCAGTATGAAAAATAAAATAAAATTTAACGAGATTGCTCAATTTCAGGTGCTGTGTAAAAAAAGGTGCCCACTTGACCAGTTCCATCTATTGAAACTCCAGTTGTTTCAATAGGAAAATACTGATCATGGTCCAACTGCTCTCGTTTTAAGAACTTCGCTGTATGCATATAAAACAATTATAGATCGGTTTGTTGGTAAATGACGATGTAGATATAATAATTGATAGATCTTGAGAAGGCAGAACACAAATGTTATAAACATATTAACAAACTATAACTACAAGGACACAAATGTTATAAACACTATAACTATAACTACAAGAACACAAATGATAGATTTTGATGTAAGATCATTGATCGTATCTACATTCCAACTGAAACTAAGCTCTGGAACTTGCATGTCAGCAAAGATTGTATTTATAATAAAAGTGCAATTTAAATGGTTTGTAAAGTTACTGACTTCATCCTTCAAAATTAATGAACTCAATTGAATTGCTTCTGTGTCAACTGAAGACGTGATGCCCAAAAAGCTTGCGATCTCTGCCAAATCTGTGAATCTACAAAACATTTCGTTATTCACAGCAATTTCTTGTAATGTACAAAGAAACTGTACATAATGAAGACCTATACTTGGCAATGATACACATGATTACCATTTTGTTTATCAGTTCTGTTTGTATTTTTTTTATACTGCACTTTATCAGTTCTGTTTGTATTTATTTAAGTCAATCTTGGCTTTCTCTGTAGGAACAACAAATCAGTTCAGTGCATGGTCAAAGAAGCGCATGGAATAGAATGCAGCTACAACTTTATCCAGTAATATTAAGATGGCTGCTCTCTATATACTGGTGTATTCAAAATATTTATACTGCATGGTTCTATTATCAGCGTAGAAATACGTAGAAATATGAATATTTTATTTTAGGAGTTGGGATGAATATTGACTTTGAAGAGGGAGATTTTTGTTCTGGCTCGTATGGGTTTTGAGATGCACAAAACTGACAGAAAGTGCTTTAGAAGTTGCTCTGTATAGCTTTCGAAACTCTTATTCTTGGTTGACGAATCTGTTAACGTATTGGTTCTTATACTGCTGAATCTTTGTGCTTTGCATGTGCTAATTTTATCTTGTTACAATTTTTTTATATAATATTGGTGTTTTGGAAACTGAGGATTTTATGTACAACTGTATCGACCTTGAGCTTTATAGCATTGATCATGGATGCTGGAGAACAACATTGACTGAACTATCAGCAAATTGATATATTCTGGAGAATTTTCAAAACTTTTCTATGCATCTGTAGATTTTTTTTGCATACAGGTCAAAATAAATAGCGTTTTTAAAATGCTGGGAAAAAAAAAACACCACTCTTACAAATGATAGCATTTCCGAAACGTTATTAAAGGCACAGCGTTTGGAAAACACTATAAAGATGATAGCATTTCGACAAACGCTATGGTATTTATACCGTTTTCAAAATGCTATGTAAACCATAGCGTTTCGACAAACGCTATCGTTTATATAGCATTTTCAAAACGCTATATAAACGATAGCATTTGTCGAAACGCTATGGTTTATATAGCGTTCTGAAAACGGTATAAATACCATAGCGTTTGTCGAAACGCTATCGTATTTATAGTGTTTCGAAAATGCTATATGAACGATAGCGTTTCGCCAACGCTATAAAAAGCACAGCGTTTCGCAAACGCTATCGTCTTTATAGCATTTTCGAAACGCTGTGCTTTTTATAGCGTTTCGCAGAAACGCTATATACATTCCATAGCATGGGTATTGACAGGGTTTGTAAAATGCTGTCATATGTCTTTAATAGCATTTACAAAATGCTATCAAATGGCATATACGTTGTAGTGATTAAACTTGGGTTTGGGCTTGGATAGAAGGAAAAGTTATAATTAAAATAGAGTGGGCTTACAAAAATAAATAGCTAAATAAATTGTAGGTTGGTTCGGGCTTTAGTTGAGTTTAAAAATATTAACAGTAATAAATCAAATAGTAGAATATAGTATGAACTAGAAATTGGGATTGTATTTCTTGTACAAAAATAATGATAAAATTAATAACAAGTTTGGGTTGGGCTCAATCAACATAAATAGATGATCAAATAATAATGGTATAGAATGAATTAGGAGTCCGGCTTTACTTGGTTTTGGGTTAAAATATAGATAATTAACCAAATAAGAAAATCAGACAAACTTATACAATGCAATAACATTTGTGTTATAATATATAATCATTTGAAAATAGTTACGAATGCAGTTGATGATTAGAAGGGACTTTAATAGTAGATAACAAAATAGATTTAAACGAAAATGAATTTAAAAGAATGGAAAGATTTTATAACGAACAAAATACCAAAAATATACATACATATATATATAGGGTAAAAGGGATATGAGCAACTTGCTCATTTAGTAAATGAGCAATTGATTATGTGGCATGCATGTGATACATTGAAAAACTAACCCTTTTAAAGATTGTCCAATCACATGTATGCCACATCATCAATTGGTTATTTACTAAATGAGCAAGTTGCTCATACCCTTTTTCCCATATATATATATATATATATATATATATATATATATATATATATATATATATATATATATATATATAGAGAGAGAGAGAGAGAGAGAGAGAGAGAGATCTTCGGTTGCACACTACTTTGGTGAGCACTCCGTGAGCACTCACGAACTAGAGACTCTATGAAAAATCCGAACCGCTCATATTGTTCTATATGCCTTAGATAGTCTAACAATAAAAAATCAAGTAATTTGAAGTTCATTTACCCATGATTTACATCATCACAAAATTGTATGGCTGAAAATTCTAACAGCATGATGGATGGGCAAATGAACTTCAAATTACTTGATTTTTTATTGTTAGCCTATCTAAGGCATATAGAATAATATGAGCGGTTCGGATTTTTCATAGGGTCCCTAGTTCGGGAGTACTCACGGAGTGCTCACCAAAAGTAGTGTACAACCGAAGGGGACTCTATATATATATATATATATATATATATATATATATATATATATATATATATGCAAAATAAGGGGTTACAATTCTACCCACCTAACAAAAAGAATTTCATCCTCAAAATTCATTCTGGCAGACAGTAGGACAGAATCAAAGCAGAACTTAAGAGATAACGAAGTAAGAAATTAGAGGGAGAGAAACAAGGTGGTGGCAGCACCGGAATAAGGAAGAACATGGATAAGAATGAATGATTTAGAACGTTATTGAATAAATAATCGATGAACAATGACGAACGGAATGTATGAATAAGAAAGTAAATGATGCAAATAAGGAGAAGCAACTTGAGAATCTTGGGACCTGTGGGTTATAGGCCCACCACGCTTCCGCTGCACAACTCTGATCAAGAAGACTCCGCCATTAGTTTCCATTATCTCCAACAATTTACCCCGTGGCTCACCATATCCTTGTCACGTCCAAATGACATCTCTCTAGTGTGAAATTCGTGCTCCTGGTGATTTGGAATTTTGAACACTTTCCTGAGATCCTGGGACTCTGCCTGCACATCTTGGAGAAAAAGATAACACTTCCTCTCCTGGGGATGTTCCAAGCCGCTGACATGTTGTTATAGATCAAGTGGTGTCGATCGACGAATCGAGAAGAAATAGAAGAGAATGAGGCAAGTATCCAGATTCAGGATGGTTATTACATGTTCATGTGATCAATACGGTGTGTATATTTGTTGATCTTAACATGATTCAAACCTGACTAAGATGTTTGCCAAACATGGCTAGTGCCTAATCTGATTAGGGCCTAACCTGGGCTTCAATACCACTAAAAATCCTGTCTCGCCCCGCTTCCCATTATAGAGAAACACAAGAACGTAATTGAGGCCCAGTGAATGATATAAGTATATTAACTCATATTATCCATAGACTGTACAATACCAGTAAGCTCAATAATACAATAATAATCATAGGAACAAGAATATAATGTAATAATCAATATCTGAGATACAAGAACTTACAGAATGCCGAGAATACATAATGCAATAGCAGTACGTCAAGTTTTTTTAGTAATCCATCATCAGTACCTGTATAAACAATAACTCAAAAGAAAGATGAAAAGTACCGGTTAGAGCAAGCTTCAGGGTGACAAGTAGTATCAAGCAGTGAAACAATACGATACAATATAACAATAAACAATAAACTGGGACGATATCAGAGGTCAATAAATGATAAATGATAACAAAATCAAAAGTCGATAATCAATCGTACAATGGTCGATAGATAATAATCAATAATCAGTAAAAATAATAATTGATAAACGATGGTCAATAATAGAATCAATATTCGATAGTCAATGATGCATTAGTCAATAATCAATGAATAATAAACAATGGTCGATAAACAATAATCAATAAGGCCAATAGTTGATAGTCAATAATCAATAAATAATAGTCGATAAACAATAATCAATAATCAATAAATCAAAGTCAACGGTTAATAATCAATAGTTCAATAAACAATGGCCGATAATCAATATTTGATAATCAGTGGTCAATAAACAATATTCATTGATCAATGGTCAATATTCAATAATGCCAATCTTAGGTCTATTAATTTTTTATTAACCAATCTAATGCACGCAATCCTGCGTTCCATACCACAGGTTCGGGTGCATACAATCAAGTGAATATTGAGTCTATAGTGATGAATTTTACGGGTCATGTACTCGAAAATAATAATCAATAATCCATAATCCACAATCAACGATCAATAACAAGAATCGGTCCACGATACGATACACAGTACAATCGGGATACTGTAGCAGTAGTCTACAATCAATCGATAGAATTATAACTGATAACAATAAATAATTTTCGGGCCCCTCATCTGAGTACAATCTCCGATTATCACTACCAAGTCGACCCATATTATCCCGGCTTGTTATTCTTTTATTAACATGAATCATGAATATGCAATCAATGGAACGAGTGTCGAGAATTATGCATTGGGTACAATCGATGCGAACAATAGTATCAATACAATATGAACAAGATATTGAGATTATGCAATAAATGAAACATACATAGTTCAATTCATAAATATGAAAAATAATGGGTTTATATGCAAAAATATAACAATACAAGTTCTGGACAGCAGCACCTATCGGTACTCAAATTCACTTTTCCGCTCCTATGGGAATGCAAATCTGATTTCATCAAAGATTCTAGAAAATAAAATCTCTTCCGGTTCCAACGAATAATCACACGATATATTATAGTTACAGTAGCTAGGTCGATCAATCAATTTTTTACAGGTTTCGTGCACAGTCCTGGTTCTGAAAATTATAACATGACAGTACTAAAAAGTCAATAACTTACAATTTATAAATTGGATTGAGAATTCGTAAGATATTACAGATTTTAGACTCAGTGTGCTACAAGTTCTATGTACAAAGTTATAAATTTCAGTGTCGGAAACTGGATCAAAACCTCAGTAAAAATCAAGCAATTTATAGGGTTGTAAAGTTGAATATTCGATAATACGATAAATTAACGGTTCAAGTTTTAAATCAATAACAATTGCACGATAAGAAGACTATGAATCAATAACATGGTACAATAAAAAAAATAATAAATCAATAATGGAACTCGATTAGATACGACATTCAAATCAATAACTATTTGTCGAATGTCAAGGAAAATATTTGCACAAGAACAATAAAATGTGTACAATGGATGCTTACCTTATAATGCGATGATTCCGACTGCAGACGACAGACGGAGATGAAGCGACTGCGGCGGCACATGGTAACGACACAACAGCAATAACAATGGCGACGACGAACGGTGACAACAACAAGCAACTTCGAGCAGCAAGGAGACGACAGCAAGGGGCAGTAAAGTTCGGCCTCGAGGCGGTTGGGACGAGGTGGCATTCGGTGGCAGTTCTCGGTTGCAGCTAGAGATGGAGCTGCGGTGGTGACTGTCAAGGGTCGAAGTGGAGCAGCAGTAGGGGGGAGGGCCTGCGGGTGTAGGAGGGGGTGCTCGAGGCTGCAACGAAGGCAGTAAGAAGCGACGACAACAAAACCAAGAGCAGTGACATCAAGGAGGTGCGTCGGGTGCTCAGCGAGGTTAGAGGCAGCGAGGGGGAGGTCGGAGTGTTGCAGGTGGTGTTTGGGGCTGCGAGGAGGCTGGCGTCGACTGCAATGGCGGTGCGCGGATGGAAGCAGTAGAGGAGGAGACAGCGGGTTGCTGACGATGGGTGGCGGCGATGAGGAGGAAGTCGTGCGGTGTTGGGAGATGGTGGCGACGATTGGAGGATGAAGAGAGGGTTGCGGTGGTGCTGGCGATGGAGTGGAGATGGTGGAGGCTGGCTGTTAGAAGAGCCACTATCGTTGGAGACGCCTGCAGCAAGGCAACAATGGAGGGGGTGCTCGAGTTGGTCCCCGATGGTGGAAGAACAATAATCGGTGGTGGCTTGGCTGATGGGTGGTACTGCGGGGTAGCTGCGATGGAGGCAGCGATGGGTGATGCAAGTGGTGGTTCGAGTTGGCGTGGAGTGGCAAGGAGGTTGCGGTGTGGTGGTCGGGACTGCAGGGTTGGGGAACGAAGGCAGGGAGGCAGCGGGGAGAAGGAGCAGCGGCTGCAGTCGGGGCTGTTGGCGATGCTCGGTGTGCACATCGGTGGTTGTCGAGCTGGTGCGGCTTTCGAGATGCAGCAACAAGGAGCAGGTGGTGAGCGGCGGGTGGCAAGAGGTTGGGGACAATGGCGAGGTGGATGAGAGAGGGAGGGCTCGGGTTGGTTTTGGAAGCAGAAAAAAGAAGAAGAAGATGAGGAGGTGGGGTCGGCTGAGGAGGAGAGTGGGGGTAATTAGTTAGGGTTTAAGAAATAATTAGGGGGTAATGGATGGTTACCAGGGAATTAGGGGATTAGTTAGTTAATTAGGAAGAGATAATGGGGGATATACTGGGGATATGTTCATTTGGGGGATTGTAGGGTTTCATTTATACATTTTGTGGGTTTTGAGTTTTATTCATGGGCTTATAAATAAGTAATTGATAATAAGAACGTAGAATAGTCAAGTTGAATATGGGTTTGGCTTCTAATAAAAATAATAAATCCAATATTGGTTGAGCTTTATACAATAAATGAACAAAGAATATATTAGAAGTTTGGGTTTGAACTGGTTTGAAAAGTTAGCAAATAATTCAAAGAAAAAGAATAAAATAGGTTGTGTCAAAATGTAAAATCAAGAAAAAAAATAGGAATAAGATTGTAGAATAAATTATTTTTTTTGTTAGATATTAAACTTGGGTTTGGGCTTGGATAGAAGGAAAAATTATAACTAAAACAGCGTGGGCTTACAAAAATAAATAGCTAAATAAATTGTAAGATGGTTTGGGCTTTAGTTGAGTTTAAAAATAATAACAGTAATAATAAATCAAATAGTAAAATATAGTACGAACTAGAAATTGGGAATGAATTTCTTGTACAAAAATAAAGATAAAAATAATAATAAGTTTGAGTTGGGCTCAATCAAAATAAATAGATGATCAAATATAATGGTATAGAATGAATTATGAGTCCGGCTTTACGTTAATTAAAATAATCAACGAATAAAAATATATTTGGTTTTGGGCTAAAATATGAATAATTAACCAAATAAGAAAATAAGATAAACTTATACAATGCAATAAGATTTGTGTTATAATATATAATCATTTGAAATAGTTCAAATGCAGCTGATGATTAGAGGGGACTTTAATAAGAGATAACAAAATAGTTTTTTAACGAAAATGAATTTAAAAGAATTGAAAGAATTTATAACGAATTGAAATACAGAAAATATACAAATATATATATATATATATATATATATATATATGCAAAAACGGGGGTTATATAAATATATATATATATATATATATATATATATATATATATATATAGGCAAAAACGGGGGTTACATTCTTAATATCAATGTAGTTGCTAATGGTATGAGCTCTTGGTGGTCCTGATTTGGAGACAACTCTTTTGGGAGAGGTGATACGAGACTACTATTTCAAAGTTTTTGGACAATGGGCGAAAGCCTGATCTAGCAATATCGCGTGAGTGAAGAAGGACAATGCCGCTTGTAAAGCTCTTTCGTCGACGGTCACAATTGTTTGGTTTATTTGGAAAGCAAGATGCAACTATATATTTGAGGGAGTTGATACTTCAACCCTGACTATTGTTTATCAATCCATCATGCAAGTGCTTGAGTTCTGGAATGTACGGGGCTGGTCTACTCGGTTTGGATAGTTGATGAGATCACAGTGTATTCTATTAAGCATATTTATGGTGAAAAGAATTTTTGCGTTGACCATTTGGCATAGCGGGAAAATTCCGGAATTTTTTCCCAAACTATCCCCACTTTTTGAAAGTTTTTCCCAAGCTGTCTACTTTTTTTTAAAATTCCCAAACTGCCTCACTCACTTTCTGAAAAAGCGAATGTGGTTAAAACTTCATCGCTTTTTCAGAAAGCGAGTGTGAGGCTTTTGATTTTCGAAAGCCTAGACTCGCTTTCTGAAAAAGTGATTAGATTATAACCAAACTCGCTTTCTCAAAAAACAAGTAGGTCGTTTTGATAAATATTTTCAAAAGTCGATTAGTTTGGTAAATACTTTCAAAAAGTGGATCATTTTGGTAACATGTTCTAGGGTTGGGGGGTTAAAACAAAACCCGGCCCTTTGACTTCTGAGTTTACAAGTCAACGTAGTTACTCTTCCTAGTTATCTAGTTAGTACATCCAAACAATTCATCAGATAATTCATTCATTTTGTGATTTGCATCCCCTTCACTCATCTTCATCTTCCTCAATAATTCAACTTCTCTTCTTACAACTTAGAAAATCACAGACAGAAAAAAAAATTAAAATCGAAATTATATTCTTACGACTATGGGCAATGCACGCAACAGAGCTGAGTAGAACGGAAAAGCAAATTCAGAAAATTTGTTGTGTTGACCAGATTCTAAGGGGTTTTTTGTGTTGAGTTATTAAATCCGGGGGTTAGAGCATCTGTAGTCGTTGGTTTTTTACCCAAATTTTGCAAAATTTGGGGGGGGGGGGGAGCGCGGCAGTCATTAACCAAATTCCAAAATTTTGGGTTTGAGAACTACAGTGGTCGGCTATATTTGGAAGAAGAAATGGCAATTACCAAAATATAGCTAACGAAAGATCATTTCCAGTCCGATTAATTTTTTTTTTAAAAATTGATCTGATAGGAAATGAATTTTCGCCTGATCAATTTTTTTTAAAAAATTGCTTGGACAGGAAATGATTTCCTGTCCGTGGCAATTTATTATAAAAAAAAATTTGACAGACGGGAAATGATTTTCCGTCCGTTCAATTTTAAAAAAAAGAAAGTAAAATGAGCAGGGACGGGAGATGAAGCCCCGTCCCAGCCATTTTCTTTCTTTCTGTATGGAAAACATTATATAGAATACACCGTACAAGTATTTATATGAGTAAAAATTAGGTTTTAATTTAAATTAATTAAAAATTAAGATTTATTGAAGCTTTAATAAGAACTAGTAATATACATGTTACGCCCTGCTTCTCAAAAACATGGAATACGAGCGCGTGACGAAGCCCAGCGAATGATTTTAACATCATTCATAAGCTGTAGGATCGACTCAGCATCACAGCAAGTACATAACAAGAGATATATATAACCAAGCATGCATGAATAATTTATTAGCAACAGAAAACAATGAAACAACAATAATGTCCAAATAGTTTTCAGTCTGGATCAAGTAAAAACTCAGGAACATCAGCCCATTACAAGTTCTTAAGTAGAATGAATAAATAATTCAAGAAAACAAATAATCTAAGCAAGTCTTCTCTCCAATTGAAGACTAAAATCTCTACTCACCAATTCCAGCAGGTAGCACGTCTCCAAAGTCTGCTTAATAAATAAAAAAAGAAAAAAATAGGGAAAATAAGAGAAAATACCCTTAGTGCAAGTTAGGGCCACAAATGGTAAAAACAGGTACAAGTAATGTGGAACAAGAATTGGAATCAAGAATGTAACAGGGATACAACAAGTAGTGGAAATCCAAGAACTAGCTAGCAAGAAGGACAACTCAAGTAAACAGGCTGGATAACAAATACTAATAGTGGAGCAAGTGACAAGTGAACATGTAGGAATTCTAACCTCAAGTGACAAGCATCAAGTACAAGTGTCAAGTAACAAGTCTCAAGTCTAGTATCGAGTAACAAGTCTCAAGTCTAGTATCAAGTAACAAGTCTCAAGTCTTGTGTCAAGTATTATGTTCAAGTATCAAGTCTCAAGTAACAAGTTTTCAAGTATCAAGTAGCATGTATCAAGTTCAAGTTTCATGTTCAAGTCTTGTGCTTATTACTATCTAGGTAGCACTTCATGCATCCATCTTTTTACTATATGGTTGCTACAGTCAATGCAATTTCATTTAGACCTAGTAATAAATTTTATAGGGCGGCGTACGCAGGTATCAAGTATCAAGCAAGCCATGGTTCATGAATCGGAAAATAAATAATAAGTTCACGAAGCAAGTTCGCGAATCCACTAACAAGTTCAAGAACCGCACAATGGGTTCATGAATCAAACAAGTTCATGAGCCAAGTAACTGACTCCATGAATCGATCAAGATACAACAAGTTCATGAACCAAGTATTTGGGAAACACGGGTCCCCCTTCCGAGTACACTTACGTATATTGTCCACTACTATAGTCTTTCCTTTAAACCCCGGCTTGTTATTTATTATTATTATTTATCAAGCAAGCATGAAAGTGTGTAAAACAAATCAAGAAATCATAATCATGATCATGGAACGAGTTTGAGATATTTATATAGCATATTCGAGGGTCAACACTAATTAAAATATCAAGAACAACAGAAATCTCAATTCTGGACAGCACGACGTTGTTGTACTAAAACCGCGATTCCCACTGCTACAAGATAGCAAAAGTGGATCTGTCAGAAGATCTAGAAACTAGACTCCTGTCCGGTTCTAATGCATATAATTAAGGTACAAGAAAGTTGTGGTAACATGTGTCAAAATAACGAACTATACTGCTTCTATGTTCAGCCAGGATTTGACAATCTAAGTTCAAACATGTGAAACAGGGTTGCAACATTACAAATAAATTCTGAGAAAATTGGGGATGTCCTACAGGGTGTCCAGCAACAGCATATAAAGTTTCAAGTCAAACGCTTACTGTTAACATAGTTAAATTAATTTGCAAACTAAATATGTGCGGCAGTTTTGTGAATCTGCGACTACCGACACAGCTGCAGTAAGACTGCAATACCTCCTAAACCGTAACTCAGAATTCAAAAATTTCGGAGGCTATCGACATCTAGACATCTAGAGCTACATTTACTATTCAGGGCTCGGATTCAGAATCTGATTTTAAAGGGGTCAAAACAGCAAGTAAAGTTCAGGACAACAACAAGTGTGAATGTCTTACATGTATAGGTTGCACGATAATTGGTTGTTAGGCGTCTAGATTAATGTGTGATACAAATACGAGGTAATGGTTATCAAAACAGCAAGCAACATTTATTTCTCAACTCAAATGGGTGCAAGTTCATCACATACAAGATATAACACATAACTACAAATCTAGGATTTCTTAATTTCATGTGTTCATGTGTCTAGGAGATAAAATGAGTCCAAGTAGTTGTAATATAATACAATAAAATTGTTGTGACTCTTAAGATTACGAAATTGATGAAGATTAATATTTGATCAACAACGACGATTCAAAGAGAAGTCACAACTTCTAACTATTTCTGGTATTTTCAAATTAGCGCTTGTACTAGAACAAAAATATGTACAAGTTGAATACTTGCCTTGATTGGATAAGGGCGTTAATCGACGATCGAGATTGGATGAATCGGATCGGAGCGGATCTTGATGGAAGATCAATATCAAGATGATCGGACGGCTGGATCTGCCTGATCTGAGCTGATGATCGCGATCGGATTGGACGGCTGTGATCTGATCTGGCTGAAAAGATCAGATCTGATCAAGATCAGATCTTGATCAAATCCGATGGCTAAGATCAAATCCCACACTTTCCTTCTTCTTCCCTCCTTCACTGTACAGAAAGCGAGAAAGATAGGATATCGGCGACGACGGCGGCTAGACTGCGGTGCGAGGTGACAGTGGAGAGGGCGAGGGCGACGGGAAGGACGGCGACGTGACTGTGGCTGCGCGACGTCGAGGAACGGCGCAGCGGCGGGGCAAAGAAGCGAGCTCTGTTTTTTGGGTTCGAATAGAGGATGAGAGCGGGGGATGACTTCGAGGGTGTGGCGATGCGACGGAGGTGGAGAGGAGAGGGAGGCGATGGGTCGGAGGTGACGAGGTGAGGAGATGGGGATTGGGCGAGAGTAGGTTCGGGAGTTGGGTAATGGCGAATGGGTGATGGCGGTGGTGGTTCTGTGGTGGTTGTGGGGATGACGAAGGAGACGGTTGGATGGGTTTGGGGATGTTGAAGGCGATGGTGGGTGGAGGAGGCGAGGGCGAACGGAGGTCGATGATGGAGATTGGGTTGTGCTGAAATGGAGGAAGAAGGCGAAAGGGAATGGGTAGCTGGCTTGGGTTTATACAGTAAACGGGGTTAGGGTTAGGGTTAATGGATATTTGGGTAGCGGGTTTGAGTGGGATCCAAAAGGAGACTTAGTCAAAAATCCAAAAAAAATGGGGATAAAGAGATAAATGATATGAACAGCTCATCTCTTCATGAAGAATGACACAAAAGAGTAGAACGAACAATACAATTGAATTATATATTAACACCAAAGTTGAGTTGAAGCAAAAGAAGAGATTTTATTCGAACTGGAACAAAATGTAGGATCTCAATTTGAATACAAAAATACCAGAAATGAAAATACAGTAGAAAAATATAAATACGGGATATAGGAGTTACAAATCCTACCCACCTTACACAAAAATTTCGTCCTCGAAATTTGCTTAGGCGGTACATAGGACAGGACAAAACAAACTTGGAGAAGGAACAAGCAGTGGCAACACCAGAGGAATAAGGAAGTGGATAACAATGAGGTCAAATGGAAGGCATGAAAGAAAAATAAGCAGTATCAAGAGAAAGAAAACAACACACGGTAACAAAGCAAGATAGGGAGTGGGCAGAACTGGAATCAAAGAGAAAAAGATAGGGAAGAATTGAATCAAATAATGAATGGGTGAATGATGGCAAAATGAAATGCAAGAAAGAAATAACCGGTATCGAAAATGAAGAAGAAACAACACAAGGCTTGTAAGATAATAATGCAACGAGATGGAGAAATAGATAGGGTTGGAACCGAAGAAGGGGTGAACAAGGAAAAGATCAATCCAGCAATGAGTCAACGGATGAGAACAAATGCAAGAGATAGGGGATAGCAAACAATGCAGGGAAGGAGAAGCAACAATAGGATCCTGGGATCCATGGGTTATGGGCCCACCACGCTTCCGTTGCGAAACTCTGATGGTGACGTTCCAAGCTCCAGACATGTCGTTGTAGACCGCGTGACACCAGGCAATGATCCGAGCAGGGAGGAAAGAATGAGACACCGGATCAAGAGAGTATGGGCTCCGAATAGAGATAAGCAATAATACAAAATGGATATAAAGCTTTAGCTTCAATCTAAATAATTAAAAGATATAATACAGATCAAAACTAATGGCTTTAACAGAAATAATAACAACAACAAATATCAATGATAGTAATATCAAATAGTAACAGAATAATAATAACAATAATAAAAACTAATAATAACAATGATAATAATAAAATTAGTAATAATAATAATAACAAAATAATAATAATAACAATAATAATAATAGTAAGCAAAAACATCATAATCATACAGGTAATAATAATAATATAATACAATAAAAATATATAAAAAAATAATGACAATACATACACGGCAGTGTTGGAATTTAACATATTCATGAAATAATGCAGTAATAATAGAAATAATAATAGCATTAAAAATTATAACAATATTAATGAAAATAATAGCAATAATAGTGATAATATCAACAATAATAATAGCAAAAATAATAACAGCAATAATAATAACAGCAAAAGTAATAACAATAATTATAACAACACCAATAATAATAATAACGAACACAATAACAATAATAATAATAATAGTATCAGTAATAATAAAATGACGTAACAATAATAGAAGTAATAACAATAAAGATAATGAACACAATAATAATAACAGTAATAGAAATAATAATAATGATAACAATACCAAAAATAATAACGAAAACAATAGCAATAATAATAATAATAGCAATAATAATCTTATACACAAAATAGAGTAAAATCAACTATACGAGTTCAAATTGTATGGAAACATAAAGTGTAACAGTATAAACAAGATGTCATAAAGGAAATATTTCTTTACCTTTAGTTTCATTATATAAGTAAAAATTGCCTTGAAATATCAGGTAGAAAATCTTGCCTCTTTAACAACAAGTTGCATGTTTGCCTTCACGACATCAGGTTGCAAGTTACCGTCTGGGTATTCGGTTGCACATTTTGCCTCCCCGATATCCAAATGCAATTTGCCTCCATTGATATCGAGTTGCATATTTACCATCTCGACATTAGGTTGTACCGAAATAGTGAAATGTATATAAAATTGAGCATGCTCAGGCTCAAAACAAATTAATAATAATAATAATAGTAACGATAAAAATAATAATATCAATAACAATAATAATAACAAAATATCGATACTAATAACAATAAGAATAACAATGATAATAACAATGATCATAACGATAACAATAACAGTAATCACAAAAAGAATGATAACAATAATAATAATAATAACATTAATATTAAAATATTAACAACACTAGTAAAAGTAATAATGCAAGACAAAATATAGTTTGGGCCCAACATCTTTGTGGAAGTAATTTAATATTAACAATAATAATAAAATAATGAAAACAACAATAAGAATATCAATGGTAGTAACAACAATAATAATACTAGTAATGATAATGAAAATAATAGCAATAATAATAGTAGTAGTAATAATAGCATTATACAACAAAATAAGAATTTGTCTTATCAAAATAATCCAGTAGAAATATATAGTCGATCAAAAATGGAAAGTGATGTTAAAATACACCATTGTTCGGAATAACAAAATCCTTGTTGAGAAACATTTTTATAGAAGATCGAAAATAAATATAACAATTAATAATCGAAATATAGAAAGTATTCGGAAAAATAATTATAAGGAGAAAAATAGGTAGGAGAAAAACGAAGCTACACCCAATAAAGAGTTAAAGAGGAGGATGACTAGAAGGGACAAAAGAAAATTAAAGAATTGAATACGAAGGAAGAAGGAGGAGGAGCAAAATCGGAATTGAAGAGAATATAGAAGGGAAGAAATAACCAACATGATACTCAATATGAATCAACAAATAAAAATGAATGTAAGGCAGGGAAAGCAATGAACGACACACGAGCTGAAATAAAAAGGGATCAACGAGGCAGTAGAGAATCAAAGATTGCTTGCACCGGAATCAAAAGAATATGGGTAGGAAAAAAATAAATTTGTACCCAATAAGGAATCAACAAATCAGGATGACTGTAAGAGATGGAAGAAAGCAATGAATCAAAGAATTGAATATGAAGGGATCAAAATGAATGGGATAAGACTTGTGTCCAGATCGAGTTGATTATCAAATTACTCATGTGGTTGCATGGCATGTTTAATGTTGAGTTAATCCTGACTGAGTCAAGCATGTCTAATGTATTAGTCAAACTAACACATTAGCCAAACCTGAGCTCTGATACCAATAAAAATCTTATCACGCCCGCTTCCCAAAAACATGGAATACGAGCGCGTGACGAAGCCCAGCGAATGATTTTAACATCATTCATAAGCTGTAGGATCGACTCAGCATCACAACAAGTACATAACAAGAGATATATATAACCAAGCATGCATGAATAATTTATTAGCAACAGAAAACAACGAAACAACAATAATGTCCAAATAGTTTCAAGTCTGGATCAAGTAAAAACTCGGGAACATCAGCCCGTTACAAGTTCTTAAGTAGAATGAATAAATAATTCAAGAAAACAAATAATCTAAGCAAGTCTTCTTTCCACTTGAAGACTAAAATCTCTACTCACCAATTCCAACAGGTAGCACGTCTCCAAAGTCTGCTTAATAAATAAAAAAGGAAAAAATAGGAAAAACAAGAGAAAATGCCCTTAGTAAAAGTTAGGGCCACAAATAGTAAAAACAAGTACAAGTAATGTGGAACAAGAATTGGAATCAAGAATGTAACAGGGATACAACAAGTAGTGGAAATCCAAGAACTAGCTAGCAAGAAGGACAACTCAAGTAAACAGGCTGGATAACAAATACTAATAGTGGAGCAAGTGACAAGTGAACATGTAGGAATTCTAACCTCAAGTGACAAGCATCAATTACAAGTGTCAAGTAACAAGTCTCAAGTCTAGTATCGAGTAACAAGTCTCAAGTCTAGTATCAAGTAACAAGTCTCAAGTCTAGTATCAAGTAACAAGTCTCAAGTCTAGTGTCAAGTATTATGTTCAAGTATCAAGTCTCAAGTAACAAGTTTTCAAGTATCAAGTAGCATGTATCAAGTAGCATGTATCAAGTTCAATTTTCATGTTCAAGTCTTGTGCTTATTACTATCTAGGTAGCACTTCATGCATCCATCTTTTTACTACATGGTTGCTACAGTCAATACAATTTCATTTAGACCTAGTAATAAATTTTATAGGGCGGCGTACACAGGTATCAAGTATCAAGCAAGCCATGGTTCATGAATCGAAAAATAAATAACAAGTTCACGAAGCAAGTTCGCGGACCACTAACAAGTTCAAGAACCGCACAATGGGTTCATGAATCAAACAAGTTAATGAGCCAAGTAACTGACTCCATGAATCGATCAAGATATAAAAAGTTCATGAACCAAGTATTTGGGAAACACGGACCCCCTTCCGAGTACACTTACCTATATTGTCCACTACTATAGTCTTTCCCTTAAACCCCGACTTGTTATTTATTATTATTATTTATCAAGCAAGCATGAAAGTGTGTGAAACAAGTCCAGAAATTATAATCATGATCATGGAACGAGTTTGAGATATTTATATAGCATATTCGAGGGTCAACACTAATTAAAATATCAAGAACAACGGAAATCTCAATTCTGGACAGCACGACGTTGATATACTAAAACTGCGATTTCCATTGCTACAAGATAGCAAAAGTGGATCCGTCAGAAGATCTAGAAACTAGACTCCTGACCGGTTCCAACGCATATAATTAAGGTACAAGAAAGTTGTGGTAACATGTGTCAAAACAACGAACTATACTGCTTCTATGTTCAGCCAGGATTTGTGAATCTAAGTTCAAACATGTGAAATAGGGTTGGAACATTACAAATAAATTCTGAGAAAAATTGAGGATGTTCTAAAGGGTGTCCAGCAATAGCATATAAAGTTTCAAGTCAAACGCTTACTGTTAACATAGTTAAATTAATTTGCAAACTAAATATGTGCGGCAGTTTTGTGAATCTGCGACTACCGACACAGCTGCAGTAAGACTCCGATACCTCCTAGACCGTAACTCAGAATTCGAAAATTTTGGAGGCTATCCACATCTAGACATCTAGAGCTATATTTACTATTCAGAGCTCGGATTCAAAATCTGATTTTAAAGGGGTCGAAACAGCAAGTAAAGTTCAGGACAGCAACAAGTGTGAATGTCTTACATGTATAGGTTGCACGTTAATTGGTTGTTTGGCATCTAGATTAATGTGTGATACAAATACGGGATAATGGTTATCAAAACAGAAAGCAACATTTATTTCTCAACTCAAATGGGTGCAAGTTCATCACATACAAGATATAACACATAACTACAAATCTAGGGTTCCTTAATTTCATGTGTTCATGTGTCTAGGGAATAAAATGTGTCCAAATAGTTGTAATATAATACAATAAAATTGTTGTGACTTTTAAGATTATGAAATTAATGAAGATTAATATTTGATCAACAACGATGATTCAAAGAGGAGTCACAACTTCTAACTATTTGCGGTATTTTCAAATTAGTGCTTGTACTAGAACAAAAATATGTACAAGTTGAATACTTGCCTTGATTGGATAAGGGCATTGATCGATGATCGAGATCGAATGGATCGGATCGGAATGGATCTTCATGGAAGATCAAGATCAAGATGATCGGACGGCTGGATCTACCTGATCTAAGCTGATGATCACGATCAGATTGGATGGCTGTGATCTGATCTGGCTGACAAGATCAGATCTGATCAAGATCAGATCCGATCAAGATCAGATCTTGATCAAATCCGACGGCTGAGATCAAATCCCACACTTTCCTTCTTCTTCCCTCCTTCACTGTACAGAGAGCAAGAGAGATAGGATCTCAGCGACGGCGGTGGCTGGACTGCGACGCGAGGCGATAGTGGCGAGGACGATGTCGACGGGAAGGACAGCGGCACGACTGTGGCGGCGCGACGTCGGGGAACGACGCAGCGGCGGGACAAAGAAGCGAGCTCTATTTTTTGGGTTCGAACAGAGGATGAGAGCGGAGGATGACTTCAGGGGTGTGGCGATGCGACGGAGGTGGAGAGGAGAGGGAGGCGATGAGTCGGAGGTGACGAGGCAAGGAGATGGGGATTAGGCGAGAGGTTGAAGACGGAGTAGGTTCGGGAGTTGGGTAATGGCGAATGGGTGATGGCGGTGGTGGTTGTGGGGATGACGAAGGAGACGGTTGGATGGGTTCGGGGATGTTGAAGGCGATGGTGGGTGGAGGAGGCAAGGGCGAACGGAGGTCGATGATGGAGATTGGGTTGCGCTGAAATAGAGGAAGAAGACGGAAGGGAATGGGCGGCTGGCTTGGGTTTATACTGTAAACGGGGTTAGGGTTAGGGTTTATATAGTTAGGGTTTGGGTTAACGGGTATTTGGGTAGCGGGTTTGAGTGGAATCCAAAAGGAGACTTAATCAAAAATACAAAAAAATGGGGATAAAGAGATAAATGATATGAACAGCTCATCTCTTCATGAAGAACGATACAAAAGAGTAGAACGAACAATACAATTGAATTAGATATTGGCACCAAAGTTGAGTTGAAGCAAAAGAAGAGATTTTATTCGAACTGGAACAAAATATAGGATCTCAATTTGAATAAAAAAATACTAGAAATGAAAATACAGTAGAAAAATACAAATACGGGATATAGGAGTTACAATACACGTGCGATGCATGTATTAATTTTTTCAAAAATTTACACGCACGATGTATGTCTTAATAAATAGGATTATATATATTTTTAAAAGTACATGTGAAGACAATAATGGGAGACTTGGAGTTGCACGTAAGTAGTAGATTCACAACTCCAACTCTCTCATTATAATGTTAGAGATTATATATTATATTATAGATAGATAGATAGTTATTTACACGTGTGATGCACATTTAATATATTAAAAAATTTAAAGTAAAAAATTTGACGTAGTGAGGACATGGACCTAAGACCTCCTTCATATTAGTTATGCACGTGAAATGCATGCGTTGATAGATTCACAAATGACACTAAGGATTTCTCCCATTATAATATTAGAGATTAATTAGGATTAATTAAACTGTGATTGAGGAATTAATTAGGAATAGAAAAAAAATTTAAATACAACGGAAGGGAAATCATTCCTCGTCCGTTCAATTTTTTTTTAATTAAAACCCAAAATAATTAGCTTCAAACGACTACAGTTCAAATCCATTTTTCTATTTCTATATATCAAATACCCAAAATTTAAGTCGGAACGAAATACAGATGCTCTTATATGTGTTAAATGAAAATTCAGAGGTTTTCTATTTTAACCCCTAAATCCTGTGGTGTTTCCCGCAATTTACACAAGATTTTTTGGTCCTATCCATCACAAGGGAAGAGATTGGGATCCCATGTGATGTGGAACTTGTTACCAAAATGGTCCACTTTTTGAAAGTATTTACCAAACTGACTTACTTTCGAAAGTATTTACCAAAACGACTCAATTGCTTTTTGAGAAATCGAGTTTGGTTAAAACCCAATCGCTTTTTCAGAAAGCGAGTCTAGGCTTTCGAAAATCAAAAGCCTCACACTCGCTTTCTGAAAAAGCGATGAGGTTTTAACCACACACGCTTTTCAGAAAGCAAGTGAGGCAGTTTGGAATTTTTTTAAAAAGTAGGGCAATTTGGGAAAAACTTTCAAAAAGTTGGACAGTTTGGGAAAAAATTCGAAAATTCGCTAGTAGTGAATTTCGTATTATCTTGAATAATGATGTTGCTTTAGCTAAACTTATCGAGGTTGGCGCTCGGCATTTAGTGAGAGCGATTGTAAGACTTGTAGTTATTGCCTAAAAAAAAAATTTCAAAATTCAAAATTCTAAAAAAAAAAAACAGAAAAAAAAAAAAACATAAGCATATGCATATGCAAAAATTACTTCTCCTATTATAATCAGATAGTTGGACTTGTGTAATTTGTTAACAAACATGTTCAAGCTGATCCCAACCACACATTTTAATTAAATGAACAAAGAATTATAGTCAGGCTTGGTTCACTTTAACTTTTTTTTTAATAAGGCTGTAACCACACACACACACTTTATCCCGAATAAATATTAATTGGTAAGTTTTTGTGCAAGCAAATTCAAACTTCCAACCATTTACTCAGCAATAAAGATATTTATCAGTGCACCACAATGACACTTGTTTTCTTAGGTTCACTTAACTATTAAACGAGCTTGAACGAGCTTTTACCAAACCAAGCTGATTCTGTTGCCGAACTTCAATTTTATGAGCTTGTTTTGCATCCCTAGGCAAAAAAGTCCCCTAGAAAGTTAAAGTTTAGAAAATAATTAATGGCAAAAAATCAAAGTGACCCCTCAACGTTTGGCCTGAGTATAAAATGCTCATACAACGTTTGAAAAATTACATTATACTCATTCATCAGTTAACTTTGAATTATTAAATTACATTTCTACCCTTACCCTTTCATATCTCAATCTCTTTTTCCTTTCTCTCCTTTCTTCATTCTCAAACTTAAACAAAATCAAATCTCAATCTCATCATCTTCTCAAAAACAGATTGTGCTTTGTAATTATTCTACATTTGTTTATTAGTCAAAGAGTTAATGGTCTTATTATATATAATATTTAGCTGCAATTCTTTCAGGATTGTTGGAGCACCAAGATACTCAAATTAGACCCTAAGTTATATTTCCATATGCATTGCTTGGAACTTTGACAATTTAACCTTTTTAATGAATACCATTTGTGAATCCAGAGTGATTGGTTCTTAGGCAAAGTGGAGCTCAAAGTGCCAAATGATTATTGAATGTACACGCGAAGTTAGCATTCGTACCACATGCAAGGAAAGATACGGCTAAGGTTTTTGTGGACACTGGCCTAAAGTAGAGATATTAATGGGCATCACATATATTACACGATATAATCAACAACAAATTGAAAGTATTCAGTACTCACCCTCTGAACATATTCACTTACCTTCATCTTCTTCGTCATCATCATCATGGTCTTTTTTTAAAACTAATTCAGTGGATCCCACTACCAGCAAGCTCATCAGGTTTGAATTTGAGTATCTTGGTGCACCAACAATTCTGGAAGAATAGCAGCTAAGTATTACGTACAATAAGACCATTAACTCTGTGTCTAAAAAACAAATGTAGAACAATTGAAAAACACAATCTTTTTGAGAAGATGATGAAATTAAGATTTGGTTTTGTTTAATATTTGAGAATGAAGAAAGGAGATAAAGGAAAAAGATATTGAGATATAAAAGGGTAAGAATAGAAATGTAATTTAATAATTCAAAGTTAACAGAATGGGTTAAGTTAACAGATGAATGCGTATAATATATTTTTTCAAATGTTGTATGGACATTTTGTACTAAAGCTAAACGTTTGTTTGGTTGGGGGGGGGGGGGTGTATTTTTGCCCAATAATAAAAGGATAACTTTTACTTAACTATCGTGATGACGCATAACTGCCCTATACATTGTTTTTACAGACAACTTTCGTGAGACCCATCGTTTGACTGTGATTTTGTATTAGCCCCATTGACTACTTTCAATTCAGATCCTTTGCAAACAAAATCCATTCAAATACCTAATAATTTATACGTGTGATGCACATCTTAACAAATATAGTTTTCTTTAAAGTAAAAATTCAGACATAGTCTAGGTTTGAACCTAAAACCTTTTTTATAATAGTTATGTACGTGCGTTGCACGCGTTGATAAATTTACAAATGACACTAAGGCCTTCTCCCGTTATAATATTACTTGTATTTTTCACGTGCGATGAACGAGTTGATAAAAAGGTTGAAGTTAAACGTGCGATACATGTAAATCAACAGTAATTAGCACGTGCGATGAATGCCTTAATTTTAAAAAATGGAGCTGAACGGGCGATACATGTATTTTTTTAAAATTAAGAAGGAGAAACTTCGATGAATACGTGCGATGCACGTGTTGAAAAATAGATTTGGAGTTGCACGTGTGATGCACATGTTTGTTCGGTAACAAAAGTGGTATTTCTTTTGTGACAAAAAATATTAAAAATTTTTTATTTGTGACAAACACTTCCATTAAATAGTAAGTAAATATATTATATTATAGATAGATAGATAGATGGATAATAATTTACACATGTGATGCATGTTGAATATATAAAAAAAAATTAAGTAAAAAATTTGACATAATGAGGACTCGAACTTGAGACATTCTTCATATTAGTTATGCACGTGCGATGCACGTGTTGGTAGATTGACAAATGACACTAAAGCCTTCTCCCATTATAATATTAGAGATTAGAGATTAGAGATATAGAGATATAGGTATTAGAGATTTACAAGTGCGACGCATGTCTTAATAAATATATTCTTTTAAATTAAAAAATCAGCATTCTCCCATTATAATATTATAATATTAGAGATGTGTTCAATAAAAATAGTGTATATTCACCATAAAATAGTAATATGCATAAAATTAAGTACAATCTCATTTTTTCCAAGTTATTTTTTATGGAAAAACTAGACATTATGGTAGGGCTATTTTGTTCATTTTTAACATATATTTTTAAAAATAAGTACTTTTTAAAATATTTTAGAAAAATGAGAGGTCCAAAGTTAAAATAATATATTAGAGACTCATGCAAAATCACAAACTACTTATTTTTGTAAATAAGTAGTGTTGATGCTATTTTCTATGCGGGAGCAAACATATGTTGTGAATTTTTTTAAGAAAAAAAATAAATAAAAGAACTGACATTTTAGTTTTCACTGATATTGACTATTTCAAGCTGATCTCGATTCTCAAATCTACCTCGTTTGAACTATTGGATCTTATCTGAACGGTGACCATCGCTCTGATTTACCAGCAAAAGTCTGAAACATCTGGGTTGGCCCCAGCGACAGACCCTCCGATGCTCAAGTCAGAACTTAGAAATATATGAGTTTTTTGTGACAAAATACTGATTATCTGATTCCTATGAAGGTCATGGGGGTATTTATAGTTGCTTTAAGGACCAGTTTCAATATAATGATTTATCTTTACTTCTCATTGTTTTGTAGTTGTGGAGATAGAATTAGGACTTTCTCTTGTAAAGAAATATGGATTTCAAACTATCTCTTATGAATAATTATGAGCTTTAAATGATATTTTAGATAATTATAAACTCCTTTATATTGGACTACTATGGCAACCCAGTATAACAAATCCGTTTTGGGTAGCTGGGCTTAAAAGATGTCCAACTCCCTTTTATAGACCCGTTTATAGTAGAATTTGATGTTTTACCGCTGAGAACTTAAGAATCGTGCCTGATTTGAATGGTCCCGATTGGGTTCTATTTTTACCCATATCAAATAGTTTTTAAAATATTTTGGAAAAAATGAGAGATCCAAAGTAAAATAAGAGATAACAAAATTTGTCTCCATGTTAAACAAATGAGGGGGCCTAAATAACTTATTTTCCTTTGCTCAAATCTATATAATATATTATGTTAAACCACTTTTTGTCCAATGATTTTATAATTATTTTCTTTTAAAATAAAAAAAGGAGAGAAAATATATGAGGCATCCTCCCACTCTTTCTCCATCCAAATTTTATAGTGCAATCATATCCCTTAATCAAACCTTAAAAAGTGTGCAATATTGTATATATGTTATTAGAAAATTTTTCAAAAATAGTTTTGTTACTTTCTATTTTTTAAAAAAAAATTATGTACAATATATTGCACAGGGTTATACTAGTAATTAGATAATGAAGGAGGTGAATGTGCAGCTAAGGATGAAACTTCAGGGCTAAGTGCTCACACCAAAAGAATGAATTTTTTTCCAAAATGACCCACCTTTCGAAAATAAATACCAAGTTGACTCGCTCGTTGTTTCAAATAGCGAGTTATTTGAACGAGTTTAGTTGTAGAAATTTTTCCAACACTTGAAGAAATCTCGTCAAGTCTTAAAACACTAAAGCTAAACTCGTTGTTTTGAACAGCGACCCTAATTCAATTAGGTTCGTTCGAAACGAGTCTAGTTCGATTAGGGTCAATGTTCGAAACAGCGAGTTTAGTTCTAGAAATTTCTCCAAAACTTGAAGAAATATCATCGAGTCTCAAAACATTAAAGTTAAACTCGTTGTTTCGAACAACGACCATAATTAAACTAGACTCGCTATTTGAAATAGTAATTCTAGTTCAATTATGGTCGATATTTGAAACAGCATGTTTAGTTATAGAAATTTCTATAATACTTGAAAAATTCTCGCCAAGTCTCAAAACACTAAAGCTAAACTTGCTGTTTCGAACAGCAACCCTAATTGAACTAGACCCGCTGTTTGAAACAGCGAGTCGGTTAGTTTGGTAATTAATTTTAAAAGTGGGTCAGTTTGGTATTTATTTTCGAAAGTAGGCCATTTTGGGGGGAAATCTCCCAAAAGAATAATTGAGTGGCCATGTGACCCCAAACTTCGGAGTGGTTTAGTGAAATTTACCGACAGTTAAAAGCCAAACTTTTTGGGACTTTATGCAACATTGCACCTTCTTAATAATGCTAGCTGATATGGGTCAGATGACGTGGTCCCCCCTGGGCCACAGGATCCCCTCAAAAACCGCTAACCCCTGATCATCATATCAGCCCTAAGTCCCATGAGCTTCTGCCACGTCAGGCCCACGGGCAAACGGGTCCAGACCCGTTTGCCTGCCTATAAATACCAGGCCCTCTCCCCCCTCACCAGGTAATCAATCTTTCCCCTCTAAAAGCTCTAGTTACTGTTGCTTTCCAGTAAACTAACTAGACCGTCGGAAGGCCTGCCACCAGAATCTCTCCCGGTGTTCCTAGGCCGAGTGCAGGTACACGAGACCGAGCTGAGCCCCCCAGATCCGAGCTGAGCCTCTAGGATCCGAGCCGAGCATCAGTCCTCCACTTCACTCCCGTTGCTTCTAGGCCATCACCAGCCGAGGGTCGAGCGTATAGCCAGTACTGACTTCCACTAAAAATAAGTTGAGAGAACTCACACCAGGTGCAGCCACCCCAAAAACAAACTGCATCAGGTTGGCACCGTCTGTGGGAAACCTCGATACTGACCCCAGTCTGAACCCGGCCATTGACGTCATCCCCTCAATCCGAGCTCACGAATGGAACCCAAGGCCAGGAGAGCTGTCACCTCTGCACGATGTCCGGATGCTCCTCCCCAGGACGTCCCTGCCAACACTCATGGATCCAACCATCCGAGGATCAACGGCGAACCTGGGCCGGGTGCTTCTCGCTCGATCGTGACCGACCTACGTCAACAGATTCAGAATTAACAAGCCAGCCGAACTAGTGGTGGGGCCGCTTCCAACTCGATCCCGAACCGTTCCAGGTATCCATCCCGAAAGCGGGAGTCGGAGCTCAGTCGCACCGACCGAAGGCTGCCACCCGAACACGACCCGGCCAGACAAGCTCCAGTCACCCGCCGCGAGTTCCAAAACTTTCGGAACGAGATCCTGGAGGCTATCTTAGGAATCCCTGCAAACGAGACACTCCACCACTCTCACTCTCGGTCAGATGCCGGAGCCAGCGAGTCTCGTAGCCCAACCCGACCGCCAGAGCATGACGAGGATGTCCTGCAACGCCTACAGGAAATGGAGAACCGCCTCGACCACTTCGACGAGGGCGGCTCAGGGTCATAGGCCGACCCGACCTCCTTTCTCTGCTGCGATCTTACAAGTGAAAATATCCCGGAACTTTCTACCTCCTCAGCTCGAGACTTACGACGACGAGGGTGATCCTGCTGATCACATTGAGGGTTTCAAGACCCTCACAATGATTCACAGTGCTTCGGATCCCCTCCTATGCCGTGCCTTCCCCGCCACCCTCTAGGACAACGTACGACACGGCCAACTGAAGGCATCCCTGGCCAAGAAGCCTCCCTTCGATTTCCCTGACCTGCTCAACCGGGTCGAGAAGTACATTCGGGCGGAGGAGGCCCTAAATTCCGAGGATGCCAAAGAGGTTTCGGGAAAGGGAAAGCGCAAGGCCGATGAGGCCGAGCCAACCAAGAAGGTTCCGAAAGACGGGACCGGCATGAAGAGGGTCCCTCCGGTCCCGTGTTTCGAGAGATACACGCCACTGACACAAAATGTGTCGGCCATCCTACTCGCGATCAAAGACAGGGACCTCGTCCAGATGCCCCCTCGACCAACCAGCAACAAGAAAAGAGACCAGCAGTTCTACTGCCGTTTCCACCGGGACAATGGACACAACACCGACTACTGCCAGGCCCTGAAGGATGAAATCGAGGCCCACATCCAACGTGGGTGTAGCGTCCCGAATTTCCAATATGATATCTTAGAAATACGTGGCACAATTTCCAGCATCAACTTCAATTGCAATATTAAACACAGTCCAAAAACACAGATAATTTTTATTCCAAACTTTTTATTACAACAATCATTTTCAAAACACAGCGAAAATATAAAACACCTTGAATTACAAATTTTTTCTTTTTACAACACTTCTTTTACAAAATTTGCACAAAAGCTCTATTACATCAATTTATCTCAAGCATCCAAACCCCAAGCTCTAAGCAACAACAACCTGTAAAACATGAGGTTAGAGATAACCCTAACCCCCAAAATTAAAGGGTCAGCCATAACGGTGTGAGTGACATAAAAACAAAACAATATAAATAAAACATTAAGCATGGAGTCATCAACAACATGTATTAATCGCAAGAATAAACGAAATGAGAAATACCATTAAGTAACGCATGGAAACATCAAGGAATATAAGATAGAAAATAGTAATACACGAGAACATCAAGTGAATCTAGAGTAAGTGTCAAGTGTAGGAAAACAGAAAAACACAAACATAAAACCAAGTCAAGAAAACACATTTCTATATGCTGACTCTCTAATGCGTACTTGTCGGATTCTATACATTCCATAGTACATAGGTCCGGTGCAAGCCCTTAACGATCTCCACTTTATAGGGATAACCCCTCGTTATGCAACTAATCCTACTACAATGATGGAAAAAAAGATCCAGAATACTCCGCGAATAGACACCACAGCCCTCGACGCGCAAGCATCATGTAAGATAGCTAAAAAACAACCGGAGAATCATCTCCCGAACCCGTATATCCCACGAATAGGCTTGCAAGACCCTCGACGTGCAGATATACCAGGTACATTCCGTGAATAGGCCTGCCAACCCTCGACATGCAAATGCACCCTGCTTGCTCCGTGAATAGGCCTGCAGACTCTCGACACGCGAACACACAAATGTCCTCTCGAGACATAACAACAAATAGTTCTGGAACGCATCCGTTGGACTAACAAAACCATGAGCCTATACTTACATTTTCCAAGTTCCATTACATCCCCACTAGTGTCTGTTCTTAAGTTGGTTATTATTAAAACACAAAATTCCCATCTCTAGAGTCAGTGTACCCTGCCGGACTTAAATACTCAACAACAACTAAACTAAGACCCCCCAGGTCTAACTCAACAAATCTCAACTGCCGGTTCCAGGACTCCCACTCAACTCCTAGAGATATCAACAAGACCAAAACTCACTAATCCAACGTCAAAACGATCAAAGGGAGAAACCTCTCCAATCAACAAAATCCAAATCTTTATAAAATTTCAGAATCCAAATCCAATAATAAAATATCTTGAAAACATATGTTCTGTAGAAAGAATAATATTTAGAATAGTAAGTTATAAATCCAAAAACTTTTAAAGAATCAATCATTTAAAGAACATCTGGAAAATTCAAGAAACATCAGTAGCAGTCGACTGCAAACCAGAGTCGGTCGACTGTCCAGAGCGAAAATCCAACATTTTTAAGAAAATAATTCTAAGTGTTGACGGTCGACTGTAAAAGTCACAAGTCGACTGTCCAGAGCAAAAATCCAACACCTCGAGAAAATATCAAAAACAGAGCAGAGACAGTCGACTGTTCCGTACGAGATTTCAAGAAAATGAGAAAAACACAGCAGCCAGGTAGCGACAGTCGACTACCTAAACATACTAGTCGACTATCACACCTACAGACTGCAGTTTGGGTTGTGCATATTTCAACCGATACGAAGATTTACTTTACAAAAACGAAATCTATAAATAGTATATTTCTGATATGATCAAATACAACTTATAGGATATAAAAAGATCCATAAAAACCAATCAAAACCACTTGAACTGATAAAATAGCTTTTTGATGAATTTCTTCAAAATAAAACATGAATGTGTGCATATATCAAAACTAGAGTTTTTAAGAATCAGTTATATATCAAAATAACTTTGTTTTTATATTCCAAACCTTATCAGTACCAAAATAAGTTGAGATATAGTAAAATCCTTCGAAAACGCATAAAACTCAATTTCTTCTTAAACAACAAAAATACGATAATTATGAAAAACGTTTGTGCATACTTGTGCACCAAAAGAACTTCACAAATCTATAAACTAAAATAACAAAATATTCAGATTTAAAACTTAGTATTTGAGTAAATCCAAATCCAAGTAAAATCTTTCATAAAATCACAAATCTCCAAATTTAATCAAAAATGTATCAATCCCCAAATTTAGTCATCACAACTCAAATCCTCAAGACATGGTCTTTTAATCCATTACTCATTCTCCAAATTCCTCAAACTCAATCTCAACTATTCTCAATATTTGATTCATGAACCAAAAACAAATTTATCATTAACATGGCCAAGTTGCATTCATCCAACTCACCAATAGTCAAAAATCTCATCTTTAATCAATTAATGCATAACTTTCACCATACTCAATCAAATCAGTAATAATCCAAAGAATTATCATACTCACAATTTATATTAAGTTCTCCAACAATCTACAATCATCCACATGCAACTCTACTCACAAATAACTAGGGTTCGTCTTAAAAGATCCAATTTTAACTCATCCATTCATTCAATCCACCACATTTATTCATATCAAAAACCCTAGCATGCTTTCTACAAGATGAAACACCACATACAACATTTCAAGAACAAAACAAAACAACTACAATATGCACAAAACAAAATAAAACAAAGCAAGTCACTCACCTTGTTGAAGAGATCAAACGAAGACAAGATAGAAATAGAAAAAAGCCTCTCCTTTGCAAGGAAATCCAAGATCTTCTCTTTAAATCTCCAAGAAAATAAAACAATGAATCTTTTGTGTTGTGCAGTGAAATATGGCTGCACGTCACCTTTTAAATTGGCCGGAATTAGGAGAATTATGGTTTTGAACACATTTGCAAAATAATCCTTTCAAAATATAACTTTACATAAATAGATCCTTATACTTGAAAACTTGATAAAACCAATTTAATTGAGATTTAAAAAAAAATGAACAATTTATTTCCAGCTGGCACTATTTGAAAAGTCCAGAAAAACAGTTTTGCACTTTCATCCCTTAAAATGGCAAGTTTGCAAAAAGATCACTCTTTTCGTAATATTTGCAAATAGGCCCAATAAATATCAGAAAAAATCTAAAAAAATTACAAATAAATCCCAAATAATAAATAATGATTTTCCACAAAATAATTTTGGCTTTTGAACTTTTCAATAAAATATTTGCACGTGTAAAAAGATAAATCTTTAGAAAATTATTTATTAAATCTCCAAAAATTATTTTAATTTATTTTCAGATCTCAAAAATAGTATTTTTAAAATACGGGGTACTACAGAGGTTATCTCCGAGAATTCACCCGGGAAGACGCCCGGGACCGGAGGGATACGAGGAACCGGAGGCCTTCTCCTCTTCGCGCCCCTAAGCAGCATCCTGAACGAGACCCGGAGCCCAAAGAGACCGGGGGCCAAGCCATTCTACACTGCATTCATGGGAGGCCCATGGGAGGGGATTCTAGTACCTCCCGAAAGGCATTCGTCCGAGAGGTAAATGCCATCCGATATCTCCTTTCCCCCCAGGTCCAGTAGCTCCCTCTCTCCTTCTCGGGGAAAGACCTGGAGGGGTCTGGCTCCCGCACTGCGATGCGCTCGTCGTCAGCCTCATCATGGAAAAGTACGAGGTCCGTCGGATCCTCGTGGACAACGGGAGCTCGGTGAACATCCTCTTCCTGGAAGCATTTGAGAACCTCAAGCTCCCCCGAGACAAGCTGAAATCGGCTGGATACACCCTGCACAGGTTCTCCGGCGTCCCGGTGCCGATAGAGGGGATCGTGACCCTGGATGTCACTACCGGTATGACCCCCCACAGGCGGACCGAGTCAATGGACTTCATGGTCGTGAATGTCAAGGCGGCTTACAATGCCATCCTCGCCCGACCGGGGCTCTGCTCCCTCCAGGCTGTTCCCTCGGCCTACCACCTGAAATTGAAGTTCCCTACCGAGTCAGGTGTCAGGGTCATTCAGGGGAACCAAGAGGCAGCACGAGCATGCTATATGACGGCCGTCGGCAGTGGTGTGTTTCCCCTGGACGCCGTCGAACTGCAACCCAAGAGGAGCCAACCAGAACCCGAACCTGCGAATGAGTTAAAAGAAGTCTCGTTCGAGATGGAAGACAATTCAAAATGGTTCCGCGTGAGCTGCTCCTTTGTGCCCGACTTAAAGTCCAACTTAATCGACTACATTTGCCGCAACGTCTACCTCTTCGCTTGGAAGCCATCCGACATGCCCAGGATCTCCGAAGACCTGATCATGCACAGGCTGAGCGTGGTCCCTGGTTCGAAGCCGATCATCCAGAAGCGACGTAAATTTGCCCCAAAATGCAGCAAGCTGTGAAAGCAGAGGTGGACAGGCTCTTTTCCGCCCGTTTCATTCAAGAGGCCAGCTAACCCGAGTGGCCGACGAACGTCGTAATGGTAAGGAAGGCAAGCAGGAGCTGGAGGATCTGCATAGACTTTACGGACCTCAACAAGGCGCGCCCCAAAGATCCGTTCCCCCTCCTCCACATCGATGCTCTGATCGACGCAATGTTGCGTCATGAGCTCCTGTCCTTCATGGACGCCTTCTCAGGCAACAATCAGATCCGAATGTTCCCCCCTATATAGCCAAGACGTTCTTCGTCACCGATCAAGGTCTCTACTGCTACCAGGTTATGCCCTTCGGGCTGAGGAATGCTGGTGCTACCTATCAGAGGCTCGTCAACTGAGTCTTTAAGGACCAGATCTGTCACACATGGAGGTGAACGTCGACGATATGCTCATCAAAAGCCAGCAGGGATAGGACCACGTCGCCGACTTGGAAGAAGCCTTTGGCATCCTTCGGACCCACAACATGAGGCTCAATCCGGCCAAGTGTGCATTCGGCATCTCCTCAAGAAAATTTCTCGGGTTCGTCGTCAGCTAGCGCGGCATCGAGGCAAACCCCGAAAAGATCCGGGCCATAATCGAGATGGCCCCTCCGAGGAACATCAAGGAAGTCCAGCAGCTCACGGGGAGACTAGCAGCCATCGGCCGTTTTCTCTCCAAATCTGGGGAGAAGTCCCTCCCGTTCTTCAAAGCTCTGTGCGGGACCGGAGGCTTCGAGTGGGGAACTCGGCAACAGGAGGCGTTCACCCATTTGAAAAAGTACCTTGCCAATCCTCCACTCCTTAGCAAACCCGAGCCGGGCGAGCCTTTCTGGCTTTATCTTTCGGCCTCGGAAAGCGTACTCAGCGTTGTTCTCGTTCGAGAAGAAGACGGAGTCCAAAAGCCATTGTACTATGTGAGCAAAGTCCTGCTCTCGGCCAAGACTAGATACGCAAAAATGGAGAAAGTGGCATACGCCCCGCTCGGAAGCTCCGCTCTTATTTCTAGGCACACTCAATTCAGGTCCTCACGAACGAGCCTTTGAAGGTCGTCCTCCACAAGCCGAGAGCTCCGGCCGCTTGGTCAAGTGGTCGATCGAGCTCATTCAGTACGACATCGGCTATCAGCCAAGGACTGCAATCAAGGGACAAGCCCTCGCCAAGTTCATCACGGAATGCACCATCTCCAAGCAACCCGACAGCGGGAAGGCCGATCAGACGTGAGAAGTTTACTTCGACGGCTCTTCCTGCGAAGCAGGAAGTGGCGCAGGCATCATCTTGCGAGGACCCGACAACTTCATTCTCCAATATTCTCTCTGCCTTAACTTTTCGGCCTCTAACAACGAGGCAGAATATGAAGCTATGATCGCGGGGCTCACCTCAGCACACCAGGCAGGTGCCAGACAGATCAGGGCCTTCAATGACTCTCAGCTTGTGATCAATCAGATCACTGGGGAGTACAAGGCCCGCGATGATCGGATGATCCGGTATTTGGCCGTGGTCCAGCGGCTCTTAACATCCTTTGACGACTTCGCGGTCCTAAGGATCCCAAGAGAGCAGAATGCCCAGGCCGATGCCCTTTCGAAGCTAGCCTCCTTGTCCTTTGAAGGACTTGACCGCACCATTCTGATCAAGGTGCTTCTGAAGCCGAGTATCGACCTTCCCCAGACCCTCTGTGTAGATGACGGAGCTCAGCCTGACGATTGGACTACTCCCATCCGAAAGTTCCTAATCAAAGGAGAGCTCTCCGAAGAACGAGCTGAGGCAAGCCGAATCAGGGTCTTGTCGGAAAGATTCGCCATGATCAGCGAAACCCTCTTCAAACGCTCGTACACCACGACGGACGAGAGACCCTACCTCCACTGCTTGACCCCTGACAAAGCAAAGTACGCTCTTAAGGAGCTCCACGAAGGAATTGGCGGGTGCCACATGGGAAGCCGATCGCTTGCCCAAAAGGCTCTGAACCACGGGTATTACTGGCCCACGATGTTGCAGGATGCCCTGGCCCTGGTCAAGAAATGTGGACCCTGTCAAAGATTCTCCTCGGTAAGAAGGGTGCCACAAGCAAACCTCCACTTCTTGACCAGTCCAACCCCCTTTGCCATGTGGGGGATGGACCTGGTAGGCCCTTTTTCAAAAGCGACGGGCCAAAGGAAGTTCTTGATAGTAGTGATCGACTACTTCACAAAGTGGATCGAGGCCGAGCTCTTGGCCACGATCACTGAGCAGCAAACTCAACAATTCTTCTAGAAACATATCATCTGCCGGTTCAAAATTTTGCACATACTCATCACGAATAATGGGACCCAGTTTGCGGGCAAAAATTTCAGAAAGTTCTGCGAGGACCTCGGAATCCAGCAACGCTTCTCCTCGGTCAGCCACCCGCAGTCGAACGGTCAAGCCGAGAACGCGAACCACCAGATCCTTGATAGTTTGAAGAAATGGCTGGATAATTCTTCCAAGGGATTATGGGTCGACGAGTTGCCGAGCGTTCTTTGGGCCCATCGAACGACAAAGAGGATCCCCACGGGAGAATTGCCATTCAATCTGACTTACGACGTGGAGGCGGTGATTCCCCTCGAGATCGGGCTCCCATCGGCCCAGATCATGGCGTTTGATGAAGAAAGCAACTCGGTGCAACTGCATGCCGACCTGGACCTCATAGACGTGGTCAGGGAAAAATCCGTCATCAGAAGGAGCACATACCAGCAGAGGATCGAGAAGTTCTATAACAAAAGGGTACGCCCCACAAACATCAAGTTAGGGGACCTCGTCCTCCGAAAGCTGGCGGTATCTAACCCCGGGCTAAAGAGGAAGCTGGCTCCAAACTAGGAAGGCTCGTACAAAGTTTCTTAGGTTGTACGCCCAGGCACTTACCGCCTTACCGACCCGGAGGGCAAGGCCATGAAAAGACCCTGGAACGCGGAGCACCTTATCAAATTCCTCGAAGGGGAGAATTAGCACCTCGCACAGCCCTTGTAGATACCCCTTTGTAAACCCCAAGATGTGATCGGCACCTCGTGCCTTGTTTTGTAAAGTCAATGTGATGTAATCATTTACCCCTCTTGGCCTCATACCAGCTTTCTTAAAACAAGTTTGGAGCTCGATGCTCGGAGGGTACCGCGAGCCACAAAAGCTTCTCCTATAAGCTTGAGGCTCGGCTCTCGAATGGTATCGCGAGCCACAAAAGCTTTTCCAACAAACATAGGGCTCGGCATAAAAAGTCTCTCCTAAGGTGTGGGGGCTCGGCATCGACCTCGAGCAGGACCTTAGCTTCTTCAAGCCCTGCGACCTATATGCTCGGCGATGACCGCCAGCTACACTCATGCTATCTACCCGAGAACAGGTATGGGAGCTCGGCATTGACCTCGAGCAAGGCCTTGGCTTTTTCAAGCCATGTGACCTTAACACTCGGCGATGACCTCCAGCTACACTCATAACAGCTTTTCTAGGTGTGGGGGCTCGGTATCGACCTCGAGCAAGGCCTCGGCTTTTTCAAGCCCTGCGACCCATGCGCTTGGCAATGACTGCCAGCTACACTCATGCTATCTACCCGAGAACAGGTATGGGGGCTCGTTATCGACCTTGAGCAAGGCCTTGGCTTTTTCAAGCCATGTGACCTTAACGCTCGGCGATGATCTCCAGCTACACTCATAATGGCTTCTCTAAGTGTAGGGGCTCGGCATCGACCTCGAGCAGGATGGCTTCTTCAAGTCCTACGACCTATACGCTCGGCGATGACCGCCAGCTATGCTCATGGTATTTACCCGAGAATAGGTATGGGGGCTCGGCATCAACCTCAAGCAAGGCCTTGGCTTTTTCAAGCCATGTGACCTTAATGCTCGGCGATGACCTCCAGATACACTCATAACGGCTTCTCTAGGTGTAGGGGCTCGGCATCGACCTCGAGCAGGACCTTGGCTTCTTCAAGCCCTACGACCTTTACGCTCAGCAATGGCCGCTAGCTACACTCAAGCTATCTACCCGAGAACAGGTATGGGGGCTCGTCATCGAACTCGAGCAAGGCCTTGGCGTTTTCAAGCCAAGTGACCTTAACACTCGGCGATGACCTCCAGCTACACTCATAACGGCTTCTCTAGGTGTGGGGGATCAACATCGACCTCGAGCAGGACCTCGGCTTCTTCAAGCCTTGCGACCTATACGCTCGGCGATGACCACCAGCTACACTCATGTTATCTACCCAAGAGTAGGTATGGGGGATCGGCATCTACCTCGAGCAAGGCCATGGATTTTTCAAACCATGTAACCTTTACGCTCGGTGATGACCTCCAGCGACACTCATAACGGCTTCTCTAGGTGTGGGGGCAAGGCATCGACCTCGAGAAGGACCTCGGCTTCTTCAAGCCCTGTGACCTATACGCTCGGCGATGTTCGCCAGCTACACTCATGCTATCTACACGAGAATAGGTATGGGGGTTCGGTATCGACCTCGAGCAAGGCCTTGGCTTTTTCAAGCCATGTGACCTTAACACTCAGCGATGACCTCCAGCTATACTCATAATAGCTTCTCTAGGTGTGGGGGCTTGGCATCAACCTCGAGCAGGACCTCGACTTCTTCAAGCCCTGCGACCTATACGCTCGGCGATGACCGCCAGCTATGCTCATGCTATCTACCCGAGAACAGGTATGGGGGCTCAGCATCGACCTCGAGCAAGGCCTTGGCTTTTTCAAGCCATGTGACCCTTACACTCGACGATGACCTCCAGCTACACTCATAATGGATTCTCTATGTGTAGGGGCTCGGCATCGACCTCGAGCAGGACCTTGGCTTTTTCAAGCCATTTGACCTATGCACTCGGTGATGACCGCCAGCTACACTCATGCTATCTACCCGAGAATAGATATGGGGGCTCGGCATCGACCTCGAGAAAGGCCTTGGCTTTTTCAAGCCATGTGACCTTTACGCTCGGTGATGACCTCCAGCTACACTCATAACGACTTCTCTAGGTGTGGGGGCTCGGCATCGACCTTGAGCAGGACCTCGGCTTTTTCAAGCCCTATGGCCTATGCGCTCGGCGATGATCGCCAGCTACACTCATGTTATCTACCCGAGACCAGGTATGGTGGCTCGGCATTGACCTCGAGCAAGGCCTTGGCTTTTTCAAACCATGTGACCTTTTACGCTCGGCGACAACCTTCATCTACACCCAACCCAAAAGTTTTCATTAAAGATTTAGGGCACTCGCCTTAGGCAAACTCCCCGAGCTCCGGACCGTTGGTTGACCCACCTCTCACCCGCAAACAACTCGGGGTTAACGGCCCTCAGAGCCAAAACCCTGAATTGTTCGAGGGTAACAAGGGAGTCACCGACCCAGGACTCTCGCCCAAAAAACTCCCTGAGCCCCTGGACCTTGGTCGACACTCCTCTCACCCGCTAGCAGCTCGGGGCAGACTGCCCTCAAAGCCGTCTACCCAAAACTGCTAAAGGATGGCAGGAGAGCCACCGATCAGGGACTCTCGGCCAAGAGTTCCAACCTGTGGACGCCCGCCTTCAGCAGGCACCCCGGATCTCACCCCCGGATTGACCTACCTCTCACCCACAGGCAACTCGGGGTTAATGGCCCTCAGAGCCTAAACCCCGAATTGTCAGAGGGTGACAGATGAGTCACCGCCAATTCCTGGTGAAAAGGTGATGAGGGGGTGAAGATTATATAGCCCCCCGGAGAGGCGCATTTATGACATCGGGGGGTCCAAATGACGGAAGATGAAGTGTCTCCATTAATTTTTATCAGAAGGCGAAACGTCCCTTATTAAATGCTACCTGCGAGGCGTAATGGTTCGGCACCCGAACAAAGCCACAAGCCGACAGCTCTCTTTGCCTCGACCCGGGCTCAGTAGTGACCTCAGTGAGCAATGCCACACTTGGCAATAACCTCGAGCTACGCTCTTACCCGCCTCACTCCACAAATTATCAAAGTTAAAGAAATCAAAGTTTTATTACTCATGAAGCGCCAGAAACGGCCATACAATACAATGAAGATATTACAAATCGCTCGGCTTAAAACGCAAACTCAGTGCTTCCCACGGGGCCCTCCGCATGCTCCACCTGTACGGCTAAAAAGGACACCTCAGCAACAGAACTTTGTGCGTCGGCAGGCCTCGCCTCTCCCAGATAAAAGGTCGGAGACCCAATACGGAATGGCTCGCTCCCCCTTGTGGACCAGCGCCAAGCATGAGCTTCAGCCTCCGAATCTCCAACTCCTTCTCCACAATAGCCTCGCGAAGAAAGGACTCCGAAGCCGATCGCCCAGTGGAGGCATCCGAGGTTGACCAGTTCGTCTCCACTCTCCACCAGTCCCGGTAGGCTATGGCCTTCTTTAGCCGAGTGACCTCTAGGCCGAGCTCCTTAGACTTATTCATGAAATAGTTTACCATGGCCTCTCGGTCACGAGCCTAATTATGATGGTGAGCCAGCATACTCTCTTTGGACCCCTGCTCATTTTGAAGCCAGAAAGCCTCGGCAGAACAAAGGTCGGCACTGAGGGCCTTATGCATTTATCAAGAAGGGAAAAACAACAGGTCACAAAAGAAACTGACGAAAAACTACAAGTCATAGAGCATCAGCCAAAAATCTTCTTTTATAAATTCAAAAAATTTGTATTACAAAAGGCAGTGGCCAGTCCGCGTAAGGCAAATACAAAGGCAAAAGAAATCCTAAACTAATTTTGAGGGGGGACGGCACCTCTTCGTCAGCACGATCGCCCCCACCCTCCTCTTGGTGAGGGTCCCCCATCATCTCCTCCTCATCACCGCCCGGCATCAGCGGATGCACGGGAAGCTGCCAGTTGTAGTGGAGGTGGTCGACCCGAGCGTCCGGGTAGATCTGCAAGAAGTGCTCCTTGGCCTTGGCATAGGCCTTGTCCTGGGCCAGGATCAGAGTGTCAGCCAAAGTGATCTACATCTCTGCCATGGCAATCTGCACCTTCTCAGCATCCGCCTGGGCCTTGGCCCGAAAATGCGACAGCTTGTTCGCATGATGGTCTTCTAGCGAGGCCATCTGAGCCTGGTGAACTGCCTGGGCCGACTAGGCCTCCTTCAGCTCGTCCTTCAGTTTAGTAAACTCGCGGAAGTATTTCTCCGCGTTCCTCCTCTCGACGAGGACCTCCTTCTCCAAGCACTTGTGAAAGTACTGCCCGTGAAGCACCGCCTTGTCGAGGAAGAACAAATATCAAACACTTAGAAGAAACCCTACATTCTATGCTTAAGCAAACATCAAATACTTACCGAGAGCTGCACCTTAGCCCACCTCATGTAGGCCGTCTCGGATGTCTCCGTTGCCTTAGCCAACCGATCTCTCTCCGTGGCGAGATGCTTCACCACCTCCATGGCCACCGGACCCTCGAGCAGGGTATCCTTTACCTTGACCCCCCAATCCGGGGCATGCGGCCTTAGGCCCTGCTTCCCCACCATTTGCTCGGCGGTGGAGCGGGGGGGGGGGGGGAACAGGACCTCGGCCCCTTTTTTGCTACCGGAGCTCGCCCCCGGTTCCTTCGTCTGCCTCGATGTGTGGAGCCTCTCCGCCTTCTTCGGGGATGGCTCCACGGTCACCGAGGCCGGCCCTTTACTAGAACCAGCGCCCGTGACAGCCTTCTTCTCTTGGTCCACCCTCCTTTTGGTGACCAGGGCCAAAAAGGTCTGTCGGTCATTGAGCTGCTTGGCAGACATCTCTGTAAAGGAAAGAAAAAGAAATAAATGTTAACACGAATGCAGGAAGATAAACAAATTCAGAACAAAAATATACTAGGGTCGGCTGAGCTCGTCCAGCTCGGGCCAGGTGCTGCTCCATGACTCGCGGCCACCCTATGCTGTGCCCTTCAACAATCTTCTCCACCTTCGCCCATTCTTTCTCCGTCAACTAACTGCGCTTCGGGGGCTTGTGGTTCGGCTTACCAAAGTTCCAAAAGGTCAGAATCTTCCAAGGCTTCTTGCTCCGAACTATGAAATACTTCTCCTTCCATCCTTTGATGGAGTCCGGATGGTCGTGCATCACCTTCTTGCTAGGTCGCGGCGAGAGGTAAAAGATCCCTTCCGTATCTCCGAGCGAGCTCATCCTTAGGATGGCATGGAAATACGTAAGCCTCGGCTTGATCCCCTTCTCCTGACACTTCAGAATGAAGCAAACCAGGTGCTTCCACGAGTTGGAACCGTACTGCATCGGGCTCAGCTCCCCCACTTCAAAACCCTCACGATGAAAGGATGCAGTGGCAGCCTCAACCCCAAGATGAAAGCGTCCTCGGGAAACATACAGTAGCACGTCTCCAGAGTTGTGGTCGGACGGATTCCAGGGTTCGGCATCAGAAGTTTGAACTCCTTCGGAATGAAGTAGGCCGCCCTCATGATATGCAGATAGTCCGCCCTCAAGATGCACTGGATGCTGTCTATCTTAATCATGGTCTGACCCTCATCCCGCAGCAAGGAGGTGAACGCGACAAGACCCTCCATGTCGTCAGGGTACATCCTGATCGACCCCGGGTTTCTATGGGACACGGGGGAAAACTCGAACCCCGTCTCAGGACCATATTTGTCAGGTGTGGGCTGGCTATCAGGACAAATATACTTTCTCTTCCTCTCCGGAGATGGGATCGCTAGTGGGGGCAGAGGCGGAAGATCATCCTCCTCCTCGGCTGCCTCTCCTGCGGTTCCTCCTTCCTCTTCTCCCCGACCATCGCCTCCCTTGGTCTCCTGTTCGGGCTCCTCTTGGTCGTCCTCCGCACCAAGCTCTTTCCCCTCGAGGTCTCCTTCCTCGTCCTCCGCACCAAACTCTTTCCCCTCGGGGTCTCCTCTCTCGTGTTCACCCTCCCCCGCAAGCTCCTTTCCCGGCCTATGGCTTCATAACGGAGGCACGTCATAAACAACGACACCCTCGCCCCCCGATCCTAAGTCTGACTGAACCTCCTCCTTCACTGCAAAGTCGCCCAGAGACCAAGATGTCGATGCTGACTCGCCTTCCTCCTCAGAATGACTTGACGTGCTTACCTCGGAGCCGGACTGAGCGCGCGACATTACGAATCAAAAATACTAACCTGGAAGTGTCGAGCTACGGGAAGATCACCCAAAAAAGGTCGTCGATGGCTATTGGAGAAATTCCTGTTCTTAGAGAAAAAATGCAAAGTGAGAAAATGGAAGGAGGGGGGGGATTTATAACAGAGGAAGAGACTCCTCGATTTTTGCGAAAAGATCTAACTGTTGGATCTTGATCATCAAGATCCAACGACCACTAGGATCTGAATCACTTCGATTCTTACGCTTACACCTGTGAAGTCAGCCTGGGGCACAAAATTACATCTTTGCCCTCAGTCCTATCAGTCGGTACAACTAGCTTGGAACGCGTGGCCAACTACTCGAGTACTACCACAGACTTTTCCAACAAGTCTGGGGATCGGTGCTCGGATGGCACCGCAAGCCACGAAAACTTCTCCAACAGGTTTGAGGCTCGGCGCTCGATGACACCGCGAGCCACAAAAACTCTCCCATCAAGTTTGAAGCTCGGCACTCGGATGACACCGCGAGCCATAAAAACTTCTCTACCAAGTTTTGGGGGCTCGGTGCTCGGATGTCACCGCCAAGTCACCATGGCTTTTCCAACAAGTTTTGGGGGCTCGGCGCTCGGATGATACCGCGAGCCATAAAAACTTTTCCATAAAGTTTGAAGCTCGGTGCTCGGATGACGCAGCGAGCCACAAAAACTTCTCCAACAAGTTTGAGGCTCGACACTCGGATGACACCACGAGCCACAAAAACTTTCCCACCAAGTTTGAGGCTCGGTGCTCAGATGACACCGTGAGCCACAAAAACTTCTCCAAACAAGTTTGAGGCTCGGAGCTCAGATGACGTCGCGAGCCACAAAACTTCTCCAATAGGTTTGAGGCTCGGCGCTCGAAAGACACCACGAGCCACAAAAACTTTCTCATCAAGTTTGAAGCTCGGCTCTCGGATGACACCGCGAGCCACAAAAACTTTCCCAACAAGTTTGAGGCTCGACGCTCGGATGACACCGCGAGCCACAAAAACTTTTCCATCAAGTTTGAAGCTCGGCATTCGGATGACACAGCGAGCCACAAAAACTTCCCCATCAAGTTTGAAGCTCGGCGCTCAGATGACACCGCGAGCCACAAAAACTTCTCCATCAAGTTTGCAGCTTGGCGCTCAGATGACACCGCGAGCCACAAAAACTTCCCCATCAAGTTTAAGGCTCGGCACTCGGATGACACCGCGAGCCACAAAAACTTTTCCATCAAGTTTAAGGCTCGGCGCTCGGATGACACCGCGAGCCACAAAAACGTCCCCTTGCTTTTCCAACAAGTGAGGGGGCTCGTCTCCTAACCCTCGGCGATCGGCTAAGCGAGCTGCTGCTCCTCAGATTTCTCCGTATAGGGCCACCAGAAGACCTAGCATCTGAGTGCGGAACAGTCCGCTAAGAAGGAGTCAAACCACCATGAGCCTGCTCCTGGGCCCTAGCTGCCTCAAGAGCCTCAATATAGGTACGCAAGCGAAGAGAGACAAGCTGCACCATGATGTCTCGCTCAAACCCCAAAATGAACCTACGAGCCCTATCCTCTTCGTTCGCCACAAGAACGGTTGCGAAGCGGCTAAGTCTCGTAAATTCGGCTGCGTACTCGTCCACAGACCTGAAGCCCTGTTTCAAGAAAGTCTTATGTTACAACATTGCATAAACAATATGTAACAAAATTTCATTGCTCGAAATAACGACCAACCTGTTTCAGGGCTAAGAATTGTTGCTCCATCTCTACCCTGGTGTTGCTAGGAAAGAACTTCTCCAAGAAGCACTTAGTAAAAGTGGCCCAAGTGATCAGTCTTTCGAGCCTTTCGGACTCGGACCTCCACCAGATATGAGCCAAGTCCACCAACTGGATGGTAACCATATCCACACGATCTGCATATGCAACTCTAGCTGCCAAAAGCAGTTGCTCTGTCCGAATCAACCACTGTTCAGCCTCCAAAGGCGTCTCAGTGCCTGAAAACCTGTCGGGATGCAGCCTCATAAAGTCTGTGACTGTTCCCGAACGGGGAGGAAGAACATCCTGCCTAGGTGCAATGGGCGGAGGAACTCGAGCGGCTTTCAAAGCAGCCATCAGCAAATCACTATGGTTCTGCTGCTGATTAATCAAGCGCTCAAGCACAGCAGTGACAACCTCAATCGGATCAACCTACGACTGAGAAGTAGAACCCCTGCGAGCCATAGTCTGCACAAAACTAAAAACAGTTAGCATCCAGATCAATGTTGATAGTAACTGATTTATTTATGCATGCATGGTTGGTGAAATATTGAGCAGATTCCAGTTCAAGCCAAGCTTGTCTAATATATTAGGCAACTAATATATTAGCCAAACCTAGGCTCTGATACCACTAAAAACTCTGTCACGCCCCGCTTCCCAAAAGAGAATACGGAATACGGATACGAGACAAAAGCCCAGTGAATGATTTTCATCATCCATAAGCTGTTCAAGAATCTTTACAACATATCACAGGAATAATCAGAGTCGCAAAAGTATCAACCAACAAGCACATATGAACCAAAATACCAATAAGAATACTTGAAACCAATTATATAAATCTCAAATAGTCATGATCTGAATAAAATAATTATCCTGGGTCACATTGCCCAAATACAAGAATAAATCCAAGTAATCAAATACAATATTGTTCGAGCAAGCTGCAAGAATTAAAAATAATAAAATGCAGTACTAATACTTCATGTCACCAATACCGTCTGCAACATGTTCTCCAAAATCTGCAATTCAACAATTACAGAGAAGAGAAAAAGAGAAAACAAGTACCCGTCAATTGCAAGTTTCGAACCACTTATAATATAGGACACATTTACATGGGGAAACTAACTAATAACATGAAATAAGCATAATGTCAAAATAAACTAGCATGGCAAAGGTGATCAAGTGCAAGTGGCATGTCTCAAGTGTCAAGTGAACAAGTGTCATGTAAACAAGTAACGAGTGTCAAGTATCATGTAATCATGTATCAAGTGTCAAGTTTCAAGTCTCAAGTATCATGTAGTCAAGTATCAAGCAAGCATGTATCATGTTCGAGTATCATGTTCAAGTCTTGTAGTGATTACTATCTAGGTAGCACTTCATGCAGCCCACCTTACATGGTTGTTACAACAAACAGTTTCACTTTAGATTTCACAGTGGACCATAGAGGGCAGTGTACTCAGGGACAAGTCAAGTATCGAGCTCCAAGCTCCAAGTATCATATATCATGTAATCACTTGTCAAGTGGTGCAAGTGGCAAGTATCGTATCTTGCATGCAAGTGTCAAGTAATCACGTGTCAAGTATCATGTCTCAAGTAATCACGTAGGATCAGTGGATTCCCTTCCGAGTACACATTTCTGAATTATCCACTATTAGATCTGTCCCTTAAACCCCGGCTTGGTTATTTATTATTAATGTTAAACAAACATGTATATGTGCAAAATATATCAAGAATAACATGGCATGATCATGTGACAAATGCAAGTTGCAAGATAAACATGTACTAGTGCAAGATATCTCATAAAAGACTAAAATAGACAAATCTCAAGTTCAGGACAGTAAGACCATACTGTAGTAAAACAGTGATACCCAGTGTTACAAGCATGAAAATCTGAATCGATCGAAACGTCTAGAAAATAGACTCCCAACCGAATCCAGCTAGTATAAATAAGTCGTATATTAATTCACAAAAACATAGCTTAAAACTGATTTGAATACAGAAAATCGGTTCATCCAGAAATTAGAAAAACGAATTCAAGAACACGAAAATAGCATGAAAACACATTAAATAAATCCACAAAAAATCTGGGATATTTCCCTATATGTCTAGTATCAGAATATAAAGTTTCAGAATTTTCCTGTAAAATTAGATCAGTCATCAAAAATCAGGAAACATCAATGAACGGTAGTTTGGCAAATCTGGAATTCCCAACACTGCTGTACGAAAACTATAATATCTCGCAACCAGTGAAATGAAATCCAAATCCACCAAAGGGAGATGAAAATAGACAAAATATATTAACTTTCATATTTCACAAATATTTTTCGTACAGTAAAAGGAATCAGGGTGAAAATACGATTCTTTACAGAACAACGAGTAAAATACAGCAAGTACAGTCTTCATAAACGAGCATGAAATGTATAGCGCCCCGAATTTCTAGATTTATAACATAGAAAATACGTGGCACATTCCCAGTGATCCACTTCAATATAATATCAAACATAACCAACACCACTAAAATTTTCAACTTTTATTACAATAAACTATTACAAATCACAGCGGAATTCAAAACAAACTCAACTCAATGTTTTCTTTACTTACAACACAAATTTATCTCAAAACTGCTAATACAATTTTACACAAATTCTTATGAGACAATTATATCTCAAAACCACTCAAGCATCCCATCTCCAACTCTAAGCAACTACCTGCAACATGTGAGGCTAGAGATGATCCCTAACCCCCAAAACTAAAGGGGTCAGCCATAAATGGTGTGAGAAATATAAAAAATAAACAAACAACATAAAAGATCATACCTCATAAATTCTCAAACAACGGGTACTAAGTAAGGACATGGAAAGTATGAAATGACAGGTAACATAAAACATCGAGTGGAACTAAACTAAGTGTCAGGTGTAGGAAAACAAGGAAACCAAATGCATAAAACCAAGTCAAGAAACAATTACTCTAGATGCAGACTCTCTAATGAGTACTTGTCGAAGTCTATGCATCCCATTCTACATAGGTTCGGTGCAAGCCCTTAACGTCTCCACTTCGTAGGGTTCAATCCCCGCGTTATGAACTAATCTTAACACGATGACTACTACGAGATAAAGACAAACCATGGATAGTATCTCATGCCCGATAATTCCGGAGATGGATCCCACACCCAAGATATTTCACTTGAATAATTCCGGAGATCATCCCACACCGAAACATTGACACGTCACCACACGAATACCACATGTGCTTCACCTCGACTCCGATAATTTCGGAGATCAATCCCACACCACAAGTAGTTACCGTGATAATTCCGGAGATTGTCCCACACCACAAGACTGTGATAATTCCGAAGACATATCCCACACCACTAATAATCTACTGTGATAATTCCGGAGATTAAATCCCACACCGAAAGCCATACTAAGGTTCTTGACTCATGTTCCCGTTCATCATATCACCACTAGTGCCTGTCCTTATCATTTTTGGGTTATTTAATTGCTTAACGAATCTCCTAGAGTGGTATACCCTACCGGCCTAAATTCAATACTAAATAACTGAAATGCCTCACTGGGCCTCAACGAACAACTCAACTCCGGTATACTAGGGTCACACACCTCTAGAGACTCAAACTCAAAAGTCTCAACAAGGTTCCACTAAACAAAGTGGCTCAACTAAATGTCTCAATGAAATACTTATCTGAATATCTCAAAGTCAATTACTTAATCATATACTGAACTGAATGACAAGTATATATTAAATTATCTGAGGAACCAATCATTCGAATTGACACTGAAGTTTACAAATATCCTTCAGTACCAGTCGACTCATACTGATGATAAGTCGACTGTCCAGAGGACCAAATTCAAGATTTTACAAAAAATAAACCAAGTCATTTAACAGTCGACTTAAGAAGGGATCAGTCGACTTACCCGAGGTAAATCCCAATAATTTCTCAAAATATATTCTAAGTATATAAGTCGACTTAAAGGGTTATAGGTCGACTGTCCAGAAAGGACTAATAATTTTACAAAAATAAATTTTCTCAGTGGACCAGTCGACTGCCTATGAGCTAGGTCGACTGTCCAGAACGACTATTTCAAAGATTCTAAAATACAGTGTCAGGCTCGTACCAGTCGACTGCACAGTAGGCCAGTCGACTGTCGGCCTACAAATCTTGAAATTTAGGTCTGATTACAAAATCAAATTCTGAAGCTTTCTAATGATCAATGTTATGAAAATAGTTCGTATTCAGGAAAATAATAAATCTCCACGAATCTTCATCAGGTATATGTATATATATATCACTCAAAACATCAATAAGTCAAGATTTAAGTTCTCATATTCTAAATCACAAAACCTTTCATTAGGGTTTGACAAGATCTAAGTTTCTTTCACAAATCTAAATCAAATCTGAATTATGAATCTAATGTCCAGGTGTTCATACACAAATCTCAACATGCTTTTGGTAAACAATTTAAATAATAAAAATCTACTATTTCATCCACCATTTCTACATGATTCATACCACATTACAATGTCCATATTGTTCACAACATCCAATCATTACATCACGATATTTGCACACATGGATCAATCAACAAGACGAATTATCATACTCACAAAATCAAACAAACAAAACAAATCACTCACATGAATCAAACACAAAACAATTTCTATATCTCTCACCTTAGAATTTGAGAAAAGTCCACGAAAAGAATCCTCCTTTTGCTAGATCCAAATGCTCCTTGCTCCACCAAAAGTAAATCTCCAAAATTCAGTATTTTATCAACAATGACGGCTGGGAGAAAAATCTCTTAAATATGCCGGATTGAATATTAGGGTTTTACCCATAATTTTGCAAAATAATCCTTTCCAAAATACAATTTACATATATAGATCATTCTTTGGAAATTCCATCAAAACTCATTTAAATTTGGATTTATAAGAAAATATACATTCTAAATCTCAATCAATAGCGTTCAAACGTCCAGAAATCACATTTTGCACTTTAACCCTTAAAATTGTCAAATTTGCAAAAAGGTCCTTCTTTTCTCAAAAATTGCAAATAGTTCCAATAAATTTCAGAAAAATCTGGAAAAATACCAATTAAATCTCAAATATTAAATAATGATTTTTCATGAAGAAAACTAAAATTTTTCAACTTCTCAAAAAGTATTTGCACGTGTTTTGCACGTGTACAAAAGATAACTTTTTCTGAAAATATTCATTAAATCTCCAAAAATTCAATTTAAATTCATTTTCAAATAAATAAAAATAATATTTGGAAATGCGAGGTTCCACAAAATGGCACATAAAACTCATCAATAAAATCCACCAAAATTATGGGTAATCCCTAACTAGATAAAGTAAGACTGACCAAAATTTTGGATCAAAATAATATGTGTAGCACAAGCATCAAAATTATTTGGTCATCAAAATCATCGAAAAATGAAATCTGGAAAAGATCTACACCTCTATAGTAAAATAGTCATAACTCACACATACGAAAACGAAATCGAGCAAGGTCAAAGGGGTTGGAAAGAAGACGAATTTCTCTAAAACTCATGTTTTATACTGAAATTAAGTTACTGACTTCAAGACAGTCCAAAACAGCAAACAAAACCGATCAGCGACAAAATACAGATTTTTTTTCCTTTCACAACAACTTAACATTTATCATACAAAACTTGTTCAAAACACAACCAAACATGAAATCGAGTCTACCAAGTGTCCAAACATTATGAATTAGGGTATCTAGCATATCCACACCAAATATGTCACATGGATCTCAACAAAATCACGAATTCTCACAAAAGTCCCACATACATGATCAAATCAAGAACGGGTAAAACCTAAGTTATTTCATGTCAAATTTTATATCGTGGGTCATCTATGGTCAAATAGCACTATAGAGATAAAACTCATCAAGAATAACACAAACAAGAGTCGTCTCTAGACCCAACTACACTATAGGTAGTATTTTTGACTTGTATCATACAAAGGAATTTGAGTACAAGTTACTTGCCTTAACCGAAGATGAAGAACGATGAAAATCAAGAATAACGGGAGCGGATCCCGGCAACGAACAAAACTCACGAACGAAAATCCACGAACTAATGAATCCAAGCAACTTGAGCAAAAATCTCCACACGAACAAACTCCACTAAAAGAGAGATGATCCAAAGAGAGACGGCAACAATAGTGGCTTGCGGCCACGAGGGAACACCAAGAGAAAGGATGAGAAAGACTAGGGATTGTATATGGTGGTGTAGGAGGTTCAAGGAGTGGTCGGATGGTCAAGGAGAGATGGGGGGTTGGGCGTCGGGGTGTTTGGGCGTCGGGATGTGCCGACCGAAGAGGGGCGGCCTGGGGTCGGGTTGGGGTGTGCGGCGCAAGCAGCGGGAGAGAGAGATAGGGGGAGGCCGGGTAGTATGGTTAAGGTTTAGGTGAGGGAGAGAGAGATAGTATATATATGAGGAGATTAGGGTTTGAATATAAATTGGGTTGTGGGTTTAATTGGGTATTAGGAGTAATAATAGGTTATACCAATGGGTTGTGGATTTGGGTCAAATCAAATAGGAATACAAATAGGATTTTAGTTTAATTAGACTTTGGTGAGCAAATTGGAATAAAAAATAATGGAATTGAAAAAGGGAATGAACCACAAACACACCACAAGCATCAAAAGACAACAATAAGGAGAACAAAACACAATTGGAGAGCGAAACTACGACAATAATCAAGAACCAATCAAGAAACAGAAATAAGGTCACAGAAGATCAAGATTGAGCCACAAAATGAATATATATATTGAAAATACCCCAATATATGGATCCAGAGAAATACATGAAGGAACAAAATACTCAAGAAAAAGGAAAATACATCAAAAATACGAAAAACGAGAAATATGGGTTACATCGTCTCCCGACCCTCGACGCTCAGCTAAGCAAGCTGCTACTCCTCAGATCTCGACGTCCCCTTGCTTTTCCAACAAGTGAAGGGGCCTGTATCCCGACCCTCGACGCTCGGCTAAGCGAGCTTCTACTCCTCGGATCTCGACGTCCCCTTGCTTTTCCAACAAGTGAAGGGGCTCGTCTCCCGACCCTCGATGCTCGGATAAGCAAGCTCCTACTCTTCGGCACTCGACACCCCTCGTGACTCCGAGAGATGATCCCCTTCATCCTACCCCGCTGGCCTCTCCGGGAAGATACGGACCCCGTTCTTCGCCGTACATACCACTCCGCTCTTCCTACAGAGACAAAACAACTCCTACACGGCTAGATTATCCAGCCCTCCAGGAGTTGGGGGCTCTTGATATGGATCAGATGACGTGGTCCCCCCTGGGCCACAGGATTCCCTCAAAAACCGCTCACCCCTAATCATCAGATAAGCCCTAAACCCCATGGGCTTCTGCCACGTCAGGCCCACGGGAAAACAGGTCCAGACCCGACCCAAGCAGGTTCAGACCCGTTTGCCTGCCTATAAATACCATGCCCTCTCCCCCCTCACCAGGTAATCAATATTTCCCCTCTAAAAACTCTAGTTACTGTTGCTTTTCAGTAAACTAACTAGACCGTCAGAGGGCCTGCCACCGGGATCTCTCCCGGTGTTCCTAGGCCGAGTGCAGGTACACGAGACCGAGCCGAGCCCCCCCGATCCGAGCCGAGCCGCTAGGATCCAAGCCGAGCATCAGTCCTCCACTTCACTCCCACTGCTCCTGAGCCATCACCAGCCGAGGATCGAGCGTATAGCAAGTACCGACTTCCACTAAAAACAAATTGAGAGAACTCACACCTGGTGCAGCCACCCCCAAAAACAAACCGCAACACTAGCAAACCAAGGTACTCTTATTCAGTCTGTAGGGAGGATCAACATTTGCTGTTAGGAACTTGATATATTTCCCCATGATTCAGTAATTACAGACAAAACAATTCAGAAGAGCGAGAGCAGAGAGACAGATGGGAAAAAGTACATGTTACACTGAGTCCACATCGTGTGTCACAGATAAAGTCCAGAAAACTCGCATTTGAGTATAGAAAAAGAGAACCTAACATTAGAGTGAGGGCTTCCACAATTGCAGAAGCCGAAGCAAACGAATCCATTACAAGAATATACCAGTCAAATTTACAAATTCTACTTCAAATACTTAGAACGAGGCTGAACTGGTTCTCCGGAGCTGGTATTTGGGTTCTGGTGGGGGTGCACACAGTAGTATCATGTCCGATTCCTACAACCCCAGGCAAAACAGAAGGACATTAGGGGAAAAAAAAAGAATTTTAAAAACTTCTGCAATGAAAAGACATCAACAAATATTACATATTAAAACAAAAATGTACGATTAATAGATCATATCTCCTATCAAACTTTCAATCAGCTCGGCTGTAATATGATACAATAACAGGGGCTGTACTTCGAGTTTATACCCGAAATGGCATTCTTGAACATACCTTGAAAAGAAAGAAAATATATTTTGCAAAACGCCAAAATATTATATATCCACCAGTTCAGATTTTAAAAGCACCTATACCATACATAATTCGTGTGGTTATTTAACAATCTATGGTCGTCATTTCAATATATTCATGAATTTATTTATTGTTGATTTTGTTTAGATTTGACACTCGGTCACTCTCCCAGCCCCTGTACCAGGAATTGCCATTTTTCAACCATATTTGCCCTTCCTTTAATCTGCAAAATTTTAATTTTAATTCAACATATGCTATAAAGTTCCTCACTATTTGGTGAGTAAATAAAGATCCTAATGCATATATATATATATATATAAGGCCATGATCCGGTGAGAATTCCTTTGGTGAAAACAACATTAGAACTTTTTTGAGGGACATTAGTTGAAAGATTGAACAGTTAATTTAATCCACAAAGCTAAATTAGTCTATGGATTTGAAATTAGGTCATTTGATATTTGTTTTCCCTTTGCATTAAAGTGTTACAATTAAATGGTTGAATATCATTATCTTTTATAATGACACGATACTTGAAAATGAATTTCAAACGACTTGATTTTACATTTCTAGACAATTTAGACATGTTAATCAATGTGAACGGTTCGGATCATCCATAGAAGGGACATGTGTCGAGTTCTCACGAAGCTTTAGCTTTCCGTGAGAACGGTTCTCATCCGATTGCTTATATATATATATATATATATATACACACACACACTAGGTTTTCCCATGGGCACATGCCTAAGGTACGTCCTCGGAATGATGCTGCATATAAAAAAACCCTGTAAACATTAAAATATATGCAATCCTGTTTGACTATCAAATCACATAGGTATCAACATTTATATGCAATACACCGGGCTAGAAACTCCATGATAAGTTATAAAAAAATAATTAGAATGTCAATCAGGGAATTCAGTAAAACAATCTACATGAGCAATTAAAAGAAACATAAAAAATTCAAAAAATCCAGAAATTTACAAACCTGAAATTAGGAAATCTATAAATTTCTAAATTTCCAGCGCCGACCGGGGGGGGGGGGGGGGGGGGGGGGGGGGGGGGGGGATAAAGTCAGGAGAATTTTTGTTTTGGATGAAAATGTCTTCTGGTATGGTGAATGTGAACCATTGATTTTGTTTCAATTGAAGGAGGGCCACTTGACAGCTTTTTTTTCAAATTGCCTTATGGTCTCTCTCTCTCTCTCTCTCTCTCTCTCTCTCTCTCTCTCTCTCTCTCTCTCTATATATATATATATATATATACTCTGCTTCACCAAATATATATCTTATATAGATAGTGCAACATGTTTTAACAATTCCTTCAATTCACCGTCCTAACATAAATTTCTCACTCAGAACTATTTCAATTTTCGAGCAACTATCTCATGCAGGTCCATTCCTTAGTTCCTACAGTGTTCCTCATGAAAAATCCTATTTACACGGGTATCATGCTCATATTGTATCCACTTAATACTATACTTTCTAAGCCTTTGTGGATGTTTACCCCTTCTGCTGTCAAGATTTCAAGGCTGCTACAGTCATTCAGGGAGAAGACCTTTCCCTAATGAACATGGAAATGCAATGGTACTTTCTGTCACAGGACAAGTAACTATGTGCAACGTGAGTGTGTACTTAAGCAATAGGTGACCGCTAATCATGCTATCTCTGGAGAATCTTCTACCCACTCGATTCAAGTGCACTAACCAAAGATGGGTAAGAAACATTTGAATGATTATCTTCCTTCCCATCTGCTAATCTTGCCACCTCAGATATGGCTTGCATCTCACAATCTCATCCACGTATTAAATAAGAGGGTTCTGAGTTCCCGCCGTATGTCTAACACTGCCACTCTTTCTACATATTATTACTCATGCAAAACTAATTTGTTCTGTTACCCAACAGTTTCATCATATCGATTGAAAAACCAGGTAATCTTTCATCATTTTTTTCTGTCCTCATCCCTAGTTTTAGTTTGAGAATTTGATTTTTTAAATCAGCTTCATTGCCATCCCATCCAAAACTATGACCAAACCTTAACGAAACCATCGAAACAGGTTGCAGAACCAACATTTTTTCTGCAAGGGAATGAACCCTGTTACAGAACAAGTTGTCAAAACCTTGGTCGTATTAGAATAAAGCATTAGTTTCGTCCCGTATCGAATAGAACAATATGTTGGCTTGTATCCTCCTATATATACGCTTTGTCTGTAATTATCCAATAAAGTGTTATTTCTTTTTCCTATATAAGTTATCATGGTATTAGAGTGAGGAGTCGTACAAAATTTAAAAAATTCAAAATCTACGGTGCTTCTGATTTCTTTCTCTTTTTTTTTACATTCTTTTTTTTCTAAAAGGAGAAGGGATTCAGCCGACCCTTCTTCTTCCTCTTCTTCTTCAACTATGTAGATGCACCTCTCTCCCGCCGCAAACCCACTCCAAAAACACAACCCTAATCCTTCCTCCCCTTTCTCACTTCAGCCACCTCCAACCCACTCCAAATCCCTAATCCTACTTCCAACACCCGAGGCCAACCCCTTCAAACTCCAAAACCCTAACCCTTATACCCGACCCCATCAGCCGCCACCCTCTCCCTCTCCATCCTCTCCAGCCGCCACCATCAACCTCAAAAGTTATCCCTCTCCAATACCCGACCTATACCAGATCCAAAACCAATCCTAAAATCCAAACCGCCACTCCACCCAGATCCAAACCAGATCCAAACCAAATCCGACTAGAATCTCCATCCACCTTTAATACCTAATCCGAACCCAAATATACCTCTATGATGGCTCTGTTTCGACCTCCGTCGCTTCGCCAACACCCCTAACCTTACCATTAGCAAACTACCTTTCAGTGTCTTTATCGATGGCCTCCCTCTATTTTTGTGATACCTTTGTTAAGAGATAACAAGGTAGTGTGAGCCTTCCTTTCATTTTTGACTGAATTGGTGTTGGTTGGACTACGGTAGTATTCCGATGCCGGAAGTTACTTCAGGTGGAGATGAGAGACATAGGTATGGGAAATGTCATAGGATTCCTCTACAAAGCTGGGCATGTCCAATTGGCACCTCCATAATTGCTTGGTTTCGACGACACTCATTGGTCATGGTTGGAAACATCATATTAAGCAACTCCCACCTCATTTGAAAATGGATAAGGTGCAGTGGGCTTCAAATGGAGGAGATGGTCAATGACTATATCTGGTGCGCAACTGCAAAGCAGATTTGGGACAAGGCAAAGACATAATCTGGGCAAGATAGCATGGTTCATGTACACACATTTTCAATCCAAAATATTGTAGGGTAGAGTTGGAATTTGGCATGACTTTAGAATCTTATTTTTTAGCTTTTAAACAAATTCTTGAAGAGTTAAGACAATTGCTTATGGTCTTGCCAAGGTGTTGGAAATAGAGCTGCAAATGATCCGAGCTACTCGCGAGCTACTGGCTCGAGCTCGATCAAAGCTCGAGACGAGCTCGACAGCTTAACGAGCCGAGCTCGAGCTTGGACGTTTTGTGATTATTAGGCTAAGCTCGCGAGTACTCGGCTCGAATTCGGTCAAAGCTCGTCTCAAAACGAGCTCGAGCCGAGTTCGAGCTCGAAACCAAGCTCGATTGCTTAATGAGCCGAGCTGGAGCCTCAAGATACTCGGCTCGACTCGGCTCGTTTGCAGCCCTAGTTGAAAAGACAGAAAAAGCTTCATAAGTTGACTTTTGCTATGTGGTTTTCCCTCTATGTTTTGTTTTGGTTTTTTTCGGGGGGGGGGGGGGGGATAACAATACTATAAGGAAAATAAATAATACTTTATTGGATAATTATAACTAAATACAAAACCTCCTGTATATAGCTGAGGATGCAAACCAAACTATTGTTCTCCATCCTCTTCAGCCGCCACCTTCAACCCTATTAGCCATCTACCTTGATTATCGTTCACCACTTGTGAGCTTATCTGGGTGAGAAGACTTCCTGGTGAGATAGGGAAAGTGCAGTCTAGCTTGATGAACAAAGCATGTTGAGCTTGATTGTCTTGTGGATCGCAACAAGGTAGTTGGGACTGAGGAGACTTAGAAAAATGAGATACTTCATGTGCACGCCAATCCCGTTAAGTTAGCTGGTGGAATTGCTAGATTCCAAGATGCTGATTGGGCAAGATGTCCCACTTCGAGAAGGTCCACAACTAGATATTGTGATCACAACAGATACTGCAGTTGACATCTAATGGTTGAGGTCATATCTTCAACAGCAATTTCAGACCAAGGACAGAACAATTGAAATATTTTCTTGAAATTGAGGTGGCAAGATCTAAACGAGGTATATGTGTAACACAAAGAAATCATGTTTTGAATATTTTGACTGAATACATAATGTGGAGTGTTGTACATCACCAACTTTAATGGATCCCAATTGTAAGCCATTACCAGATCAGGGAGACCCGTTGGAGGACATGAGAAGATATAGAAGGTTGGTTGGAAGGTTAAATTATCTTACATATACTCGTCCAGATATTGCATATTATGTATACTCGTCCAGATATTGCATATTCTGTGAGCATAGTCAGTTAGTTTGTGAATTCCCTTCGTAGAATTCTTTAGTATTTAAGAAGTACTCCATGTCGATGACTGATTTACATAGATGGGGGATATTGTAGGATAACTGGATTCACTAATGCAAATTTGTTAGGATATCCCACTTCGAGAAGATCCACACTGGATACTGTGTTTGTAAGTGACGGACTAGTATATTGGAAGAGTAAGAAACAGTTGTTGGTGTTTAAATGTTGTGCAGAGAGAACGCCCTGACGGATATCACTTGTGAGCTTGGTTTGGGTGAGAAGACTTCTTGGTGAGTTGGAAATAATGCAGTCTAGCTTGATAATGTTATATTATGATAACAGGTTGCACTTTGTATTACATCGAACTGTGTCTTTCATGAACGAATCAAAACATGTTGAGGTTGATTGTGGTTCGCAACAAGGGAGTTGGGACTGAGGAGCTTAGGCAAATTGAGAAGCATCATGTGTGCATCAGTCATCGGTTGGCCGACATCCTTATAAAGCCAATGACGTGCTAGAATTCAGTTTATTGTGACAAGCTGGGCACGTATGTGATATATATGCACCAACTTGAGGAGGAATATTAGTTTAGTTCTGTATTAGACACAACAATAGGCTGGCTTGTATCCTCTCTTATATATAAGAGGCTTTATAAACAGTTAATATCCAATAAAGTATTATTTCTCTCTCTTTTAGTGTATGTTATCAGCTTCAGGCACAGAAATTTTCCGTGTACGGTCCAGCTCTTACTTGAAGGTGGAGCCTACATAAGGATGAGCAGTTGATGGAAAGGAATGTGCCAATATGGGGTCAGACTTGCACTAAGCCCCTCAATAAATTGAAAACCACCCGTAACTGTTAGTACATATGCATTTTTTTCCAAAAAGGTGTGGGGTCAGCTGATCCCACACTCTTCTAGTTGGGTCCGCTCCTGTATGTTATCAGGTTGAAAGTAGCCCCGGTATGTTATCAGGCTGAAAGTAAGGACGAGAGAAAGATACAACAGGTTGGTTACAACCTGTCCTCATCCTATATAGGCGGCTTTATATTCAGTTATAGTTATAATTATCCAATAAAGTATAATTTCTCTCTTATAGTATATGTTATCAGGTTTACAGTTAGGACGAGGGAAAGATGGAGAGAATGGAAGACTGCCTATAGTTTTAATGAGATGTTGGATCAGCTTCTACAATGTTCAGAACATATGTCAAGACAATAATAAAGCCTTGATAAAAATAAAGCCATGATAAAAAATCCAACTCTAATATATACCTTCAGTCAGAGAACCAAGCCTTGATAAAACATCAGCGAGCCAAGCTTTCAATCAGTACTAACACAAATAAATGGAAGAAGGGTTTCCCATGTTTGCAGTAAATTTCTCTACTCGTTAAAAATAAGAGAAGTACACTGTTTCCTTTTTGTAATAAAGGGCTACATCACAGCTCGAGATCAAAGATGTAAAACACCGATAACAATCTTGATACCTAAATATTACGTTAACATCGCTATATGCAAGGGCTTCACATGTTAAGAATAAATTTCATCAGTTAATAAAAAAGAAAGAAGTACACTGTCGTTTGTGCATTCTACTATAAATGTAAAACACCGGAACAATCTTGATCTTTAAATATTTATCATGGCTTCAAACAGACTGTTGAAAGAGCAAGTTTAAGCACAGCAGTTAAGGAGTTAAATGTTAATCAAAGATGTGTATGAGATGAGATAGTCAGGTGTGGAAAAATAATATGTTTCAACCACAGTAAATTTTCTATCTCCTAACAATTAAGAGATATCTGAGCCTGTTCACTACTTTTCCAAACTGTGAATAGGAAACAATCAGGCCCTATGGAATCATATTTTGGTTTGGCAAAAAAGAAACCGGTGTTCAATAGCTAGTAGCATACAGCATCCAATGCCACTTCATATCTAACTTGACAACCTATGATGTTGACTGCAAACGCAGCATCTAATTAATTAAACTTGTATTACTATTATATAGTCAGTGTTCAATCTCACAATATACTATCTATATTTCAATAATATCTGATCATTCCATTTTTTGATATACTGATATCATAGACTTTAAGTAGGCATTCTTCATATTAACATAAAACACAAAACGTTCAACCATATATAGCACAGTGCAGTGAAGCATGGATTCAGTGGGGATGCGGATCCAACACCATACGGGTACACCATCACATGATTTTCAAGGGAAAACAAGAAAGAAGAAACAGGTACACTAGGGGTGCATGGAATAGATAACTGGGATATTTGTCTTTGATGGTTATAAATATGAAAGTTACTGGTATATTCATGGTGTTGTTCTAGCGAAATGCAAATGACAAGCTTTGAAATATTACACATCATATTCACAAATATATCCAAAAGTAACTAAGCGTCTTTGGAATTTTAAGAATATGTAATGAACTTGAACAAATATAACGATGAACCTAAACATCTTCTATGCCATGTGGGGCTAAAATCAATTAGGTAAGAGCTATGACTTAACTCAGTGGCTAATAAGAAGCCAAGTGAGAGAATGAACTGTAGCATAGTCATAGTTACATATATTTTATATACAACCATAGCCTTTCGATATTGAGCTTTGGTGTTCTAATCTTCAACTTCTAAACATCCAATTTCCATTTCTTATCAACTGAATATACGTTGCAATTCCTCTGATACTCCTATCCTAAGTCCTCCAACTTGAGTTCTGCGAGAGGGACAAAAATTGTCAAAGGAAAGAGCTTGACCATTCAAACAGCTCGGCATTACTAATTGGTTGTCCCGTTCATAAATCATGATAATTCGAATACTTGCATCTTAGCCATAAACAGTCTTAGAGCATCCACAGTCGTTTGCTAAATTTCCATATTATCCATAAAATAGCAAACACGCCTCTACAGTCGTTTGCTATTTATTCATATTTTGGCAATTCGCTACACTAGATCACTATATTTGAGAATAGATATGAGAATATGTATATCATAGTGGACGGAACTTGAAGATCCGTCCCAAATAAAAAATTAATTTTTTTTTATAACGGACGGATCTTAAAGTTCCGTCCCAAATAAAAAATAATTTTTTAATATCAGACGAAACTTCAAGTTCCGTCCCAAATAAAAAAATAGTTTTTTATTAAATTTTTACCTCGGACGGTTATTAAATTTTTTATGAACTTCACCATCTGTCCCATGAGCTATTAAATTAATTAAGATGTAATGATTAATTATACTTATAGGGTTAGTTAAATATACTTAATTAATTAGGGGTTAATTAGGGGTTATGTAAATTAGTGGGCTATTTAGGGGGCAATTAGGCTGGTTGAAAGTGGGTTAATGTGGGGATGGGATGGGACGGATCTTGACGGAGCTTCAAGCTGAGTCTAAAGGTTAAAATTATTAAAATATTCACTTTTTTTAATCGCGGGACGGAACTCTGTCCGATCACATTTTATTTTTGATTGCTATATTATAGCATTTCACCACTGCAGCAAACTCCACTTTCCTATATGTATAATATACATTTTGCTATTTTTTAGCAATCATGACGGTGGATGCTCTCATAAGTCATCATCAGGTTAATCAACTTCATGAAACCCTTATCTTTCGAAAAATTTCAATAGCACAGTTTTACAGTGAAAACATACTTTATTAATGTTGTCGTGCCATATGTAAAATAGTTTGAGCGCCTCATTTTCCAGTTTTTTACAGTTGCTGTTGTGATAGTGGTTAATTCTAGCTAAAAGAATATGAATAACCACAATCTTCTCATGAATTAATCCAAATTGATGGTTTTTAATTTTATAAACCTATCAGAACAATGAACATATAATGCCTATGTGGAAACACAACTGGAAACACAACTGAGAGCTTTGAAATGATTTCTCTGTGCATTTCCACTATACTAGGGCTTAAGAAAGAAATTCAACCTAACTACTCAACGGAAGCACCAAGAACAACTTTGTAAAGTCCATGTTGGAAGATCACCCGGTGTTACCAACTACTAAACTATGGCTCTATTGCTCCCATTATACATTTAGGTATACATTGTATGGTCCAGAATGTCAACTAACTTCTAGACTGGATTTTTGGATCCATTTGACCAGGATCAACTAAAACATGATTTAAATGCAGGGTTCAAATGGCCATTTTTATTCATGTTTATACATGGTATCAAGTCTTGGCTCATACCGAGATGAAATGGCTGCGTCGGATTAGAGATTTGCCTACAGATACTCTTGAGATGTCTGATACTACCAAAAAAATGATGGCCAATACCCGATACCAAGACCGAGTGTTGATTTCATGTGTTCATAGAATATAAGCATTATAAGATGGGGAAAATAAGATGGGTTTGAAGGAAGGCAGAAGGCTAATAACAAGGATTCAAAAATATTGGTCAAAACTTGTACATAATGTCTATATCATATCATATTATATTTTGACCTTTCCATATTTAATACAGGAGAAATTCTGAAAATAGAACTAAATTTCTCATCTAGAAAGCATATCAAACCCCAACCCCTGATGTGATCACATAATTCCATGTTACTATAGCATCATTATTCCAAATCTAAGCTAAAATAAATCAGGGAGATTGCTTAGATAGAAAAAACAATTGGATAGCTACAAGAATTTCCTAGCAAACACCAAACAACAATTAAAAGAATCTTCCAAATGTTCTTAATAATAATTCTCTACCCTTTCCTTTGTAACAATCTGTGAGGAAGGAAGAATTGATTTTTCACATCATCCCAAATTTAAGGTAATATGAAGCTTAACATGACATCCACCATTCCACGTAAGACGTTACTTCTCGAAAGTGAAATAGAAATATGAAACAACTTGAAATCAGGAGGAAGAAAGGTACCTTCTGCTTCTTTAATCTCTCATTTTCTTCTTCAAGATGAGAAACCTTGTTTTCCAGCTCATTGGTGTAGGCCTGGAAAATTGAGATACACACACACAAAAAAAAAACAAAGTAATAATAATAAATATATAAATATTACCAAACAAGGACAGAAAATATCAAAAAGGAGTTTTTCTATTACACACCTGCTTCCTTGATCTGGAACGTGCAGCTGACTCCCGATTCTTAATCATTCTCTTCTGCCTCCTCTCGACTAGCTTACCCGCCACATCACTAACAGCCCCTCGCTTCCGTCCTGGTGTCTGAGGGCACATCACTAACAGCCCCTCGCTTCCGTCCTGGTGTCTGAGGGTCCGACATTGTCCCACCCACTGTAGGTAAGGAAATGGTCATTTGGCTCTCGGAGTACATTCCATCCAAAGATTGTGGAACCGAGTGCCCTGCCAAGTAACCACCCATCATGTTCTGTTGATGGTACTGATGCAACCAATGTGGTCCTTGACCCCCAGACATCACATCACTATTGCCATCAACATTATTCCGCGCAATATTGTTTCTAGTCTTGACAGTTCCCTCAGGGACCAGTCCAGCCCTTCCAAGAAACTCTTCCAATGTCATTTCTCCAAAAGTTAGCTGCCTCTCAATGCTCTTATTATTCCCTTCTTGAATGCCTCTCCAAACTTCCTCGACTGTTTTCACACTTAAATCTTGTGTCAACGTGTAGCTTCCTTGGCGTTGGAGAGTAGAACTGGAAGCATACTGATCAGTACGAGGGCTGTCAACTTCTTGGTTTGTATCCAAGCCTTTGAGAAGCTCTTCGAGGTTCATACTGTGTAAGGATTCCCCTAAGTGACTCTGGACCTCGTCAAGGGTGAGACTGTATAGAGAGCTTTGTTGGGGCAAACTCTGAATCTGGGATCGCTGTGCCACACCACCGCCCCCCTGTGAAGCCATTGTCAGAATCCCCATCAACTGACTTCAACAACAAACTCAACCAGAAATCCAAGTGAAGAAATTTCAGAAAGTTGAATTTGCACAGAGATGTATTCCCTTTTCTTATTTATATCTTCGAACAAGCCAATCTCATATTCAGCTGAGCATTTTAACTTAAAAACCTGCAAATAAAAAAGGTATAACCATGAGAGCATTGAAGTTCAAAAATTAAAATAAAAACTCTATCTTTTCAACAGGAAAGATTTTACTTGCAGCTTGAGTACAAAATAAAAAAATACATATAGAAAAAGGAAAAAACAAGATATTAAAGGATTCATTAATTCTCTTTAGGGAAAGGACTCCACTAGCTAATAAGAAGGGTTTTACAGAAACAAATTACTGATCAAAAATGATTTTTAACAGTTCCAAGTTCCAACAATATAAAAATTAAACCTTTATGGAATATAAAGCAACTATTAGCACCCAATTTCAACCCAAATTGGACCCAAAAGATGAAAGGGCTCACAAAAATTATAATGAAACAGCACAACAGCTCAAAGCCATCCATGACAAATAAGATTAAGAGCAAGAGAGGACAAATACAAGCAAACCCAGCAAGTCAGAATGTGATCTTACAGTCAAATTATAGCTCAAAGCAGACAAAATAACTCAAAAATTTGTACCTTTAATATGCTGGATCGCTCAAATTGCGCACAGCACCAAACCCAAATGGGGGGGTGGGGGGGGGGGGGTTCGAGAACCCCAACAAGCAGCAGAAGGAAATCTATGTTTTGGGACAAGTAACTTGAAGTTAAATTAATTATGGCAAAAGCCAAAATAATCCCCCATGTTTGGCCCGAGTACAAAATGCTCATACAACGTTTGAAAAAATACAATAAACACATTCTTCTGTTAACTTAATCATTTCCGTTAAGTTATAATTATTAAATTACTTTTTTACCATTACCCTATTCCTTCCCTTTCTTTATTCCTTTTTTCTTCCTTAACATAATCACAAAGATAATATTGGCCATACTTTACCTTGTCGAGAGTGTCTTAATACTGCAATGCCCCTATTTGAATTTAACCTCCACATAGGATGGAGTCAGATGCCCCATCCTGTGAAGGGTGTGTTGTATTTTATGCACAACACTAGCGGAGTTGAACCTCCATAGAACCTTGACTTAAATAAGAACAATGGCTTCAATCTAATTGCCAATCCCAACACTTTCATAATGATTCACGTGCTTTAAATGTCAATAGTTTTAGCTTCTATCTCTCGGAGAAACCTTTTAGGCATTCAATTTTACCAATTGTTTAGTGAAAATAAATCTAGTATCTGCTTAAAGACTGTGTTCCTGCCCTTCATGTCTGTACGTTATTGCAATTTGAAATGAAAATTTACCTAATTCTCTCAACTTATTTGTAGGGTCCAGATGACGATCTTTTCCCAGCTCAGGAAGCACTTTTACATATTCAGACCCACATTGTAGATCTTGGTCCTGACAGTGATAACATCATCACAACAAGGCTTTTGATTCCTGCCAATGAGATTGGATGTCTAGAGGGAAGGGATGGTTCGTTATCTGATATAAAGAGATTGTCCAATGCCAAAGTGCAGATATTGCCAAAAGAAGATCTTCCCTCCTGTGCCTCAGAGTCAAACGAGCTTGTTCAGGTATGTTCTCGTTTGGCCTTGATAAAGGTAGCTATTGTTTACTAGAGTATATAGGTGTGTTTTCCTTTATATTTTAGTTTCCTCCATATCACTCAAACTAGGAGTGGCAGACATGGACTCTACTGTGTGTACTGTAGACTAATATCTCATTCATCAATACAAGTCTCTCCTCATGTTCTCTAACTCTGATCATTAAGAATGCTTTTCCCAGTTCTGTGTGAACTAAGCTTTCTCTAAGTATCTGCACTTCTAAATTTGATTTGCTTCAAATGGCTAAGCTTATAGCTTTTGAAGTATGTGACTTGATATGTAGAGATTGGTATATGCTTACAGATGTGTTTTGGAAGTAGCTTAGGTAGTAAGAAATCTGTCAAGGTTGTTAGGAATCTGGTAACATACATGCAGCTAGGAGTTAGAAGGGGAGGTGTGAAACGTGCAGTTAGTGATACCTGCTGCTGTTATGACCGCTGCCTAAATTCCATTTCATATCCAAAGGTTCCTTTCAATGCTACAATTGAGTCTGGCAATTTGTGAATATTGTTGGAGTTCAAGAACATTTCAGTCCAGGCTATCCTGTTACTGCCTTTATCCCCATCCTTCTACTCTATTTGATTCTTTCGTCGGCATACATGTCTTTTGAAATAATTCCTTTGTTCGATTTTCCTTCTCCTTCCTAAACTAGATGCTAGTCAAAACCACTTGAACTGACTTATTATTATGCTAACTTAGTTGATTTAGATGGCTCATAAACTAAATGCCTATTTCCATTGAAGTGAGTAGTAATTCATGGAGCACGAAATTGAGTATAGTACAAAATCCATACAAAATTAAGGAAGAAAAAAGGAATGAAGAAAGGGAAGGAATAGGGTAAGGGTAAAAAAGTAATTTAATAATTATAACTTAACGGAAAGGGTTAAGTTAATGGAAGAATGGGTTTATTGTATTTTTTCAAACGTTGTATGGGCATTTTGTACTCGGTTCAAACGTTGAGGAGGTACTTTGACTTTTGCCTACTTAATTAATCAATAACTAGTCTTATCCTCTGTAAATTCCACAAATTTTCACAAATTTTCACAAATTATTTAATAATTTTGAGAGTCATCATATTATATGGAACTAAAAAAATTTAGAAATTAATCAATAATTATTTAATAATTTTTCTTGTGTATATGAATTAGAGATTGAGATAAAAACATTCATAAATTAATTTTAGAACCAAGAAGGTGGACTAAGGACTTCCTCTGATCAGAATTAGGGGTGGCATTCGGCCTAGCGGGCCGGGCCGGAACCCGCGGGTTTTGACCTGGCCGGGCTGGGAGAATTAACGGGAAATGTCGGCCCGGACCCAGCCCTTGGCCCCTAGCTTGGGGACCGAGCCGGGCTGGGCCGGGCTGGGACAATTTTTTAAAAAATTTTTTATAAAGACAAAGAAGAAGGAAAATTGTTAAGAATTATCAAGAAAATATAGATAAAATAGATATTCATAAATTAAATTGTTTTTATGAATTACAAAGTTTAATATACAATAAAATAGTGTAACACCCCGAATTCCAAAATACAACTGAATTCGAAGTTCCACAGTATCTTTACACTTCTTTCGTACAATTTTACAAGCAAATAAAAATATTTCTTATATCAGAGTTACATTACACTTTTACATTATTACAGCGGAAGCAATTATACAGTAATTACATAAAACAACAATTTGAATCAATCCTTGAGCAACATGTAAACTTCAATTTGTTAAGCATCTTTACCCTGCATGTAAAACTGTGGGCGTGTTAATTCATTCAACTGATGAAATATTATACACGGTCATCCTCTCTATGCCGAAAACAGTATAACGATTCTCAATACTTAGCAAACCACAAACTTGTTCACAAACATAGCTAAAGGGACTATCCTATTGATGTCGTGTTGTGAATGTGCACTTAGTCCTTGATGCAATTATTTGTATTACATGACAATAATGCGTACTTGTTCAGAGTTTATGCAGTTCATACTACATAGGTCCGAGGGCAAGCCCTTAACCGTTCTTCATCTTGTAGGGTTCAATTCCTCGTCATAACTTAATCTACTACTGTAACTACGGTAAGTATCCTAGATGTTTTATGACTTACAAACTCATGTCTAGGCGCCCTGGAAGGAATCCCAACGCACTGACACATGACTCATCATGCAGGCATCCTGTGGTGATTCAGCTCCTACCATAAACATGACACCACCCGCAGTCGTCAAACACCCTACGAGCGTCACCACCGGGACGGTACTCTGGAGCAGTATCCATGCCCTATCATGACGCATCATGGGACATCCTGTGAATACTCTCACGCCGCCAATCCAATGGCTCTCATACTCAATGTTTTTCTCTTACTTTCATCACATCTCCACTATGTATCTAATCCTTAGTTCAATTGAATCATGAACAAAATCAATCCCTTAGGGTTAACACTCCCACTATACCGGTCTTATTCATTTATTTCACATGACCCAAACCTTGGTCTTTTCATCTCAAATATCATTTCCACAATTCTTTTATTGCTGGTATAAGGCTTAGCTACACCCTAGTTCTCAATTTCAACTCATAATTACAATATCGAGCTTTTCATACTCAGAAAGTCTTTTCATGATTAATCACAATTCACATTTCATAAGCATAGTATTCATGTATCCACATCTTTCATAACTCATCACATTCGATATTTCAACTAGTAGTATTCAATAGTTCATTTATTCCATGAATCTCTTATTCTCATTTCAATCCGTACTAAAATCACGATTTATAAGTTCTATAAATCACACAAATCAAGGATTTCAAAATTCCTCATTACTAATTCTCATTTTAAAACTCTAAAAAAAATAACTCATTTATTTTTTCTTTATTTCAAAAGACAATTTAATTTTTAAAAAAAAGTCTTTCTTGCAAATAGTCTCAATTTCTCAATTACGCTTTATCAAAAGTTACACAAATTTTTCTCATAAAGTCCAAATAATTTCAGTAATTTTTTCTTATTTTCCTTGAATTTTAATCTATTTTAAAACTCAAAATAATATTAAATTTCCAAAAAAAACATTTTTTTAAACCCAAAACCCCATCCGGATTCAAATCCACAACCAGCGGCCCAAACAACAGCGCCCAAGACCACTGCGCCAAGTCACCGAAGCGATATGAGAGGGGTTATTATCCCTATGTATCCACTTTCAGTACTTTCAGATTTTTGCCAAAAAAATAAAAATGAAAGCTCCATTCTCAGTATCGAACCCGAGACCAATGACTAGGCCCCCGCTACTGTAGCGATTGGAACTCTTCCGACCAATTAGTCTAAGTGACCATATCGTTTTGAAAGGGATTTAATTAGGTTTGAATTAGCTCTCTGTTTATATCTATATTTCTTCAATTTTCACAACAATTTGTTTCTTTTTCCTCTCTTTTGAAAGCAATTTTTTTTCCAGAATTTATTATACATAAATCCTCAGTAAACCAGTAATTTTATAGATATTATTTACTTTATTAAATAAGTATTTTAATCCTAATTTGTGTTCCATGTCCATAATTTCGACATTGAGAACAATAGCACATTTCTTCAAAATTTAGAGCTAGGCTTCCATAAATCACTACATTTTTTTTTTGTTCTCTTTCTTATTGACATCCTACCATATTTTTAGAACACAAAAATCTCATCTTTCTACAAAATAAAAATCTATTTTTTGTCAACTAATTACACATGATGCATTCAATCAATTGTTTGCAAATACAATCTCTCTTTTTTTTTCTTTATTATTATTTACCATAGCATTCATGTAGCACAACAACATGGAGATTTATAACATATTAATTAACAATTATTCATTAGCAATCAATCCATCAACTATTCTCTAAATTACCACTCTACTTTTCAATTAAACAAGCATGGTTCCCATTTCTCACTAGTTGATTCATATAATTTCATTAAAATCATACCTAGCATGATGTCTACTTCTAGAAGTACGAGAAACATCCACTTTCATTCATAATTAATTAATCTAGCAACTATTTTAACACACATCTACTAGATTATCAATTCCTCTCTAATTAGGCAAACATGAATTTAATTTTAACTAGTTGCTCTTTAATAATTGCTCAATTTATTCCTAGCATGATTTCTAATTTAGAAGCATGAGAGACACCCACCTTTTTGGAGAAAAACGAAATAAAAGCTCCTAGAGTCTCCTAGAATGCAAGAGAGTAGCCTTCTCCTCCTAGATTGTGTTGCAAAAGCTCTCCTTCTTGTTCCTTGGTGCAAACCCGATGCTCCCCTTGTGCTTGATGATAGGCCGGCCTCCTTGCTTTGGACACACAATTCTCACACTCACTCTTATACTCCCTAATGTATTTCTCTCCTATATAATTTCTTCCTTTCAATTAATTTTTGTGTAGTATGCATGAAGGTAGGGGGTATTTATACTAGTTCTAGGATGGATTGGAGGGCTAGGATTTCATTAGATGGTTGGAGATGGATGGCTAGGATAGGATGGGATGTTGTAACAACCACCCATAAACAAATAACCACCCATGCACATACACCCACTCTCCCATCTCTCTTTATGCATAATCCGGCCTCCAAGGTGTGCAAAGCACACTACGTGCATGCACGTGCCCTTCTGGTACCCCTCCTATTTGAAATTTGTACAAATTTAATTAATCAATTCTTCACCATTTGTGCCTACATGACAAGTTGTGACAATTTAAAGGATTAATTAAGTTTGTGGGCTTCACAAATTGTGGGCTTAGGCTTATGGGCTAAATAATAAAATATTTAATTATTAAAGTGGGCTCAAAATATGAAAACAATGTTTTAGGCTTTACAAAATAGGTTTTTTTTAAAGAAAAATAAAGGGAAAGAAAGAAATAATTGTTCATACTACAAAAATGAAATTTTTATTAAAAAAAATCAATATACATACAAAATTTTGCACGTGCACAACACGTGAAAATAAACACTTTTATTAAAATAAAAGTTTAGGGTATTACAACACTCTCTCCTTAGAATAGTTCCGTCCCCGGAACTACAATTAAAGAGTGAGAAAAATAACACAATAAGAAAATACAATCAAACAAAGAGCTCAGGATAATCCTTCATCATCCTCTCCTCAGATTCCCAAGTAGGCTCTTCAACCAACTGGTTTCTCCAGACTACCTTGACCATCGGTATCGTCTTATTCCTCAAGACATTCTCCCGACAATCAACAATCTCAACTAGAAGCTCAATGTAACTCAGATCCAATTGCAAACCCTCTAGCACTTCGGACAAATGATGACTTAGATCTGGAATGTAACCTCAGCATAGACACATGAAATTCATTGTGCATCTGAGACAACTGTTCCGGTAACTCAAGCCGGTAAGCAGTTTTTTCGATCCTTTTCAGTATCTTATACGGGCCTATGAACCTCGGGGCTAACTTTCCACCCTTGCCGAATCGGATCACGCCTTTGCTGGGCGATACCTTCAGAAAGACAAAGTCACCAACCTCAAACTCAAGGTCCCTCCTCTGGTTGTCTGCATAGCTCTTCTGCCTACTCTGGGCATCCACCAACATCTTCCTGATCAGATCAATCTTTTCAGAGGTCTGCTGCACAATCTCAGGCCCAAACATCTGATGCTCCTCAACTTCAAACCAACAGACAGGCGTCCTGCACTTCCTGCTATACAAAGCTTCGTACGGCGCCATCCCAATGCTAGTCTGAAAACTGTTGTTGTAGGTAAACTCCACCAAAGGTAAATGCCTTTTCCAACTGCCTCCAAAGTCTAGTACACAGCACCGAAGCATGTCCTCAAGAATACGGTTGACTCTCTCGATCTGCCCATCGGTCTGGGGATGAAAAGCAGTGCTGAAATCCGTCTTGGTAACCAAAGCTGTCTGAAGACTCCTCCAGAAATGCGAAGTAAACCGCACATCTCGATCAGACACAATGGTTAGCGGAACACCATGAAGCCTGACGATCTCACCAACATACATCTCAGCCAACTTGTCCATCGAAGCAGTGAGTTTCATCGCTAAGAAGTGAGCAGACATGGTTAGTCGATCGATTATGACCCAAATCGCATCATTGCCGTTAGGACTCTTAGGCAAACCCGTGATGAAATCCATACTGATGTTATCCCACTTCCATTCCGGAATAGGTAACGGTTGCAATAGACCTCCGGGTTTCTGGTTCTCGACTTTGACTTGCTGACAAATCTCACACCTCGACACAAATTCAGCCACACCCAACTTCAAACCTGACCACCAGAAATGCTGTTTAATGTCCTTGTACATCTTGGTACTCCCGGGATGTACTGAAAAAAGAGTAGCATGTGCCTCCGAAGGATACTTTTTTTCAAGTCCGACTGATCCGGAACACAAAGCCTCTCGCCAAACCACAACACTTCATCCCTGATCTGGAATTCGGGCAACTTGCCTGCACCAACCTGCTCCTTCATCTTCTGAATCTTTGCATCTTCTTTCTGAATTGCAATAATCCTTTCGTTCAGCGACGGTTGAAGCCTCAACTGAGCGAATGATGATCCCAAGCCTTGCAAAACAACTTCAATACCAGCTCGATCCAACTCCTCTGCCAACTGCCTCTGAGTTGTAATCAAACTCGCCAGACTGCTCTTGCGGCTAAGTGCATCAGCAACAACATTAGCCTTCCCAGGGTGATATTTAATCTCTGGACGAATGTTCTCAAGTACCTCTAGCCATCTCCTTTGCCTCAGGTTCAGATCCTTCTGCTGATAGATGTACTTCAAGCTTTTATAGTCTGTGTACATGTTCAGCTTCTCACCATATACATAATGTCTCCATTGCTTTAAGGCGAAGATAATCGCAGCCAACTCCAGATCATGAGTCGGATAATTCTTCTCATGCGGTTTTAGTTGCCTAAACCCATAAGCGATTACTTTCCCTTCTTGCATTAGGACACAACCAAGCCCACAATGTAAAGCATTGCTGTAAACATCATACTCAACACATCATACTCAACACCTGCTCTAGGCAAAGCCAAAATGGGTGCAGTAGTCAGCCTCTCTTTCAATTCCTTAAAGCATGCCTCGCACTGTTCGGTCCACTTGAAATTCACATTCTTCTTGGTCAGACCAGTGAGCGGCACGGCTATCTGAGCGTAGCCCTGGATGAATCTCCTGTAATATCCAGTTAGCCCAAGGACACTCCTAATTTCCTTCACTATAGTAGGCCTTGCCCAATCTCTCACTGCCTCTATCTTCTGATGATCAGTTGCCACTCCCTCCTTAAAAAGGATGTGACCTAGGAATACCACTTCAGATTTCTAGAAATCGCACTTGGATAACTTGGCATACAATTCATGCTCCTGAAGCTTCCTCAAAACTGCTGCCAGATGCTCCGTGTGCTCCTCCTCCGACTTGGAGTACACAAGAATATCGTTGATAAACAGCACGACGAAAGAATCAATGAACGGCCTCAGAACTCTGTTCATCATGTCCATGAATATTGCAAGCACATTCGTCACTCCAAATGGCACAACTAAGAATTCGTAATGCCCGTGTCAAGTTCTGAATGCAGTCTTATGCATGTCTTCAGCTTTCACTCGAACTTGATGATATCCTGATCGAAGATCTATTTTGAAGAAAACAGCTACTCCTTATAGACGATCGAACAAGTCATCAATTCGTGGAATCGGATATTTATTCTGAATAGTGACCTTATTCAGCTCTCGGTAATCGATGCACATCCTCATCGAACCATCCTTCTTCTTTACTCAAAGCACCAGCACTCCCCAAGGCGACGCACTCGGTTGAATAAAGCCTTTCTCCAACAGTTCCTCAATCTACCATTTGATCTCATCCTGCTCCACAAGCGCCATCCTCTACGGTGCCTTGGAAATAGGTGGACTCCCAGGCTGAATAGTGATGCTGAACTCCACATCACGATGTGGGGGTAACCCAGGCAAATCTTCCACGAACATAGTCGGATAATCCCGAACCACAGGAATTTGCTGCACCTCTACAGAAACATCCTTCTTGCAGATAGCTGCCACCAGACCAGAACATTTCCTCTTCCCTTGGAAAGTGACTTCAGGTCCACCTGGAGCCTTCATGTCATTGTCTTGGTCTTGCACTCGATGCTTGCACTGTACACCGACATCCAATCAATGCCAATGATAACATCGACTCCCAAAACATTCATCTCGATCAGGTCGATCCCGAAAATTCTATCTCCAATCACGATCTCGCAGTCAGCATAGTACCGATCAATGGTTAGAGTCTTTCCTAACGGAGTAGCTACTGCTAAAACCTTGCCTGGAAATATCTTCGGTTCGACTCCCAAAACTTTAGCAAATTTAGGTGATATAAAAGTATGAGAGGACCCAGTATCGAACAAAACAACAGCTTTCTTTCCATTCAAATAAAGTTCTCCTATTACATAACACACACTTGTTACATAATAGTGTACTAATTAACGGGAAAAGAGATAACAGAAAACACTCTACACATCCTTCCTCGTACCAGTGATGACGTGATCCACCTCATCAGCATCAGCTTCAGTCAAGGCAAATAAACGCCCCTGCTAATACGGCTTCTTCCCAGTCTGCTGAGTTGGCCCATTACGGACGATATCCTACAGTTTGGACAATGAAACTTGTAGTGGCCGGTCTCTCAAAAGTTGAAACAAGTCACTGGAGGTCTCACCCAAGAATTTCTGGGTCTTTCTGCCACTTGAATAGCATTCGCACCCATAGGCTTGAACCTTTGAGCCGGTGGCTGTCCCCTGCCATTGCCAGCAACTGCGAGCCTCTTCCCCGCATTCTAGTTGTTCCTCCAATTCTGAACAGTGTGGAACTGCTCCATGTCTGCCTCCGTGGCTGCCGCTCATTTGACCAGCTTGTCAAGCCTCCTGATACTGAGGGGTATCATCCTAGATCTCAAACTTGGCCTCAAACCATGCTCGAACTTTCGAGCTTTCTTCGCCTCATCCATCACCAATTCGGGAGCATACCTTGAGAGATGAGTGAATCTTGTCTCATACTCCCTAACCGACATGCCGCCCTGCTGCAGCAACAGAAACTCCATGGCCTTCTTCTTCTGGACGTTTGAGGAAAAATAATAACTACAGAATTCCTCTAAGAATTCCTCCCAGCCAAGAACCAAGTCGCCTATCGTCCGCTTCATCGACTGCCACCATACAGCCGCATCCTTCTCGAATTGTAGTGTCGCCAACTTCACGTTGCTGCCCTCCGGAGTCTCCAAGACTTCGAAGATAGTCTCTACCTGTCGGATCTAATTGTCAGCCGTGTTAGGGTCTGACTTCCCCTCAAACACCGATGGTTTCATCCATTTAAATGATTCCACGAGTTTGATTGCTTGGGTACTGGATTTGCAGGCACCCTTCCCTGATTCTAATTCATGGCAACGGCATTGAGTGTCTGATAGACCCTCGCTAGCCCCGTTTCCAAGTCCAGACCTTCACCATTTCGAGCTCCTCTTCTCGCCATATTCTGATGCAAAAGATCCATTAAATTCGAAGTATAAACATGGATTTTAAATCAACTTTTCATTTCATTAAATTTCAAACTTTATACATTCGAATTTAAAACATTTCTGACATCAAATGAAAGCAGTAGAAGATACAACAGTCTAACTCCTACGGTTCCTCTTGGCTTCACGAAGCTCTTCCTGTAGTTCCTTCACTTCCTCCTTCAGTACATCGGTCATGTTTTTCCACTTCTCGAGTTCCCAAACACGATGACTGAGAACTGCAATATCATCCTTGCACTTTGCCAACTGAGTCTCCAGTAGTCCGACTCTCTCCCGTAGAGTCTCTACCTGCCTCTAAAGAGACATAATGAGATTACCCGGAACTGGTTTTTCTTCGTCAGAAGAATCATTAGATGAATCTGGAGGTGGAGTGATCTCTCGAAACTCAGGCCATTCCTCTTCCACTTCTTCGGGATCCTCCTCATCTGAATCAGCTTGCCCGGGGTAGTAATCTTCCTCAATGATGTGCCAATTGTCATCTCCAGTTAGGTCAAAGTGGTCCGCCATCTTAAAGATAGAGAAGAAGAAGCATAAATCATAGAGCAACACAAATGAAAGTGACTGACATTTAAATCTCTAGACACAACATACACTCTAATGTCCACTTCTAGGGTGTCGTTCCTTATAAACTTGTACTACTTGGAAGCGTGGCTCTAATACCACTCTGTAACACCCCGAATTCCAAAATACAAATGAATTCGAAGTTCCACAGGATCTTTACACTTCTTTCGTACAATTTTACAAGGAAATAAAAATATTTATTACATCAGAGTTACATTAGACCTTTACATTATTACAGCGGAAGTAATTATACAGTAATTACATAAAACAACAATTTGAATCAATCCTTAAGCAGCATGCAAACTTCAATTTGTCAAGCATCTTTATCCTGCATGTAAAACTGTGGGCGCGTCAGTTCATTCAACTGACAAAATATTATACATGACCATCCTCTCTATGCTGGAAACAGTATAACGATTCTCAATACTTAGCAAACCACAAACTAGTTCACAAACATAGCTAAATGGACTATCCTATTGATGTCGTGTTGTGAATGTGCACTTAGTCCTTAAAGCAATTATTTGTATTACATGACACTAATGCGTACTTGTTCAGAGTTTATGCAGCCCATACTATATAGGTCCGAGGGCAAGCCCTTAACCGTTCTTCATCTTGTAGGGTTCAATCTCTCATCATGACTTAATCTACTACTGTAACTACGGTAAGTATCCTAGATGCTTTATGACTTACGAACTCATGTCTAGGCACCGTGGAGGGAATCCCAACGCACTGACACATGACTCATCATGCAGACATCCTGTGGTGATTAAGCTCCTACCATAAACATGACACCACCCGTAGTCGTCAAACACCCGACGAGCGTTACCACCGGGACGGTACTCTGGAGCAGTATCCATGCCCTATCATGACGCATCATGGGACATCCTGTAAATACTCTCACGCCACCAATCCAATGGCCCTCATACTCAATGTTTTTCTCTTACTTTCATCACATCTCCACTATGTATCTAATCCTTAGTTCAATTGAATCATGAACAAAATCAATCCCTTAGGGTTAACACTCCTACTATACCGGTCTTATTCATTTATTTCACATGACCCAAAGCTTGGTCTTTTCATCTCAAATATCATTTTCACAATCTTTTATTGCCGGTATAAGGCTTAGCTACACCCTAGTTCTCAATTTCAACTCATAATTACAACATCGAGCTGTTCATACTCATAAAGTCTTTTCATGAGTAATCACAATTCATATTTCATAAGCATAGTATTCATATATCCACATCTTTCATAACTCATCACATTCGATATTTCAATTCCATACACAATTTATGCGAAAAATAATAAGTTTCAACTAGTAGTATTCAATAGTTCATTTATTCCACGAATCTCTTATTCTCATTTCAATCCGTACTAAATCACAATTTATAAGTTCTATTAATCACACAAATCAAGGATTTCAAAATTTCTCATTACTAATTCTCATTTTAAAACTCTAAAAAAATAACTCATTTATTTTTCCTTTATTTCAAAAGACAATTTAATTTAAAAAAAGAAGTCCTTTCTTGCAAATAGTCTTAATTTCTTAATTACGCTTTATCAAAAGTTACACAAATTTTTTCTCATAAGTCCAAATAATTTCAGTATTTTTTTTCCTATTTTCCTTGAATTTAATCTATTTTTTAAATTTCCCAAAAAAACATTTTTTTAAACACAAAACCCCATCCGGATTCAAACCCACAACCAGCGGCCCAAACAACGGCGCCCAAGACCACTGTGCCAAGTCACCGAAGCGATATGAGAGGGGTTATTATCCCTATGTATCCACTTTCAGTACTTTCGGATTTTTTTAAAAAAAAATAAAAATGAAAGCTCCATTCTCAATATCGAACCCGAGACCAAGGACTAGGCCCCCGCTAGTGTAGCGATTGGAACTCTTCCGACCAACTGGTCTAAGTGACCATATCGTTTTGAAAGGGATTTAATTAGGTTTGAATTAGCTCTCTGTTTATATCTATATTTCTTCAATTTTCACAACAATTTGTTTCTTTTTCCTCTCTTTTGAAAGCAATTTTTTTTCCAGAATTTATTATACATAAATCCTCAGTAAACCAGTAATTTTATAGATATTATTTACTTTATTAAATAAGTATTTTAATCCTAATTTGTGTTCCATGTCCATAATTTCGACATTGAGAACAATAGCACATTTCTTCAAAATTTAGAGCTAGGCTTCCATAAATCACTACATTTTTTTTTGTTCTCTTTCTTATTGACATCCTACCATATTTTTAGAACACAAAAATCTCATCTTTCTACAAAATAAAAATCTATTTTTTGTCAACTAATTACACATGATGCATTCAATCAATTGTTTGCAAATACAATCTCTCTTTTTTTTTCTTTATTATTATTTACCATAGCATTCATGTAGCACAACAACATGGAGATTTATAACATATTAATTAACAATTATTCATTAGCAATCAATCCATCAACTATTCTCTAGATTACCACTCTACTTTTCAATTAAACAAGCATGGTTCCCATTTCTCACTAGTTGATTCATATAATTTCATTAAAATCATACCTAGCATGATGTCTACTTCTAGAAGTACGAGAAACATCCACTTTCATTCATAATTAATTAATCTAGCAACTATTTTAACACACATCTACTAGATTATCAATTCCTCTCTAATTAGGCAAACATGAATTTAATTTTAACTAGTTGCTCTTTAATAATTGCTCAATTTATTCCTAGCATGATTTCTAATTTAGAAGCATGAGAGACACCCACCTTTTTGGAGAAAAACGAAATAAAAGCTCCTAGAGTCTCCTAGAATGCAAGAGAGTAGCCTTCTCCTCCTAGATTGTGTTGCAAAAGCTCTCCTTCTTGTTCCTTGGTGCAAACCCGATGCTCCCCTTGTGCTTGATGATAGGCCGGCCTCCTTGCTTTGGACACACAATTCTCACACTCACTCTTATACTCCCTAATGTATTTCTCTCCTATATAATTTCTTCCTTTCAATTAATTTTTGTGTAGTATGCATGAAGGTAGGGGGTATTTATACTAGTTCTAGGATGGATTGGAGGGCTAGGATTTCATTAGATGGTTGGAGATGGATGGCTAGGATAGGATGGGATGTTGTAACAACCACCCATAAACAAATAACCACCCATGCACATACACCCACTCTCCCATCTCTCTTTATGCATAATCCGGCCTCCAAGGTGTGCAAAGCACACTACGTGCATGCACGTGCCCTTCTGGTACCCCTCCTATTTGAAATTTGTACAAATTTAATTAATCAATTGTTCACTATTTGTGCCTACATGACAAGTTGTGACAATTTAAAGGATTAATTAAGTTTGTGGGCTTCACAAATTGTGGGCTTAGGCTTATGGGCTAAATAATAAAATATTTAATTATTAAAGTGGGCTCAAAATATGAAAACAATGTTTTAGGCTTTACAAAATAGGTTTTTTTTAAAGAAAAATAAAGGGAAAGAAAGAAATAATTGTTCATACTACAAAAATGAAATTTTTATTAAAAAAATCAATATACATACAAAATTTTGCACGTGCACAACACGTGAAAATAAACACTTTTATTAAAATAAAAGTTTAGGGTATTACAACACTCTCTCCTTAGAATAGTTCCGTCCCCGGAACTACAATTAAAGAGTGAGAAAAATAACACAATAAGAAAATACAATCAAACAAAGAGCTCAGGATAATCCTTCATCATCCTCTCCTCAGATTCCCAAGTAGGCTCTTCAACCAACTGGTTTCTCCAGACTACCTTGACCATCGGTATCGTCTTATTCCTCAAGACATTCTCCCGACAATCAACAATCTCAACTAGAAGCTCAATGTAACTCAGATCCAATTGCAAACCCTCTAGCACTTCGGACAAATGATGACTTAGATCTGGAATGTAACCTCAGCATAGACACATGAAATTCATTGTGCATCTGAGACAACTGTTCCGGTAACTCAAGCCGGTAAGCAGTTTTTTCGATCCTTTTCAGTATCTTATACGGGCCTATGAACCTCGGGGCTAACTTTCCACCCTTGCCGAATCGGATCACGCCTTTGCTGGGCGATACCTTCAGAAAGACAAAGTCACCAACCTCAAACTCAAGGTCCCTCCTCTGGTTGTCTGCATAGCTCTTCTGCCTACTCTGGGCATCCACCAACATCTTCCTGATCAGATCAATCTTTTCAGAGGTCTGCTGCACAATCTCAGGCCCAAACATCTGATGCTCCTCAACTTCAAACCAACAGACAGGCGTCCTGCACTTCCTGCTATACAAAGCTTCGTACGGCGCCATCCCAATGCTAGTCTGAAAACTGTTGTTGTAGGTAAACTCCACCAAAGGTAAATGCCTTTTCCAACTGCCTCCAAAGTCTAGTACACAGCACCGAAGCATGTCCTCAAGAATACGGTTGACTCTCTCGATCTGCCCATCGGTCTGGGGATGAAAAGCAGTGCTGAAATCCGTCTTGGTAACCAAAGCTGTCTGAAGACTCCTCCAGAAATGCGAAGTAAACCGCACATCTCGATCAGACACAATGGTTAGCGGAACACCATGAAGCCTGACGATCTCACCAACATACATCTCAGCCAACTTGTCCATCGAAGCAGTGAGTTTCATCGCTAAGAAGTGAGCAGACATGGTTAGTCGATCGATTATGACCCAAATCGCATCATTGCCGTTAGGACTCTTAGGCAAACCCGTGATGAAATCCATACTGATGTTATCCCACTTCCATTCCGGAATAGGTAACGGTTGCAATAGACCTCCGGGTTTCTGGTTCTCGACTTTGACTTGCTGACAAATCTCACACCTCGACACAAATTCAGCCACACCCAACTTCAAACCTGACCACCAGAAATGCTGTTTAATGTCCTTGTACATCTTGGTACTCCCGGGATGTACTGAAAAAAGAGTAGCATGTGCCTCCGAAGGATACTTTTTTTCAAGTCCGACTGATCCGGAACACAAAGCCTCTCGCCAAACCACAACACTTCATCCCTGATCTGGAATTCGGGCAACTTGCCTGCACCAACCTGCTCCTTCATCTTCTGAATCTTTGCATCTTCTTTCTGAATTGCAATAATCCTTTCGTTCAGCGACGGTTGAAGCCTCAACTGAGCGAATGATGATCCCAAGCCTTGCAAAACAACTTCAATACCAGCTCGATCCAACTCCTCTGCCAACTGCCTCTGAGTTGTAATCAAACTCGCCAGACTGCTCTTACGGCTAAGTGCATCAGCAACAACATTAGCCTTCCCAGGGTGATATTTAATCTCTGGACGAATGTTCTCAAGTACCTCTAGCCATCTCCTTTGCCTCAGGTTCAGATCCTTCTGCTGATAGATGTACTTCAAGCTTTTATAGTCTGTGTACATGTTCAGCTTCTCACCATATACATAATGTCTCCATTGCTTTAAGGCGAAGATAATCGCAGCCAACTCCAGATCATGAGTCGGATAATTCTTCTCATGCGGTTTTAGTTGCCTAAACCCATAAGCGATTACTTTCCCTTCTTGCATTAGGACACAACCAAGCCCACAATGTAAAGCATTGCTGTAAACATCATACTCAACACATCATACTCAACACCTGCTCTAAGCAAAGCCAAAATGGGTGCAGTAGTCAGCCTCTCTTTCAATTCCTTAAAGCTTGCCTCGCACTATTCGGTCCACTTGAAATTCACATTCTTCTTGGTCAGACCAGTGAGCGGCACGGCTATCTGAGCGTAGCCCTGGATGAATCTCCTGTAATATCCAGTTAGCCCAAGGACACTCCTAATTTCCTTCACTATAGTAGGCCTTGCCCAATCTCTCACTGCCTCTATCTTCTGATGATCAGTTGCCACTCCCTCCTTAAAAAGGATGTGACCTAGGAATACCACTTCAGATTTCTAGAAATCGCACTTGGATAACTTGGCATACAATTCATGCTCCTGAAGCTTCCTCAAAACTGCTGCCAGATGCTCCGTGTGCTCCTCCTCCGACTTGGAGTACACAAGAATATCGTTGATAAACAGCACGACGAAAGAATCAATGAACGGCCTCAGAACTCTGTTCATCATGTCCATGAATATTGCAAGCACATTCGTCACTCCAAATGGCACAACTAAGAATTCGTAATGCCCGTGTCAAGTTCTGAATGCAGTCTTATGCATGTCTTCAGCTTTCACTCGAACTTGATGATATCCTGATCGAAGATCTATTTTGAAGAAAACAGCTACTCCTTATAGACGATCGAACAAGTCATCAATTCGTGGAATCGGATATTTATTCTGAATAGTGACCTTATTCAGCTCTCGGTAATCGATGCACATCCTCATCGAACCATCCTTCTTCTTTACTCAAAGCACCAGCACTCCCCAAGGCGACGCACTCGGTTGAATAAAGCCTTTCTCCAACAGTTCCTCAATCTACCATTTGATCTCATCCTGCTCCACAAGCGCCATCCTCTACGGTGCCTTGGAAATAGGTGGACTCCCAGGCTGAATAGTGATGCTGAACTCCACATCACGATGTGGGGGTAACCCAGGCAAATCTTCCACGAACATAGTCGGATAATCCCGAACCACAGGAATTTGCTGCACCTCTACAGAAACATCCTTCTTGCAGATAGCTGCCACCAGACCAGAACATTTCCTCTTCCCTTGGAAAGTGACTTCAGGTCCACCTGGAGCCTTCATGTCATTGTCTTGGTCTTGCACTCGATGCTTGCACTGTACACCGACATCCAATCAATGCCAATGATAACATCGACTCCCAAAACATTCATCTCGATCAGGTCGATCCCGAAAATTCTATCTCCAATCACGATCTCGCAGTCAGCATAGTACCGATCAATGGTTAGAGTCTTTCCTAACGGAGTAGCTACTGCTAAAACCTTGCCTGGAAATATCTTCGGTTCGACTCCCAAAACTTTAGCAAATTTAGGTGATATAAAAGTATGAGAGGACCCAGTATCGAACAAAACAACAGCTTTCTTTCCATTCAAATAAAGTTCTCCTATTACATAACACACACTTGTTACATAATAGTGTACTAATTAACGGGAAAAGAGATAACAGAAAACACTCTACACATCCTTCCTCGTACCAGTGATGACGTGATCCACCTCATCAGCATCAGCTTCAGTCAAGGCAAATAAACGCCCCTGCTAATACGGCTTCTTCCCAGTCTGCTGAGTTGGCCCATTACGGACGATATCCTACAGTTTGGACAATGAAACTTGTAGTGGCCGGTCTCTCAAAAGTTGAAACAAGTCACTGGAGGTCTCACCCAAGAATTTCTGGGTCTTTCTGCCACTTGAATAGCATTCGCACCCATAGGCTTGAACCTTTGAGCCGGTGGCTGTCCCCTGCCATTGCCAGCAACTGCGAGCCTCTTCCCCGCATTCTAGTTGTTCCTCCGATTCTGAACAGCGTGGAACTGCTCCATGTCTGCCTCCGTGGCTGCCGCTTATTTGACCAGCTTGTCAAGCCTCCTGATACTGAGGGGTATCATCCTAGATCTCAAACTTGGCCTCAAACCATGCTCGAACTTTCGAGCTTTCTTCGCCTCATCCATCACCAATTCGGGAGCATACCTTGAGAGATGAGTGAATCTTGTCTCATACTCCCTAACCGACATGCCGCCCTGCTGCAGCAACAGAAACTCCATGGCCTTCTTCTTCTGGACGTTTGAGGAAAAATAATAACTACAGAATTCCTCTAAGAATTCCTCCCAGCCAAGAACCAAGTCGCCTATCGTCCGCTTCATCGACTGCCACCATACAGCCGCATCCTTCTCGAATTGTAGTGTCGCCAACTTCACGTTGCTGCCCTCCGGAGTCTCCAAAACTTCGAAGATAGTCTCTACCTGTCGGATCTAATTGTCAGCCGTGTTAGGGTCTGACTTCCCCTCAAACACCGATGGTTTCATCCATTTAAATGATTCCACGAGTTTGATTGCTTGGGTACTGGATTTGCAGGCACCCTTCCCTGATTCTAATTCATGGCAACGGCATTGAGTATCTGATAGACCCTCGCTAGCCCCGTTTCCAAGTCCAGACCTTCACCATTTCGAGCTCCTCTTCTCGCCATATTCTGATGCAAAAGATCCATTAAATTCGAAGTATAAACATGGATTTTAAATCAACTTTTCATTTCATTAAATTTCAAACTTTATACATTCGAATTTAAAACATTTCTGACATCAAATGAAAGCAGTAGAAGATACAACAGTCTAACTCCTACGGTTCCTCTTGGCTTCACGAAGCTCTTCCTGTAGTTCCTTCACTTCCTCCTTCAGTACATCGGTCATGTTTTTCCACTTCTCGAGTTCCCAAACACGATGACTGAGAACTGCAATATCATCCTTGCACTTTGCCAACTGAGTCTCCAGTAGTCCGACTCTCTCCCGTAGAGTCTCTACCTGCCTCTAAAGAGACATAATGAGATTACCCGGAACTGGTTTTTCTTCGTCAGAAGAATCATTAGATGAATCTGGAGGTGGAGTGATCTCTCGAAACTCAGGCCATTCCTCTTCCACTTCTTCGGGATCCTCCTCATCTGAATCAGCTTGCCCGGGGTAGTAATCTTCCTCAATGATGTGCCAATTGTCATCTCCAGTTAGGTCAAAGTGGTCCGCCATCTTAAAGATAGAGAAGAAGAAGCATAAATCATAGAGCAACACAAATGAAAGTGACTGACATTTAAATCTCTAGACACAACATACACTCTAATGTCCACTTCTAGGGTGTCGTTCCTTATAAACTTGTACTACTTGGAAGCGTGGCTCTAATACCACTCTGTAACACCCCGAATTCCAAAATACAAATGAATTCGAAGTTCCACAGGATCTTTACACTTCTTTCGTACAATTTTACAAGGAAATAAAAATATTTATTACATCAGAGTTACATTAGACCTTTACATTATTACAGCGGAAGTAATTATACAGTAATTACATAAAACAACAATTTGAATCAATCCTTAAGCAGCATGCAAACTTCAATTTGTCAAGCATCTTTATCCTGCATGTAAAACTGTGGGCGCGTCAGTTCATTCAACTGACAAAATATTATACATGACCATCCTCTCTATGCTGGAAACAGTATAACGATTCTCAATACTTAGCAAACCACAAACTAGTTCACAAACATAGCTAAATGGACTATCCTATTGATGTCGTGTTGTGAATGTGCACTTAGTCCTTAAAGCAATTATTTGTATTACATGACACTAATGCGTACTTGTTCAGAGTTTATGCAACCCATACTATATAGGTCCGAGGGCAAGCCCTTAACCGTTCTTCATCTTGTAGGGTTCAATCTCTCATCATGACTTAATCTACTACTGTAACTACGGTAAGTATCCTAGATGCTTTATGACTTACGAACTCATGTCTAGGCACCGTGGAGGGAATCCCAACGCACTGACACATGACTCATCATGCAGACATCCTGTGGTGATTAAGCTCCTACCATAAACATGACACCACCCGTAGTCGTCAAACACCCGACGAGCGTTACCACCGGGACGGTACTCTGGAGCAGTATCCATGCCCTATCATGACGCATCATGGGACATCCTGTAAATACTCTCACGCCACCAATCCAATGGCCCTCATACTCAATGTTTTTCTCTTACTTTCATCACATCTCCACTATGTATCTAATCCTTAGTTCAATTGAATCATGAACAAAATCAATCCCTTAGGGTTAACACTCCTACTATACCGGTCTTATTCATTTATTTCACATGACCCAAAGCTTGGTCTTTTCATCTCAAATATCATTTTCACAATCTTTTATTGCCGGTATAAGGCTTAGCTACACCCTAGTTCTCAATTTCAACATATAATTACAACATCGAGCTGTTCATATTCATAAAGTCTTTTCATGAGTAATCACAATTCATATTTCATAAGCATAGTATTCATATATCCACATCTTTCATAACTCATCACATTCGATATTTCAATTCCATACACAATTTATGCGAAAAATAATAAGTTTCAACTAGTAGTATTCAATAGTTCATTTATTCCACGAATCTCTTATTCTCATTTCAATCCGTACTAAAATCACAATTTATAAGTTCTATTAATCACACAAATCAAGGATTTCAAAATTCCTCATTACTAATTCTCATTTTAAAACTCTAAAAAAATAACTCATTTATTTTTCCTTTATTTCAAAAGACAATTTAATTTAAAAAGAGAAGTCCTTTCTTGCATATAGTCTCAATTTCTTAATTACGCTTTATCAAAAGTTACACAAATTTTTTCTTATAAGTCCAAATAATTTCAGTATTTTTTTTCCTATTTTCCTTGAATTTAATCTATTTTTTAAATTTCCCAAAAAAACATTTTTTTAAACACAAAACCCCATCCGGATTCAAACCCACAACCAGCGGCCCAAACAACAGCGCCCAAGACCACTGTGCCAAGTCACCGAAGCGATATGAGAGGGGTTATTATCCCTATGTATCCACTTTCAGTACTTTCGGATTTTTTCAAAAAAAATAAAAATGAAAGCTCCATTCTCAGTATCGAACCCGAGACCAATGACTAGGCCCCCGCTACTGTAGCGATTGGAACTCTTCCGACCAATTAGTCTAAGTGACCATATCGTTTTGAAAGGGATTTAATTAGGTTTGAATTAGCTCTCTGTTTATATCTATATTTCTTCAATTCTCACAACAATTTGTTTCTTTTTCCTCTCTTTTGAAAGCAATTTTTTTTTCCAGAATTTATTATACATAAATCCTCAGTAAACCAGTAATTTTATAGATATTATTTACTTTATAAAACAAGTATTTTAATCCTAATTTGTGTTCCATGTCCATAATTTCGATATTGAGAACAATAGCACATTTCTTCAAAATTTAGAGTTAGCCTTCCACAAATCACTACATTTTTTTTTGTTCTCTTTCTTATTGACATCCTACCATATTTTTAGAACACAAAAATCTCATCTTCTACAAAATAAAAATCTATTTTTTGTCAACTAATTACACATGATGCATTCAATCAATTGTTTGCAAATACAATCTCTCTTTTTTTTTCTTTATTATTATTTACCATAGCATTCATGTAGCACAACAACATGGAGATTTATAACATATTAATTAACAATTATTCATTAGCAATCAATCCATCAACTATTCTCTAAATTACCACTCTACTTTTCAATTAAACAAGCATGGTTCCCATTTCTCACTAGTTGATTCATATAATTTCATTAAAATCATACCTAGCATGATGTCTACTTCTAGAAGTACGAGAAACATCCACTTTCATTCATAATTAATTAATCTAGCAACTATTTTAACACACATCTACTAGATTATCAATTCCTCTCTAATTAGGCAAACATGAATTTAATTTTAACTAGTTGCTCTTTAATAATTGCTCAATTTATTCCTAGCATGATTTCTAATTTAGAAGCATGAGAGACACCCACCTTTTTGGAGAAAAACGAAATAAAAGCTCCTAGAGTCTCCTAGAATGCAAGAGAGTAGCCTTCTCCTCCTAGATTGTGTTGCAAAAGCTCTCCTTCTTGTTCCTTGGTGCAAACCCGATGCTCCCCTTGTGCTTGATGATAGGCCGGCCTCCTTGCTTGGGACACACAATTCTCACACTCACTCTTATACTCCCTAATGTATTTCTCTCCTATATAATTTCTTCCTTTCAATTAATTTTTGTGTGGTATGCATGAAGGTAGGGGGTATTTATACTAGTTCTATGATGGATTGGAGGGCTAGGATTTCATTAGATGGTTGGAGATGGATGGCTAGGATAGGATGGGATGTTGTAACAACCACCCATAAACAAATAACCACCCATGCACATACACCCACTCTCCCATCTCTCTTTATGCATAATCCGGCCTCCAAGGTGTGCAAAGCACACTACGTGCATGCACGTGCCCTTCTGGTACCCCTCCTATTTGAAATTTGTACAAATTTAATTAATCAATTGTTCACTATTTGTGCCTACATGACAAGTTGTGACAATTTAAAGGATTAATTAAGTTTGTGGGCTTCACAAATTGTGGGCTTAGGCTTATGGGCTAAATAATAAAATATTTAATTATTAAAGTGGGCTCAAAATATGAAAACAATGTTTTAGGCTTTACAAAATAGGCTTTTTTAGAAAAAATAAAGGGAAAGAAAGAAATAATTGTTCATACTACAAAAAATGAAATTTTTATTAAAAAAATAAATATAAATACAAAATTTTGCACTTGCACAATACGTGAAAATAAACATTTTTATTAAAATGAAAGTTTAGGGTATTACAAATAGATTTGTAATATTTCATACAAATTTTATCAACTTAAAATCTGAGGGGAACATTTGTATTTAGAGATTGAGATGACCTCTATTTAGATTGAAGAGAAGGTAGTGGACTATTGTCGTTCACTTCTACTTAATCTATATATAGAATCTCGTCCCCCTAAATTTTACAAATATTTAGGGTACATTATCCAAACTTCATTGTACTAGATTTTTATTCGTCGCTACTTGTTGAGTCATTGTGTGCTTCATGTAAATCTTGGGACCTCTCTTCCGCTCTCATCTAAATCTTCGGCGTATACTAACATCTCCAAATTCTTTGATATCAAGCGATTCCTATTTGGCCTCATAATCCTGCGACCAAGAGAAAAAACACTTTCGATGCAACGGTTGACACTGGTATAGTTAGCAAATCTTTAGTCATACGAGAAAGATTAGTAAAAAAAATTTCATTGGTTTTCCAAAAATGAAACACATCTACTACATCTTCAATGGGAGGTTGTGCATTATACCAATTCAACTCATTTGGTGAATTGGCTGTTGTTTTTTTTTTTTATGAGATTTAAAACACTACTAGTTGCAAAACCCTTTCCCTTTGATAATATAGAAGAAGAAGAAGAACTAACATTTTGTGATTGTGAAGTGTTAGTTGAATAAAATCTATCGTAACTATCATATAAACTAGTCAAAACATGCTCAAAATTTGTAGTGAAAACAACATGATCAAAATCTTGTATTTCATCGTATGGAGCATAAGTATAAAAAATCTCAATTAAATTTTTTGTGCCCTCTAACTTAATCATGTGATTTATTACACTAGCAACACAATATAACATAGGAAGTTGATGAAAATATTTTAAAATTTTAATATAAGCGGCATAAACCATTTCTCCAATAAAATGGTCATTTATCAAATCTTTAATTGTTGTCATCATAGTGACAATTGCAAGTAAAATACCACTAGATGTAGATGTATAAGTTTTTGAAAATTGTAAAGTAGCATCATTAAAAGGTTCTAAAAATTTATACAAACTATTGGCAAAAAAACCAAAAATCATCATCTAACATACAATCCTGCATACCCATTGCAACACAAAATTCTCTAAGATTAAAACGATAGTGAAGAACAACACCTAATAAATCATAAGTAGAATTCCAACGATGTCTAACATCTTTAAGAAAACGTTTAAATACAATTCTCCTAAGTTGACACCAATCATTAAAAGCTTGATATATTGGACCACTCAACATAATAAAATGAATACAATTTCTCATTGCCTCAATTTTATCGTGTCCATATTTGAGAACATCTTGTACATAAAGATGTAAAATATGACAAGCACACCTAACATGAAAAATTTCCAGTTCTATAGGATTTAATGTAATTTTCAAACTAGCGATTGTCTTAGTATTATTAGAAGCATTATCAAAGCCAATAACAAAAACTTTATCAAAAATACCGAAATTATTGCATACTTCTATGATGTGTGTGACTATTATTTTACCCTTATGTGGGTACCTAAAAAATCCGAATGAAATTATCCTCTTCTAAAGTAGCCAATCAGAATCTATCCAATGACATGTTACACACATCATTGGTACTCCGTTCACTCCTACCCACCCATCCGATATCAAAGAAACTCCAGTGTTTAGTGATGTTAGTGTTGCTACTAAAAAATTCTTAGCCTCATTGTAAACTAATTTACAATCACCCTTAACTACATTCCTAGCATTTTTTTTATAATGGGGGTTTAATGCGGTTTGTACAAAAGTCTTACATTCCTACTTTCACCAAACGAATAAGGTAATTCATCTCTAATTACTAACTTAGTCATTTCCCTACAAACGATATCGTGATCGTAGCTATGACTATCTACTTGACCGGTCTTATGGTGTATTTTTTGTTGTGTGAGATTGTCTTTACAAATTTTAGGTTGACATTTATTTAAGTGACGTTGAAGTGTACCCGTTTCCGATCCTATTTTAAACTTATACGGTATTTGACACTTTTTACAAATTTTTAGTCCTACACACTTATCATTTTGTGAAGGGACGGTCAAAATATTTGTGTACTTCGGAAGTGTTCCCTCTTGTTTTACGGGATTGAGAAGGGTCTTATTCTGATGGTTTTGGTTCTATGTCTTCCACTTCTACTTGATCCATGTGTGTTTCATGAAAATCGGGAATAGTATCATAATTCAAATGTGTTTCTTCACTCTCCACATATGGAGTTGGAATGGAAGGAATGCAACGACTACTAGTGGACTCTTGGCTACTATGTCTACCGCGTGATCGGTTAGATGTCATCTAAACTAGTGTATGCTAATAAAATTCTAGTGTATGTTCTAAAAATTAATTCTTGATGATGGTAAAAATCGCAACGACGCAGGGCCGTACGATTCCAGCACAGATCTCAAAGCTTCTACAGGCAAATTAATCATAACAGACATCTTTAAAAGGTATGGGCCTTCTCCAGACTCCTCTACAAAACATGGGCTTCTTCCAAGCCCATTAAAAGTGATAGACTAGGCCCACTAGGAAAGACACCCAGCCCATGCAGGCTAGGAGTCAAATCTCTTATCCCCTAACAAGAGAACTTATCTTTTAAGGGGGAGAAAAAGGAGATAAGGGAATCATATCAATCCAACGGATCTAAATCAATCTCTTGATATGTTTCTCAAGCCTACCCTGCTTTAGCTCACCACTCAACTCATGCTCTGCCCCCTCCACAGTCAGAAGGTAATCAACAATTCGCCAGTTTCTCTGTCAAACTCTCTTTCTCTTTCTGGGTCTGACTTGAGCGTCGGAGGGTCTGTCGACAAGGCCACCCCCCGGTGGTTCAGGCTTTTTGCAGGTCCAACGGCCGCGTCAGAAACCGTCGGATTCAGATCACGGTGGTCAGAAAAACGATCCAGATTTAATCCCAGGAGCTCTAACCGCATTTCACGTCTAAGATCGAAGGCCAGATTTTTAGTAGTTTCCATTAAATAAGAACTCACTATCTGTTTGCTCCCACACCAAAATAAGCAGAAATATATTGGCGCCGTCTGTGGGAACTACACAAGTCAGACTTGCCGCCATGCCACCAAGATTATGAGGCAGAGGGGCGACCTCAAGCTGTCGCACCAACTCTCTTTGTCAACCAGCTCCTCCTATGGAAGATCTGATTTCTCCTCAACATTCGCCCCGTCAGCCTAGTCAAGCTCCTTCTAACGGAGAGGCACCGGGGGGCTCCCGACAAAACCATCATGAACAACATCCTCGGCACGATCCATAATGCTTCAACTGATTCAATGGCCTCGCAAGGCCCTCGGTGGTCTAGATATCTCCACTAGATCATCAGTGTCAGGCAATAAGGAACCGATCTGCGAATCCGATTGGACGAGAGGCTCACCCGATCTGATGCCTCCCACTCAGGACATCAAGCAAACCAGAGAACCAACTTTCCTAGATAGAGATCAAGACAATCCTCCTCTCATAAGGGGTGCACCACAATAAGGAACCCGACTCATGAGACTCGAAAGCTTCTTGTGCAGAACAAAGAAGAAAATGCCCCAATCACTAGGGCCGAATTAGATAAGTTCAAGTTCGACACCCTCCAAGCTATCCAAGGAAGTCAAGATCTGGGCCCGCCCTTCAACGAAGGATCCACTGACTCAACCGGGTCCCATGGAAAGGAAGACCAAGTCCTTCGCCGTATCCAAGAAGTAGAAGATCATCTAGAACAAATGAAGAATGAGAGAAACCGCTCCAGCAAGTCCTATCGCCCTAGTCGACCGCCTTTCAGCAAAGCCATCCTCGATGCACCCATCCCTAAGGACAAGACTCCTCAATTTGAATCCTACAATGGAAAATCTGACCCAACCAACCATATAGAAAGCTTAAAAACACTCATGATGGTCTATAACGCCACCAATGCACTCAGGTGTCGGACATTCCCTACCACACTAAAAGGTTCAGCAAGGGAATGGTATTCGTGCCTGATTCTAGCGTCAATATTCTTTTTCGATCAGCTCGAGGAGCTTCTTATTGCGCACTTCGTTACTAGCCTGCAAGGCTGAATAAACAAGTGCCTCCTTATTGGACCTGAAACAAAGAGATGGAGAATTGCTCAAAAATTTTGTCAAAATCTTTACGGCGAAATCAAGGTCAATTTCCTCCTTGGACTCTTCAGTGGCAGCTGCGGCTTTTCGTCACAATGTCATGCATAAAGAACTGAAGGTCTCCCTTGCCAAGAGGCCTCCTCGAGATTTCACTGAGATCCTAGAAAGGAGTGAAAAATACATCAGAGTCGAGGAAGCCCTCAATCCAAATGTCAAGAAAGAGTCATCTTCTGGGAACAAACGGAAAAACGCAAGCGAGGAAACACCCAAGAAGTTCCTGAAAAATGGTGCAAGCCAACGCCGTCCTCCTCCAACACCTCGCTTCGACAAGTTTATCCCCTTGAACACGAGTGTGTCTGCCATCCTTTTGGCAATTGAAAAAGATTAGATAGTTCGTCCTCCTCCCAAAATGACAACAGCCAGCAAGAGAAGTGACAAAGGCCTGTGGTGCACATTTCACAGAGACCATGGACACACTACCGATAATTGTCGGGCCCTCAAAGAAGAAATTGAAGACCTGATTCAGCAAGGCTATCGCTCTCAGTTTGTCCAATGAAACAATAATGCCGAAACTCCTCCGCCACAGGGGGCTAATAAGCGTCCAGAAAGGCATTCTGAATTACGAGATTCCGAGCACATGGCCATCCTATACAACATTCATGGAGGACCTATGGGGGGAGACTCTAACTCCTCCTATAAATCCTTCGTAAGGAAAGTTAATTCAGTACATAAAACTCCACCCCCAAAGGGTTCGGACCTCTCTGTGTTCTTCACTGATAAAGATCTTGAGGACGTCAAAATGCCTCATTGTAATGCACTGGTTATCAATCTAGGCATGACAAATCATGAGGTGTGACGCATCCTCATAGAAAACTGCAACTTCGTAAACATCCTCTTCATGGCCGCATTTAATGCTCTAAAGCTCTCTCGAGATCAACTCAAACCAGTCGGTTACACACTTTACGGCTTCTCAAGTGTACCCATCCATGTCGAAGGAATAATCACACTCGACGTAACAGTAGGAAATGCCCCAGCAACTCGTGTAACACCCCGAATTCCAAATAAGCCTGAATTCGAAGTTCCACGGGATCTTTACACTTCACTTCATACAATTTTACAAGGAATTTAAAACTTTTTATACAATAATGTTTTACATCAACGCAGCGGAAATATACATTAAAACATGATACATGAATTAAATAACAATTTGAACATTTCTTTAAGCAGTATTCCTTCTTTAGCCCTTTCATTCAATTTATCATGTATAGAAACTGTGGGCACGTCAGTTGCATACAACTGATGCTAGGATATAATACATCAATTTCTCCTACTTGGAAAACACACACTTGATCACAAAAAAAGCTAAGGGAAACTATCTTATTGATGTCGTGTGTGAATGTGCACTTAGCCTTAAATGCAGTTACTTATTATTTCATGACACTAATGCATATTTGTTCGAACTTATGCATCACATTCTACATAAATCCGAGGGTAAACCCTTAATCGTTCTTCATCTTGTAGGGTTGGATCCCTCGCTATGAGTTAAACTACTACGGTAATTACGACAAGTATCCTAGATATTCTATGAGTTACGAGCCCATACCCAGAAAGCCTGGAGGGGAATCCCACGTCAGGACATGACGCATCATGCAGACAACCTATGAAAAATTTGCCTCCGTCATGGAACGATGGCACTACGTAGTCACCAAACACCCCACAAGCGTCGCCACGGTCCCGATAATTCCGGAGATGTATCCACGTCATGACATGACACATCATGCAGACAACCTGTGAACACTTTTACACTGTAAATCTGAGGCCCTCATACTTTTGTTTTTCTCTTACTTTCATCACATCTTTACTATGTGTCTAATCCTTAGATAATTGAATCATGAATTAAATTAATACTCTAGAGTTAGCGTTACCTCTACATCGGTCTTAAACATCAATTGTTAATCACGACCCAATCTTGGTCTCTTATCATCATATTTCTCTTTCAAATCTCATTCACGCCGATGTAAGGACTTAGCTAAACTCTAGTTTCAAACTCATTTCATGTTCTTCAAAAATGAGTGTTCATATTCACAAAATTTTCACATTTTATCATGGTCTATATATTTTATTTTTCATGCACATTTGCATAATTTAGACAACAATTTCATATTTAACTACTCAACTTTTCTATGTCAAAAATCTCATTTTTAATCTCTACACCAAAATTCTTTACATTCAAAATATTCGTTTTCTTTAATTAATCAAAATCATATTCTAAGAAAATTTATCAAGTTCTTCTTCTCAAAATTACTTCTAATTCTTATTAAATTATGTCAAATATGGTAGAAATAATTTTTATGAAGTCTAGGTAATTTTAGAAGAATTCTAGTATTTTTTTCTCAATTTTTATACACTTAAAAATACTCAAAAAAAAAGAATTAGGTTAAAAATAAAAAAAACCACAAACAAAAGGCCAGAGCTGGATTCAAACCCAGACTGAACACCCTCGCCGATGAACAGTAACCGACCCAAAGCGCATCCAAAGACCAGTAGGTCTGAGTGACTAACCGATATGAAAGGGACTTAGGTTGTACTTAAGGTCTAGTTTCGGAATTTGATTAAAAATCGAATTTTCAGTAAAACAGAGCCCTTTGCAAGACTCGAACCCAAGACCAGTACCCCGGCCTATGAACAGTAACATACCCAAAACGCACCCGAAGACCAGTAGGTCTTGAGTGACTAACCGATATAAGGGCTGATTAAACACTTTTTGTATGGACTGTATTGTATCTAGTTCTTCCTTTAATAAACTCGATTTTTTTCAGTCAATTGGTACTTATAAAACTCTAAATCTTTTTCCATAATGTATTTCTTTGAAAAACAGTATATTATATTTTTCTTAAATTTCCAAAATTCTCATTTTTAACCACATAGAAGACTATTTCTCTTATTTCTTTTGAAAAGTCGAACATTAAGACATTTTTCGACATTGAAAAATTCATTTTCTAGATGAATCTTTTTATCTACTTGTTCCTCATTTGTTCACAATATGTTTGTATATTTTTTCTTCATTTTAAACATAGTTAAAGCCCTCAAATTAATTTTATCTTTTATAAAACTCACTCATTTCTTATGATTCAAAAGATAAAATATCTCACAATTAAGTGAATGTAAACTTACTCATACAATACAATTAAAATTCAACAATTATTGTAACTAGGGATGGCATTCGGGTCGACCGGGCTGGGTCGGGTTGGACCCGCCCGGGTTGGAGGTTCACTTGGGCGGGTTCGGATCGGGTTGGAGGCTTAACCGGGCCGGGTCGGGCCGGGTCGAAGAGCTCAAATGGCGACCCGCCCAGCTCGTGAACCCTTTTAGGGTCCAACCCGAGTCAGTTCAGATCGGCTCGCGGGTTGGCCCGTTTAGATAGGTTTTCTTTTTCTTTTAACTTAAAATAATAATAATAATAATAATAAACATTAAAAATCGTAATAATAATAATAAGATTGAAAGAGTGAAATTGCCAAAAAATATTGAAATATTATTCATATGATTTCAAGTTATACAAGTTTCACAATTTCTAATAAGAAATAAAGATTTCACAAATTTGTTTTATACACTAACATATTTCTTATATACAGTTTCAATTCACTTCAATTTTTGTAATTTGAAATAACAAATAAAGATTTAATACAATTTTTTATCTATTTACAATTGTCTTCAAGTTGATGGCCTTCTATTTGTTGTTGTTGACTTATTGTTGTTGGTCTTGAATTCTTCATTTTGGTTGCTATTGATGTTGTTGTTGTTGTTCTTCCGGCGAGTTGCTCCCACTTGTGAACGTAGATAATGCTCTCCCTTGTGTCCTATCTTCAGCCTTCAGCAAGTCTTCTGTGCAAACGAGCATCTCTAACGAGTCGGGCTTCAAGCGATTCCTGTAATCAGTTAGAATCATGCCACTTGAAGAAAATGTACTTTTAGAAGCAATTGTAGAGACAAGAGGAGTGGGTAGATCTTTAGCCATATATTTAAGAATACTATAAGTGTGTTCATGGTCTTTCCGTCATTGTAAAATATTTAGTGGAGAAGTAGAAGACTCAGAATTTTGTTGGTTATACCAATTTAATTCATTTGGTTGATTAGTCCAAGGTTTTTTGGATTGAATTTGTGCAAGTAAATTAAATATTCTATCATCAAATTTACTCTTACCCTTACCTTTGGAAGTAGCAGAAGAAGAACTAACTACAAAAGTTGTACTACTAGAAGCAAAAGATCTATCATAATAATCATACAAGTTATTTAATGTAGACTTAAATTTAACTAAAAAAGAAGCGCATTCAATTTCTATTTCTACATCCTCCCCAAGTAGAGCAAAAAACATTTCAATCAAACTTTTCGTACCTTCTAATTTGATACGAGGATCCATAACGGTAGCAACACAAAACAACATAGGAGGAGGATTAAAGTACTTCAAAAAAAATTTGTATGCAGGTTTTACAGTATCACCAACAAAAGCATCATTTAACATTTCGTTAAAAGTTTGCATCATAGTAACTATTGAAATAAAAATGGTACTAGAAGTAGATTCATATGATTTTGAAAATTTTAAAGTTGCGGTTTTAAAAGGTTCTAAAAATTTCAGCAAAGATTCGGCAAAAAAACCAATCGGGAGGAGTCATTTTAAAATTTGGCATATTTTTTGCGATACAAAAATCATTTATACATGCTTTATATTTGGTAACAACATGTAGTAAATCAAAATTAGAGTTCCATCGGTGTTTGACATCCTTTGGAAATTTTCTAAAAGGTACATTTGAAATCCTACATCAATTTTTCCATTATTGAAAGACGGTGCCACTTAATGCAATAAAATATACACAATTTCTAATTTTAACTATATGTAGATCGGTTATTTTTAATGCATCTTGAACACATAAATTTAAAATATGACATGCACATCTAACATGAAAAATATTATCAGATGGAGGGTTTAATGCGGATTTTAAAATACTGATAGATGCATTATTGTTAGATGCATTATCAAAACTAATAAATATAATTTTATCGCGAATATGAAAAACATCAGAAATTTCTAAAATACGGTTTGCTATTTCAACGCCACTATGGGGATAAGGCAACACGGCAAGTGATATGATTCTTTTTTGAAGAATCCAATCATTGTCGATCCAATGACAAGGTTATTCCCATCATTGGAATATTGTTGCAACCCGTCCAACAATCCGAAGTTAAACTAAATCTACAAGTTAAACTCCATAAAATTGCAATCAAAGCGTCCTTCATTTCAATGTACATTTTAAAACAATCCGATTTGCAAGTATTTCTCGTGATTCTTCTAAAATGAGAGTTTAAGGCTGTTTGATTAAAATTTTCCAAGTCCCTATTCTCGGGATAGGAAAATGGTAACTCTTCCTTTGTTACTAATCGTGCCATTTTCCGACGAACAAGATCGGGATCATAAGGGTGGTTATCAACTAGACCGGTCCTAGGGTGGATTTGTTGTTGGCCGGGTAGGTCAACAAGAAGGTCTTTATGGTTATTTAGATGTGTCGCTTAATTGTACCGGTGCCATCACCCCTCTTGAATTTGTATTGCTTAGAACATGTTTTACAAACTTTCAAACCTATCCCCGGAGTTTCTTCGTCCGGGATAAAATCGTAAAATTTATGCCAATCACTACTTTTCCCTCTACTTTTCCTACCACTAGGGGGTTGTGTTGTTTCGGTTGGTTGTTGTTATTCTTCTTCTTCTAATTGTATGTCTCCTACAAACTCATCGTGTGTACCCCATTGTTGGATAGGAGGATCATGGTACTCTTCAGTGGGCTCACTATGTGGGACAATTGGTGGCCTACGGGAAGTGCCAGTGGAATCTTAGGGTATCTTAGATCTGGACCATTGATTTTCTTACTATTGAAGAAGAGCCACTTGATAGCTTTTCTTTGTGCTGTATTATATATATTTTATCTTTTGATACATTAGGTTTCCTTATACTATTCCTATTAAAGCATCTTGTGTACTTGATATTATCCTATCATCCATTAGGTATATTTCTAGGGGTGTATTTATTCTTTCCGTAAAATAAGCTTTTATTATTATTTGCAAACCTCCTAAATGTATGTATCTTAATACTTTTCTGGTTTTCTCACTTATTTTTTCCATCTCTTATCTTTTTATTTTTTTCAGTTATTAATGAGATTATGGTTTTTCCTTGGACTTGTTCAATGTTTATAGGCTGTTCATTATTTCTGGCTATTATGATAGTATTCTATTTAATTTCAAATATTGGTAGTTTAAATATCACTTTTGAGTTTATGTCTAATTTGGTTGCTCTTATTTTATTGTATTTCTGTATGTCAAAGAACATTCTTTTCCTTACTTCTTCATTATTTTCTTCTCTTTCTAATTGTTCTCATATTTCTGTTATTTCAGTCATCATATTTATTTCACATTCGTTTGTTTCACCTTCACTACTTCCACTATCTCCTTCCAGTACCATTATTTCTTTATCTTCACTAATTTCTTACCAATCTTCCTCATATTTTATGGGTTCAAAATTTACATTATTCATCTCTTCAATTTCTTCTACATATTTTACATTCTTTTTTTTTAATTCTCTTAGGGCAATTTGGTGATATATGTCATACTTCTCCACATATATACAATTACATTTCTTTGGGTTTTTCATATATTGTCTATTTTTATTTATTCTTCTGAAGTATCTTTTATCGATTTTTTATATCTCTTAATTTTTTTCTAAATTTTGGTTTATATTTTTGGAATTTATGTTTACATCTCTTTGTATAATTATAGTTATTATTACATTTCCAATGATTTGGTCTTGCATCTGCACAACAAATTCTTTGTTTATATGTCCTATAGTATGTTATAGTTGCTATAGCTTCTTGGCACACTTTATCCCTATAATCTTTTACAAATTGTGTTCTATACCCTAAAGTATCTACTTCTGGTTTTACTTTCTCACATATATATGCATTATATATGTTTATACTCCACGGATCAGGTAGTTTTAGAAAAAATGAGTCCAAGATTGGACTCCTTTCTTCTTTTGTATAATAATTATCTTGATTTATTCTCGGAATTCAAAAGTATAGTTGTCAAAATAACACATGTCGCATATTTATAAATTACTTAATCACCACCTTATTTGGTTCTTTTTTTTTATATAGTGTGTTTTTCTCCTTTATCGTAGACACTAAATTTTGTTCTTATTGCTATCTCGTAATTTGTAATTATTTATTTTAGTCCTAATGTTCGTTGTGCTAAGTTTTCTTCTGTTCCTTTATCATCAATTGGTCTTAATTTTGTGATAGTATTTCTTTCTTCTTCCTTTAGTCCATTTCACCATTTTGCTACTACTCTTTTAGAAAATTTCTAAAGGATGTCAAACACCGATGGAACTCTACTTTTGATTTACTACATGTTGTTACCAAATATAAAGCATGTATAAATGATTTTTGTATCGCAAAAAATATGCCAAATTTTGAAATGACTCCCCCGATTGGTTTTTTGCTGAATCTTTGCTGAAATTTTTAGAACCTTTTAAAACCGCAACTTTAAAATTTTCAAAATCATATAAATCTACTTCTAGTACCATTTTTATTTCAATAGTTACTTTGATGCAAACTTTTAACGAAATGTTAAATGATGCTTTTGTTGGTGATATTGTAAAACCTGCATACAAAAAATTTTTGAAGTATTTTAATCCTCTTCCTATGTTGTTTTGTGTTGCTACCGTTATGGATCCTTGTATCAAATTAGAAGGTAGGAAGAGTTTGATTGAAATGTTTTTTGCTCTACTTGGGGAGGATGTAGAAATAGAAATTGATTGCGTTTCTTTTTTAGTTAAATTTGAATCTACATTAAATAACTTGTATGATTATTATGATAGATCTTTTACTTCTAGTAGTACAAGTTATGTAGTTAGTTCTTCTTCTGCTACTTCCGAAGGTAAGGGTAAGAGTAAATTTGATGATAGAACATTTAATTTACTTGCACAAATTCAATCAAAAAAACCTAGGACTAATCAACCAAATGAATTAAATTGGTATAACCAACAAGATTCTGAGTATTGTACTTCTCCACTAGATATTTTACAATGGTGGAAAGACCATGAACACACTTATAGTATTCTTAAATATATGGCTAAAGATCTACTAACTCCTCTTGTCTCTACAGTTGCTTCTGAAAGTGCATTTTCTTCAAGTGGCAGGGTTCTAACTGATTACAGGAATTGCTTGAAGCCCAACTCATTAGAGGTTCTCGTTTGCACAGAAGACTTGCTGAAGGCTGAAGATAGGACACAAGGGAAAGTATTATCTACGTCCACAAGTGGGAGCAACTTGCCGGAAGAACAACAACAAAAACATCAATAGCAACCAAAATGAAGAATTCAAGACCAACAACAACAAGTCAACAACAACAAATTGAAGGCCATCAACTTGAAGACAATTGTAAATAGATAAAAAATTGTATTAAATCTTTGTTTGTTATTTCAAATTACAAAAATTGAAGTGAATTGAAACTGTATATAAGAAATATGTTAGTGTATAAAACAAATTTGTGAAATATTTATTTCTTATTAGAAATTGTGAAACTTGTATAACTTGAAATCATATGAATAATATTACAATATTTTTTGGAAATTTCACTCTTTCAATCTTATTATTATTATTATGATTTTTAATGTTTATTATTATTATTATTATTTTAAGTTTTTTTAAAAAAAAACCTATCTTAACGGGCCAACCAGCGAGCCAACCCGAACCGACCCGGGTAGGACCCGAAAGGGTTCACGGGTTGGGCGGGTCGCCATTTGAGCTCTTCGAACCGGCCCGGCCCGGCCCGGTTAAGCCTCCAACCCGAACCGAACCCGCCCAAGTGAACCTCCAACCAGGGCAGGTCTGACCCGACCCAGCTCGGTCGACCCGAATGCCAACCCTAAAATTAACTAGTGGGCTAATTATGTGAGCTAAAATCCATGGGCTCTTTTAATAAATTAATCAATTAATTTAAGTGGGCTAGAATTAGACTATTAGGCCTAAAGATTAATAATAAATAACAATAGGCTTTTTAAAAGAGAAGAAAATATTTGTTTATGACATTAAAATAATTTTTAGAGCCAAAAACATACATCAATTTTGCACGTGCCAAACACGTGAAAACAAATGAAAATTTTATATTTAATTATTTGAAAATTCAGGATGTTACAACTCGGATGGAGGCACTTGACTTCCTGGTAATCGACATCAAAGCCGCATACAACGCAATATTTGGCTGCTCCGGGCTAACCGCTTTCCATGCGGTCGCCTCTGTGTTTCAAATGAAAATGAAATTTCTGACAATAGCAGGCGTATGCCAGTGTAACGCCCCGAATCCCAAATAAGACCGAATTTGAGATTATACAGGATCTTCACTTCACTTCGTACAATTTTACAAGGAAATTAAAATTTTTTCAACAATAAATCAGAGTTCATTACATCTTTGTTTATACAGCGGAAGAATAAAAGATTACAACATTGAAAACAAAATATAACCTGTACAACTTCATCAAATAAATTATTGATTTCATCACAACCTCTCCATAGCAACGTCCATTACCTGCATATTAACCTGTGAGCACGTCAGTCACTTACAACTAATGAAAGTGTTATACTCGGCTATCCTCTCTATGCCGTACATATAACGATCTCATTACTTTAACGAAATCACAAAAAGATTGAATGAACAAGTAAAGTGTTAAGTCGTGTCTACGCTAAACATATAAGTGTATGCCATGCTTTAATGCCTAATGCACACATTTTTATACTAGGATGACACTAATGCACACTTCTTCGGATTCTATGCATCCCATACTACATAGGTCCGAGGGCAAGCGCCTACGTACTCCACAATAAAAGGGCTCGATCCCTCACCATGATAACTACCCAGTAATAAAACGAGGTTTAGATCATTCCACGAATATGGGTCTTAGCCTCGCTGGCTATTATAACAGTTCTCTTATCGTGCGAATCATCCCGCAAGTGCCCTCTAGCCTCGGTATATGTATATACATTGCAGACGACAAACTATCCGCCCGACTATGCTAAGTCCCAGATTTAAGTATTAAAACCCGTCTCTCATAGAGCAACCTCAGTCCGCCGACTGGGTCTATAGCCACGGAGTCCACCGCCGACTATATAGAGGCAACCCACTTACGTTTGCCCAGATTTACTACATCTTCACTTATGTGCCTAGTTATTTAGTTCAAGATATGAATGAGTTATCATTCCTAGAATTAGTTTTACCTCCTACCGGACTTGTTCACAAAATACATGATCGCCCCACGGCAATATTTCAAAATCATATCTCAATCTTTTCTTTCAATAGCGCCGGTAACCGATGTCTTACTAACTCCAAATCATAATTTTTGATATACAAGAATCATGGGTACACATACACTTTAATAATCATGTCTTAAACCTAGATAATTTTATCTTTCAACTCATTCACAAAAATAATCACGGTCTCAACACTAATCATGATCTAGTTATTTATTCATATTCTTATAAGCAATTTACTTCTATCAAGAATACAACTCCATCACATGAAATATTACAACAAAATCAGACTCTTATAACATCTCAATTCACATTAAAATATTCTTAAACCAAAACAAGTGTATAATTGCTTCGAATGAAAATTTTAACTCACTCAATCAAAAAAAAAATATTATCATGCTCTTTAAAAATTCTAATCACAAACTAAATTGTCATTTCATTTTTTTTTTCCTTTCCAAATTGTCAAATATACAAAAGAAATTCTAAAACTATATTTAATAACTTCTATTCCATTTTTTACTTTTCCTAAAAATAATGCAAGAAACTTCATCAATATTTCATTTTTATTATATTATACAAAGACGGGATCTTATTCATCTGGAAACTATCATAGTGTACTAAAACCCAACCAAAAAAATATATATAAAAGGAGGGTCTCGATTTCGAGCCCCGGTCCTTAGCCAAGACAGCAACAAGAGCCCAGCCCCAACCCTTTGTGTCTAAACTCTTGCCAAAAATACTTATGAATCGAGACTCGGTTTCGGGAATTAAAAAAAAGGTATAATAAAAGCAACTATCAAGTTTCGAACCCAATATCTTTTATAAACAAGGCTCTGTGTTGCATTGGCTAACCAGTAAGTCTATGTGTATTTTCTGTTTAGAAAAAGTACAAATATTCTTTGGTTCAACTATTCCGAAATGCTTCTTTTTCCATGAAACTTGTTTATTCAAAAGATAAAAATCTTTCTAATAGTTTTGAAATAAACTGTCACGCCCCGCTTCCCGAAATACAGGAACACAGACACGTAACTGAGGCCCAACGAATGATATAAGTACGCCAACTCATATCATCCATAAGCTGTACCGATCTTGTTTCTCAACAATATAAGAAAAATTAATCGCAACCACGCAGAGCCTTATTAATACAATAATACAATTAATAAGGGATGCTAGTAAAGGTGACAACACAACCCTAGGATCATGCAATATTCTATATACAATTAAATACACTAAAAATAACATTATAGATATAATTATATATTATAAAACATAAGAACCCAATTCTGGATAGTAGTAGGTTGCTGTACCAAAACCAGAATTCCCGCTGCTACAAGACAACAAATGTGGATCCGTCAGGTGTTCTAGAAACTAGACTCCTGCCCGGTTCCAACGCATACTTAAAGTCTACATTCCGACAACGATAACTAGGCAAAATTCAATGTTCTTTACAGATTTTAATTTCTGGCTGGGTGTCGATGTTGTCTAATTTTAGGTATAAAGGCAGTAAATAATCATTACAAAAATCAGTAAAAATAATTTTTAACACCCTAAACATGTTATTTACAAATCTGGAACTTATCTTGGCCATATATGATCATTAGTCCACCTAATTTATCAGCCTAACATGTTATATACATGAATCTGAATTTACAGCGCAGCGGTAGCAAAAGGGTCATAACTCGGGCGATATAAATTAGAATTCGGAAATTCTGGTGTCTGTTGACATCTAGAAAAATAGGGCTACGTTTCGTCTTCAGGAAGTTTCTAATTTTAATGGAGTTATCTAGGTCGAAACAGCATATTAAGATTCAGGTTGGCGTAATTTCCAGAATAGTCAACATGTCCATTTTGAATAAAAACGATTAAAAGTTAAGAATGATAAGTTGGAGTTAAATAATCATAATCACAATGAACTAATCCTATGTGAACATGGTATTAAGTTCGACGATGTCCATAATTCTAATAATTACAATTCAACTAATTTAACAATAGCAATCACCTTAACAATCATCCCTAATATACGATCTACAATAGTTATTTTTAATGTCATGATATGAAATGTGACAATAATTTCCTATTCCTATATTCAATATTTATAACTATATGGGTGTATGTAAGATCCCTATACATTAGAGGCAAAAAGAAGGCATGAAGTCGAGATTACCACTTGGATTCGCTCGTGTAAATCCGTGGCATCTCGACGATAGATACAATAACATTTTAAGATATTCAATAGGATCCACTTGCGGAATTCAATAAAAATATCGAATATGATACAATAAATATTCGATAAGAATGACTTGCCTTTTTGTGTAGACGGTTCGATAATTTAGTAGAGAATAACGGGATCAGAATCCCGGGGAGCAATTCCAAGAATACGTGCGAGGACCTGTGCGAAGAAAGCTAGCAGATAGCAACAATCCTCCACACCCGATCAGCCAAAACAGCAAACAGCGAATCTGGATCTGGCGCGGCAAAACAGCAAAACACCGTAACCGACGAATAGGATTACTCCCCACACAGCGGATCGGACAGAACACGAAACAGCTGTGCTGGATCTGCTGTGGGTGAACACGGGACAGCGATCAGACGGCACGAATCTTGGCACGATCCGATGGTCGAGATTCAAACTCGTCCAATCCCCGTCTTCTTCTTTCGTTCTTTTGATCGGCGGAGAGCGAGGGAGAGGCGGCGACTGCGGCGATGGCTTCGACGGTGAAGAGGCGGGGCTCGCGATGCTGACGGCGGCGCGACTGTGGCGAGAGGCGACTGGCGGCGGCGCTCCTCCGTTCGTGGGTTTGAGGACAGGGGAGCGAAGGTGGCAGGAGTGATTTGGATGATGGCGAAGGGGCTCTGTGGTGGTGGTGGTGGATGGGCGAGGCGATGCAGATGAGAGGGTGAGGGGATGGAGGGAGACGAGAGCGATGGTGAGGGAGATGTTACGGGGTCAAATAGCTGATTGAATGGAGAAGAATTAGAGGCAATTAAGATTGTTATAACTGCTAGGTTAATGAGGAGAGATTAAATTTGGGGATTACAGGAGGTAGGAGAGATTATGGGAGTTTTAGGAAAAATTGTTGATCTGGTCAACAAGAAAGTTTGGGTTTGGGCTAGTGGTTCAAGACCCAATAGAGGATGGGCTTGGTCCATGGGCTCAAGACAAATTTAATTATTTAAATATAAAATTGGGCTCAAAATAATAATTAGACCATTGGGTTTAATTTAAATTTACTGGGCTTATAATAAAAATTGGGTTCCAAAATATTTCACATATTAAAATAGTTGAGTAATCAAATATTGGGCTTCACAAAATAGTTTGAATATCATATTAAATTAAAAGAGAATAGTTTAATTTAAAATACAGTAAAATACTTGAAATACAAATTAACGGAAAGAGGGGTTACATAAACTCTTTCTTGATATTAGAATTTTAGAACTAGTAAGCAACAATTTTCAAATCCTTTTAAACACTATTTCCACTCATTTAAATAATTCTCTTTCTTATTTTTCACATATACTTAGGTTTCTCTTTAAAACTTAAAAGAAAAACTAGTGTTCATAACCAATAGTGGTGTTCTCATTTTTTTTCACCCACAAATTACACTCTTATAATAATACTAGTGTATTTACTTGAACAAGAATACCCTTTTATGCAATAGTTTATAATTTTCTCAATTAGGACATACAATGTCAATACTTTACAAAATAAGATTTCTTTCTTTCTTCTTTTCTTAGTTATTAAAGCATGATGTGGTTACAAATTTCATAAGCACAACAATTGCAACATACTAATATAGTTTATAACATAAAAGGATTCTTATCTTTAATTAGCATGGTATCTATTTCTTAATCACAACAAAACTACTTTTATACATATCATACTATACTAACATGAATTTTATAGTTTTCTTATGAAAAATCTTCTTATAATACTCAGTTTAGCATGCATATCCTACATTAGAAAATAATGAAATCACCCACCTTATGTGAAGCTTGAACAATTAAAGAAAAGAGAACACCACTTCTAGCTCCAAGGACTCCTACTAAGACTTCTCCTCCTAGAAATGACTTCTTCTCCTAGCAAGAATTTCCTCCAAGCAATGGAACTCTCTTTTACTCACTTTCTTTTCTTTCTTTCTCTTATTTTGTTATTATTTTTGATGCAAAGAAGAATGAGAAATGGGGGCTCTATTTATAGAGTTTTGTGACGGGTCTGAAGTTCAAAAATCTCACCCTAATAACTCTTTCCTTTAATTCATGCAGCCCTCCATTTCCCTAACTCCTAAAACCTCCATCTCTTCACCTTTCCAACTCTTCAAAAACATAACTCCATAACCTCCCAAAATCTCCAACTCCCTACTATGCTACACCCGGCCTCAAACAAGTGTAACCCGGCCTAGTTTAGGTGTGTGCATGCACACATACACATACAAATTTAATACAATTCTATAACTCGAAATGTGTACTAAAAGTTGTAACTTGTCCTGTAATAGTCCAAGCTCAACTTAATTTGTGATTTTATTAGTGGGCTTGCTTCATGGGCTCATTTCTAATTAATTAATCTAATTATCCTAGAGGACTCTTCTCCTAATGGGCTAGATTTTAATCTATAAGTCCATGGATCAAAAGAAGGATAATTAAAACTTATGCATACTAAAATTTTTTAAATGAGAATAAAAAACTTGCACGTGCATCAAACGTGCAAAATTCAAAAAAAATGTATTTTTAATTTAAAAATAAATTGTGGGGTGTTACAGAACTCCCTCCTTAGAATAGTTCTGTCCCCAGAACTACACTTTGGAGCGAGAAAAATACAAAAAGAGAAAAGTTTACAAAATTTATCAGTGGAATAGTTCAGGGTGATTTTTCATCATCTTTTCCTCTGATTCCCAATGGCCTCCTCAACAAACTGGTTCCTCCAAATGACTTTGACCATGGGTATCGTCTTGTTTCTCAAGACCTTTTCTCGATGATCCACGATCTCAATAGGACGCTCAGCATAGCTCAAATCCAGTTGTAAATCCTCTGGCACTTCTGGCAAATGATGACTCGGATCTGGGACATAACCTCTTAGCATGGACACATGAAAAACATTGTGTACTTGGGCCAAATCTTTCGGTAGTTCTAACAGATAAGATGTCTTCCCAATTATCTTTAATATCTTGTAGGGTCCAATGTATCTCAGGACTAATTTTCCTCCCCTTCCGAACCGAATCACCCCTTTAGTCGGAGACACCTTCACAAAGACATAGTCACTTTCATCAAACTCCAGGTCTCTCCTCCTGTTGTCAGCGTAACTCTTTTGCCTGCTATGAGCGTCGACCAACCTCTTTCTGTTCAGCTCGATCTTTTCGGAGGTCTGCTGCACAATCTCTGGTCCATACAGCTGCCGCTCTCCCACTTCATACCAACAAGCCGGAGTCCTACATTTCCTTCCATAAAGAGCTTCATATGGCGCCATCCCAATGCTTGCCTGAAAGCTGTTGTTGTAGGCTAACTCCACGAGAGCTAAATGCCTCTCCCAGCTGCCACCGAAATCCAACACAGCACCTCAACATATCTTCCAGCACCCTGTTGACTCTCTCAGTCTTCCCATCAGTTTGAGGGTGAAAAGCAGTACTAAAATCAGTCTTTGTTCCCAAAGCTGCTTGAAGACTTTTCCAGAATTGCCGAAATGAAATGCATATCTCGATCGGATACTATTGACAGTGGAACTCCATGCAGCTTCACAATCTCACCCACATACATCTCTGCCAGCTTCTCCATTGACCAAGTAGGTTTCATTGCCAAGAAGTGAGCTGACTTGGTGAGTCGGTCCACTTTCACCCAAATTGTATCATTGCCTTTGGAACTCTTGGGTAGCCCTGTGATGAAATCCGTGCTGATACAATCCCATTTCCACTCTGGGATGGGTAATGGCTGCAACAAACCGCCGGGCTTCTGATTCTCTGCCTTGACCTGTTGACAAATTGCACACATGGCAACAAACTCGGCTACATCACGCTTCATCCTTGGCCACCAGAAGTATAGCTTTATATCCTTGTACATCTTGGTACTCCTGGATGTACTGATAACAAAGTAGCATGTGCCTGCTGAAGAATGCTTTCTTTCAGTTCTGCTAGATCTGGCACACACAACCACTCGCCATACTACAGCACTACATCCTTCACCTGGAATTCTGACAATCTGCCAATACTAACCTGCTCTATCATCTTCTGGATCTCTGGATTTGCCTTCTGACCATCGATAATTCTGTCTTTTCAAGTGGGTTGAATTCTCAATTGAGCTAAGGAAGCTTCCACACCTTGTAAGACCACTTCAATCCCTGCTCGGTCAACCTCCTCTGCCAATTCCTTTTGAGTTGTGACCAGTTGAGACAAACTGTACTTTCTGGTAAGCGCATCTGCCACAACATTTGCCTTGCCCGGATGGTATTTGATTTCTGGCCAGATATCTTCCAACACTTCTAACCATCTTCTCTGCCTCAGATTTAGGTCCCTTTGCTGGTAGATGTATTTCAGGCTCTTGTGATCCATGTACATGTTGACCTTTTCTCCGTACACGTAATGCCTCCATTGCTTCAAAGCAATATGATTGCTGCCAGCTCCAAATCATGGGTTGGATAATTCTTTTCATGAGGTCTCAGCTGCCTAGACCCATAAGCAATTACCTTCCCTTCCTGCATCAGCACACAGCCCAATCCGCGATGGGAAGCAGCGCTGTAGATATCATAGTCGACTCCTGCTCTTGGCAACGCCAAAATAGGAGCGGTAGTCAACCTTTCCTTTAACTCCTGGAAACTAGCTTCACACTGCTCCGACCATTTGAAACTCACATTCTTCCTTGTGAGCCGCGTGAGTGGCACAGCAAGCTGGGTGTAACCCTGAATGAACCTTCAGTAATATCCAGTCAAACCCAAAAAAGCTCCTGATCTCCTTCACTGTGGTCGGTCTTAGCCAATCTTTCACAGCTTCAACTTTCTGCAAGTCAGTAGCTACTCCCTCCTTAGAAAGGTTGTGACCCAGGAAGGCGACTTCGGTTTTCCAAAAGTCATATTTGGATAACTTTGCATATAGTTGATGCTCCTGTAGCTTCTTCAGAACCTCTACTAAGTGCTCGACATACTCCTCCTCTGACTTGGAATAGACCAATATGTCATCAATGAATACGACGGCAAAAGAATCGATGAAAGGCCGCAAAACTCTGTTCATCATGTCCATGAAAATAGCCGGTGCATTTGTGACCCCAAATGGCATGACTAGGAACTCATAGTGACCATGCCTGGTTCGGAAAGCCCTCTTGTGCACATCTTCTTCTTTCACTCGGATTTGATGATATCCTGACCGCAAGTCTATCTTGGAAAAAACTGCTGCTCCTTGTAGACGATCAAACAAGTCATTGATTCGAGGAATGGGGTACTTGTTCTGTACAGTTACCTTGTTCAACTCTCTATAGTCGATACACATCCTCATTAATCCATCCTTCTCTTCATTATAAGAACTGGGGCTCCCCATGGTGATGCACTTGGCCTGATGTATCTTTTGCTCAATAATTTTTCAATCTGCTTCTTGATCTCATCTTGTTCAACTGGTACCATTATGTATGGTGGCTTGGAAATAGGTACACTTCCTGGTTGAATAGTGATGCTGAACTCTACATCTCAATGAAGGGGAAGCCTTGGTAGATCATCAAGAAATACAGATGGGAAATCTCAGACAACTGGGATCTACTTCACTTCTTCTGGAACTTTCTGCTATGACAAAGCTGCTACTATCTGCTTACATTTTCTTTTACCTTGGAATGTAAGCTGGTCCCCCTGGAGCCTTCACCACAACTTCCTTGCTCTTGCATTCGATGGTAGGCACTGTATACTGACATTCAGTCTATGCCAATAATGACATCGACTCCAAGAACTGCCAATTCAATGAGGTCGATGCCCAAGAGCCTGCCTCCGATTTCGAGATAATACCCTTCATAGTATCGATCAGTTGTCAAGTTCTCTCCTAACGGAGTAGCCACAGATAAAACCTTACCAGAAAATATTTTTGGTTCAACTCCCAATCTTTTTGCAAATGAGGGTGACACAAAAGTGTGCGAAGATCTCGTATCAAATAACACCAAAGCTTTTATTCCATTTATTAAAATGTCTTCTGTTACATATGAGTGCTCTCATTACATAACATCTTATAACATAAGTGGAAAAAGCAACAAAACAACTAAGCTTCATCTTCCATACCAGTGATCACATGGTCCACATCATCTGCATCTGCCTCTGTCAAGGCGAACACCCGTCCTTGCTTGAACTGTTTCTGCCCAGGGTTGGACTGCTGCCGACTCGGTCCTCCCCGTTGAAGCTGGGGGTAATCAGACTTAAAGCGGCCCTCCTTGCCACACAGAAAACAAATCTTAACATACTACGGTTTGGTGCACCCAGTGGACATGTGGCCTGACTCTCCACATCTGAAACACGTAGGTACTCTTCCTACCACTGCAATAGCATTTGCACCTGTTGGCTTGAAGTACTGTGCTGGAGGCTGACTTCTGTAGTTACTTGGTCCTGCAGGCCTCTTGCCTGTGTTCCAATTGTTTCACTTGACTTGCACAGCCTGGAACTGGTTCATGTCAGACTCAGTTACAGCAGCCCTTCTGACTAGCTTCTCGAACCTCCGAATGCTCAAAGGTATCATCCTGGATCTCAGACTGGGTCTCAACCCTTGCTCAAATTTGCGTGCCTTCTTGGCTTCAACCTATACCATTTCAGGCGCGTACCTGGAGAGCTGGTTGAACTTGGTCTCATATTTCCCGACCGACATAATGCCCTACTGCAAGCTCAGAAATTCCATGGCCTTCTTTTTCTGAACATCCAATGGAAAGTAGTGGCTCCTGAATTCATCAAGAAATTCCTCCCAAGAGAGTTGTACATTGCCCAAAGTCCTTTTTAGCGATTGCCACCAGACACCTGCATCCTTTTCAAGTTGAATGGTAGCTAATTTCACCTTGTTGGCCTCTGGGGTTTCTAGTACATCAAACATCGTCTCAATCTGTCTGATCCAGTCGTCAGCTGCATCTGGATTGGCCAGTCCTTCAAATACAAGTGGCTTCATCCTCTTAAACGATTCAACCAACCTGATTGCCTCCAGAACATGCACTGCTGGCCCTGGTCCCCGATTTCCAGCGATGTTTGTGGTGATAGCATTTAGGGTTTGATAGACACGAGCCATTTCAGTCTCTAGGTCCAGTCCATTTTCACCTGTTGTGCTCTTCTCCATTCATAATCCTTTGTGCCATTTCTGAGTCATAAAATTCATCATTAATCATCATAGATAACACAAATAACATTGCTTCAACAAAATTTATTCATTCTAAAATTTAAACTCTTTACATTCATAAAGAAAAATTTTGTTCCAATATATCCATTACAGAAAACATCCTAGATTCTACGGTTTCTCTTGGCTTCTCTGAGCTCTTCCCGTAGGTCTTGGATTTCCTTCCTCATGTCTTCGAAGCTCTGTTTTCGCTCTTCCTTGTCCCAGCGAGTGATGTGGTCCAACATGGTGAAATGTCGATCATTCACGAGTCGAACCTTCTAAAGCACGCACACTTGAAAGCTCAGCTCTCGGATGCGCTCCTTGTCTTCTGCCCTTTGTAACTCCAACTGGTTAACTCTCCACTTTTGAGCGTCCAATTCCCGTCGAAGAGAAGTAACAATGTCATTTGGGTTATCTGGAACAAGTTCTTCTTTTGGGGAGTCTTCGGGAAGATCAGGCGGAGGTGGAGTAATCTCCCTGAACTCGAGAAACTCTTCTTCAATCTCAAATGGTTCTTCTTCTTCCTCCTCTGGTTCTTCTTCTAGGGTCCTCTTCTTCTTCCATTGGTTCTTCTCTTCATCCTCGAAGTGGACAAACCAAGGTGCCTCATTCGGGTGATCATGCTGATTGGCCATCTTATAGGGAATAGGAGGAAAAATGTCATCTCATAGAGCAACACAAACATAAGTTTAAATCTCTGTAAGTTGAAACTCACATGCTAGTGTCCACTCTAGGGTGTCGTTCTATATAAATTTATACTACTTGTGAAGCTTGCTTTGATACAATCTGTAACGGCCCGAATTCCAAATAAGACAGAATTCGAGATTATACAGGATCTTTACTTCACTTCGTATTATTTTATAAGGAAATTAAAACTTCTTCAACAATACATCAGAGTTCATTACATCTTTGTTTACACAGCGGAAGAATAAAAGATTACAACATTGAAAACAAAATATAACTTGTACAACTTCATCAAATAAATCATCGATTTCATCATAACCTCTCCCTAGCAAAGTCCATTACCTGCATATTAACCTGTGGGCACGTCAGTCACTTACAACTGACAAAAGTGTTATACTGGGCTATCCTCTCTATATCGTACATATAACGATCTCATTACTTTAACAAAATCACAAAAAGACTGAATGAACAAGTAAAGTGTTAAATCGTGTCTATGCTAAACATGTAAGTGTATGCCATGCCTTAATGCCTAATGCACACATTTTTATACTAGGATGACACTAATGCACACTTGTTCGGATTCTATGCATCCCATACTACATAGGTCCGAGGGCAAGTGCCTACATACTCCACAATAAAAGGGCTCGATCCCTCACCATGATAACTACCCAGTAATGAAACGAGGTTTAGATCATTCCATGAATATGGGTCCCAGCCTCGCTGGCTATTATAATGGTTCCCTCATCGTGCAAATCATCCTGCAAGTGCCCCTAGCCCCGGTATACATATATACATTGGAAACGGCAAACTATTCGCCCTGACTATGCTAAGTCTCGGATTTAAATATAAAAACCTATCTCCCACAGAGCAACCTCGGTCCGCCGACTGGGTCTATAGCCACGGAGTCCACCGCAGACTATATAGAGGCAACCCACTTACGTTTACCCAGGTTTACTACATCTTCACTTATGTGCCTAGTTATTTAGTTCAAGACATGAATGAGTTATCATTCCGAGAATTATTTTTTACCTCCTACCTGGACTTGTTCACAAAATACAAGATCGCCCCATGGCAATATTTCAAAATCATATCTCAATCTTTTCTTTCAATAGTGCCGGTAACCGAGGTCTTACTAACTCCAAATCATAATTTTTTATGTACAAGAATCATGGATACACATACCCTTTAATAATCATGTCTTGAACTCATTTAACTCATTCAATAGCGCCGATAATTTTATCTTTCAACTCATTCACAAAAATAATCACGGTCTCAACACTAATCATGATCTAGTTATTTATTCATATTCTTATAAGCAATTTACTTCTTACAAGAATACAACTCCATCACATGAAATTTTACAACAAAATCAGACTCTTATAACGTCTGAATTCACATTAAAAAATTCTTAAACCAAAACAAGTGCATAATTGCTTCTAATGAAAATTTAACTCACTCAATCAAAAAAAATAATATTATCATGCTCTTTTAAAAATTCTAATCACAAACTAAATTGTCATTTCAATTTTTTTTCCTTTCCAAATTTTCAAATATACCAAAGAAATTCTAAAACTATATTTAATAATTCCATTTTTTACTTTCCCTAAAAATAATGCAAGAAACTTCATCAATATTTCATTTTTTTTATATTATACAAAGACAGGATCTTATTCATATGGAAAGTATCATAGTGTACTAAAACCCAACCAAAAAAAAATATAAAAGGAAGGTCTCGGTTTCGAACCCCGGTCCTTAGCCAAAACAGCAACAAGAGCCCAGCCCCAACCCGCTAGCCACAGGGACTTTGTGTTTAAACTCTTGCCAAAAATACTTATGAATCGAGACTCGGTTTCGGGAATTAAAAAAAAGGGTAAAATAAAAGCAACTATCAACTTTCGAACCCATGATCTTTTATAAATAAGGCTCTGTGTTGCACTGGCTAACCAGTAAGTCTGTGTATTTTCTGTTTAGAAAAAGTACATATATTCTTTTGTTCAACTATTCCGAAATGCTTCTTTTTCCATGAAACTTGTTTATTCAAAAGATAAAAACCTTTCTAATAGTTTTGAAATAAACTCTTTCTTGATATTAGAATTTTAGAACTAGTAAGCAACAATTTTCAAATCCTTTTAAACACTATTTCCACTCATTTAAATAATTCTCTTTCTTATTTTTCACGTATACTTAGGTTTATCTTTAAAAATTAAAAGAAAAACTAGTGTTCATAACCAATAGTTCTCATTTTTTTTTTCCACAAATTACACTCTTATAATAATACTAGTGTATTTACTTGAATAAGAATACCCTTTCATGCAATAGTTTATATTTTTCTCAATTAGGACATACGATGTCAAGACTTCACAAAATACTACTAAGATTTCTTTCTTTCTTCTTTTCTTAGTTATTAAAGCATGATGTGGTCACAAATTTCATAAGCACAACAATTGCAACATACTAATATAGTTTATAACATGAAAGGATTCTTATCTTTAATTAGCATGGTATCTATTTCTTAATTACAACAAAACTACTTTTATACATATCAAACTATACTAACATGAATTTTATAGTTTTCTCATCAAAATTCTTCTTATAATACTCATTTTAGCATGCATATCCTACATTAGAAAATAATGAAATCACTCACCTTTGTGAAGCTTGAACAATGAAAGAAAAGAGAACACCACTTCTAGCTCCAAGGACTCCTAGTAAGACTTCTCCTCCTAGCAATAACTTCTTCTCCTAGCAAGAATTTCCTCCAAGCATTGGAACTCTCTTTTACTCTCTTTTCTTTCTTTCACTTATTTTGTTATTGTTTTTGGTGCAAAGAAGAATGAGAAATGGGGGCTCTATTTATAGGATTTTGTGAGGGTCTAAAGTTCAAAAATCTCACCCTAATAACTCTTTCTTTTAATTCATACAGCCCTCCATTTCCCTAACTCCTAAAACCTCCATCTCTTCACCTTTCCAACTCTTCAAAAACATAACTCCATAACCTCCAAAACTCTCCAACTCCCCACTATGCTACACCCGGCCTCAAACAAGTGTAACCCGGCCTAGTTTAGGTGTGTGCATGTACACATACACATACAAATTTAATACAATCCTATAACTCTAAATGTGTACTAAAAGTTGTAACTTGTCATGTAATAGTCCAAACTCAACTTAATTTGTGATTTTATTCATGGGCTTGCTTCATGGGCTCATTTCTAATTAATTAATCTAATTATCCTAGTGGGCTCTTCTCCTAATAGGCTAGATTTTAATCTATAGGTCCATGGATCAAAAGAAGGCTAATTAAAACTTATGAATACTAAAAAATTGTAAATGAGAATTAAAAAATGAGAATAAAAAATTTGCTCATGCATCATACGTGGAAAAATTTTAAAAATGCATTTTTAATTTAAAAATAAATTGTGGGGTGTGACAGCCCGGTAGTGGGGGGCCAACAGGCAGCACGAGCATGTTACACTGCCACAATGGAGTGCTCAATTATTCCGCTTGATACCATTGAGCCCTCACCAGAAAGAAATCATGCGAACTCTGAGCCCATGGATGAATTAGAGGAGATTCCTTTCTCCCAAGAGGACTAGAATAAGAGTTTTCGTGTCAGCAAGACCCTTCCTCTCCCGCTCAAGGAGCACCTCATTGCTTGTATAAGGAAAAATCAAGACTTATTCGCCTGGACCGCAGCCGATATACCAGGAATTCCTGGAGACCTAATCATGAATCATCTCAGCGTGAGTCCTGATGCCAAGCCCATTCAGCAATGACACTGCAAATTCGCTTCAGATAGGCTCCGAGCGGTCAAAGAAGAGGTTGAAAAACTCCTAGCCGCGTGCTTCATCCAAGAAGTTAACTATCGAAAGTGGTTGGCAAACATGGTGATGGTTTAGAAAGCAAACAGTAAATGGATAATGTGCATAGACTTTACAGATCTTAATAAGGCATGTCCAAAAGATCCATTCCCTCTCCCAGTATAGACGCACTAATCGATGCCACGTCGGGTCACGAACTCCTAACTTTAATGGATGCATTTTCTGGATATAATCAAATTCAAATGTTTCCACCTGACACTCCGAAAACATCCATTATCACCAATCAGGGTCTGTACTGCAATCGAGTTATGCCTTTCGGCCTAGAAAATACCGGTGCTACCTATCAACGTCTGGTAAAGAAGGTATTCAAAGGAAAAATCAACAGGAACATGGAATTCTACGTGGATGATATGTTAGTCAAAATCATTCAGAAGGAGGACCATATCACTGACCTCCAAGAAGCATTCGAAGAATTGCGCAAGCATAACATGCGTCTGAATCCTACCAAATTTGCTTTCGAGTATCCTCTGGTAAATTCTTGGGCTTCATGATTAGTCAAAGGGAAATCGAAGTCAATCCCGAGAAAATCCAGGCGATTCGTACCATGTCTTCCCCGACTATGGTTAAGGAAGTGCAGAAATTAACCGGCCGCCTAGCTGCCATCGGCCGATTCCTCTCTAAATCTGGGGAGAAGTGTTTGCCCTTTTTCAAAATCCTACGAGGCGCGAAAGGTTTTGAGTGGGGAGAAGAACAATTGACCGCTTTTGAACAACTCAAAGCATACCTCGCAAACCCTACATTTCTTAGCAAGCCCGAGCAAGGTGAAATCCTTTTCCTCTACTTAGCCATCTCCGACCAGACTCTTAGTGTTGTCCTAGTCAGGGAAGAAGGCAGGGTTCAGAAACCAATTTACTATGTGAGCAATGTGCTAAAAAATGCAGAAAATGGAGAAGATGGCCTATGCACTGGTCACAGCAGCTCGAAAACTCTGCCCCTAATTCCAAGCACATTCCATATGTGTCCTCACTGATTAGCCGCTCAAGCAAGTGCTCTTCAAACCTGAAAGTCTTGTAAGGTTGATGAAGTGGTCCATTGAATTGAGTGAACAAGACATCAGCTACTGACCTAGAATGGCCATCAAGGCCCAAGCCTTGGCTGAATTCTTTGTGGAAACCACCATCATCGACTTCCCTAAGGAAGACAAAAACCCCCCGCTTTGGAAATTGTATGTAGATGGGTCATCTTGCCTCGAAGGAAGCAGAGCAGGAATCATTTTGCTCAGGCCCGATAAGTTTACTCTCCAATATTCATTGCGCCTTAACTTTCATGTATCCAACAACAAAGCAGAATACGAAGCATTAATCGCTGGTCTCCGTTTAACACGAGAAGCAGGCGCATGGAGAATCGAGATGTTTAGTGACTCCCAATTAGTTGTTAGCCAAGTCCAAGGCGAATACGAAGTCAGAGACAACCGCATGGCTAAGTATTTGTCACGAGTAAAGAAACTCCTAACAGCATTCAGAGAAGTCAATGTCACTCGCATTCCCCACGAGCAAAATGGGCAAGCATCTCCCTGTCCAAGTTAGCTTCCTCATCTCTCGATGGGCTAGACCGCACGGTCCTCATTGAGGTCCTTCCCAAGCCGAGCATCGAAGAGGAAGAGTTGGACCTCATTACCATCACACCCCAAATGTCTGAAGATTGTTGGATGAAGCCCCTGGTCGATTTCCTCAACAAGGGAATCCTCTATGAAGATCGCAAAGAGGAAAGGAAGATTCGGACAAGGGAAGAGAGATACACTCTCGTGGAAGGCCTCCTATACAAATGCTCATACACCGTAGTCGATGGCAGGCCCTATCTTAGATGTCTCACTCCAGAGGAAGCGCAATACGCCCTTAAAGAATAGCATGAAGGGATCGGAAGCTACCATCAAGGCGTAAGATCTCTCACACGAAAGATACTCAATCATGGGTACTATTGGCCCACGCTATTCAATGACGCACAAGAATATGTGTGCCGGTGCGACCCCTGTCAGAAGCATTCAGCAATCAAGCATGAACCTCAAGCAATCCTCAGCTCTATGTCTAGCCCATTCCCTTCGCCATGTGGGGAATAGACTTACTTGGACCATTCCCGCTAGTAGCAGGCCTGAAAATTTTTCTAGTGGTTGTCATCGACTATTTCACAAAATGGGTCGAAGCAGAATCGCTAGCCACAATCACCGAGCAGAAAATCCAGCAGTTCTTTTGGAAGAACATTGTCTACAGATTTGGGCTCCCCCGAGTACCCGTCTCAGATAACGGCACACAATTCACAGGAAAAATTTTTCGCCAATTCTACACGGATTTTGGAATCACTTGGCGTTTCACCTCAATCTCGCATCCCCAAACTAACGGCCAATTTGAAAACACAAATCGACAGATTCTAAACGACCTTAAGAAGAGACTGGGAGAAGCTGCGAGAGGTCTGTGGGTTGAAGAGCTGCCAAGTGTCGTGTGGTCTTACAGAACCACGAAGCGGACACCCACGGGGGAGTCACCCTTCAACCTCGCTTACGGCTCGAAAGCACTCATCCCTTGGAAATTGGATTGCCATCTCCCCGTCTTCTTTACTTCAATGAAGAGCAAAATTCAAACAATCTGTGAGCCAACCTCGACATCGTTGAAGAGGTACGGGAAAAGTTAGCCATACGGAGAAACATCTATCAGCAAAGGGTCGAGAAGTTTTATAGTAAGAAAGTCCACCCCACCAATCTTAAAGAGGGGAACCTTGTCTTGCGTAAACTCGAAATCTTGAACCCGCGGAGAAAAGGAAAGCTCTCACCCAACTGGGAGGGGCCGTATAAGGTCTCTCAAGTGATTCACCCAGGGTCATATCGGCTTGAAGACCTGGGGGGGAAGAAGATACTTAGAATTTGGAATGCCGAACACCTCATGAAGTACAACGAGAGCGTTCGAAGCGCCCTCTTCTAACAGTAATTTTTTTAAAAACTTGTAATAAAGGTCATCCATTAGAGCAGCCATTTATTTTTCCAATAAATACTGCTTTCACTAACGATCATGCATGTAATAAGGGCCAGCCATTAAAGTAGCCCTTTAGTTTATTTTTTAAATAAAATTAGCTAGTTTATTTTTAACATCTTGTTCAACTTCATTAAAGCAAACAATGAGCTAAATGCCTAACTTACACCTAGAGAGGTGCTAAAAACTCGTTACAAGCTTTCCATAAGGTAGGTTCGGAGTCCATACCCATGACACGAAGATACTCTAGCAATTTGTAATGAATCAAGTTCGGGGTGCGCTTCGCCATTCGATCTACTCCTACAATCCGTTAGCGCCTCCACGACCGGTTCGGAGTCCATACCCATGGCTCGAAGATACTCTAGCAATTTGCAAAGAAGCAAGTTAAGAGTGCGCTTCGTCATTTGATCTGTTCCTCCAACCTGTTAATACTTCAACTAACAAGTTCAGAATTCATACCCATGGCTCAGAGTTACTTTAGCAACCTACAATTAAGCACGTTCAGAGTTCAACTCGCCATTCGATCTGTTCATAAAACTAGTTAAAATTCCTTGAAGATAGATTAAGAGGTCCAAAATCGTGGATCACAGTTACTCCAGTATCACTTGTAAAAACAAACACTTAGAGTTCAACTCTCCACTTGATGTGACTCTCACAATTTGTTGGATGACCCATACAGCAAGTTTGGAAAATAACACTCCCTCAGAGTTGCTCCTACAACTAGCTGAGTTCAAGACAGAGAAGTTCTAAACTCCGTCACACACTGTCGACGGTTCGTTAGTTGTACGCAACTGACTTGAGGCCCTGTTATTTAGCTACAAAGGACCCAGTCGGTGGCACATCAAATAACGCAAATCTATGCATTTAAATCTAGAGTCACTACAAATATTTACAAGCCTAATTAAACACTTCATTGACTCCAAATAACGGATTCAATGCTCTAATCACCACTTGAGATCAGCAACCGGTTGACTCAGAACAATGGTTTCAACGTCCTGCTAACCACTATTGGCTCGCGCGAATCCTTCCAACAACCTCATAACTTCATGCAAAAGGTTTAATCCCTAAGGCTGCTTCGCTAAGTTTGCCGAGTACAGGCAGCAGGTCCTATAATCGATTCGGACCCAGAGCTGGCTCCCCTAACATGACGGATCAAACGGATATATCTACGGTTAACTCCATCATCCACCATCGACAGTTCGTTAGCTATACAAAACAAACTTGAAGTTCTGTTATTTAGCCACAGAGAAAAACGAGGTGCACCACAAGGATCAAGCACGCAAAGAGATCTCATCAAGAAACAGAGAATTATCTCAGACCCATATATTCAGATCCAGTAGTGCTACAGATATTTATAAGTACAAAATTATAAATCATACAATTCGACCTACAAGCCATCCCTTCGACTCCGTAGATGAGGGATGTTATTCCTAAGAGATACGAGCCTCCTTGTGGGTCGCCTGTCGGCCACCGTTTTTTTTTACCTCCAGCATCTTTGGCTGAAAACGTCGACCCCATGAATTGGGATTGATGGCCAGCACACGAGGCACATGACTCTCCACCAGCCAAAGCCAAACTGATGCGCCGCTCCAGGCATCGCCAGGATGTCGAGGGGGCACCCGTGCTATCGGCACCGCTCCCCCAATGATCGACCTAACTCCTCCAACCGTTGCACTGTCTTTCACATTAGTCGTGATGCCTTCCTTCACTTCAACCATTGATTCCTTTTTTGCACCGACGACGTGCGAGATGCTTGCCGTTCGTAATCCACCAAGTCTCGCCTGAAGGCGATACAACTCTATGTCTTTCTCGACAACTAATTTTCTGAGTAGAGCACACTCTCCAATACTGTCTTAAGTCACTTTCGGAGGCAAGGGTAAGTTGGCAAGACGATCGGTATACAAGAGTGCCAACTCGCAATCCCTCTCGATAAGCGCCAACTTAAGGCGAAAAGACTCCAACCATTCATCCTCTGACTGTACACGCAAATGGTCAATTGCCAGTTCCGTTATGTGCAGTCGCTTGCGAAGGCGCTCAACCTCATCACTACCGGGTTTCTCACCGGATTCTGCGATAATTTATCAACAGTTCTGATATGGCTAAAAATAGAATTAAATCGGGACCGTTCACATCGGAGGCGAATCTTAAAGCTCAGGGGTAAAACGGTAATTTCACCTACTAACGGGTCCGAAGCGGGTACTGGGCCTCCTTCTCACAGATCCAACAACCCGCGAAAGGATCCACCTCAACTGGGTACGGGTCCCGACCCGATACAAACCCAGACCAGCGAGAGGAGATCAGGGTCACTGATTTGACTAAATCAACGGGCCTGATTTGCAGTTATCCTCTCACCGGGAATTAAGGGAGTACATTCCTAACCTGATTACGAGGATTTTATGCCTTATCAGATCACAGGAATCACATTCCTAATCTGATCCCAACGGCGACTATAAATACCCCCACCTACCACTATTACAGGTTAATCACTTTTTTACCTACTTAAGCTCTTTCTTAATCTCTTCTGGTTACTGACAAGAGCGTCGGAGGGTGCGTCTCCGGGATCAACCCCGGTGTTTCGCACTTTCCTTGCAGGTATTCGGCGGGAGTCGGCATCCCAATTCCGACGAACAGGTTCGGATCTGCTATTCAGGTTTTTCCACGAACCCACAAATTCTATCTGTTTACCCCCACACCAGAATTAGCGGTAACAGATTGGCGCCGTCTGTGGGAATCCATACGAATAGCCTCCGCCTCTTCCTCGTCGACTAGCTCTTCTCCAGCCATGCCTCCCAGAAAAGTAAGATCCAGGGGGTCCAATCGTGCACCCAACCCCGCGGACCAGCAAGAAGTCCCTGTCCATCCCTCTCAACAACTGGGGGGGCTCCCTCCGCCCGCCGAGGACCGTGTCCAGTAGGACCAACCTCCTCTTCCGAACCAGCAACCCCCAAACGGTCCCGATCCACGGAAGCAAAAACAACCTCTCCATCAAGACCACATATCAGTACACAACGCCTCTACAGACTCTTACGCCTCCCATAGTCCTCAGGCCCCTGACCTTCGAAATACTATCCTCAACCGGCAGAAGGATGAGGATCTCTGCCACCGTCTGGATGAAAAGCGGTCCCGAGAGGGAGCCTCCTGCCTACAACGTCCAGATGAGCGGAATCCTCACCACCGCGAGCGTAGAAGGTCTCCTACCAGGAGAGGGCGAAGAGAGTCACCCGGGCATTACAGGAGGAGGTGCCACTCTCCTACCGATCGACATCAGCCGAGGAACAATGAGGTGCCTATCACTCGCGCCGAGTTCCTGCAGTTTCAAGCAACGGTGTTGCAGGCTCTTAACCTCCGACCCAACAACAATAAGGCCCAAAAGGTTCCTTCGCCCCAACGGGTTCCCAGTCCTCGCCGTAGGTCCGCCTCTCCTCTGCCAGCTCCTAACCATCGGCAACATGATCTTAGCCCTCGCCGCTCCCAGGACGACCATCGTCGTAGCCCCGGCTCTCCCTCCTACGAAGACGAGTCCAGAGGCTCGTTCGACTACCGCGGGAGGGACGATGCCCTATACCACCGTCTCCATGAGGTGGAGAGGCGAATCGGTCGGATGGACGAGGGGGAGGGGTCGAATAGCAGAACCATCCGTCCGAGCAGACCCCCTTTCTCCCGAACCATCATGGAAGCTCCTATCTCGAGAGGTTTCGAACCCCCGAAGTTCGAAACTTACTTGGGGGAGTCGGACCCTGTGGACCACATCGAAAGCTTTAAGACCCTCATGCTAATCCACCAAGCTTCCGATGCTTTGCTGTGCAAAACCTTCCCCGCCACTCTTAAGGGTTCGGCTCGGGAGTGGTACTCCCGCCTCGCCCCGTCTTCCATATTCTCCTTCGAGCAATTCGAAAGCCTCTTCATCACTCATTTTGTGAGTAGCAGACGCACGGAGAAAACTAACATCTCATTACTCCAGCTCCGCCAGGAGAAGGGAGAGAAGTTGAGAGACTATGTGAAGAGGTTCACTGCGGAGGTCATGTCCATAGCCTCCCTCGACCAATCCGTCGCAACAGCCGCCTTCCAATCCAACGTCTTCAATTCCAGCCTCCGCTCCTCTCTTGCTAAGAAGCCTCCACAGAACTTTGTCGACCTCCTTCTCAGGTGTGACAAGTACATTCGTGCCGAAGAGGCCGCCTACCTTCCAAGCTTCGGAGGGTCTACCTCAGGGACGAAACGAAAGCTGACCGAAGAAGAAGAGGCTAAGAAGCTTCAGAAGGACGACAATGGCCAGCGCCGCCCGACTCCTTGGTTTGAGAAGTTCACCCCCCTCGTTGCCAATATATCAGAAGTTCTTATGGAAGTGGACAAGGAAGGGCTACTCCGTGCTCCCCCTAGAATGAACACACCTGGAAAGAAGAGGAACAAGGACAAGTGGTGCCTCTTTCAAAGGGACCACGGCCACGACACGGAAGATTGTCGGGCTCTGAAGGAGGAGATCGAAGAACTCATACAATGGGGGCACCTGACCAAGTTCGTCCAGAAAGAGGGGGCCGAGCTTCCCCCCTGAGGAGCCAACAAACGAACCGAAGGGCCCGCCGAGCTTTAAGACTCAGAACCTCCCGTCTCTTCCCAAGAGGTCTTCACCTTATTGTAGAAGTAGGACCCTGATTTTCAATAAGGCCGATGCTTGTAACCCGGCCGATAGCATGTAATAATGGCTCGCCCTATTGAAGTGGCCACTTAGTTTATTTCAAACTTTACATCTTTTCATTAAAAATTATTGCTCTTACTTCTCTCTTAAATGGTGAGTTCGGAGTCCAGCTTCTTCTACAGGGCTGCTCCTGCAACTTACTAACCTTAAACAACGAGTTCGGAGTCCAACACTTGGCTCGATTCCTCCTCAAATAACCTTCTCTTCAGCGGGTTAGAAGTGGTTCGCCATTCGGAATTGCTCCCACAACCGTTGACCACCTCTACCGATGGTTCGGAGTCCAACACTTGGCTCGATTCCTCTTCAAATAACCTGCTCTTCAGCGGGTTAGAAGTGGTTCGTCATTCAGAATTGCTCCCACAACCGTTGACTACCTCTACCGATGGTTCGGAGTCCAACACTTGGCTCGATTCCTCTTCAAATAACCTGCTCTTTAGCGGATTAGAAGTGGTTCGCCATTCGGAATTGCTCCCACAACCGTTGACTACCTCTACCGATGGTTCGGAGTCCAATACTTGGCTCGATTCCTCTTCAAATAACCTGCTCTTCAGCAGGTTAGAAGTGGTTCGCCATTCGGAATTACTCGCACAACCGTTGACTCTCTCACATATGCAGCGAGTTCGGAGCTACAGCTCTCCCCTAGAGTTGCTCCTCACACTTGCCTCACAAATGGCTCTCTCCCAGAGCCAAGCTCTTCACTCCGCTCGCCTCCGAAGCGGACTTCTTCTCAACGAGTTCGGAGCTCAAAACTCTCTCCAAGAGTTGCTCCTCAAACTCATCTCACAAATGGCTCTCTTCCAGAGCCGAGCACTTCCCTCCGCTCGCCGCCGAAGCGGACCTCTTCTTGACGAGTTTGGAGCACAAATCTCTCATAGAGTCCCTCCTCACACTCGTCTCACAAATAGCTCTCTTCCAGAGCCGAGCTCTTCACTCCGCTCGCCTCCGAAGCGGACCTTTTCTCAACGAGTTTGGAGCACAACTCTCTCATAGAGTCCCTCCTCACACTCGTCTCACAAATAGCTCTCTTCCAGAGCCGAGCTCTTCACTCTGCTCGCCTCCGAAGCGGACCTCTTCTCAACGAGTTTGGAGCACAACTCTCTCATAGAGTCCCTCCTCACACTCGTCTCACAAATAGCTCTCTTCCAGAGCTGAGCTCTTCGCTCCGCTCATCCCCGAAGCGGACCTCTTCTGAACGAGTTTGGAGCACAACTCTCTCATAGAGCCCCTCCTCACACTCGTCTCACAAATAGCTCTCTTCCAGAGCTGAGCTCTTCGCTCCGCTCATCCCCGAAGCAGACCTCTTCTCAACGAGTTCGGAGCTCAAAACTCTCTCCAAGAGTTGCTCCTCAAACTCATCTCACAAATGGCTCTCTTCCAGAGCCGAGCTCTTCCCTCCGCTCGCTGCCGAAGCGGACCTCTTCTCAACAAGTTCGGAGCTCACAACTCTCTCCTAGAGTTGCTCTTCAAACTCATCTCACAAATAGCTCTCTCCAGAGCCGAGCTCTTCACTCCGCTCGCCTCCAAAGCGGACCTCTTCTCCACGAGTTTGGAGCACAACTCTCTCATAGAGCCCCTCCTCACACTCGTCTCACAAATAGCTCTCTTCCAGAGCTGAGCTCTTCGCTCCGCTCATCCCCGAAGCGGACCTCTTCTCAACGAGTTTGGAGCACAACCCTCTCATAAAGCCCCTCCTCACACTCGTCTCACAAATAGCTCTCTTCCAGAGCTGAGCTCTTCGCTCCGCTCATCCCCGAAGCGGACCTCTTCTCAACGAGTTCGGAGCTCAAAACTCTCTCCAAGAGTTGCTCCTCAAACTCATCTCACAAATGGCTCTCTTCCAGAGCCGAGCTCTTCCCTCTGCTCGCCGCCGAAGCAGACCTCTTCTCAACAAGTTCGGAGCTCACAACTCTCTCCTAGAGTTGCTCCTCAAACTCATCTCCCAAATGGCTCTCTTCCAGAGCCGAGCTCTTCGCTCCGCTCGGACCTCCTCTCAACGAGTTCAGAGCTCACAACTCTCTCCTAGAGTTGCTCCTCAAACTCGTCTCCCAAATGGCTCTCTTCCAGAGCCGAGCTCTTCCATCCGCTCGAATGCCGAGCAAGTGCCGATCCGACCCCAACATCAAAGAGCCCGGTCGGCTGCCGAGCAAGTGCTTTTCCGATCCTGCAAACGGAGAAAACTCACTTTCTCCTCAACATTTGTGCAAGATCTTGATCAGACGGCCCAGATCTTGCCAGCGTCGCTAAACGACAAGATAGCGTTTTCTTGGGAACTGAGCCGTCTCGAGATTCGTGCCATCATCCAACGGCCCAGATCTTGCCAGCGTCGCTAAACGATAAGATAGTGTTTTCTTGGAAACTGTGCCCGCCTCGAGATCCGCGCTGAGATCCAGCAGCTCAGATCGCTCCACGTCGCTCAGTATTCCTAGCCGAGCGACTAGCGATCCGACTCACTCGCGCCTCTTCTTCGCCCCAAGGGTCTTCCTAGCCCAAGGGTCTTCCAAGCACAAGGGTCTTCCTAGCACACCTCACAAGGGTCTTCCTAGCACATCTTCTCCGCCCCTAGGAGTGGAACTCCTCTTCCAAAATCCCCAAGACCAAAGAACTTATCAACTTCATGAAGACAAGCATGTTGCGGGGCTATTCTGGCCATGAAGGAGGGTGAATCTTCATCCCACTCCTAAAGAGAAGTTGTAGATCTTCGAACTAGCTTCGAAACGAGGGGTCGCACTCCCCGATCGGACCTCCGTAGCACCGGGAAAGTGGATCTCAATGCAGCTGCGCCGAATAGCTCTGGAATCCGAGCCGAGCCACTCGCGCGAGGGAGAAATCCGAACCGAACCCGAGCAAGAATCCGAGCTCTTCCCATCCGAGCCCCAACATCAAAGAGCCCGGTCGGCTGCCGAGCAAGTGCCTTTTCGATCCTGCAAACGGAGAAAACTCACTTTCTCCTCAACATTCGTGCAAGATCTCGATCAGACGGCCCAGATCTTGCCAGCGTCGCTAAACGACAAGATAGCGTTTTCTTGGGAATTGAGCCCGTCTCGAGATTCGTGCCACCATCCAACAGCCCAGATCGAGCCACATAGTTCGGATCTCCAATCCGAGCTACTGCCTGTACCGAGCTGCAAAACGGCCAAAGATTTGCCTCAAAATCCGTGCTCGGATTTGCCGAACAAGAAGCAAAAAAAAGAGGGGGGCACAAGGGGCCGGGTTCGGACCCGTTAAGGGGATCCGACCCGAACCCCTTCCCATCTCCCTCCTTCTCCAATATCCTGGTGCCAAAACAGAACCCAAGCAAAAACCAAAAGCACAGTTCGTCACCCTCAACTTCGAGCTCCCCGCGAGCGAGCTCCGCCGTAGCCAAACGCCTACAACCGAGCTCCCCTCAACCTCGACACCACCGTGTCGTCGCCGAATCATCGACAAGCTCGAGTTCTCCAAAAACCAACTCGTCGTCGTCAAGCTCCATTCCGACTCCGAACCCATTACCGAGCTCATAACTCCACCCCTCACGAGCTCCCCTCGCCATGGTCGACCACTGCTCCTCGCCGACCACCACGTCGCGAGTGCCGACGACCACCTTCGAGCTCCGAACTCCACTCACCAAGCTCGACCACGCCTCCACTTCATCACGAGCTCCCCTCGCCGACCTCGTCCTCCACCGAGCTCAAGCTAAGCTCCAACGAGTGCTTCGGCGTCGAGCACCCATCGCCAAGCTCGCCGAACCCATCAAACCGAGCTCACACTCCGACCTCGCCGAACCCATCAAACCGAGCTCTCCTTCTCACCGTGCCAAGCTCCACCGCCATTAACGAGCTACGGTCTCGAACTCACGACAAAGCTTCACCAATGACGAGCTCCAAACTGCGCGAGCTCCGTCTCCACAGAATCCATGGCCGGGCTCCTTTCATTCCAAGCTCCGTCGCCGAGCCCTCCTCTTCGCGAGCTCGCCTTGCCACTTCGACGTCACCGTACTCCATTGATGCCCTCGGGGACGGAGATGGGGACGGAGTCGGAGTCGGAGGCTTGGTAGGAGTCGGAGGCGTGGTAGGCGTCGTTGGGTCGGAGCAACGAAGGAAAAAGAGAAAGAACAGAACGCAAGAAGAAGAAGAAGGAATATATATATATATATATATATATATATATATATATATATATATATATATACATGCCACGTGGCGATGCCACGTGGCCTCAAATCCGAAGTCTATTGCCGAGCTGAGCGAAATTGGGCGAGTAGCTCGGTCGGCTGCCGAACAAGTCCCTTTCCGATCCTGCAAACGGAGAAAAAAGCCACCGAGCAACTTCAACCGTTGGATCTTCGCAAAAATCGCACAAAAATTGATGAACGGCTCAGATCACGCCACGTCTGCACAAAACGACAAAATAATGATTTTTTGGGATACGCGCCTCCTCGAGATCCGTGCCGGGATCCGACGGCATAGATCGTGCCACGTGTCCAAGGATTCGACGGCGCAGATCACGCCACGTGTCAGGTATTATTTAATTTAATTAATTAATTTATTTAATTAATTTTTTTATTTAAAAAATCGGAAAAAATATTTAAAAAATCGAAAAAAATAAAATAAAAATTCTAAAAATAATTATAAATTCAGAAAAAATTATTTTAAATTCTGAAAAATATAATTATTTAATTAGAATAATTATTTAATATTTTCGATAATTAATTATTTAATTCGGAAAATGAATAAAAAATTCAAAAAATGAGAAAAAATTCAAAAAAATCTGGAAAAATCACCAAAAATCCAGAAAATTCTGAGAATATTTTTGGGCATTTTACAAGCCCAGATTGAGACCGTTACACCCCGAGCAAGATCCAAAACTCCCTTAAAGAACACCGATAAAATCCCGTACGCCATTATAACAGTAAAACTACTCCTCAAAGACTGAAAAACTCAGTCTCTAGGAGTGGGGGGCTCGTGATATGGCTAAAAATAGGATTAAATCGGGACCGTTCACATCGAGGCGAATCTTAAAGCTCAGGGGTAAAACGGTAATTTCACCTACTAACGGGTCCGAAGCGGGTACTGGGCCTCCTTCTCACAGATCCAACAACCCGCGAACGGATCCACCTCAACTGGGTACGGGTCCCGACCCGATACAAACCCAGACCAGCGAGAGGAGATCAGGGTCACTGATTTGACTAAATCAACGGGCCTGATTTGCAGTTATCCTCTCACCGAGAATTAAGTGATTACATTCCTAATCTGATTACGAGGATTTTACGCCTTATCAGATCACAGGAATCACATTCCTAATCTGATCCCAACGGGGACTATAAATACCCCCACCTACCACTGTTACAGGTTAATCACTTTTTTACCTGCTTAAGCTCTTTCTTAATCTCTTCTGGTTACTGACAAGAGCATCGGAGGGTGCGTCGCCGGGATCAACCCCGGTGTTTCGCACTTTCCTTGCAGGTATTCGGCGGGAGTCGGCATCCCAATTCCGACGAACAGGTTCGGATCTGCTATTCAGGTTTTTCCACGAATCCACAAATTCTATCTGTTTACCCCCACACCAGAATTAGCGGTAACAAGTTCCAAAAGCATGGTCAAACAAAAAGACAAAATACTTGGTGTCACGGGAAAGCGTCGCCTCAAAGCACATTAACACAATATGAAAAATGGTAACAAATCTGGAAGATAGTTTTTCAACCACTAAAACGAAGATACAGGAATACGGTGGCCAGTCCGCAACTAAGCATCACAGAAAGTAGCTACAAGACCGAAACAAAGGCAAATATAGAAAACCTAAAAGAAAAGGTCATGACAAGGTGAATCAAGCACCACCTGCTTCGGTGCCACCACGGCCAAGGAACCCCCAGCAGTTTTCTTTCCCTTGTCCTTCTTTCCAGAGCCGCTCCTCGTGCTGCCCGCGGGAGTGTCGATCCCGCCATCATCCTTCCTGGCCGTATCAAGGGGCTCACCAGGTCGAAGAGTCACATGGTAGCCTTTCCCATCGAAACTAGGAACACGCTCTGCCACGTGTGAAATTGTTGCGGCATAAGACTTGAGCATCACCCCCTGCAGCTTGGACTTACACTCAGCATGAATCTTGGCCACCTCGACCTTCAGCTCGAGGCCGCATCAGCGTGAGCCTTCTCCAACTCTAGTAGAAGGTCAGTGTTCCTTTTCTCCAGTTCCTTCTCCATCTCCTTTGACGCCTCTAGCTCAAGGCACAACCCCTCCTTACTCGCCGCCAATGCCTTCAACTCATGGCGCGCCTCCCTTTCCTTCTTCCTCAGCTCCTCCAACTCCGCCTTTGACTCCTTGATGGCTTTCTTCTTGTCCTTCTAGGCGCGAGAGATATGGGCCCTTAGGTTTTTCTCCTCGACTGCATAGAAGTCAACCAAATGCCCGAAGTGACATATCACCTGAAACAATGAGAAAACGGTTAAAACATAATGATGCAAGGGAGGAAAGCACAAGCTAAGGATCAAAGGGAACTAAATCATACCGTCACGTGTGCCCTCACAATCTCCAAGACCGATCTCTCGGGGGGCTCCATCTCCAGCCTCTCTCTATCAGCTGGAGTAGGAATGTAGCGGCTAGCCTCAAGGCAAGAACCGGTGTAACGCCCCTGCCCCTAGCTCAGATAATTTATACAATTTATAAGACAAATTAGATACTATGTAGTACAACTGCCTACCACAGGCTGCCTCTCAAAGGTGGTTAATCGGATTGGTGACTCTTGATCATAGGCTATTATATTTTAATATTATTTTAATCTAGTTATTTACTGAAATGGGACTATATCCCTTTACTATCTCTCCCGAATGCACACAATTGAAACCCAGGTGAATAGTAATAAAGTCCACGTCACATACAGCACATTCAATGCTGTTTGTGTGCTATTTGATTTACCGTGGGCCCCACCCCACCATCAATTATTACATTTCATATAATGACCATGAATACCATCAAGTATAAATCAAACAACCAATTTCTTTTTTTTTCATTAAACTTTCAACTTATATTTATTTATATTATTATTTTAACACGGGGTGTTACAGGCGAAGTTCCCCAAAAAGCTATCATAGGGTTTCACGTTCCAATCAGGGGTATAGACCATGTCCCCCTGATTGGCGAGTACCGTAGCAGCCGTAGCAGTCAGTGGGGCTAAAGCGGTTCTCGCCACGACCGCATCTAAGGAAGAACCTGCCTCAGCAGCATTCGGTACCTCTGAAGGGGGCTCAGTTCGCATGGCAGGGACCAGGGGCAGCAAGTCCTGGGAAGGAGAAGGATGCATAGCCGACCTCTTCTGCTTCTTCGGCTCATCCCCTCTTGTTACGCAGCACATCCAAATCTGCCAGAAGGTCTTTGTGATCCATGCATGTTCTTTCTGTAAGGTGAAACACAAAGAAGTTAAAACTCATAAGACCAAATGAAAGCAACAAAGGAATGGAAAAAAAAGTAACAAAAGCATGGATAACACGGCATGAAAGCGACAACGGTAAAACCGTACTAGAAACAGCCAGCCCAAGACCGCCTTCAAAGAGTACTTCGTCAGTGATGTCTTGCCATGACAACACCTTCAATCCAAAAAGGGCATAACTAACACTCTTCTCTTCCAAGGTCATCACCGACTCCGCTCTTACCACCAAAGGGACCATCTTCCTCCAAGTGGAGGAGATTCCCCATGACTCAGAACTACGAACAATGAGTAACTTCTCCTTCCAACATTTAATCGACAAGGAAGCATCAACTAACCTCTGATTCTTACGAGGGCTAAGGTACCAAGGCTCCTCCATTTTGGTAAGTTTGATGAGTTTGAAGTGTCGTCTGAACACAGCCAGGCTCGGCTCGGCTCCGAGCCTACGAGATTGTATGACAAATCTGACAACATGTTTCCACACATTCGACATCAGCTGCACCAGATATAGCCGATACTAGTTAAGCACCTCTTTAACAAAGGGGTGAAGGGGCAAACGAAGCACTGCAAAGAAGGCATCGCATTGGAAGAAACAATGTTCTTATGACATGGTATAACAGGCCCTAACTCCAAGACCCGGCAGAAATAACTTGTACTCATGAGGAATCCCAATGCCCATCCTAATCACGGCAAGCTCCTCCCGTGTGAGAATAGTGATGGCATAATCAGCCTTGGTAGTATAGACATGATCTGACTCGTCATATTCCATGTCACTTCTAAGAAAGTTTCGGTCAACTACATGATACTCCCTAATCAGTTCTGGGACAAGGAACAACAGGGTCTTAAGTGCGCATCCCCTATCTCTCTCAGGCTCGATGATCATTTCCACAATAGTGGAATGACCAGCTGCATCACACCCACTCTCCCTTCCGCCGAAGGGGCTGGACACAATATCATCGTCTGCATCTAGAATAATCGATCTAGGAGGAGCGCAAAGTGACGAAATTCCAGACATAATAAAAAACGTTCGTGAGAAATGTTACCTAGTCAAAGTAATGGCAAACGATGAATCTATAGCCAGAAACTAGCACCACCGCCAAACACCAGGTGAACCACCAGCCCTGACCGGCAGAACACCACAAATTCTAGAGAGAGAAGCTCTCAAAATTTTCTAGAGAGAGAAAGTAAAAGTGGAAAATGAAGGAGTGGGAGGTGAAATCAACTCCTATTTATAGAACCCCAGGGATTAAATTGCCACGTGGCGGGATCTGAGCCCTCCACAAGACTTAACAGTCAGATCACACTATACCAGGTCCAATAAGAACAGTAACTTAGTAACAGGCAGTTAGCCAGCAAAACGAGCAAACACCACAACACTCAGCCGACGAAAGAAGCAGTCAGATGGGACAAAAAATTCCACAAACACTTGTTGGACGTGATGGGGTGAACAATTTTACAAACACTTGGTGAAGCATGATGGAGTGAACAATTTCACAAACACTTGGTAGACGCCATGTTTGCTGCCAATAGAAGAAAACCCACTGCCAACCAAGCTTCCATGTGACAAAGTCTACCAGCCCCGCGGAGTCCCCAAGTCCGTTCAATCTCTTTCAACCAAGATCAAACTCAAAAGACAACTTAAGATCTAAAAGAGATGTTCAAATCCAAAAACCCTAGCACACCTACCTTGGTGTAAAGGAAAGAACTCCGTCAAAGAATACTCAACTCTGAACAAGGCAGGCTCCTTGCCAAATCAAAGCTTGACCAAGGGTCTCTCAAGCTCATAGCTCGACCAAAACTACAAAAAATGGAGCATCGCCGATAGCTCGACGAGTCTATGATGAGCCCATAGCTCGACCAAAGGACAAAAGCTCATAGTTCGACCGAATTTGAGAGACTCCATAGCTCGGCGGTAGCGAGAGCTCCATAGCTCGACTGAACTCGTAGCTAGATGGAGAGGCTCAACTCAGTTGCTCGACGGAGAAACTTCAGCCTCGTCATAGCTCGACCAAGAGCAGAGCTTATAGCTCGACCGAAAACCAAAGCTCCTCCATAGCTCAACAGCCTGAAGAGCTTCATAGCTCGACAAAAATCCACATAACACAACAGAGCTACAGGTCGACAAAGCCTTGAAAATTCGAAGAAATTGGCCATAGCTCTAAAATGGTCGGTCGAGCTACGGGGTTGCTCACAGTGCTCGCCAACCGTCCGATTGCTAAAATATTCGAGCTCGAGCATGATGGACGCACGAGATTGAGCCACGCAACCCTTCTTCTTCCCCAATACTTTGCTCAAACCTCCGTCGTCTGATACTCCTTAGTGCTCGAGCCATGGCGTGATCAATGCTCTAGATCGACCCACGTCGCCTCCTCAGCAGATCCTCGCATCTCGGCCATCTAATCTAACTCGGCACGCGAGCTAGGGCGTGATCGACGCACCTGATTGTCCCACGTCAGCCCTTAATCGTAACGGTCGAATCATAGCCATTCAATCCACTCAGCGCGCAAGTTTGAAGCCGGTTGATATCTCTGATCGCTTTAAAAAGCGTGCCGAGGTTTGATTTTTCAATAAAAATCCTAAAACATCATTTAAAAATTCAAAAAATTAAATAAAAATTCAAAAATAATTATTTTAATTTCTAAAAATTAATTTAAAATTTCCGAAAATTAATTAAAATTGGATTTATTAATTATAAAATTCAAAAAAGTGATTTTAAAGTTGGGAAAAATTCTAGAAAAAATTGAAAAAATATGGTAAAATCCAAGAAGATATTCACTGCCTTTAGAAGCCACGATCGGTTCCAGGAATCTCCAAGCATCCTGACAGCTAAGATTGCACTCCAGATTCCAAAAGTAGGACATACTACTCACCGAAAGCCAAGAAAATTGCCTTCTGGGAATGGGGGGCTTATGATAATGGTAAAAATCACAGCGAATCAGGGCCATACGATTCTAGCACAGATCTCAAAGTTTCTACAGATAAATTAATCATAATAGACCTCTTTAACAGGTCTAGGCCTTCTTCAGTCTCCTCTACAAAATATGGGCTTCTTCCAAGCCCATAAAAAGTGACAGAGTGGGCCCACTAGGAGAGACACCCAGCCCATGTAGGCTAGGAGTCAAATTTCTTATTCCCTAACAAGAGAACTTATCTCTTGAGGGGGAGAAACATAAAGGAAATACGGGATTCATATCGATCCAACAGATCTAAATCAATCTCTTGATATGTTTCTCAGTCCTACAAATACCCTCCCCCCTCCACAGTCAAAAGGTAATCAACAATTCGTCAGTTTATCTCTCGAACTCTCTTTTTCTTTCTGGTTCTGACTTGAGCGTCGGAGGGTCTATCACTGGGGCCACCCCCCAGTGTTTCAAGCTTTTTGCAGTTCCATCGGCCACATCAGCAACCGTTGGATTTAGATCACGGTGGTCAGTCAACGATCCAGATTTAATCCCAGGAGCTCTAACCGCATTTTACGGCAAAAATCAAAGATCAGATTTTTAGTAGTTTCCATTAAATAAGAACTCGCTATCTGTTTGCTCCCACACCAAAATAAGCAACAACAATTCTAGTGTATGTTTAAAGAATTAAATTGTAGTGTATGTTTTAAAATTTAATTCTACAAAACAAGTAAAGATATATAAACTAGTTTATGTTATAAAAAATAATTCTACAAAACAAATAAAGTTAAATAAAATTTACTATAAACCGGTGTATGTTAATAAAAAAATTCTAAACAAAAATAATAAATATTTCAATAAAACAACAACAATTAAATGAATAAACTAGTGTATGTTTAAAAAAAAATCTAAAAGAAGAAGAAGAAAAAGAAGAAGAAGTACAATAAAACTCAGTCTAATTAAGAGAAATAAATGAGAACAAACAACAATGATAATTCTAAAAATTATACAAATACAAAAATACCGTATGAGTGTAAAATGTAGATTGAAGAATGAAGGTAGAGAGAGTTGAGAGCTTGTAGTGTTGTTGTTGATGTTGTTGATTGTTGTTGGATGTTGTTGATGTAGATCCTTGCAAGAGAGTAGTTGAATGTTGTTGATTATTGTTGATTTGTTGAGAGAGATGAAAGATAGTAGAGAGAGTAGAGTGAATTTGTGAAGAGAATTGAATGAAATGTGGTTGTACATATAGAATATGCATTTTTTTGAATTTTCCAAAATACCCCCAAAAACTAGCTAGTATAGATCTGTTGGAGGGTATTTTAATAATTACACAAACACAATATCAAAAAAAAATTGAAAAAAAATAGAAAATCCAGCGGTTGGCCCACGGGCCGGCCCGAGCCGGTTAAATCCGGTCCCGGGTCTGAGCAGGTCGGGCCATTTGCGGGCTGGTCCAGATTCGGTTTTTTAGGGGGAAATGGCGGACCGAACCAGCAGGTTAGCCCCGGTTCAGCCCGGGTTTGGACGGGTCAACCGGGTCGAGGATCGAGCGGGCTGGGTCAGGCCGGTACTGGGCTAGCCCGACCCTAATGCCACCCTTAATCAGGAAGAGGACAAGGTAATGTTACTAACCATTGGCACGTAAAATATATGTAAGAATATACACATTTCCTAGACCTTTAATTTAACTATTTTCTTTTTGCTACTTTTGTTACACTTCTAAACTAGAAGAATGAAGTTCATGTAAAACATTTTTATATTAATTATTCGTAGGCATTATTTGCTTGGGTGTAGAATGGTATAACTAATATAAAAAGTGGTGAAAACAAAGTAAGATAATTAGCATTGCTCTTAAAATTAAGTGAGTGGATCGTTGTTATTGGTTTAAATTTAGGGTTTTTTTTTTCACACGAGTCACTGACAAATATTTAAATTTCATTTACCTCACTCATAAATTGTGATTTTATATAACTCACTCACAATTTTAATTCAACCCACATACATTACTTATAATTTCATATACATCATTTACAATTTATAGGGAATTAACAAATTAAGTAGTTTCTTGGGTTAAATTAATATTGTGAGCGAGTTATATGGAAATCCCAAATTATGAGTAAAGTATATAGAATTTAAATATTTGTCAGTGACTTGTGTGGGAAAATTCCTAAATTTTTATAGTGCACTTTAGGTCTAATAATTGAGTGATCAAATTATGTGGATGTGATATATAACTTCGACTTAAAAGGAGTGACTGAGATTCATAAGTTGATAATTTCCTACAAACACACAATTCTTAGCTTTCTAGTTTTATAATTTAGGGTACAGTTATGAATCCCCTCAATGTTTGGGTCCTAAGTTAAGAAACCCCCGTCGTTAAATTTCACTTACTTAGCACCTTACTATTATTTGTATCGTTTTTTGTTAAATTTGACTAGAGTAATTACTTAATTACCCCCTTTCTTATTAATAGTGAAAATGTGTTTTATATCATGTAGGGATAATTAGGTAATTACATAATTAAGAATTAACACCAGAAATGAGAGAGATAATAATGGGGTGATATGTAAATGAAATTTAATGACTACGGGTTTGTTAATTTCATACCAGAGCATTGGGGGCTTTCATGAGTTTACCCCAGTGATTTAATACCTATAGTAAAGGTTGATAAGTGGTCTGGACCCTTTCGTGAGTTGGCCTAGTTGTATGAGATTCTTATTCATCCATTGTAACCCCTGTTCCCGTTAATACGTACTTTTTTGTATTTTTCCGTATTTCAAATTCTTAGTATCTTGTAACTATTCTTTCTTAAATGATTATCGGCTTTCAACCCGAATTGTATTTCATCCTATAATTTTTGGTATGATACCCAAATATTGAATCTTTTATTTTAATTATTTAAACCAATTTATTTATTCAATTATTTGTTACATTCTATAATTATATATTTCCTTTTTAATTTATTAAATGTTTTGGAGCCCAACCCAGTCAATATTAATATTATTATTTTATTTTATCTTAAGCCCATCTATTAAAGCCCATTCTGACATTGCATCTCCTTGGGATACCCATTATTAAAATTCACTAATCCAGTACCCATATATTTGTACAAATTAATCATACACACTTACCCGTATACAATCTCTTCACGTTTCCCCCCACTTTGCACATTCCCGTACTCCAACTCCCCACCACCTCATAACTACCCCCCATTACTTTATTCTTTATTTATTATTTTATTAAAACCCCCCTGTTCACTCTTTCACCATCTGTATCCCGTTCTCTTCTCTCTCCCCCTCTATTTAAAATAGAGCTCCCTTTCCTTCTCTTTCTCCTCCGCTCTGCAACGCCAACAGAGAAACCCACTCGACCCCTTCGTCTTCCTCCATCGAAAAACTTTGAGAACCCATCGAAGCTCCGCCTTGCGCCGCTGTCACTTCCCGACCGCGTCGCACAGCACCGCCTTTCCCCTCGCCTTGTCGACCTCCGCCATCTTCTTCCTCATCGTCATCCCCTCCGATCGCCAGTCTCCTCCGAGAACCCATCTGCTGCCTCTAAGCTCCAGCCTCGACACCACCACAGTTGAGACCCTCCGCCTTCGTCTCCTTCGGCTCCATCTCCGCCACCATTGTCGTCGCTGTCGCCTCGAAGCCCCATCGCTCCACTCCCACCTCGTCTTCAACCCCTGAGCACTTTTGCCCTACTCGCAGCCCTCCGCTACTCCTCCTCGTCCTCGACTTCGTCGCCTGCCAGCTCTCGAACCTTCCGTTCAACTCAGCCACCCCCTGAAGCACCTCGACCATATCCTCATCATTCCGCCCCGTTGCCCCCAGTGCAGCTCTCCTCTATTCCCATGCCAGCATCGCCAGTCATCAGTCGCCCTCGCCCCGCATGCCAGCCATTGCCGACTCCCCCTCACCTGCAGTCGCAGCCCACTCTCTCTCCCTCTCTCTCTCTCTTTCTCCCTCTCTCTCTCTCTCCCCCTCTCTCCCTCCCTCTTTCGCATTTGGGAAGAAGCATAACAGGGTTGGTTGTATTGGTGTTTGGTGTTCTGGATTAAGGATTGGATTATATTGGTGTTTGCTATTTTGGAGAAGTGGAGTTGGTTGTTTTGCTGTGTTGGCTTTTGCTGTTGTTGCTACCACGTATCTTGCACGTGCTTCGCTGTTCGAGATTCTGATCCCGTTATTCTTGTATGCGGTATCATCGTCGTCGGTTAACAGGCAAGTATCCTCTTGTACAAATCGTTTGTTCTCGTACATGCTTCCTTTAAAAAATACTGCAAGTATATTCATTAAAATCTGTTACTATACAAAATCCATTAATCCCGTATTCCTACATGATCATATGCATTACATGAACACGATTGATACACACATATGTACTCTTAGGATTATACATAATTATGTGCATGATTGTTTTATCCGTGTTAGTAGTTTGAATGCTGTTATGATCTCTTTTATTCTTGATTAAGTTCTATATATGCCATTGATCACATTGCAGTTACAACAATGTTATAAACCCTGAAATGCTCATGACCCAGACTTGTTATAGAAATTCGACCTAGTAAATGACATTATAATTGCATGTTTTTGCATCTCATGAGTTAGAACATGTTCCATGCATAATTCCTTGATATTCCCTAATAATATCTTGATATCGTTTTCGTTGCATCATGATCATGTTTGATTGTAAAAAAAAAAAACAAGCCGGGGTATAAGGGGAAAGATTTAGTAGTGGACAATATAGAAGAGCGTACTCGGACGGGAGCTCGTGGTTTTCCGATGCAAGTTGCAAGTTTAAAAATTGCAACTTTGCAAATTACAAGTTTACATGTTCACGTTACAAGTTCACACTCTACATGTTCTACATTGCACGTATCTCGATACAAGATATAATTTACATGTTTTTCCGAGTACGTGACCTATAGAATCCACCATTAAGTCTAAATGTTCACTTGATTGCGTGCATCAAATATGTGGTAAGGGACGCATGATTGCTGCACTAGTTAGGTTAAAAAAAATATGAGATTAACGCGTGCACTTGCATAATCCAATTACATGTACATGTTCATGTTGACTTGTTTACTTGTTTACATGCATGCCACTTGTTTCATAATGTTTTATTCATGATCCTGTTTACATATTGTATTTCACCTATTACATGATTCTTGATTCCTTACTCTTTTTCCGACTTCTTGTTTCGTTTTTGTACTTGCCCCCTTAGCTTATACCACTTGCAGTCCGTGACTTGCATTAACGGGTATTTTCTTGTTTCTTCTTTTTGTAATAATGTACTTGCAGACCCAAATAGAGAGTTACCCGAAGGTGTTGCTGATCAAGTGTTTTAGTCTTATTAATTATCATGTTACTTTAGTTCATGTTTTATTTATGTACTTTTTATTGTATTCCGGGCATGTTTGACCCGTAACTATGTTTCTTTCCAGTTGTTTGTTATGAACTGTTTCTTAGTTTATTATTATCCTTCCTGTGATTATACATGCTTACGTGGTTGTTATTGTTTTGTTGTTGAGTTACCTGTACAGCTTATGAATGGTGTATTCGCATCATTCGCTGGGCCTCAGTCACATGCTCGTATTCCCGTATTTTGGGAAGCGGGGCGTGACATCCGTATACTTGTTGTTATGTCTTAAGTAGAAAAACTTAATTTTATTATGAAAACTAATAAAACTGAATTAAATTCCTACTCTAATGTAACCGCAATTACACTGTTTTGCAAACAGTAAATTCACTATGAACAAAGAACAAAAGGAAGATAATGTATCTTCAATTCAGACCTTGATAATTGTGAACTAAAAGATCAGTTTCGCCAACTACGTATTTCACTATAAACAAATAACCGAAAGAAGATAATTTTATCTTCGATTTTGACCTTTAAGATGGTGAACATATAGACTAAGGCTTGTTACTGAAAAACAATTTTCCTAAGACGTTATTTTTGCCACTGCTAAGGTGCACACAGTTGATTAGCAGTCGCCTCCCACGATACAACTGTCTAGACTCCATTAATTAGCACCAGAATAACGGAGGCTCTAATGATATGGATATGACATCATTAAGTTAGCACTGGTAAGGTGTTAGAAAATGGAATTATGATTTGATCAGAATCGTCATCTATTTATAGGCTTACACTATGAGGAGTTTTGCATGGTTTTTGCAATTGTTCGGAAAAACTGTTATGTGACTATTGCAACCGCACAGATTTTTCAAAAATTCAGAACTGTTATGAAGCCCAAGCCCAAGCCCAACCCGGCCTGGCGGGCGGGCAAGCGCTCGTGTGTTTCAAACTGAAGCCCAAGTTGGGTGCGTTCTCCCCCCGAAAAAAATCTTCGTTCCCCCTAATGGCACAACCCTTTGGCTAATTTTTAACTTATTAATTTTCTTGCATATTTTTTGTTTTCCGATATGGGACTAAAATTTAATGCCACATACCAAGCAAATAATCCAACTCTTCATTTGAACATTCTAACTTCGGAGGCGAATATTTCGTTTATTTGAAATCCGTTTTGGACATGTGAATACATCATTTTATCTGTCCTGATGAGTAGAATAAGATGGAAATAATTTCCAACAATCCCCATAAATGATAATTTTCATTTCCCTCTCTTAAAAGGGCTACATATCATAGAGTGCAATTGAAATAATGTTGCATTGTGGATAGGCATTTCCTCGTTAAAGTTTATCGAACATACTTGGCTAATCGGTGAAATATTTCTTCTTGAACCGTCAGCCGTTAGTGTATGCCCAAAAAATTAACTTTACACAACATTTTGTCCTTCACATCCAATCTCTCGGTTGTGTTCATTTTGGCTCTGAACAAATCATAGTTCTCGAAGTGTTTTAGAGAACTCCAGCCTTCTAAAATCTCATAGAGCCGACTCAGCTCACACTTACATAGGTGATCGCATCCATAAAGAGTATCCTACAATACTCCTGTAATGCCCCTGCCCCTAGCTCAAACAATTTATACAATTTATAAGACAAATTAGATACTATGTAGTACAACTGCCCACCACAGGTTGCCTCTCAAAAGGTGGTTAACCGGATTGGTGACTCTTGATCATTGGCTATATTATATATATATTATTTTAATCCAGTTTACTCCCGATATGGGATTAAGTTCACTTACCTCTCTCTCCGAAATCAACAGAGAGCTCTGTTTTATTTCCCTGTCAATTCTATCGGGTGGGGCCCAATTACCAAAGCCACGTCACCCTCCATTTGACCGAAGTCAACAGGAACCCATGCTGTATACTTGAACGTGGGCCCATCCAAACCATACATTACTCACTTTCAACATATTACATATAAGCCATTCATGCATATCAGCCAACTTATTTTTCTTTTTCAACTTATATTATATATATATATATATATATATTATTTTTTGAAAACTACGGGGTGTTACACACACCCCTCTTCAGAAAGCAGCATCCTCGCTGAGCACGGGCATGCACAATCTAGTGCAGGATCTCCTTTCTAGACGATGTCGAGCATCTGCTTTTTCTATCCGCCCTCCCTGGGCAACCAAAGTCACGGAGATCCACCGCCGGCTAGGTATATAGTCTCGGAGTCCACCGTCGGACTAATCATAACAAGCAACCACAATCACGGAGATCCACCGCCGACTGGGTCTATAGCCATGAAGATCCACCGCTGACTATGTAGACATGCCCCACACTCGGTGTCGAAAGTCGGCTCTGATACCATTTGTAACGCCCTTGCCCCTAGCTCAGACAATTTATACAATTTATAAGACAAATTAGATACTATGTAGTACAACTGCCCACCACAGGCTGTCTCTCAAAAGGTGGTTAACCGGATTGGTGACTCTTGATCATTGGCTATATTATATATATATTATTTTAATCCAGTTTACTCCTGATATGGGATTAAGTTCACTTACCTCTCTCTCTGAAATCAACAGAGAGCTCTGTTTTATTTCCCTCTCAATTCTACCGGGTGGGGCCCAATTACCAAAGCCACGTCACCCTCCATTTGACCGAAGTCAACAGGAACCCATGCTGTATACTTCAACGTGGGCCCATCCAAACCATACATTACTCACTTTCAACATATTACATATAAGCCATCCATGCATATCAGCCAACTTATTTTTCTTTTTCAACTTATATATATATATATATATATATATATATATATATATATATATATATATATATATATATATATATATATATATATATATGTATATATTGTTTTTTCAAAACTACGGGGTGTTACAAATCCACTTGTGATTTTCAAGATATGAATGTCATTAAAAACATTGTTTAACCTTTTAATACTTCTATAGGGGTGCATTTATTTTGCACCATAAGAATGAGATGGAATTGAGTCCAAATGCATTACTGATTGAGTTACTCATAACTATATGTCCTATTGAACCTGGTTTGGGGGATCTCCAATCGTTAGGTTAGGTTTCCATATAAGGTAACATGTATTGGTTTAGGCTTTTAAACCTATTCCCCTTGATGCACAGTTAATTTTCTCTCTGGATAATCCTTTAGTAAATGGATCTGCTAGGTTATCCTGTGACTTCACAAAGTCAATGGAAATGATTCTATTTGAGAGTAATTGCCGATCGAACTGTATTAAGGCGTCTACGAATATGTCGCTATTTACCATTATATACAGAATTGTGTGCTATACTCAGTGCTACTTGATTATCACAATAAATACATATGACCGTCATAGGTTTAGGCCAAAATTGAATGTCTTCTAAAAAGTGGCGAATCCATTCTGCTTCTTCACCTGCTTTATCTAAAGTAATGAACTTGGATTCCATTGTGGATCGAGCAATACACGTTTATTTAGAAAATTTCCATGACACAACAGCTCCTGCTAGGTTAAAAACATAACCACTCGTGGATTTGATTCCTCTGAATCTGATATCCAATTTGCATCAATGTATCATTCAAGAACAGCAAGATATCTACCATAATGCAATAAGAATTTTATGGTGTTATTTAAATACCTAAGCAGGCTTAACATCAACGCCCAATTACCTTTTTCAGGGTTACTTGTTTATCTGCTTAGTTTACTCACTGTATAAGTAATGTCTGGTCTCATACAATTTATGAGGTACATTAAACTGCATCTTACACGAGAGTACTCCAATTGCATTATACTCCCACCGGTGTTTTTAGGTAAAACCACATATGGTGAAAAATAATTTGATGCTCCTTTAATACAATGTTCCTTGAATCTTTCAAGCACTTTTTCCACATAATGTGAATGAGATAATTCAATGTCACTAGATGTTCTTATTATTTTGATATCTAAAATAACCTATGTCATACCTAAGTCTTTCATGTCAAAGTAGTTGATTAATATATTCTTTACAGACAATATAATTTTCACGTTCGGAGTAAAGATTAGCATATCATCCACATATAGGCAAACAATCACATATGAATGTCCAATTTATTTGTAATAAACACATTTATCACATTCATTGATTCGAAAACCATTTTTCATCATGATATTAACAAATTTTTCATGTCATTGTTTCGGAGCTTGTTTAAGTCCATACAGGGATTTAACAAATCTACATAATTTATTTTCAGTTCCCTTTGAAATAAACTCTTCCGGTTGCTCCATGTACATTTCTTCATCGAGATCCCCATTTAAGAATGTCGTCTTGAAATCCACTGCCTTGACATCAATTTGATGGATTTCAAGATTGTAAAAGCTATTGCTATCAACATTCTTATAGAGGTTATCCACCTAACCGGTGAATATGTATCAAAGAAGTCTAAGCCTTCCTTCTAGCGATACCTTTTAGCCACTACTTTGGCTTTATATTTGTCAATAGAACCATTTGATTTCATCTTCCATTTGAAGATCCATTTACATCCAATTGGTTTATGTCCTGGTGGAAAGTTAACAAATTTTCAAGTGTGATTGCTTAGAATCAATTCAATCTCACTATTGATAGCTTCTTTCCAATAGGGAGACTCTGAGGATGAGATTGCCTCGTTGAAAGTCTGAGCTGCAGCCTCTAATATGTATGTTAAAAAGTCTGGACCGAAAGACTTAGAGGTTTTAGTTCTTACACTCATACTTGGTTTGGTTTCATCATTTTCATGATGAGTTTCATCATGTTTCTCAGTTGACACTTCTCTTGTTCTTTTGAGAGCAGAGTTTTCATTATTTCTTTTGTGTGGAAATACATCTTCAAAGAATATGGCATCTCTTGACTCAATGATTGTGTTTACACTGATATCACATACTTCAGATTTAAAGACTAAAAATCTATAAGCACTACTATTTTCGGCATGACCTAAAAATAGCAATCTATAGTTTTTTATCCATGTTTGGTTATTTTGGGAAGAGGAACTGAGATCTTAGCCACACTTTGATGTATTTGTAATTAGACAATATCCTTTCCATAACTCATATGGAATAGACTTAGTTTTCTTGTGTGGGACCCTGTTTAGTATGTGATAAGACATATACTTCTTCCTACAAGTTTGTAGGTAGACCAGAAGTTATAAGCATGGCATTATTATATTTTTAAACGTTTCATTCTTTCTTTCTGCGACTCCATTTTGCCGAGGTGAGTATGATGTTGTTGTTTGGTGGATTATCTCATACTCTGCACACATTTGTGCAAATGGTGACTCATATTCTCCACCTTGATCTGACATCAATATCTTGATCTTTTTGTTAAGCTGATTTTTTACTTAAACCTTATATTTTGGGAATGCTACAATTGATTCATCTTTACTACTTAGAATCAATAAGCGTGATAAAATACATCTTCCCACCTCTCTTAGGTAAGGACTCAAAATCACATAAATCGTTATGAATTAAGCATAACGGCTCAGTAGTCAGTACTCCTGTCTACCGTGTTGAATGGTTTCTTGACCATTTGTACTTCTACACAAGTCTCAAATTTGTGATTTTTATCAAATTTAAATTTTGGAATTAAACCTAAATTTGCAAATTTTTTCATCTTTCAAAAATTTATGTATTCTAATCTATCATGTCATTAAAGTTTTTCAGACTCAAGTAAATAAGAAACTAAACTTTTATTAATCACATAGGTATCCCCTCCCGACATAAACCCCAGCCTTGGTCAACATCATCTTGTCTAACTTAATCGCGATACAAAATCCTTTCTTCGAAAACACAGATCCAGAGATAAGATTTTTGAGGATATCTGGCATGTGACGTACATCGTTCAGTGTATCATTCTTGCCATAAGTGAACTTTAGAATGACCTTCCCATAACCTTCGACCATTGATACAGCAGAATTACCCATGTAGAGCTTTTCTTCATTATCCAGTTTCTGATAAGTTGAGAATAGTGACTTAACAAAATAGATATGTCGAGTAGCATCAGTGTCTACCCACCATTGTTCGGGGTGTTGGATTAGTTTGCATTCAGAGACAACTGCATAAAGGTTTAAGTCATTGATGCTTGAAGTAATGTTCTTAGTGACATTTGCTTCTGAATCGGCAATCTCTAGCAGAATGATCAGGCTTCCCACAAATTCAACAGTTTTCATTAAACTTCTTGTTGGGCTTTTTATCTTTGGCTGCATCTACGAGAGGAGCTGATGGATGAGTGATTGGTCATAGTGTTCCTCCTCTTGGAATTTTTCTTCTTGTTGTTAGAGTTGTCCTTACAATTTTTGAGGTTCTCCATAACATTTACTTTAGCCTCCTCGCTTTTGGTCTTAGCGTCCCATGGTTATCTGCCTCAATCTTCATCTTGACAACAAGATCTTCAAAGATACTTCATTCTTTTTGTCCTTAAGGTAATATATGAAGTCTTTCCAAGATGGCGACAACCTTCCAATGATTGCTTCTACTAGGAAACATTTGCCAACACTATGGCCCTCTGCTTCAATCTTGTGCATGATTATTTGAAGCTTTTGCATCTGGACAGTCACAGACTTGGAGTCCACCATTTTTGTAGTCCATAAATTTATCAACAATAAATTTCTTCAAGCTAGCATTCTCTGTCTTGTACTTCATTGCCAGAGCGTTCCATAAAGTCTTTGCAGTAGTTAGTGGACTATATATCTTGTACCACTTCATCCAAGCAATCCAGGATATAGTTTTTGCAAAGAAAGTTTGAATTCCTATAAGCATCAACTGCTGCAAACGTCTCCTTATGGGTTTCTAGAGTTTTCCCATCAGCGGGCTTAGGTTCTTCCTCCTCGAGGAACCTGTCCAACCCAAGAGTTGTGAGATAGAAGAGTATTTTGCCTTGCCAAGTCTTGAAGTCAGCCCCTATGAAATTTTCGGGCTTGTTGTGCATACTTGTGACCACTTTTGAAAGTTCTGTTTTCATAATCATATTTTTTTCTACAATAGAAAAGAAAAACATATAACGTCTTAAGTTGTTATGTCTTAAGTAGACAAACTATTTTGTTATGAAAATTAATATAACTGAATTAAATTCTTACTTGAATTTAACCGTAATTATACTGTTTCGCAAATAGTAAAATTCACTATGAACAAAGAACAGAAGGAAGATAATGTATATTCAATTCGGGCCTTGATAATTGTGAACTAATGGATCTATTTCGCAAACATCATATTTCACTGTAAACAAAGAACAGAAAGAAGATAATTTTATCTTCAATTCCGACCATGAAGATGGTGAACAGATAGACTGAGGCTTGTTATTGAAAAATATTATTCTTAAGACGTTATTTCCAACACTGCTAGGGTGCAGACAGTTGATTAGCAGTCATCTCCCAAGATACAACAGTCTGGACTCCGTTAACTGGCACTGGAATAACGGAGGCTTTGGCGAGATGGATGTGACAGCATTAAGGTAGCACTAGTATGGTGTTAGAAATGGAATTACGATTTGATCAAAATTGTCTTCTATTTATAGGCTTACGCTCTGAGGAGTTTTGCATGGTTTTGCATGGTTTTGCAATTGTTCAGCAAAACCGTCATGTGACTGTTGCAACCGCGCAGTTTTTTCAAACACCTAGCCCAGCACGACCGTGGGCGGGCGCGCGCGTGTGTTTCAAACCGAAGCCCAAGTTGGATGTGTTCTCTCTCCGGAGAAAATCTTCGTACTCCCTAAGGGCACAACCCTTTGGGTAATTTTTAACTTATTAATTTGCTTGCATATTTTCTCTTTCCGATATGAGTCTAACATTTAATGTCACATACCAAGCAAATAATTCAATTCTTCATTTCAACATTCTAACTTCGGAGTTGAATATTTCATTCATTTGAAATCCGTTTTGAATATGTGAATACATTATTTTATTCATCTTGATGAATAGAATAAGATGGAACTGATTTTCAACACTTGCATCGTCCTGGTTGACTTTATATATCTTACATGAGTCATGCTCTCGTTTCTGTCCTTAAGTATGATTTTGTTTTTACCGGATTATTACTTATATACTTCTAGAATTTTTTCCATTTTAATTTGCACATTGATTCGTGAGGAACTTTTGATTGACACACATTCCCGATGAGTCTATTAATAAATCAGTCCTTAACATTGGTGACACCCGCACTTAAACAATCCTTTTGTTAAGTTTCAGTAACTTAATTATGGTTAGATCTCTCAAAATCAAAATAATCTTGTTACTCTTTCTACCGAGAAACCCACATCAAACTAAGATTTATTTTGCTCTTCTTTTTCCCCGTTATACACTAACCAGATAGGTTCTTCTACCAGAGGTTGAGACAAGGAGGCTGAGGAAAGGGAAAGCGAGATAAGTATAGGGTCCATGGGTCCATAAGGCAGCTCAAAGAGAGGTCTAAGAACTGAGGTTTAGTGGTGAAGACGAAGAATGAAATTTCGAAAGGAAGAATGATAGCATGTCACTTCAAATACTACTATATTTGGAACTTCTCACATAATTTATCCGTACATAATTTTTAAATAAAAAATTGAAAGTGTAATTAGTTGGGACAACTTATGTTTTGTAAGTGGACCAATCATCTAAAGTTACAAATCGAGTTGCACATTTGTAGTGTCATGGATAATTTTGTGGAGGAGAAAGAGAGAGATATTAGAGAACATAACCATAGGAAGTGAGAGAGTATATTCGTAATAATGCTCGGTTCAATTAACTTAAACCGATTATTTTGTGAGTTTAGAACATCTATTAACATGAGGAATGACTTAAGCACGACTTCCATCATTGTTAGGAAATGACATGTATATATTGAGGTAAGTGCCACTAGTGTCTAGTGGGAGAGTTCGAGAGTTTGAATCCCGCTTGTGCTATTTCCGAGTATGGAAAAAAAAAGTTTATGAGAGTATTTGGCTAGCCTTGTTCAAAAAAAATTTAAATATTGATTTGTGGGGATGGATAAATAAACTCTGTCATTATCTGTCCCAAGCCAGGAATTCGACTACAAACTGGGTAATGAGGAGGGTTGCGTTAGGCAGTTGACAGTTAGCACAATTTTTTTTCAAATCCTATGAACATGAATCCTAATAATATACGCGTAAATGCTAGGACATTCCTTGGAAGCGATGTGTTGTGCCTGCCTTCGGGTTCTTTGAAAAATTTGCAAGGGGCATCGCACCGGCTCCAGGGTGCAGTGAAAAATAGACAAGTGTTCCTGCACCAATCTGAACGAGTGCGGGTAAAGAAGTTAGTCCAGGAAAATAGGCTTAGGTTAGCGACTTGGAATATAGGAACATTGACAGAAAAATGCATAGAACTAGTAGATACCATGATTAGAATGAATATTAATATAGTTTGTTTACAAGAAACAAAGTGGGTATGGGAGAAAGCTAAAGAGATAGATGGTTTAAAATTATATTATACATGTAAAATTAGAAATAGAATTGGAATAGGAATTTTAGTAGATAAGAAATTCAAAGAAGATGTAGTAGGTGTTAATAGGAAAAAGGATAGAATAATAAAAATTAAGCTTGTATTAGAGGGAAATATAATTAATATCATTAATACTTATGCACCCCAAGTAGGATTAGACGCACAAGCTAAAAATAAATTTTGGGAAGATATTGATGAGATGTAACAAGAAGTACCCTTAGCTGGGAAATTATTTATTGGATGAGATTTCAATGGATATGTTGGAGAAGATAACATGAGATATGAGATGGTGCATAGAGGACATGGATGTGAAAATAAGAACGATGGTGGGGAGGCTCTATTAGATTTTGCAGCTTCGTATGATCTTATACTAGCAAATACTTATTTTTGGAAGAGAGGGGAACATTTGATAAACTTTAAAAGTAGGGAAAATAAGAGCCAGATTGATTTTATCATCACTAGAAAGGTGGATCGCTTGACATGTAAAGATTGTAAAGTTATACCGAGAGAGTATTTAATCTCACAACATAGATTAATAGTGTTGGATGTTAAAATTGAGAAACACATATGTGCGAGGAAGGAGAATATGAACCCAAGAATTAAGTGGTGGAACTTGAAAGGAGAGAAACTAGAGGTTTTTAGAGATAAAGTCCTTAAAAGAATATCATGGAATTGAGAAGGGGAGACAAATATAATGTGGACTAAAATGTCTGTGTACATAAGAGAAATTTTAAATAAGGTACTTGGAGAATCTAAAGTTAGAGGGTTGCTAACTAAATAAAAATGGTGGTGGCAAGAAGAAATCCAAAATATTGTGTGAGAAAAGAGATTAACTTTCAAAATATGGCAAAAGAGTAGAAATGAAGAGGATTTGAAGAGATATAAAACCGTTAGAAAAAAAAGTTAAGAAAGCAATAAGAGATGCAAAAGAAAAAGCTTATGATGATTTATACACAAAATTAGGAACAAAAGATGGAGAAGATAACATTTATAAGCTTGTTAAACAAGGATATGAAAATAAAAGAACTTGATACAATTAGGTGTTTTAAGAATGAGAATTCAAGAGTCTTAGTAAAAGATGAGGAAATTAAGGAAAGATGACGAAATTACTTTGAAAAGTTATTGAATGAAAAAGTTTTGGGCAAGTTAAATATAGAGGACTCAAGGGAGAGTCGAGAGCATATATTTTTCCGTAGAATTAGGATCTCGGAGGTTCAAAATGCTCTAGGAATAAAAATATGAAAAGCTTTAGGACCGGATGGTATACCTATTGAAGTTTGGAAGTGTCTTGGGGATGTAGGAGTGAGTTGGTTAACAAGATTATTTAATGGAATTTTGAGGATTAAGAAGATGCTCGATGAATGGAGAAAGTGTATTTTTAGTATCTATATATAAAAATAAAGGAGATATACAAAGTTGCTTCAACTACTGAGAGATTAAATTAATGAGTCATACGATAAAAATTTGGGAGAGACTGATCAAACATAAACTGAGACTAAAAACTATAGTGTCTAAGAATTAGTTTGGGTTTATGCCTGAGAGGTCAACAATGGAAGCAATTTATGTACTGAGGAGACTTACGGAAAAATATATAGAGAATAAGAAATGTCTACATATGGTGTTTAGAGATCTATAAAAAGTATATGATAAAGTCCCTAGCGACATAGTATGGTGGGTTTTAAATAATAAAAGAGTAATTATTCGATATATTGAGGTAATTAAGGATATGTATGAAGGAGAAACCACAATTACAACAACCACAAGAGAGACCAGTGATTTGCCTATTATAGTAGGTTTACACCAAGGTTCGGCTTTGAGCCCCTACATCTTTGCTTTGGTTATGGATGAACTGACGCAAGGAATACAAGATGAGGTGCCTTGGTGTATGCTTTTTTCCGATGACGTTGTCTTAGTGGACGAGACCATAGCAGGAGTCAATGCTAAATAGAATTATGGAGAGAAACTTTGGAAGCTAGAGGTTTTAGAATAAGCAGAACTAAAACAGAGTATATAAAGTGTAATTTTAGTGATATTCGGAACATAACTAAGGAAGTAGTGAAATTTGATGGTCAAAAGATACCTAAGTGAGACTGTTTCTAATATTTAGACTCAATTATACAAAAAGATTGGGAGATTTATGAATAAATAGGATCCCAGCAGGGTGACTTAAGTGAAGAAGTGTCAGTGGTATTTTGTGTGACAAACGTATACCGTTGAAGTTGAAGGAAAAATTTTATAGGTCGGCTGTTAGACCATCAATGATGTATAGAGCAGAGTGTTGGGCAACGAAAAAACAACATGTCCAAAAAATGAGTGTAGCAGAGATGAGGATTCTAAGATGGATATGTGGTAAAACTAGGAAGTATAGAATTGAAAACGAGCATATACGAGACATGTTAAAGGTAGCTCATATCCAAGATAAGTTAAGAGAGAATCCACTCAGGTGGTTTGGACATGTCACACGTAGACCTAGTAGTGTCCCGTTAGAAAGAATGATTTAATAAATATTGATGGTAGAGTTAGAGGTAGGGAAAGACCTAAACTTACTTGGGCGGAAACGGTGAGAAAAGATATGATAGCTTGTGACCTTACAGGAGATATTGCACTCAACCGAGCATAATGGAAAATCAGGATTCATGTAGCCCACCCCAACTAGTTGGGAAAAAGGCTTTATACATAAGAGCATCTATAGTCGTTTGGATTAAAATTTGGGTATTTGGTTTTTAGAAATAGAAAATTTGGGTTAGAGTTGTAGTCGTTTGACCCAAAATATGAGTTTTGATTTTTTTTTTTTTTTTTAAGTGATCGACAGGAGATAATTTTTTTGACCCATTTTATTTTTTTTTAAATTAAAAAAGTATCGGACGAGAGATGAAATCCCGTCCAATTAAATTTTTTAAAATTTTTTTAAAAAATAACGGACAGGATATCAAATTCAGTCTGAGAGGAAATTTTGAATCTTAATTTAATTCTAATTAAATCTTAATTAAATTCTACATTATGCATAATAATTCTATAGGCCTAATTCAATAGAATTTTATTTTTCACAATTGGAAAGAAAGATCACAGATGAAATATCATTTCCCGTCTGTTCTATTTTTAATAAAAATGATTCGGACGAGAAAACATTTTCTGTCCGTTATATTTTTAATTAAAAATAAATTTGGGACGAAAGACCATCTATCGCCCGAAACATTTTTTGGGATAAAATGTTGAACGGCGGAAATATCATTTTTTGTTAGCTATATTTACCAAATTTCTATTTCTCTTCTCAAATATAGCTGACCAATGTTCCTCTCAAATGCAAAATTTGGGTATTTGGCCAATGACTAGGACACATTTTTTCAAATTTTGCAAAATTTGGAAAAATAGCCAATGACTATAGATGCTCTAAGAGCATCCACACTTGTTTTTGCCAAAATTGGCAATTTGGAAAAATGAGAAATAGCAAAATGTGTACCTCTGCACTCGTCGTTTGCCAAAATAAGGCAAAAAAAGAAATAATAATAATAATCGGACGAAACATCAACATGATGTTCCATCTGATCTTTTGTTTTTTGTTTAATGTTTAAAATGATTAAATTCGGGATTAATGATTAAATTAGCTAAATTAATTAAATTAACTATTACAGTAATTGTGAGATTTGGATTAAGCGCTTTAATTGCCTATTCGCCTAAGACGAGACATGTTGTCCCGTCCAAGCAAAAATTTGCATCGGACCGGACAACATGTGTTGCATCATGTTTTTTTATAAAATTATTTATTTTTTTGGACGATACATCTTGTACCGTTTGATCAATTAAAAAAATTCAAAAAATTCCTTAAACGAAACAACAAGAAGCGTCCGATCCCATTAAAAAAATTTAAAAAATTATGAGACGAAACATATTGTACCGTCTTCTACATTTGGCAATAGTCAAATCTGTTTCTCAAATATGAGAATCTATTGTTCCTCATTTTTCATAATGTCGCAAAATAGCAAAACGAGTGAGCGCTCTGATTCTCATAATTTGACAAATTTGGTGAACTAGCAAACTGAGTGTGGATGAAATCTCGTAATTCTCTAATAGCATATGTAGTCATTGGCTATTTACTCAAATTTTGGGAAACATAGGAAAAAGTCTGTCGCAGTCGTTGGCTATATACCCAAAATTTGAGTTTTGGATGAACAGTGGTATGCTATATTTGGCAAAAGATATAGGATTTTGCAAAAAATAGCCAACCAAATATGATCTTTCATCTGTTCAACGCGACAAAAGAACAATCTTTCGTCCCTTTAAATTTTTTTAAAATTTTAGTATTGGACGGCAAATCATTTCTCGTCCCTTTAATTTTTTTTTTAATTTTAGTATTGGACGGCGAATCATTTCTCGTCCCTTTTTTTATTTTTTTTAAAAAAATGATCAGACGGGAAATCATTTCCCGTTCGATCAATTTTTTATAAAAAAAATCAATTGGGACGATAAATGATTACTCGTCCCAAAAAATAAATCTCGTCTCGTTTTTTTGGCGCAAAGCATGGGACGAGGGATGATTCCCCAGTCCCGTTTTTTTTTTTTTTTTTAACTCGATGGTCGTCCCTTCGATTTTTTTAATTTAAAAATTCGATGACTTTTCGTCCGTTCAATTTTTTAAAAAAATTTCCATGAGTCTTTTGAGAACTCAAAATTTGAATTCGAACGACTACAGCACAAATCCAAAATTCATATTCCTAAATGTCAAATACCCAAAATTTGACATTAAAGATTATAGATGCTCTAAGTCAGCAATTTTAGACGTACAATATGTAAAGCAGAGGAACAAAGTTAGACCCCAAGTTTGATGCTTAGGCTTGCCACCCCCCAACCCCTCTGTAGAACCCCGTATTTTCAAATATTATTTTAATTATTTGAAAATAAATTTTAAATGATTTTGAGTATTTGATAAATATTTTCTAAAAGATTTATCTTTTGTACACGTGCAAAACACATGCAAATGGCTTTTCAGAAGTTTGAAATTTTATTTTTCCTTATGAAAAATCATTATTTATTATTTGAGAACTATTTAATATTTTTCCAGATTTTTCTGAAATTAATTATGCCTATTTGCAATTTTTGAGAAAAGAAGGACTTATTTGCAAAATTGACAATTTTGAGGGCTAGAATGCAAAACGTATTTACTGGACATTCCGATCAGTATTTGTTGAGGTTTAGAAATATATTTTTCTATTAGATCCTAATTTAAATGATATTTGATTCAATTTTCAAGAAAAGAATTATATATATGCAAGAAGTATTTTTTTGAAAGGATTATTTTGCAAAGTGGGAATAAAACCCTAATATACAATCCGGCATATTTAAGGGATTCTCTCTTCCCAGCCGTCATTGAGCATATTCAGATTTTGAGATTATTTTGAGGAGCAAAAAGGAGGATTCTTGGATCTAGCAAGGAGAAAGCTTTTTGTGGATTTTTCTTCAAATCAAAGGTGAGTGGATTGTTTTGTTTGTTTTGTTTTGCTTTGCTTTGTTATCCGAATGATGAATGACGTAAGATCTTTGTTATGCTTGTTTGTGTTCATTATGCCATTATTTTGTTAGTCTCATTGTACGTATGATATGGATCTTTTATTTGGATATGGAGGATGAGAACTCTTATTGATATTTGGATCATGTATGAGAAATTATTAAGTTGTTGAGGAAAGGTTTGATTTATGAGATCGTATTGTTGGGAGACATATTAAGAATGGATAATGTTGTGATCAGATGGTAAACATCTGGATCTTTTGGGTGTAGTTCAGATTTTGATTGAGTTGTGTAAGAAGTTTTGATGAGAAACCCTAATAGAAAGATTAGGAGTTTAGATCATGAGGATTTGAGATTTGAGTATTTGATTGATTGAGTAATGTATCCTTGATGGAGATTATTGAGAGTTGTTTATTTGACTAGATACAAATTAATTTTTATGATCAGTGGATCTTTAGAAAACTCCAGTTTGATTTTTGTGTTCAGACCTGTTTTTAGAAATCTGTAGCCGACAGTCGACTGGCCTATAGAGCAGTCGACTGGTACGAGCCTACTGCTGTACTTTTAGTCTTTGAGCATTGTTCGGGACAGTCGACCTAGACTGAGGTCAGTCGACTGGTCTTCTGTTTGTAATTTTGTTCAGTCCTTCGAGACAGTCGACCTATGAACCCCCTTTTAGTCGACTGATATACTTAGAATATTTGATGAGAATTATTTGTTTTGTCTCGGGGCAGTCGACTGACTTCTTGATAAGTCGACCGATCATACCTTAGCTTATTTTTGAGAAATTTTGGATTATGTCCTCTGGACAGTCGACTGATGTGCTATACAGTCGACTGGTCCTGAGGGATCTTTGTATTTGGTTTTGAGATCTTCTGTTTAGTGTTTGATTTTGAGATGTTTGTTCAGTCTTTGATTTCGAGATGTTCAGTTAAGAGCATGATTTTGAGATTTTCAGTTGAGCCACTTGTTTAGTGGAATTTTGTTCAGATAATTGTTTTTGAGTCTTTAGAGGTATGTGACCCTAGTATACCGGTGTTGAGATATTTGTTCAGTTATTTGTTGAGGCCCATTGAGGCAAATTTTCAGTTATTCAGATTTTTAGTCCGGTAGGGTACACTACTCTAGGAGATTTGTTCAGTAACCCAAACTAATAAGGACAGGCATTAGTAGTGTCATGACGAATGGGAACTTGAGTTATGCACCTCAGTAAGGCTTTTGATGTAGGATTTAATCTCCTGAATTATCCAAGTAGTTAACTTGTGATGTGTGATTTATCTCCGGAATTATCCAGGTAGTTAACCTGAGATGTGAGGCATTTCTCTTGAATTATCCAAGTAATTATCTTGAGATGTGGGATTGACCTACGGAATGATCGGAGTCGAGGCGACGCTTTTGGGGTATTATTGTGATGATGAGTCTATGTTTAGATGTGGGATGATCTCCTGAATTATCCAGGGAAAATACCTGTGATGTGGGATCAATCTCCGGAATGATCAAGCATGGGCAAATTATCATAGTTTATCTTCATCTCTTAGTAGTCATCGTTGTCAGCATGTAGTCATGATGTTTTCTTGAATCACTTTTATGCATTTGGATTTCCTGTTTTTACACACACTTGGCTTTTGGTTTTGGTATCACCCAATACTCTTTTATTGTACTTCATACTTTAGTGTTTGATTATTATTTGTTGGATATTGTTATTTCAGTTCATTTATGATGTTTTGTTTGATTTGTCACCACTCACACCATTTATGGCTGACCCCGTAGTTTGGGGGTTAGGGTTCAACTCTAGCCTCACATGTTGCAGGTTATTGCTTAGATTGGAGGTTGGATGCTTGAGTGGGCAGTTTGAGATAATTGGATTATTTAGTGATTGGTGTAAAACTGTAAAGGATATTTGAGATCATTTTGAGTTGTAAATAAAAAGATTAATTTGTGTTGAGATGATTAGACTTCCGCTGGGATTTGTAATAATTGTTGTAATAAAAGAAAGAAAATTTTAGTGGTGTTTGTTGGTGTTTATTGTTGTATTGAAGTGGATTACTGGGATTTCGCCACGTATTTTCTAAGCTCTCATATTAGAAATTCGGGGCGCTACAGAGATTGGTATCAGAGCTCCGCTTCAATGTAATAATAGACTTAGTATGACAACCAACCTAGGTGTGGACACTAGAGAGTGAGTACCTAGGTGTTGACATCAGAGTGTGAGTATCACATAGAGTTAAAATATGATGTTTGGTTGAAATTATGGTTTGGGGTATGGTTATGGCTTTGCCATAGGGTATTGATTTGAGTTTGAATTGTATGTGTGCTCTAACTTTACCCTCGTTTTGCAGTATTCAAAATGGTTGCACCCAGAGGTAGAAATGGTGGCAATAATGAGGATGGATCTGGTAGTTCCCGAGGGAATGGGATCGACCTTGAAGCTAAGTTTGCCAAAGTATATCAGACGTTGAATACACTGATGGCACTCAATGTGGCGCAGCAGCAAGCGCAGCAGCAGAACCCGCCGCCAAATCATGGAGCTGGTCATGGATTGGTGAATGCCGACCCCATAAAGCAGATTGAATCCTTTAAGAGGATGAGGCCACCAGTCTTTGAGGGGCAAGCTGATCCAACAGCAGCAGATGATTGGATCAGGAAGATGCAGACGATCTTCGAAGTGTCGGAGACTCCTGAAGCTAGCAAGGTGAAGTTGGCTTCGATGCAGCTCGAGAAAGATGCTGGTGTATGGTGGGAGTCATTGAAGAGGAACTTGGGAGATCAGCAGCTGACATGGGAAGCTTTTCTGGAGGAGTTCAGAGATCGTTTCTTTCCTCTTGATGTTCAGGAGAAGAAGGCGACTGAGTTCATGAACCTTCAGCAGGGGAGCATGACTGTTCGGGAGTATGAGACGAAATTCGCTCAACTTTCGAGGTATGCACCAGAGTTGGTCACGGACGAAGCAAAGAAGGCCAAAAAGTTTGAGCTAGGATTGAGGCCAAACTTGAGGTCAAGGATGGTTCCATTGGGCATTAGAATATTTGACAAGCTGGTCAGGAGGGCCGCGATGACTGAAGAGGATATGGACTTGTTTCAGAAGAAGCAGGATTCTTGGAACCGGAACAAGAGGCCAGCATCAGGCCAGAGTGGGAAGGGATTCCCCGCGAAGCAGGCAAAGTTCAGTGGACCGGTGCAGAAGGCATCTGGAGCTCAGGGAGTGACCTGCTACTACTGCAAGGAAGTAGGACATTACAGGTCAGCATGTCCGAAGTTGGCAGAGCATGTTTGTTCTCAGTGTGGGCAGACTGGACACTCAAAGCCCCATTGTCCACAACTGAAGAAAGATGGTTCGGGTAGAAGCAAAATCCCGAAGAGGCAAGGGCGAGTATTTGCATTGACCGAGGAGGATGCAGAAACTCGGAAGATGTAATACAGGGTATGCAGGAATTTTGATTTCTTTCATTTTGAATCAGTGTAATGAATAAAACTTTTATTTCAGAACAATTTAAGATTGAGTATCATTCTTATTGTAACAGGAGTTGTTTTAATAAATGGAATTAAAGCAAAGGTTTTGTTTGACACTGGTTCATCGCATACATTTGTATCGCCAAGTTTTGCCAGGATCTTAGGTTTGGAACCTAAGTTATTTTCAGGAAGAGTTTTGTCGGTGGCAACGCCGTCAGGTGAGGAGCTGATAGCGGATCGATATTACGAGGGCTGTGATATCGAGATTGGTGGAAGGATGTTCGGCATCGACTTGATCGAGCTACAAGTTCTGGGAGTGGATGTCATCGTGGGCATCGATTGGATGGCTATATATGATGCCACAATTGACTGCAAGCGGAAGGAGGTGTTGGTGAAAGCACCAGGTGGACCTGCAGTAACTTTCCAAGGGGAGAAGAAGATTCCGCAGGTGGCTGCAATGGTATCTAAGAAGTCTGTTGCAGATGAAGTCAAGGGCATTCCGGTGGTTCGAAGTTTTCCTCAGGTGTTCTTGGATGACTTTCCAGGGTTACCGCCGCAGAGAGATGTAGAGTTTTGTATCAACGTTCAGCCGGGGAGTGCGCCGATTTCCAAGGCTCCGTACAGGATGGCACCTGTAGAGCAGGATGAAGTGAAGAAGCAGATTGAAGAGCTTTTGAGCAAAGGGCTTGTCAGACCGAGTTCATCTCCGTGGGGAGCGCCAGTGTTGTTGGTCAAGAAGAAGGATGGGTCGATGAGGATGTGCATTGACTATCGGGAATTGAATAAGGTGACTATTCAGAACAAGTACCCACTGCCGTGGATTGATGATTTGTTCGACAGGCTTTGAGGAGCAGCGGTGTTTTCGAAGATTGATCTGAGGTCAGGGTATCATCAGGTGCGAGTCAAGGAGGAAGATGTGAGTAAGACAGCGTTCAGGACTCGTCATGGGCTGTATGAGTTTTTGGTGATGCCATTCGGGTTGACGAATGCACCAGCAGTTTTCATGGATATGATGAATTGGGTGTTGAGGCCGTTCATTGATTCCTTCGTAGTGGTCTTCATCGATGATATCTTGGTGTATTCGAAGTCGGAGGAGGATCATTCTAAGCACTTGACAGCGGTATTACAGACATTGCAGGAGCACAGCTTGTATGCCAAATTGTCGAAGTGTGAATTTTGGAAGTCTGAAGTAGCTTTTCTTGGTCATATTCTTTCTAAGGAGGGAGTAGCTACTGATCCTCAGAAAGTGGAAGCAGTGAAGGATTGGCCCAGGCCGACGTCAGTGAAGGAAGTGAGAAGCTTCTTGGGATTAGCTGGTTACTACAGGAGGTTTATTCAGGGGTATTCTCAGATTGCAGTTCCATTGACAGGTTTGACCCGGAAGAATGTGGCATTTTTATGGACCGATAAGTGCGAGGAGAGTTTCCTTGAGTTAAAAGAAAGGCTGACTACTGCACCTATATTGGCATTGCCGCAAGCTGGGAAAGATTATGATATCTACAGTGATGCGTCTCTCAGAGGTTTGGGTTGTGTCTTGATGCAAGGAGGCAAGGTCATTGCTTATGGTTCGAGGCAGTTGCGTCCGCATGAGAAGAATTATCCGACGCATGATCTGGAGCTAGCAGCTATCATATATGCCTTGAAGCTATGGAGGCATTATGTCTATGGTGAGAAGGTCAATATGTACACTGACCACAAGAGCCTGAAGTATATTTATCAGCAGAGGGATTTGAATCTTCGGCAGAGAAGGTGGTTGGAGGTATTGGAAGACATTCGTCCTGAGATCAAGTATCATCCGGGCAAGGCAAATGTAGTGGCTGATGGACTTAGCAGGAAGAGTAGTTTATCGAGATTGATCACTACTCGAAGGGAGTTGGCAGCAGAGATCGATCAGGCAGGTATCGAGGTGGTACTGCGAGGTTTAGGGGCATCTTTGGCTCAGTTGAGGCTGCAGCCATCTTTGAGAGAGAAGATTGTGGAAGGTCAGAGATCAGATTCAGAGATCCAGAAGATGTTGCAGCAGGTTTCAGAAGGCAAGTTATCAGAATTTCGTGTCCAAGATGGAGTTCTTTGGATGGGTGAAAGGTTGTGTGTTCCAGATAATGCAGAGTTGAGAGAGAGTATCTTACAGGAGGCACACAGTACATTGTTATCAGTTCATCCAGGAGGCACGAAGATGTACAGGGACATCAAACCACATTTTTGGTGGTCAGGTATGAAGCGGGATGTAGCAGATTTTGTGGCAAGGTGTCTGACTTGTTAGCAGATCAAGGCAGAGAACCAGAGACCTGGAGGTTTGTTACAGCCATTACCCATTCCGGAGTGGAAGTGGGAAAATGTCAGCATGGACATTATCACAGGTTTGCCGAGGAGTTCAAAGGGCAATGACTCGATTTGGGTTGTTGTGGACCGATTGACTAAGTCGGCACATTTTCTAGCCATGAAGATTACGTGGTCAATGGAGAAATTGGCTGAGTTGTACATTGGAGAAATTGTGAGACTTCATGGAGTTCCAGTTTCGATTGTGTCTGACAGAGATGCAAGGTTTACTTCGAGGTTCTGGAAGAGCCTACAGGCAGCTTTGGGCACCAGAACTGATTTCAGTACAGCATTTCATCCGCAGACAGATGGTCAGACGGAGAGGGTGAATCGAGTGCTGGAAGATATGTTGAGAGCTTGTGTTATGGACTTTGGTGGTAGTTGGGAGAGATACTTGGCATTGGTTGAGTTTGCCTATAACAATAGTTACCATGCAAGTATTGGGATGGCACCGTATGAGGCTTTGTACGGGAGGAGGTGCAGGACACCTGTTTGTTGGTATGAGGTTGGCGAAAGGCAGATGTATGGTCCTGAGATCGTGCAGCAGACGTCAGAGCAGATTGAGCTGATTCGCAAGAGATTGGTTGAAGCTCAGAGTCGGCAGAAGAGTTATGCTGACACTCGACGGAGAGATTTGGAATTTGAGGTTGGGGATGCAGTTTTTCTCAAGGTTTCTCCGACCAAAGGAGTGATCAGATTTGGTAAGGGAGGCAAGTTGGCGCCAAGGTATATTGGGCCATACAGGATCGTGGAGCGGATTGGCAAGACCGCGTACAGATTGAAGCTTCCAGAGGAGTTGGCTCAGGTGCATGATGTGTTTCATGTATCATTACGGAGGAAGTATATGGCCGATCAGAAGCATCAGTTGGTGGAAGTTCCTGAAGATCTACAGGTGAACCTGAGTTACAAGGAACAGCCTGTTGAGATCGTTGATCGTAGGGAGAAAGTCCTTAGAAGCAAGGTGATACCTATGGTCAAAGTATTGTGGAGGAATCAACAGTTCGAGGAGGCTACATGGGAGCCAGAGGATCGCATGCAGAAGGATTTTCCTGGATTGTTTGTATGAATGTATTTTCTTGTATGTGATTGTAATTCTTTGAATGATTGTACCATTGATTGATACATGATGTAATCCTTTATTTGATTGTGATGTTATATGAAATTATTTGGATTATGATCTATTTATGAAGTATTGTTTCCTTTTTGTTGGTATGTGTTTGAACTCATTAGTAGTAGTTCTGAGGACAGAACTCTTCTAAGGAGGGAGTGATGTAGAACCCCGTATTTTCAAATATTATTTTAATTATTTGAAAATAAATTTTAAATGATTTTGAGTATTTGATAAATATTTTCTAAAAGATTTATCTTTTGTACACGTGCAAAACACGTGCAAATGGCTTTTCAGAAGTTTGAAAATTTAGTTTTCCTTATGAAAAATCATTATTTATTATTTGAGAACTATTTAATATTTTTCCAGATTTTTCTGAAATTAATTATGCCTATTTGCAATTTTTGAGAAAAGAAGGACTTATTTGCAAAATTGACAATTTTGAGGGTTAGAATGCAAAACGTATTTACTGGACATTCCGATAAGTATTTGTTGAGGTTTAGAAATATATTTTTCTATTAGATCCTAATTTAAATGATATTTGATTCAATTTTCAAGAAAAGAATTATATATATGCAAGAAGTATTTTTTTGAAAGGATTATTTTGCAAAGTGGGAATAAAACCCTAATATACAATCCGGCATATTTAAGGGATTCTCTCTTCCCAGCCATCATTGAGCATATTCAGATTTTGAGATTATTTTGAGGAGCAAAAAGGAGGATTCTTGGATCTAGCAAGGATAAAGCTTTTTGTGGATTTTTCTTCAAATCAAAGGTGAGTGGATTGTTTTGTTTGTTTTGTTTTGCTTTGCTTTGTTATCCGAATGATGAATGACGTAAGATCTTTGTTATGCTTGTTTGTGTTCATTATGCCATTATTTTGTTAGTCTCATTGTACGTATGATATGGATCTTTTATTTGGATATGGAGGATGAGAACTCTTATTGATATTTGGATCATGTATGAGAAATTATTAAGTTGTTGAGGAAAGGTTTGATTTATGAGATCGTATTGTTGGGAGACATATTAAGAATGGATAATGTTGTGATCAGATGGTAAACATCTGGATCTTTTGGGTGTATTTCAGATTTTGATTGAGTTGTGTAAGAAGTTTTGATGAGAAACCCTAATAGAAAGATTAGGAGTTTAGATCATGAGGATTTGAGATTTGAGTATTTGATTGATTGAGTAATGTATCCTTGATGGAGATTATTGAGAGTTGTTTATTTGCCTGGATACAAATTAATTTTTATGATCAGTGGATCTTTAGAAAACTCCAGTTTGATTTTTGTGTTCAGACCTGTTTTTAGAAATCTGTAGCCGACAGTCGACTGGCCTATAGAGCAGTCGATTGGTACGAGCCTACTGCTGTACTTTTAGTCTTTGAGCATTGTTCGGGACAGTCGACCTAGACTGAGGTCAGTCGACTGGTCTTCTGTTTGTAATTTTGTTCAGTCCTTCGGGACAGTCGACCTATGAACCCCCTTTTAGTCGACTGATATACTTAGAATATTTGATGAGAATTATTTGTTTTGTCTCGGGGCAGTCGACTGACTTCTTGATATGTCGACCGATCATACCTTAGCTTATTTTTGAGAAATTTTGGATTATGTCCTCTGGACAGTCGACTGATGTGCTATACAGTCGACTGGTCCTGAGGGATCTTTGTATTTGGTTTTGAGATCTTCTGTTTAGTGTTTGATTTTGAGATGTTTGTTCAGTCTTTGATTTCGAGATGTTCAGTTAAGAGCATGATTTTGAGATTTTCAGTTGAGCCACTTGTTTAGTGGAATTTTGTTCAGATAATTGTTTTTGAGTCTTTAGAGGTATGTGACCCTAGTATACCGGTGTTGAGATATTTGTTCAGTTATTTGTTGAGGCCCATTGAGGCAAATTTTCAATTATTCAGATTTTTAGTCCGGTAGGGTACACTACTCTAGGAGATTTGTTCAGTAACCCAAACTAATAAGGACAGGCATTAGTAGTGTCATGACGAATGGGAACTTGAGTTATGCACCTCAGTAAGGCTTTTGATGTAGGATTTAATCTCCTGAATTATCCAAGTAGTTAACTTGTGATGTGTGATTTATCTTCGGAATTATCCAGGTAGTTAACCTGAGATGTGAGGTATTTCTCCTGAATTATCCAAGTAATTATCTTGAGATGTGGGATTGACCTACGGAATGATCGGAGTCGAGGCGACGCTTTTGGGGTATTATTGTGATGATGAGTCTATGTTTAGATGTGGGATGATCTCCTGAATTATGCAGGAAAAATACCTCTGATGTGGGATCAATCTCCGGAATGATCAAGCATGGGCAAATTATCATAGTTTATCTTCATCTCTTAGTAGTCATCGTTGTCAGCATGTAGTCATGATGTTTTCTTGAATCACTTTTATGCATTTGGATTTCCTGTTTTTACACACACTTGGCTTTTGGTTTTGGTATCACCCATTACTCTTTTATTGTTACTTCATACTTTAGTGTTTGATTATTATTTGTTGGATATTGTTATTTCAGTTCATTTATGATGTTTTGTTTGATTTGTCACCACTCACACCATTTATGGCTGACCCCGTAGTTTGGGGGTTAGGGTTCAACTCTAGCCTCACATGTTGCAGGTTATTGCTTAGATTGGAGGTTGGATGCTTGAGTGGGCAGTTTGAGATAATTGGATTATTTAGTGATTGGTGTAAAACTGTAAAGGATATTTGAGATCATTTTGAGTTGTAAATAAAAAGATTAATTTGTGTTGAGATGATTAGACTTCCGCTGGGATTTGTAATAATTGTTGTAATAAAAGAAAGAAAATTTTAGTGGTGTTTGTTGGTGTTTATTGTTGTATTGAAGTGGATTACTGGGATTTCGCCACGTATTTTCTAAGCTCTCATATTAGAAATTCGGGGCGCTACACCCTCCCCCACTTTGCTCTCTTCACCCTCATTCCGCGGACCGTTCAGCTCCATTCCCTATGCTGTCGGAGATGGAATTGCAGGGGTGCAGGCCCAACGAAGGGGTCCGACACCCACCGGCTCCCCCCCCACCTTCACCTCCCCCCACTACAGATTCACCCTCCCCCCTGCCTCCTTCACCTGCCATCCAACCCACTGTCAATCTTGCTACCCTGGGAAACCCCCCCGCTGAGGACGAGCCTCCTAGGCTCAGTCGAGCGCGCACTCCGCCGCGGGCACACCGTAGTGCACATTATCGTCGGCATTCGAGCGGTGCTGATCATCATCGCCATCGGGAGATCATCTCTAAGGAACGGGCCCATAGAGGGGGTCCTTCTACGAGCCACAAGGGGCGTAATAGAAACCCCCCCATGATCCAACAATTCGCTCAGAGACGATACAAGGAAGAATTTCATTGCAGCTGGGACAGGGTCAGAGACTCTCACAGGCGGAGCCCTCAAGGGGCATCTAGCCACCACAAACATCCTAGGAACAGCTACAGAGCAAGGGACATCAACAATGAGGTACCCACTCATCGCCTCCAGGTGTCTAGCGGCCAGCGACACCTCCCTTGCCACCACCATAGCGATACCTACAGTCGTCCTACCAATACCTCACACCCAAGTACTTCACATTTACGGCAGATTGCCACATCATCTCCTATCCATCAACCTTACCACCCTCCAACCTCACCGCCAAGCACCTAACTCGTGGCACCACCAAAGGAGGCGGCCCTGGTCCACCCGCAAGCCACCGTAGCAGGGGCCCAACAGAGGGGTCCTAGCGAGGTGCCTGGGAGTGTCCACGACCTACCTCTGATAGTAGAAGAGTCAGCACAATGGCATGAGGTCTCTCGCAAAGGGAAGAGGAGGCTCACCGCCCCAGCGTCTAGCCAACAGGACATCGGCAAAAAACAAAAATGAGGGAAACGAAAACTGGTCCCCTGTTTCAATTGTGGGGATCTGGGACACTATAGAACCGAATGCACCAAAGAAATCCGATGTTTGAAATGCATGAAATGGGGGCACATTTCTTACAATTGCACCTATGTGACAACCTCGAACAATGACGATGATCGACAAGTCTGCAGAGGACGGTCGCCAGACAACCCGGCAACTATCAAGCTTGCTAACAGCATTGCCGCCATAAAAAACGAGAAGAGTTGGCTACGCCAGTGGTGTGCAGAGGCTCGGGTCAAGTCGGGTTGGCCCTCCGAATCCCATCTCCTTTTCGCACTCAACACCAAATGGCCTATGAGAGCTCACCGCGACTGGGTGGTTAAGAAACTTTGCCACCTTCAATTCCTCATCTCATTCCCATCCCCAGAGAAAATGCAAGAAGTTACCGGTTTGGAGTCGGTGGATTTTGGACACTTCACAGTGGAGTTCAAAGCTTGGACTCCGAACTTCGGAGCTGAACGTCCCCAAGGAGATAAATATTGGATTTGGATCCATAATGTCCCTCTACATTTTTGGAAAAAGGAGGCCTTAGAAGAAATCGTCTCCGACTTCGGCTCTGTGGAGGCCGTAGATGAAAAGACAATCTGCCGATCGGAGATTGTCTCGGCGAGAATCCTTATCAGGAGCGGGGACATTTCGCTTATGCCTCGCTTCGCCAAGGTGTTCTCATATGAACAGTCCTATCTCGTACGGTTTGTTCTTGACAAACGCGCAGAGACAGCGGTGGACTTACAACCCATCATCTCCCCCACTCCCCTCCCATCCATTCGTGATGGTCGGACGTACAAAGAAGTGGCCTCACCTGAGTGGGAGCTCACTATAGACGGGGCCCACGAGGTTGAACGGGCTCACCGAGCTTTGATCAAGGCAGCGAAAGGGGCGGAGGTTGCTCAGGAGCAAGTGCCAGGGGGATCAGCGCGTCCATCCGCCGAGACGGACCTGGTTGGGCGAGATCGAGATTCGTCCAAAGGATCCTACGGCCTGGAACCATCGCCGTGTTTGGCTACCATCCAAAGGCCAGCGGCTATCAAGGAAAAAGCAACTCCCCAGGTTTCCAAAAGAAGCTTTCAACCACAGAGGGCGGGTGAAAAGCAACAAAAAGAAGCTCTGAGCAAGGCACCAGAGCCTGCAAGCCTGGACATGGACAAAAGTGTGCTAAACTACTCTCCAAAAGGGGTAAAGGCGCTGCCTTTTGGTAGCGCGCTGATAAAGGAAAGCTCTGCTAAGAGTAAATTTACGAGGGAAGCGCTCTCTCTGACCGCGCAAGAAGACCAAGTACAGATTAGGGCAGGTAAAGTAAAAAAGGGAGTATCTGGCCACCAGGAGCAGGTGACGACAGAAGTTATTTTGAGGAAGAAGACGATGGAACAACTCGGAGTTGTTGAAGTGTTTTGCCCAAATGAGGAAAACCATACCGTTATAGGAGCTATGAGGAAGGAGAGCAGTGTAAACGACAAGTGCTTCGTAAATGACAGCAGGGACTCGAGCAGCGTGCCTTTGGCTTCGAATAGCATGCCCACTGCGGTACCACCCTACCAGGCGACGCCACGTGGGAGTGGAGTCAGAGCGGGGGAGCTGATGGCTTCGAAGAACAATTTTGCTTACCCTACTCCATCGATGGGGCCTAGTATAGCGGAGCTAGGGGCTTCGTTTGGGCCCAAGCCCATTTCTTTGGGCAGTTTGGTTCCGGAGTGTGGGGGCCTTATTTATAGCGCGTGTGAGGTTTGTGGTGTGGGGCCCAACAATCGCCCATTGGTACTGCATCCTTGTACGTGTTTTGATTCGACTGCTAACACAGTGATTTTGGACAGCAGTGAGCTCATTGAGGGGTCCACCACTGGAGACATATCTACTCTACAGGCACTGGCACTTAGAGATGGGCCCATTGAGGGGTCCAATGTGGCAAAGACAGTTGTACAATACATCCCACAAGACGAGGAGGACAATAGCGAAGGCAGGCTGAATCTTGATGACGATTGTGCCTATTTGGAGGTGGAGTCGACAGAGTCAGAAGACTATGATTTCAATGTGGACTTCCGCGCTTCCTCCCTAGAGTTTGTGTCCTCCACCTACCCCCCAACCCAGCTGGCTGCACCTAGCCAAGACCGGCTCCAAACAGGTTTCATGGTTCAGAAGATGGCAAAAAAACGTCCAGAGGAGTCCCTAGATGATTATCTGGAAATCGCAGCGGCCGCCAAATCCTCTAAAACAACAGACGGAGGTACGCGTTCTTTCTTAGCATCTATTTTTAATTTCATGACGGATAACGAAATTTTTGGTCTAGCCAATACCTGTGGTCTCGCGATCAATAACATAGATAGGAACTCCGTTCTCCTCAACAAAATTAGGGGATGGGAGACGGAGAGGGTTTGTCTAATGGCAAACCAGAACTCCTCGCCTGAGACGAGTCACGATCCCTCCCATTCCGTTAGTTAATGGAGGCTCTCTTCTGGAATGTTAGGGGTCTAGGTAGGCGGGGTAAGCGAGAAATGGTTAGGGAGGTTATCGCCAGGTCAAATGCCAATTTAGTGGGTCTCCAAGAAACCAAATTGACACATATTCACAGAATTAGGAGAGTGGGGGGTAGGCGACTCTCCGAATGGAAAATTTCACTGTCGGTGGGGGCTTCTGGGGGCATCGCTCTAGGTTATAATCCAGACATGTTTATCTGCCTGGACGAATTCCACGGGAAATTCTCTCTGTCTGCAGTACTACAACATAAATCTGACCTGTGGACTCAGTCAGTCACGGTAGTCTATGGACCTCACACTCGGATTCGCATAGGGCCTTCTGGTCAGAGCTCCGAGCTGTGAAAGCACGTTGGCCTCACCCTTGGGTGGTGGGGGGCGACTTCAACATCACCAGATTCGCCTCAGAGCACAGGGACAGAGGGGCCTGTGAGGCCGACAGGGAAGCCTTCAATGAGATTATCTCGGACTTGGATCTGGTTGACATACCAATTTCCGACAGGCTCTATACTTGGTATAATATGCAGGCAGCGCCAATTCTCGCAAAGTTAGATAGAATCTTGGTCTCCACGGAGTGGGAGTCCAAATTCCCGTTGGCCGGGGCTAGATCAGTCCCGAAGCCAACCTCAGATCACGTACCTATTTTCCTCTCCTCGGGGGAGGTCCAGCCAAGGAAGCCTTCAAGGTTTCATTTCGAGAGAGTGTGGTTAGAATTCCAAGGGTTCCACCATATGGTCTACGAATCCTGGTCGGGCCCGACTAGGGCCTCTGAGGCATCCGCAATTTGGTGCGAAAAAATTAGAAGGCTTCGAGCTAAGCTCAGGAAGTGAAACCGCACCAGATTTGTGCTGATATGGCAAACCAAGGACTCCCTACTGGAGGGGATTGAGGAGCTGGAAAAATTAGAAGAAACTAGGGACTTGCTACAGGAAGAGCGAAATAGATTGCTGCAGCTCAGACAGGACATCGACCAACTATACAGGATGGAGGAAATTAAATAGCAACAAAGATCTAGAGTTTCGTGGCTCAAGGAGGGAGACGCGAATACTGCATTCTTTCACCGCGTGGCCAGCGCTCGACGACTGTCCAACTTGATTCATTCCATCCATACGGATTCAGGGATGGTGCAAGACAACAACGCCATTTGGCTGGCTTTCCAATCTCACTACAAGCAACTCTTCGGTCAGAAGGCTGATTTGAGAGTCCCGCTTCAACCCGACTTTTGGCAAGATCAACCGGAGTACCTCTATCCTGTGTTACTGTCCCTTGAAGCTCCCTTCACGGAGAAAGAGGTTTGGGAGGCGATTCAACAAATGGGGAGTGATAAAGCCTTGGGTCCAGATGGGTTCCCGACCTTCTTTTACCAAATTTTCTGGGAGGAGATCAAAGACGACCTTATGAAGTTGCTTGCAGACTTCTACGAGCATAAGCTTAAGCTCGGGAGATTTAACTCGGCGGAAGTTGTACTGATTCCTAAGAAAGAGGACGCACGGCGCGTCGGCGACTTCCGCCCCATTAGCCTCCTTAACTGCTCGGTTAAAATCATTACCAAGACTCTAGCCAACAGACTAGGAAAGGTGATGGACGACCTCATCAGTCAAGATCAGATGGGTTTCATCAAAGGACGTTGTATACAAGATAGCATAGCAACAGCCGAGGAAACAATCCATCACTGCCACATGTCGAACTCTAAGAGCTACCTCCTGAAGCTGGACTTTGAAAAAGCTTATGATTCTGTGGAATGGGACTGTCTGTTCGAAGCATTAGCAGGGAAAGGTTTTGGGGAGAGATGGATTAGGTGGATGCGCGCCTGCCTTACCACCAGTAGGTCGACGATCTTGGTTAACGGAATTGTGGGACGCCAATTCCCCTGTAAATGGGGCCTCAGACAGGGCGATCCTCTGTCTCCGCTACTCTTCACCATTGTTTCTGACGTTCTCCGCTCCATGATATCTAAATGCGGCAGAGCAGGTTGGGTCATACCAGTGGCCAAGGGTACAAATCGATAGGGGTGCTCTATCCTTCAATATGCAGACGACACGCTTCTCTTTGGCAATGGCAACGTAGGGGAGACCACTGTATTCAAGGGTATCCTGTACTGCTTCCAAGCCTGGTCCGGCCTTAGGGTCAACTACCACAAAAGCACACTCATTCCCATGGCCATGACAGCAGAAGAGGCATTGGACCACGCTACAATCCTCAACTGTCCCATTAAGAGTTTTCCCATCCAGTATTTAGGGTTACCATTAAGGCCCGGGAAACTAAAAAAGGCTGACTGGCTTCCAATTATTGACCGGGTCGACAAACGGCTTACAGGATGGAAAGGCAAAGCCCTTTCCCTGGGGGGAAGAGTTACACTTATCAATGCCGTTCTCTCAAACTTACCCACCTATTACCTCTCCTTTTCGAAATGCCACAATGGGTTATCCAAAGGATCGATCGTACGCGAAAGCGCTTTCTATGGAAAGGGGCTGATACGGAAAGGGGGGGGGGTACCACCTCATCAGGTGGGAGAAGGCATGTATGAAAAAGAAACATGGAGGATTAGGCATCATCGACCTTCGAGACATGAACCTGGCTCTTCTGGACAAATGGTGGTGGAAAGTCTTCCACCCTAATGGAGAAGGGTGGCAACAATTTGTCCAAGGGTATATGCATGGTAATGGAACGAGAATCCTCAACTTCAGGATAGGCCCCCGGGTCTTCTGGTTTTGGAAAGGCATCGCAAAAGCCTACGATCCCTTTAATACTTGCGTGCAGTCAGTGGTCGGCAACGACAAACTCACCAGGTTCTGGTGGGACAAGTGGTGTACGGAACACCCGCTCAGAAAACCTGTTTCCAGACCTATTTGATCTAGCGACACACCCACACGGAACGGTGGCCTCAATCTGGAGGAGGGGCACCTGGAAACTAACGTTCAAACAAGAGCTCGATGCACGCTCACAGCTTAGACTAACGGAACTTCAGGACCTCATCTCCAATGCCGGCATTGAGTGCTCCCAGGGCCCCGACAACAAATCATGGGGGTTGGAGAAGAACGGGAAGTTCACGGTTCGTTCCATGTACAACCGTATTCACTTTAGGGGATGTACACCTACGTGGTCCACTGTCATTTGGAGAACAAAAGCCCCACTTAAAATCAAAGCTTTTCTCTGGTTGGTTCTGAATGATGCGATCCTAACTAGAGAAAACCTAGCCAAGCGCCAGCCTAATGTGGACACTCAATGCGGGTTTTGCGTTGCTACACATGAGTCGAGGGACCACCTCTTCCTACAGTGCCCCAGAAGCAAAGCGGTCCTCACAGAGGTCCTTGCTGCTCTAAGGGCTTCACTATACCCTAATGTTTACGAGGATCTGTGGGTAGGTCCTTACTTCGGGGTTGAAAGGGGGGCCATGAGAGAAGCGTGGTATATTGCTATAGCCGCTGTGACCTGGATTCTTTGGCTAGACAGAAACAACCGTTACTTTCGTGGTACTTGCAATAGTATTCTGGCAACTTGACTCACACTATGCACCTTATTTCCTTTTGGGATAATGTGGCCACAGCAGGTCCCAGAGGACGGATCGCGAGCGTCTTCCAAGTTCAGGAGTTTGACGACGAGGAGATAGAGATCGGTCCGACGATCGAGTGATAGCTTCTGCAGCAGACATGGTTCAGTGGTGCCCACCCCCCAGGGTTTTGTTGGGGGGCTATAATGTATCTCTCTTCGGCTTTTTTGTTTTCTTTTGGAACCGTCCCTCATGTTTGGGGCGGGATTATGTAAGGTGGGTTTATTTGTAGGTTTTTCTTGAGCTCAGCACGCTGAGTTTGTTTTGTTTTGTTAATCCCTTATTAATGAAACAGGGTGGCGAGACTCCGCCTTTTCCGGAAAAAATAAAAATAAAAATGTAAAGCACACGTTAACTTCTAACTAACGGCGCCGTTAGATCTACACCATAACGGATGGCTGAAATAAAGCGGCATTCACAGACAGTATCTTCTCCTCTCAACAAAAAACAACCAAAAAAAAAAAAAAAAAACCCAATAAAAATCTCATCATTTTTTCCACTTCACAGGTCACAACTCAAGACTCCAAGAAAGATATCCCCTTTCCCCCAGATCCCTTCCATTTCCCTTTTCAACCCCTAATCACACTCTCACATCCCCCACTTTTCATCAGATCTGGATCGATTTGATCCCCAAAGTTCCAGTATTTAGGCGTTAGATCCAGAGCTATCTAGGTCTTGTTGTTGGAGCTTCAATTGCTGTAAATGAATCTCATTTAATGGAGTTCTTCCCATTTTTCAGTGATTTGCATGGTATGTTTTTTATGCCCTTTTTGCTCTGATTAATTTAGCTATAAGAAATTTATTAATGTTATTTTAGTAAAAAAATAATTAGGGGTTTTCTTTTGTTGTTCTAATTTGTGTAAAATTTGTGGGTTTTGCCCAGATCGTTGAGTTGACCAATTTTTGGAGCATAATTCAATCAAATAGTAATACCCTTGTGTCGAAGTTCAGTTCAGCACATTTTAGTAAATTTGGAAGAAAATGCAATCAAAATCCCGAATCCATGCAGACCCATTACTTTGTGAGCAAGAGCAAGAGGAGTTTGATAGGATCCCTGATTCTATTGTTCTCATCATCCTCAACAAGGTTGCGGATGTGCGTTCTCTCGGTCGCTGTTCTGCTGTGTCTAAGCGTTTCAACGCACTTGTTCCTCTAGTCCATGATGTCTATATCAAGATCGACCGGGTTGTTACTGTTGATGGTGATGCCGATGAGAATTCAGCTGCGTCCTTCCCGAAACCGAGAAATCTGTTTTCGCACTTTGTGAAGTTCATGCTCTTCACACTCCTCAAGCCGTTTCATGACATTCGCAGCAACCCGAATGGAGGGTACAAGCCGCTTTTCCCACAGGTGTCGCATCACTCCCCAGCACAAGTGCTCAAGAACTTTACTCATGTTCGCAATTTGAGGATTGAACTCCCTGCAGGCGATGTTGGCACGGATGAAGGGGTTCTCTTGAAATGGAGGGCTGAGTTTGGGAGTACGCTTCAGAATTGTGTCATTTTGGGAGGGACACGAATTGAACGTAAGCCGGGGACTTCGTTTGATCAGGAGCAAAGTGTGGATGGCAATGGGAGCATACCGGAATCATTTTACACTAATGGAGGGCTTAAGCTGAGGGTTGTTTGGACCATTAGTTCACTCATTGCTGCTACTACTAGACATTTTCTTTTGCGACCGATAATTGAGGACCACCCTACACTGAAGAACTTGGTTTTGACTGATGCCGATGGGCAGGGGACACTTGTGATGGGAGTCGAGCAGTTGAAGGAGTTCAGGGAAAAGCCAGTGGCTGCTTCGGCTTTGTCAAATAGGACTCAGGTTCCCGCTTCAAATATGAAGCTGAGGTATGCACCATATTTAGAGCTTCCCGATGGAATGGGAATGCAAGGAGCTACATTGGTGGCAATCAAACCCTCTTCTAGTAGTAGCAGTAGCAGTAGGAAGGAGACGGATGCTTTTGTTTGCGGAGCATTTGAAGGCCCTTTTAGGGCAGTTGTGAAGGCATTGGTGAAGCGGAGGGCTTATCTTTTGGAGATGAATGGTTTCTAATAAATTTAAAAAAAAAAAAAAAAAAAAATTCGAGTTTTTCATAATGGTTCAGCTTAGCTTGTTTATCTTGAATCAATGAGAATGCTATGTTTCTGAAGGCTATGTGTATCAGCTATCTGCTCTTCCTCTAGTTGTATCTGTACAGTAATAATGTCTAATTCTATATTTGTTGTCATTAATGACGGGCACTATGTATTTCACCACTGCTTTAATGTAAGTTTGATCCTTGTCTACCATGTGCTATGATTTATCTCTGTTTTGTCTATGTTACCGGTCGCCGTCAATATCCAATATGGAATCAGTTAGATTCCATTGTCAATAGTGGACAGGATACTATTGATAAGAGGAGGACTACACATATCCCAAATGCAAAAGAGGAAGACTACACATACATGAGTTTTTACCCCAAACATACATTATAAATGCATTAAGGTCCACTTCTCACTAAAAGACAATGTTAAAACCTTGTCTTTTAGTGAGAAGTGGACCCCAATGCATTTATAATGTATGTTTGGGGCAAAATGCTTGACATACATGAGTTTTTACTCCAAACATACATTATAAATGCATTGAACATTGTCTTTTAGTGAGAAGTGGACCCCAATGCATTTATAATGTATGTTTGGGATAAAAACTCATGTATGTGTAGTCTTCCTCATCTCAAATTTTATCTCAAACAAATCTCAACCACTAAAAGACAAGTTTGGTTAATATTTTAGTCACTTTTTGTTTGTCTTGTAGTGGTTGAGCTTTTGTCTTTTTTTTGGTTGAGGTAAATTTTGAGGTATGCTTAGCATTTGTGAATGGAAATTGTAGTGAACGTAAAATAGTAGTACTACTATATGTATACATCATTGTCTTCGGTTCAGAGTGTCAGAAGGGTTACTCATCCAAATTTTGAAAAGATATGTAGGTGAACTTTTTGCTTGCTCTGTTATTAATAGAAAACTGGCCTGCACTTGCCTTAAATTTTGGCTTCTCTATCTGGGTCCAAGAAGGACGTTGATTATGCATCTGTTGGTCAAAAGCATCTCTACTGTTTTGAGTTCAGTGCATCAGTCATCTGCTGTCTTCAACTTGTATCTGTATAGTAATAATGGCTGGTTCTGTTTATATTGTCACTGCAGTTATGCATGTATTTCACTGCTGCATAGTTAACACGCATGATACACATTTAAATTCATGCCCCCTACTTGATTCCACTGCTGGCACGTATTATGCTACTGGTATGTATTTCAAAGTGCATCCAATACCCAATAAACCACGGTGCAGCAATTTTGTGCAAATATGTCTATGGTGCACCAAATTTTGATTTTCTTCCAAAATTCGATGTTCAAGTCCTTTGTCATGTGCCGTGTGTAACTGTCTCAGTTTGCTGTTTTGGTCAAATGTGGATTTGAATGAAGATGTTGAACTCATTGTCAGATGTTAATAATGTGGTATTGCGACATGAAGACATTGATAGCAATATGGGGGAAGTTCCCATCAGGCAACAACGGTTCTGCCTGACCCTACTCAAGCATGCATGGTCGGCAGGACGGCCTCCTCTTATTCAAGTAATCAAACCCATGGAGTCGGTCATATTCCACTGTCAAATGGAGATATTGCCTTGTGCAATCTTCCTGATTTGGAAGGTTGCCTAGGTGAACTTTTTTGCTTGCATAGTTATTAACAGAAAAGTGCTTTTCCTTTTGCTTTGTAATGCGGATAGGAATCTGTGATTATTCAATATATTATTTACACTAGTAGTGAAGTCAATGAACTAATAAGCACTTCTAATTTCTTAGCTGTTGCCTCGCTGTGTTATTGCTTGATTTCTATTCCTGTTTGCATCGGTGATTTTATTGCCATTGGATTCTAATGATGAAGCAATTCGAGGAAGTTTCCGTCTTTCCTTGAGCAACCGAAAATTAAAACAAACGAACATATGGAGCAAGTTTAGTAGATTTTCTTTCAATGGAGCCTGTTCATTGATTTCAGTCCCAACAATAGAGTGATTACCAGTGATAAATGAAAAAAAGCGTGGATTTTCCAAAGTGCTTTGGGGTTTACAAACTAGGATTTTTCAATACCCGCAGCTGGTAAATACTCTGACAGTGGCTCCATACAGGGCAAATACCATGTGTCCGACCAGCAAAGCTACAGGCATCTTTGTCATTGGAAATGTCATGGTCTATCTAGGACACCCATGCAGTTGCCCCCAAGGTCTCTCGCATACTACGCCATCTCATGCCTCAGAGGCATGGTGAAAGATGTGACCCAGAGAAATGATGGAAGTTTGTAAGAGAACTAGCAAACCTTGACGGAGATTGCTTCTGACCGGTAAGCCGAGCAGGAGCTGTGCTTTGACGCTCCCCACTATGGCGATGGTCAGGCAAACAATACCATCAGAAACTATAGCGAATTGCTTTTCCGATGTAGGGACGAAGTCATAATTCAAACAAGAATGTCAACAAGACCTGCAAAATTGATTAGTTCTAGGGCATAAAGATTAAGCCGCCGAGGCATGAGATAGTAGCTAAAACTTCGAAGTTGTAGAATGGTTGAGGGATATTGCATTTGTATTCTAACACTCTTAAAGCTGAAAATAATTTAGTTTGAGGACATCATTGTGTTTGTAATGCTAAGCATTTTGGCAATGTGTTATGACTTACGAGCCTGATATCTTCATTAATTATCATCTTACGAATGATATTGTCAAAGCTGATGACACTCCCAGGTGTATTCCTAGTGTCCATTTATTTATGCTCCTGAAATCTCGAAATCAATTAGTCTACTTGATATGGGTAAAAATAGACCTAAATCGGGACCGTTCAAATCGGGCACGGATCTTAAAGCTCTCAGGGGTAAAACGGTAATTTCAGCATATACATGCCCAACAAGATAAGCTGGGCCAGGCCCTCGATCTGATCTAGCCCGTAACAGGGACATAACAAAGCCCGTAACAGGGACTGTTATGGTAGCCCTATCACCAAGGAGTCCGGATTTATCGAACCTAGTTTAAACCCCCTTATTCAAGGGGGTAACTGATTCTATCCGCCCATACACTAGAGCGAGTTTGAAAACCCTATCTCTTCATCAAGAGAGGAGTCCAAACGTGATCCTTCACATGGATAGCATAACCAACTCAATCCAACCTCCAGGAAGTAGGGATAAATCATTATCTCGAAACTGATCTCCAAGGCAACTATAAATACCCCTCTACCCCCACCATAACGAGGTAATCAATATTTTTTTCACATAAACGCTCTTTCATAATCTTCCTGATTACTGACTTGAGCGTCGGAGGGTTCGTCGCCGAGATCCATCCCGGTGTATCGAACTTTTTGCAGGTCAACGACAGCGGTAAGAAGCCAGTCAAACGTTGGTGAAAGTCAACAGGTTTGCCTTATTTGTTTCTAAGAGAATCCACAAATTCATTTATTTGCTCTCACACCAAAATCAGCAGCAACAGATTGGCGCCGTCTTTAGGAAGCGAAAAGCAATCCAACCTTACTGCACCGGTGAAGTTGTTTCCCAAGCTATGCCTCCGAAGAAAGGGAAGGCAGCAGTCTCCAGCCGCAGAGTCACTCCCATTCCTTATCCTCCTCCACTCCATAACGTCCCCCCTCAACCCGTCCAGCAAGTCCAACAACCTCAGCCTAGACAGCCTCTCCATCAACCTGTCCAGCAACCGCAGCCTGGACAGCCTCTTCCTCAACAACCTCTCCCCAAGCAGGCCCCTCAAGGGCCTCAAAGGGCTGCCCTGGGGGGCTCTCGTCGAAGTCGTCAAAGGAAACTTCCTCTTCACGACCATGTCTCAGTACATAACCCCTCATTCGAATCCATGGCCTCTCACAGTCCTCCAATGCCAAAGGATCTTCGACACGTTATTGTCAATCGGGATAGATCTTCGGACCCACTTGAATGAGAGGCAGACCCATGACGGAATCCTTCGCCATGAACATCAAAGGGGTCCTGCGATTCGGTCCCTTAGAACTCGATCTCCCCTGTAGGCCAGACCTCAGAAGATCGAACTTTCCCAGGAGGCGGAGGGAGTCACCCCCGCGCCGACAGAGGAGGAGCCGCACCCCGACCGATCGATCCGCCCCAAGGGACCACCGAGATTGGGAGTCACTTGTCACGAGGCCGGAGTTCCAAGATTTTCAAAAAGCTGTTCTGCGGGCCCTCAATGTTGCTCCTAATCACGATCAACGAGCGCCTAGTCCTCAACCTGCCCTAAGCCATCACCATCGTACTCCCAGTCCCTTTCCACTTGAGGATGAGTCCCGGGGATCAGCAAGATTTGACCGGAGGGAGGACTCGGTCTATCGCCGTCTCTATGAGATGGAGAAGTACCTTGGAAAACTTGACAGAGAAGAGGAACAACAGGCGAGGAATTTCCGCCTAAGCAGGCATCCATTCTCCCGAACCATCATGGAAGCCCCGGTCCCGAAAAACTTCAAACCCCCTCACTTTGAGTCATATAACGGGGAGTCAGACCTCGTTGACCACATCGAGAGTTTTAAAACTCTTATGATGATCTACCAGGCTTCAGATGCGCTTCTTTGCAAAACCTTCCCGGCCACGCTGAAGGGGCCTGCGAGAGAATGGTATTTCCGACTCGCCCCTGCCTCCATCTTCTCCATCGAGCAGTTCGAGGGGCTCTTCCTTATCCATTTTGTGAGTAGCCGTCACGCCGAAAAGATAAGCACATCTTTGCTGGCGCTCAATCAAAGGAAGGGCTAGCGGTTAAGGGACTATGTCAAGCGTTTCACCACCGAGGCCCGGTCAATCACCTCCCTATACCAGTCGGTAGCCTCTGCTGCTTTCCGACACAACATCAACCACGCCGACTTGAAAGCGTCACTCTTTAAAAAGCCGCCTCGAGACTTCTCGGAACTCATACTAAGGAGCGAGAAATATATTAGGGTAGAGAAGGCCCTCCTCCCACTTGATCAGAAAGAGCCCCTGTCCGGAACAAATGAAAGGGCGCTAAAGAAGAAGATGCTAAGAAGCTTCAGAAAGATAATGGTGGTCAGCGTCGCCCTCCTCCCCATTTTGAGAAGTTTACTCCACTTAATGCTAGTGTTTCAGCCATCCTAATGGAGGTCGGGAAAGAAGGACTGCTCCCACCACCTCCGAAGATGAATACACCAGGCAAGAAGAGGAACAGGGATAAATGTTGCCGCTTCCATAGGGATCACAGCCACGATACGGATGACTGTCGGGCCCTCAAAGACGAGATTGAAGCCCTCATTCAGACGGGAAACTTTCTAGGTTCGTAAGGAAAGACAGTGTAGATCCTCCTCTGCCTCCTCGAGGGGCTAATAAGCGAACTAAGTGACCTATTGAGACCCCAGAGTCCAAAGCTGAAGCTATCCTACACCTTATTCACGGAGGCCCAATGGGAGAAGATTCGAACTCCTCCCAAAAAGCCTTCGTTCGAGAGGTGAACTCGGTGCAGAACCATCCTCCCCAAGGGCATTGGAGTTCCTGTTACCTTTTCTAACAAGTATTTGGAAGGCATCTGAATGCCTCATTGTGATGCTCTTGTGATAAACCTCCATATGGCCAACGTCGAAGTACATCGAGTCCTGGTCGACAATGGCAGTTCGGTTAACATCTATTTTCTGAAAGCCTTCTAGGGTCTCAAGCTGTCTAGGGATCGCCTCAAGCCTGCTAGCTACACTCTCCATGGGTTCTCCGGGGTACCAATGACGATCGAGGGAGTTATAACTCTCGACGTAACCGCTGGGAAAACTCCGACCACTCGAATCGAACCGATGGATTTCATGGTGGTAAACGTAAAGGCCGCTTACAATGTCATCGTAGGCCGACCCAGCCTAGCAGCTCTTTAAGCCGTACCATCTACCTACCATATGAAGATGAAGTTTCCCACCACAGTGGGGGTGGGAGAGGTCAGAGGGAGTCAGGATACGGCTCGCAAATGTTACATGACTTCGGTAGGAGGGCCGATCCTCTCTCTTGAAGCCCTCGAGCTCCCTCAAGGGAGTAGCCCAACCATCTCAGAGCCGATCGATGAGTTGGAGGGAATAGCCTTCTCAGAAGAAGACCCAACCAAGACATTACAAATCAGTAAGGTCCTCCTTCCTCTCGTTAAAGCCGACATTATCTGGTGCATAAGGAGAAACCGCGACTTATTCGCTTGGACCGCGACAGACATGCCTTGGAATATCGGAAGACCTTCTCATGCATCACCTTAGTGTCGCCCCTGAGGCCAAACCTGTCCGGCAAAAGTGATGCAAATTTGCACCAGAACTCCAGCAGGCGATTCAAGAAATGGTAGAGAAACTTTTGAGGGCTCGGTTCATACAGGAGGTCAACTATCCCGAGTGGCTATCCAATGTTGTGATGGTCAAAAAAGCCAACGGGAGCTTAAGAATTTGCATTGATTTTATGGATCTCAACTAAGCTTGCCCCAAAGATCTGCTCCTGCTCCCTAGCATTAATGCTCTGATTGATGCAACCTCAGGCCATGAACTCCTGAGCTTCATGGATGCCTTCTCCAGGTACAATCAGATCTAAATGTTCCCCCCCTGACATTCTGAAGACCTCGTTCGTAACCGACCACGGCCTGTACTGCTATCGGGTCATGCTCTTCGGGCTAAAGAATGCAGGGGCAACTTATCAGTGCCTTGTCAACAGGATCTTTAGAGAGCAGATCAGACGGAACATGAAGTCTATGTAGACGGCATGTTGGTAAAGAGCATCAGCAAATTCGACCATGTGTCCGACCTCCAGCAGGCCTTTGACGTGCTGTGGAGACATAACATGAGACTAAACACGGATAAATGTGCCTTCGGTGTCTCATCCAGCAAGTTCCTTGGGTTCATGGTTAGCCAGAGAGGCATAGAGGCCAACTCGGAGAAGATCCAGGCCATACTGAATATGGCTCCCACTTCCAGTGTCAAAGACGTGTAGAGACTCACAAGACACCATGCGGCCATAGGGCATTTTCTCTCCAAGTCAGGAGAAAAATGTCTTTCGTTCTTCAAGGCCCTTAAAGGGACGAAGGGCTTCAAATGCGGGCAACAGCAGCAGGAGTCCTTCGATCAGCTCAAGGCCTATCTGGTCAACCCCCACACTTGAGCAAGCCAAAACCTGGGGAAGTCCTTTACATATATCTTACAACTTCATAACAGACCCTCAGCGTTGTCCTGGTGAGAGAAGAAGATAAGACGCAAAAGCCAATTGTAACCCCTATTTTGGATTTTATTGTATTCTATTTTTTTCCTTGATTATTGTATCTGAATTCTTTTCTAATATTATATCTCTGCTTTTCTTGGGATCTTTGTTTTTCTCTTGATCGTTCTGTGCTCTTTTGGTTGAATTTTGCTATTTTCGGTTCATCGCAAAATTTTGCTCTTCCTATTTTGAGTTTGATTTGTTCCGCTTTATGTTCGTATCATTGAATTACATCCATTTTTCTTTCTTTGGAGCCAAAACCGGTACCCAAAATCCATTAAACCACAACCCAAAATCCCAACTTCTTAATCTCTATAAATACCCTATTATTAAACCCTAATTAATTACCCCCTCTCTCTCCACAGCTTTCTCTCTCCCCGATCCTATCTCTCTCTCTCTCTGTATCGTCTTCACCCAACTCGCCCAAACCCAAACTCCTCGTCGCTCTCCCGTCCTCCACTCCGACCACCTTCGACCTCCATCCTCATCATCGTCCCCTTTTCACCTCCATCCCATCTCCCTCCGATCACCCCCATCCTCGCCATCAAAAACCCGCCGTCTCGAACTCCACAGAAACCATTACCACCACTTTGCTGCCACCTGCTCCTCGTCCATCGCCTTCGTCGACCCTCTCCACTCACCCTCGCAACCACCGTAGAACCCCCAATGCCTCGTCATCGCCATCCAAGCCCGAACAACCCCATTGCTCGTCTCCCATATTTTCAGAGTGAAAACAAAGCGCTCGAGCGCCGCTGCCGTTGCTTCTCGACCGCAGCACCGCCGCCAGCCGTCGATGCCTCGCCGCAGTCGCCAACTGCCGTGGTCTCCGCTCGCCCTCTCTCTCTGTCTCTGTCGAAGTGAGGAAGGAGACGAAGCGGGATTGGCCGATTTCGGTGTTTGGTGTTCTGAGTGTAGCAGATCCCGATCCGGTGTTCGCTGTTCTGGGATCTGAGTTAGTGTTGCTATTTTGCAGATTTGGGTGTCTTGCTGTTTTGGTTTAGCATGTGACTCGCACGTGTTCTCGTGATTCATCGCCCGGGATTTTCATCCTGTTATTCTAGTTATTCGAATCTACTAATTAACAAGCAAGTCTCTTCTTGAACTAGTATTTTATTTTGTTTAAGATTCCTTTGATCTCTGTAAGTAGATCCCGTCCTTTTCCTTATCATGTTGTTATTTGAAATTTTGTTAAGTCTATTGAGGGTTTACACGAGCGAACTCGAGATATTCTTAACATCGTGCCGCTCTCTTTGATCTAAAACCTAGTCCCTATTGTTTCATGCATATGCACATTTACATGAAAATAACTAGATCCATGTGTTATAGAATTGTTTGGTAAATTAGACTTGTTAGATTGATTTGATCTTATGAATTGATTACCAAGCTTGTGAAATTGCATCTTAGAACTGAAATTATGCATGTTAAAAACCAAAGAACACTTTGATTATTAATTTTCATGAAATGTATGGTTGTATGATTTAATTGTTGCCTATTTATGTCAAAATAAATTCTGGACTGCTAGTTGTTTCTTTTTTAATCAGATTTTCGACCATGTTGCTGTTATATTTTGAAATAACTTTCTGAACATGAAATTTAGCCTCAGATGTCTAGTTTACTAACCTTTTTACGGATTTGAATTCCGATGTATAATCTGTTAGATATCATTGTTTTAGTACAGCTATGTCAGAATTTTCAGATTCACAAATGCATGTGTATCCTGTTGTTCCATAATTTATTTAACATTGTTAACAGTGAAATAAAAATCTGAAATAAATCAAGCTGAGACTAGACATATGTAGGAACTGCACTGAATTTTTATAGATTTATTTGATGAGTTTTCTGACCTGAAACAAATAGGTGAACACAATTTACAACATGATGCCTGAACATAAAATCTGAAAAGAATAGAATTTTCACTCTAGTTCATGTAGCTTTCATATGTTGTGTGTATATTCGCTGGAACTGGAAGAAAGTCCACTTTCTAGAATTTCTGACGGATCCAGATTTGCTTCTCTGTAGTAGCGGTAATCTGTGTTTTTGTACAGCAAGGTCATGCTGTCCAGATTATGTGATTGTGCTAATTTAATTTCTTTGCTTCAAGATTTGTCTATAACGAATAGAATTAGTCACACTTAGTATCATACAACATTGACACCCTCTTGCATGCTCACAAAGGATGAAAATAAACTATTAACAAGCCGGGGTATTATGGGTAAACTTGGTAGTGAACGATCGGAAAATGTACTCGGCAAGGCCTTATCGTTATATCAAATTGTCATGGAAGGAGGAGAAATATTGATTGGAAAGAGAAGTATTGATTGCCAACTACTGGTTTTCAATTATTGATTGTAAATTATTGTCATTTCGACGCCGAGTAGATGATCCGTGAATTCACCATCAGTCTAAAATGTTCACCGTGTGCTTGCACCGAACCGGTGGAATGAGATGCAGTAGTACGTGCACTAGGTAGATTAATAAATGATTAATAACCTGCATTTATTATCTCATGCTTGAACCTGTATTGAACTTGACTTGACATCACTCATTACATGTGTGGTTGATTGTAGACCTATGATATTATCGCCTGCTCTTTGCTTTGTTCTTTGACTTTGATTCTGTCCTCTTTCATTGATATACATGCTTCCTTTATCCTCTGTTTTTCTCTACTTGCTGTCCACGACTTACTATAAGGATATTATTTTCTCTCTTTTTAGATCAAGTATTCACAGGTACCGAAGGATCTCTACCAGCAGGAATTGGTGAGCAACGATTCTAGAGATGGAGTCCAAGATTGCGCTGCTTAATTTATTTATTGCTAGATTATTTCTTTAAACATTGTTATGACTTTGTGCATTGTTTTGGGCTTATGTTCCCGGAGTTTGTTTTATTCCCAGATGATGGATTTTTGTGTTGGATATTATTATTGTTGGATTGTTTAAGTTATTATTGAAGTTATCTTTGATTCATGTGATTATATCTTCCTGCGTGGTTGTGTTTGTTGTTGCATATTGTTGAGTTAGTCTGGTACGGCTTATGGATGGTGTTTACATCATTCGCCGGGCCTACATTACGTACTCGTATTCCGTATTTTGGGAAGCGGGGCGTGACAGGTTTTTAGTGGTATCAGATCCCAGGGTTGAGTAATTTATCAGTCAAACGTGACTAATGAAAGAAAGTTTGGCTTCGATTGATATATCAGTCAAGTTTGGTTCTAGCCAGGATAACTCAGTAATGTGCACACTACGATGATCACATGAATGCATGCATAATAACCAACACATCATCTGGGTACTAACCATCTTTGCTCATGTTTTAGGCTATGGCTCGTGGGAACTCTTCTTCTCGTCTGAGGGGTGAGCAGTGGACAACGCTGCTATTCTCCCGACGATTCAGCGGATGATGGCTCTCCAGTTGGAGCACAATGAATTGATGAGGACCACTTTGGCGGCCAATGGACCTGCCGCTAGACCTGTACCTGGGCCACTGCCACCTAGGCCTGGTACAGTAGCGGATTTCATGAGGCTGCAAGTTTTCGGGTACTGAGTCGCCACTGGAGGCCGAGCAATGGCTTATTCGGACGAAGCAACTGTCAATCACCGCTCATGTTGCTGAGGAGGATTGTGTGGATGTGGCTCGCATCTAATTTGTGGATCTCTCTCACATCTGGTGGCAGGTTGAATCCGAAAGGATGATGAGACCCATCGAATGGGCCACTTTCTTTGAGAGCTTCATGGCGAAGTTCTTTCCCAATGTTACCAAGGCAAAGATGGAACGACAATTCGTTTTCCTAACTCAGGTCAGCTAGATAGTGTTCTTAAATGTCATCGTTGTTGCCTACTTCACCTGTGACAGTATTAATTTGAGCATTGTCTTCATCAGGAAAATCGTTCCGTGGACGAGTATGCTGTAGAGTTTACTCGGCTCAGTCGCTTCACTCCTGCCCTCGTAGCCACTGGTGAGGATAGGGCTCGCAGATTCCATTCGAGCTTGAGTTTTCCCATCCAGGACTGTTTGGCTGATCTTTGGCTTTGTGCCTATGCCGATGTTCTGGATGCTGCTCGGATTCAGGAGCAGACCCTCAGCAGGTCAGGTGTTCCTCAGCGGACTGTTTCACACCCTGTTGCAGCTCAGCCTACCGGATGACCTATTCGGAGGCCATTATTACCCCTCCCGTGAGAGTACAACCGTACGCACCCGTTGTCCCGAGGACTGTTGAGACTTGTGGATACTACCATAAGGCTGGGCATTCACAGCAAGACTACAGAATGGCCAATCGGCTATGTCTAGTGTGTGGGAGCAGTGATCATCTGGTTCGTGATTGTCCAAGGAACAGGGCTCTTGCACTGGCTTCAGGCACTGCTCAGCTGGGAGCACCGACTCGGGGTCAGGGTAGACCACCTCTTCCATCGCAGAGGCAAGCTTTTGATTAGAGGAGTGTGACCCCTAAAGGAGGTCAGACTAGGAGACGTGGTCAGGCTTATAACCTAACATCCGAGGAAGCGGAGGTTGCTATTGGAGTGGTTGCAGGTATATCTGTCACACCCCGCTTCCCAAAAATATGGAATACGAGCGCGTGACGAAGCCCAGCGGATGATTTTAACATCATCCATAAGCTATAGGATCGACTCAGCATCACAACAAGAATATAACAATATATATATACAACCAAGCATGCATGAATAATTCATTAAGCAACAGAAAACAATTGAAAACAAATAATAATGTCCACATAGTTTTTAAGTCTGGATCAAATGTAAAACTCGGGAACGTAAGCTCGTTACAAGTCTTAAGTAACATCGAATGAAATAACTCAAATACAAAATGAAATGATTAAAGAAGGTTTTTTCCAAGCAAGGCCTAGAACGTCTGCTCACCGATTCCAGTAGGTAGCACGTCTCAAAGGTCTGCTTAATAAATATAAAAAGGGAAAAGTAGAGAAAACAAGAGAAAACGCCCTTAGTGCAAGTTAGGGCCACAAATAGTAAAAGCGAGTACAAGTAATGAGGAACAATAATTGGAATCAAGAATGTAACAGGGATACAACAAGTAGTGGAAAAATCAAGAACTAGCTAACAAGAGGGTCATCTTAGTTAACAGGCTGGATAACAAATACTAATGGTGAAACAAGTGACGAGTGAACCTGTAGGGTATCTAACCTCAAGTGACAGGCATCAAGTACAAGTGTCAGGTAACGAGTCTCAAGTCTAGTATCAAGTTGTCAGGTCTCAAGTATCAAGTTATAAATGTCAAGTGTTATTATTCAAGTATCAAGTCTCATGTAACAAGTCATCAAGTATCAAGTAAACATGTATCAAGTTCAAGTTTCATGCTTCAAGTCTCATGTATCGTGTAATCAAGTATCAAGTTCAAGTCTTGTAGTTATTACTATCTAGGTAGCACTTCATGCATCCATACTTTTACTACATGGTTGCTACAGTTAAAGCAATTTCGTTTAGGCCTAGTAATGGAGTCTATAAGGTGGCGTACTCAGGTATCAAGTATCAAGCAAGTGATCAACCATGGGCTCTAGAGGTGACCCCCGTAGGCTCTAGAGGTGGCCCCTGTCACCCATGACGTGGCACTTAGTTCTACGTGGCAGTTAGTTCCATGTGATCTCAAATATATATCATGTAATCATATAATGGACTCTAGAGGTGACCCCCGTAGGCCCTAGAGGTGGCCCCCGTCACCATGACGTAGCACTTAGTTCTACGTGGCACTTAGTTCCATTTAACATAACATTATGGGAAACACGGGCCCCTTTCCGAGTACACTTACCTATGTTGTCCACTACTATGGTCTTTCCCTTAACCTCGGCTTATTACTTTTTATTATGTTATCAAGCAAGCGTACATGTGTGAGAAACAAGTCAAGAAATCAGGGTCATGTACATGAAACAAGTTTAGGGTAGTTATATGGCATAATCGAGGGTCGAAATGAATAAAAGTAACGCGAACAACGAAAAATCCAAATCCGGACAGCACGACGTTGCTGTACCAAAACTGTGATATCTCATAGACCGTAACTCGGAATTCAAAAATTCTGGAGGCTATCGACATCTAGACATCTAGAGCTACATTTTCTATTCAGGGCTCGGGTTCAGATTCTGATGTTAAAGGGTCAAAACAGTATAACAAGATTCAGGACAGCAACATGTAGAAATATCTTATGAGTATAGGTTACATGAAAATTGGTTATTAGGCATCTAGGTTAATGTATGATACAAATACAGGGTAATGGTTATTAAAACAGCAAGTAATATTTATTTATCGACTCTAGGGGTGCAAGTTCATCACATACAAGATATAACATATGTCTACAAATCTAGGGCTCCTTAATTTCATGTGTTCATGTGTTCAGGGGATAAGATGAGTCCAAGTAGTTGTAATATAATACAATAAAATTATTGTGACTCTTAAGATTATAAAATTTATGAGGGTTAATATTTGATCAACAACGACGAGTCAAAGAGGAGTCACAATTTCTAACAATTTGTAGTATTTTCAAGGAATGCTTGTACTAGAACAAAAATGTGTACAAGAGGAATACTTGCCTTGATTGACGACAATTAGATCCGATTGTTGAAGAAAATGGGATCAAAAATTCCAGGACAAAGTCTCCCAAAAGTGCGTGCGAAGACCGTGCGAAGAATCAACAGTAGCGAGAAAACTCCACAGCCGGATCAGCCCAGAACAGCAAATTCGAATCTGGCGCGGCAGAATAGCGAACACCGAACCAGCCAATGGGGAAACTTCCTCGCAGTGGATCTGGCCGAACAGGAAACAGCAAGCGGGGATTTGCTGTGGCAGGAACAGGGAACAGCGATCTGATCAGATCAAGAGTGCACGGATCTTGAAGCGATCCAACGGCCGAAATCAAATGGCACCAACTGACTGCTTCTTCTTTCTTCTTGATTGACGGAGAGCGAGGGAGAGCAGCGCCGACGGGGTATTCAACGGCGGTAACTGTGGTACGACAGCGAGGCGGCGTCGACGGGTAGCGGCGCTGTCGTCGAGGGGCGTCGACAGCGATGGGGGCCGGCACGATGGCGGAGACTCTGCTTTGGTTCGAAAACAGGGGAGAAGATGGAAATGGATTTGGGGTGTTGGCGGCGACGGTGGTGGTGAGGTACTTGGTGTGGCAAGGTGGTGAGGAGATGACGAGGCGATGGGGGTGATGACAGGCGATGGTGCGGTGTCAGAGTGGACGATGGGTCGATGGTTGTTGGTGGGAGTTAGGTTTCGAAGGTTGAAGGAATGGGGACGATGGTGGATGGGTGGTGGGAGGCGATGATGATGGAGAGGAGAGGAGGTCGAGGGGATGAGGGTGGTGACTGGCGATGGCGAGGAGGCAATGGGGGTATGGGTTGCAAAGTAAAGGCGAAGGTGGATTGGGTAATGGCGAATGTGGATCGGCGGTGGTTGTTCTGGGTCGGGGACGATGGCGAATGGTGGTGATTGTGGGGTTGACGAGGAGCGGCGACGGTGGGGGTCGAGGTGGTGAAGACGAGAGGGAGGCGAAGCGAATGGAGATGGGGGAGAGACGATATGGGTTTCGATTCGAGGGTGCAAAGGAGAAGGAGACGGGAGCAGAGAAGGAGAGAGCGGCAGAATTAGTTTAGGGTTAAATAGTAAGGGTAGGGGTTAGGGTTAGGGTTAGGAGTGTTAAGGTTTAAATAGTGTGGGGTTTGGGTTATTGGGTATTAGGGTATCCAGTTTGAGTGGGATCCAACTAGAGAATTGGTCAAAATGTATTAAAATGGGGAAAAAAGAGATGATTGACATCGAACAGCTCATTCTTCATGAAGAATGACACAAAGGGCACATACAATTGAATTAGATAAAAGGACCAAACATTGAGTCGAAGCAAAATAGTGATTTTATTCGAACGGAAACAAATTACAGGATCACCATTTGAATACGAGAATACAAGAATGAAAAATACAGTAGAAAAATGCAGATACGGGAAACAGGAGTTACAATATCACAGTAGTTGTACTTTATTTTCTTCTTTTTAGTTTTCTGCATGTTATATTCCTTCTTTGTATAATTATTTGTGTATATATCCTGCTAGCACCTTATTCTGTTGTTTGATCTTCGTCTTCTAGGTGTTATTTTAGTCTTCTCCCTTCCCGCTCATGTTTTGTTTGATTCTGGTGCTACCCACTCTTTCATTTCCTCCCGCTTTGTTGATCAGCATAGTTTGGCTAGCGATGCTATGCCCGTAGCTTGGGACATCACCACAGGTGGAGGTGTCATTGTCTATTCTAGGGTATGCAAGCAGAGTCCGTTGCCAATTGGTGGTGTGGATTTCTGGGCTGATTTGATTGTGATTCCCAATTCTGGTTTCGATGTCATTCTGGGCATGGACTGGTTGGGTGTTTCTTGTATCGTGATTGATTGTCGAGAGAAGAATGTGACTTTCAGGCTTTCTGGTCAACCAGGGTTTGTTTTTCATGCGGATGAGACACCATCAGGGCGTGTCAAGAACTCAATGGATCCCAAGGCTGTTTTGCTTGTCGTTAGGCTCTGATGGGGTTGTTGCACCCTTAGGTATGCGGGATTTACTTGATATTTTTCCCGAGGATTTTCCTGGCTTGCCGCCAGACCGAGATGTGGAGTTCAGCATTCATGTCCAGCCAGGTACAGTGCCTATTTCCAAGTGTTCGTATCGTATGGCATCGGTTGAATTGGCGGAGCTGAAGGTGCAAGTTCAGGAGTTGCTTGATAAGGGCTTTATCCAGCCTAGTGTTTCGCCTTGGGAATCCCCAGTTCTGTTCGTCAGAAAGAAGGATGGAAACTGCAAGCTTTGCATTGACTACAGGGAGTTGAACAATGTCACTGTCAAGAATCGGTATCCATTGTCGAGGATTGACGATTTGTTCGACCAATTGGGAGGTGCTTCAGTGTTCTCGAAGTTGGATCTTCATTTCGGGTATCATCAAGTTAAAGTGAAGTAAGGAGATGTTCCGAAAACGGCTTTCCGAATGAGGTATGGGCATTATGAGTTCTTGGTGATGCCTTTCGAAGTGACTAATGCACCGGCAGTGTTCATGAGTCCGATAAACCGGGTGTTTTCACCGTTCTTGGATCAGTTTGTCATGGTTTTCATTGAAGACATATTGGTATACTTTCAGAACAGGAAAGATCATGTTGAGCAGCTGAAGGTGGTTCTACAGACTTTGAAGGAGAACCAGCTGTATGGGAAGCTCAACAAGTGTGAGTTCTGGTTGGATCAGGTTGCTTTTCTGGGCCACATTATTTCTGGTGCTAGTGTTTCTGGGATCCTGCGAAGATTTCTGTGGTCAAGGATTGGCCTATTCCGAAGTCTGTTCCTGAGGTGCGGAGTTTTCTTGGTTTGGCCGGCTATTATGGGAAGTTCGTTCAGGATTTTTCGAAGATTGCTGGACCCCTGGCCAGTTTTCCAAGAAGCAGCAGAAGTTTGATTGGGATGAAGCTTGTGATGAAGCTTTTGCTGAGTTGAAGCTTCGGTTGACGTCAGCGCCTGTGCTGACAATACACGACAGTTCGGGTGGTTTTGTGATCCATTGTGATACATTGGGTAGAGGTCTGGGAGCAATGCTGATGCAGCGAGGCAGGGTTGTCGCTTATGCATCGAGGCAATTGAGACCTCATGTGAAGAACTATCTCACGCATGATCTGGAGCTTGTGATCGTGGTTTTTGCCTTAAAGTTGTGGAGGCATTATTTGTTTAGGGATAGAGTGGAGATATTCACAGATTACAAGAGCCTCAAGTGTGTGTTCACTGCAAAAGGAGTTGAACATGAGGCAAAGGGGGTGGCTAGAATTGATGACAGATTTTGACATCAATTGGCAGTATCACCCGGGTAGAGTAAACTTGGTGCCTGATGCTTTGAGTAAGAGGCCTGCCACTATGTTCCTTACTGTGCAGAAGGAAATAGTGGAGGACATGAGGAGACTGGAGTTGGATGTGTTGCTTCCTGGATTAGATCGGCAGTTCTTGTTGTTGCAGTTGTAGTCTTCTTTGATTGAGCAGATTAAGGAAGCCCAAGCAGGGTGACCCGCAGTTGCAGCAGTTTCGAAGTGAGGTGGAAGCTGGTTTGAGATCTGATTTGGTCATTCATGCTGATGAGTCGCTTCGTTTTGGCTCTAGGTTGTATGTACCTAGAGGGGAAGTCAGACAGCAACTGCTGGAGGATGCTCATCGATCCCCGTATTCTATTCATCCTGGTGGTACCAAGATGTATAGGGACTTGAAGCAATATTTCTGGTGGCATGGCATGAAAAGGGATGTGGCTCGATTTGTCGCCCAGTGCCTGATCTGTCAGCAAGTGAATGCAGAGCATCAGAGGACCGCGGGACTTTTGCAACCTCTTCCGATTCTAGAGTGGAAGTGGGAGCATATCACGATGGACTTTGTGACCGCTTTGCCAAGGAGTCCCATGGGTCATAATGCTATCTAGGTGATCATGGATCGGCTGACGAAGTGTGCTCACTTCATTCCTTTCCGTGTGGGTCAGTCCACTGAGAGTTTGGCCAAGAAGTATGTCCAGGAGGTTGTTCGTCTGCATGGAGTTCCTGTCAGCATCGTATCGGATAGAGATATGAGATTCAGGTCTCAGTTCTGGGAGAGTCTGCATAGGAGCTTGGGTACTGAGTTCAGCTACAGTTCAGCATTCCATCCTCAGACGGCTGGGCAGTCAGAAAGGATAATTCAGACCCTAGAAGACATGTTGAGATCCTACGTTCTTTAGTTTGGAGGTTCGTGGGAAGATCATCTTCACTTAGCTAAGTTCTCTTATAATAATAGTTACCAGGCGAGTCTCAAGGCTGCTCCATTTGAAGCTTTGTATGGGCGCAAGTGTAGAACGCCGGTTTTTTGGGATGATATCGGTGAAAGGAAGCTTTTGGGTCCTGAGTTTATCACGAAGACAGTTGATGTCGTGGCTCAGATCCGGAGGCACTTGCAGGCTGTTCAGGATAGGCAGAAGAAGTGGGCTGACTGTCGTCGTAGACTTCTAGAGTTTGTGGCAGGCAACCATGTGTTCCTCAAGGTATTTGCCTTGGAAAGGTGTTATCCGTTTTGGAGGTAGAGGCAAGTTGAGTCCTCGGTTCATCGGTCCATTCGAAATTGTGGAACGTGTGGGCAGGGTAGCTTACAGGCTCGTGTCGCCGCCAGCTTTAGCGGGTGTCCATGATGTATTCCATGTTTCTCAGCTCAGGAAATACATCAGGGATGACAGTCATGTGGTTGACTACTCAGACTTGTCTGTGAGGCCGGATTTGTCCTGTGAAATTCGACCAGTCTCTATCTTAGACCGTCGAGAGAAAGTGCTGAAGAATAGAGTCATTAAGTTGGTTCGAGTTTCTTGGAATCCTCACTCGCCAGGTGAGTCGACTTGAGAGTTGGAGGAGGACATTCGGGAGAAGTTCCCTCATTTGTTTAAGTAGTGCTTTGTTTTGCTTTGTTTTGTTTGTTTGTTTCGAGATTTACCCTATGTACCTCTTGTATGAATTTCAAGGAAAAAATTCTTATTGTAGGTGGGCAGGATTTGTAACCCCTATTTTGGATTTTATTGTATTTTATTTCTTTCCTTGATTATTGTATCTGAATTCTTTTATAATATTATATCTCTGCTTTTCTTGGGCTCTTTATTTTTCTCTTGATCGTTCTGTGCTCTTTTGGTTGAATTTTGCTATTTTTGGTTTATCACAAAATTTCACTCTTCCTATTTTGTGTTTGATTTGTTCCGATTTATGTTCGTCTCATTGAATTACATCCATTTTTATCTTTTTGGAGCCAAAACCGGTACCCAAAATTCATTAAACCCCAACCCAAAACCCCAACTTCTTAATCTCCTATAAAGACCCTATTATTAAACCCTAATTAATTACCCCCCTCTCTCTCCGCCGCTTTCTCTCTCCCCGATCCTATCGCGCTCTCTCTCTCCGTTTCGTCTTCACCCAAACCGCCCAAACCCAAACACCTCGTCGCTCTCTCATCCTCCACTCCGACCACCTTCGACCTCCATCCTCATCACTGTCCCCTCGTCACCTCCATCCCACCGCCCTCCAGTCACCCCCGTCCCGAACTCCACAGCAACCATTACCACCACTTCGCCGCTACTGCTCCTCATCCATTGCCTTCGTCGACCCTCACCGCTCACCCTCGCAACCATCGTATAACCCCCCATTGCCTCGTCGTTGCCGTCCAAGCCCGAACACCCCCGTCGCTTGTCTCCCCTACTTTCGGAGCGAAAACAAAAGCGCTCGAGCACCGCTGTCTCCGCCACTGCCATCACTTCCCGATCACAGCACCGCCGCCAGTCGTTGATGCCTCGTCGCAGTCGCCAGCCGCCGTGGTCGCCACTCGCCCTCTCTCTCACAGTCGAAGTGGGGAAGGAGACGAAGTGGGATTGTCCGATTCCGGTGTTTGGTGTTCTGAGTGTAGCAGATCCCGATCCGGTGTTCGTTGTTCTAGGATCTGAATTAGTGTTACTGTTTTGCTGATTTGGTTGCCTTGCTGTTTTGGTTTTGCACGTGAATCGCATGTGTTCTCGTGATTCATCGCCCAGAATTCTCGTCCCGTTATTCGAGCTATTCGAATCTACTAATTAACACGCAAGTCTCTTCTTGAACTAGTATTTTATTTTGTTCAAGATTCCTTTGATCTCTGTAAGTAGATCCCGTCCTTTTCCTTATCATCCTGTTATTTGAAATTCTGTTAAGTCTATTGAGGGTTTACACGAGCTAACCCGAGATATTATTAACATCATGCCGCTCTCTTTGATATAAAACCTAGTCCCTACTGTTTCATGCATATACACCTTTACATGAAAATAACTAGATCCATGTGTTATAGAATTGTTTGGTAAATTAGACTTGTTAAATTGATTTGATCTGATGAATTGATTACCATGCCTGTGAAATTGTATCTTAGAACTGAAATTATGCATGTTAAACACCTAAGAACACTTGGATTATTAATTTTCATGAAATGTATGGTTGTATGATTTAATTGTTGTCTATTTATGTCAAAATAAATTCTGGACTGCTAGTTGTTTCTTTTTGAATCAGATTTTCGAACATGTTTCTTTTATATTTTGAAATAACTTTCTGAACATGAAATTTAGCCTCAGATGTCTAGTTTACTACCCTTTTTACGGATTTGAATTCCGATGTGTAATCTATTAGATATCATCATTTTAGTACAGCTATGTCAGAATTTCCAGATTCACAAATGCATGCGTATCCTGCTATTCAATAATTTATTTAACCATGTTAAAGGTAAAATAAAAATCTGAAATAAATTTAGCTGAGACTAGACATGTGTAGGAACTAGCATGTATTTTTATAGATTTATTTGATGAGTTTTCTGACCTGCAACAAATAGGTGAACACAATTTACAACATGCTGCCTTAACATAAAATCTGAAAAGAATAGGATTTTCACCCTAGTTCATGTATCTTTCATATGTTGTGTATATATTCGCTGGAATCGGCAGAGAGTCTAATTTCTAGAATTTCTGACGGATCCAGATTTGCTTCTCTGCAGGAGCGGTAATCTGTGTTTTTGTACAGCAAGGTCATGCTGTCCAGATTATGTTATTGTGCTAATTTAATTTCTTTGCTTCATGATTTGTCTATAACGAACATAATTAGTCACACTTAATACCATACAACATTGACACCCTCTTGCATGCTCACATAGGATGAAAATAAACTATTAACGAGCCGGGCTATTATGGGTAGACTTGGTAGTGAAAGATCGGAAAATGTACTCGGCAAGCCCTTATCGTTATATCATATTGTCATGGAAGGGGGAGAAATATTAAATGGAATGAGAAGTATTGATTGCCAATTATTGATTGTTAATTATTGATTGTAAATTATCGTCATCTCGACACCGAGTACACGATCCGTGAATTCACCATCAGTCTAAAACGTTCACTGTATGCTTCCGAACCTGTCGAATGGGACGCAGTAGTACGTGCACTAGGTAGATTAATAAAATGATTAATAACCTGCATTTATCATCTCATAATTGATCCTGTATTGAACTTGCCTTGACATCACTCATTACATGTGTGGTTAATTGTAGACCTTTGATATTATCGTCCGCTCTTTGCTTTGTTCTTTGGCTTTGATCCTGACCCTTTTCTTTGATATACATGCTTCATTTATCCTCTGTTTTTTTTTACTTGCTGTCCATTACTTGCTTTAAGGACATTATTTACTCTCTTTTTAGATCAATTATTCACAGGTACCGAAGGATCTCTATCAGCAGGAATTGGTGAGCAACGATTCTAGAGATGGAGTCCAAGATTGCGCTGCTTAATTTATTTATTGCTAGATTATTTCTCTGAACATTGTTATGACTTTGTACTTTGTTTTGGGCTTATGTTCCCGGAGTTTGTTTATTCCCAGATGATGGATTTTTGTGTTGGATATAATTATTGTTGGATTATTTCAGTTATTATTGAACTTATCTTTGATTCATGTGATTATATTATCTTGCGTGGTTGTGTTTGTTGTTGCATATTGTTGAGTTAGTCTGGTACAGATTATGGATGGTGTTTACATAATTTGCTGGGCCTACGTTACGTACTCGTATTCCGTATTTTTGGAAGCGATGCATGACACCAATCTACTACGTGAGCAAGGTCTTCAGAGACGCTAAACTCTGTTATTCAAAGGTAGAAAAAATGGCATATGCGTAAGTCATGGCAGCTCGAAAGCTCTGCCCTTACTTCCAGTCCCATTCGGTGGTCGTTCTCACCGACCAGCCACACAAGCAAGTGCTCCAGAATCCCGAGACTTCTGAGTGCCTTATTAAGTGGTCTATAGAGCCAAGCCAACATGACATTAACTATCAGCCCAGAACCGCTATCAAGGCACAAGCCCTGGCAGAGTTTATAGTAGAAATCATTATCCCTCACCCCGATGAGGCCAAGGAGGAATTTCTGCTCTGGATCGTGTATGTTGATGGGTCCTCTTGTGCTGACGGGAGTGGAGCAGAGGTCATACCGACAGGCCCCGTTGACTTAGTTCTTCAATATTCACTCTGCATTAAGGTTCGGGCATCAAACAACGAGGCGGAGTATAAGGCCCTCTTAGCAGGTCTATGCCTGGCACGCAAGGCTAGTGCCCGGCACGTAAAAATATTCAGTGACTCACAGCTGGTAGTGAACCAGGTGTCGGGAGAGTATGAGGCAAGGGATGATCGCATGATTAAATATCTGGCCAAGGTGAAAGACCTTTTGGCTACTTTCTCAAAGGCACAGCTCCGACGAATCCTCCGAGAGGAAAATACACAAGCAGATGCCCTCTCAAAGTTGGCATCCTCTACCCTCCAGGGGCTGGAACGAACCGTCTTGATAGAATTCCTCTTGAAACCCAGCATCGAGGAAGAAGGCCCCGAATTGATAGAGATAATGCCCCTTGCACTCGGGGAGAATTGGATGAAGCCCCTGCTCGAGTTTCTCAAAGACGGGGTCCTCCCTCCGGACCCTAAAGAGGCTAGAAAGATCAGAATCAGAGATGAGCGATACACGATCATCGAAGGTGTCATGTATAAACGCTCCTACACTTAGGTGGACGACATACGCTACTTGAGATGCCTCTCCCCCTGAGGAGGCCCGGTACGCTCTAAAGGAGGCCCATGAAGGGATATGAGGTGCTCATATAGGAGCAAGGTCCCTTGCTCGCAAAATACTGAACCATGGCTGTTTCTGGCCCACACTCCTCAGTGATGCCGAACATCACGTTCGCCAATGCAGCCCTTGTCAGAAGTTCTCGACCATTCGGCGTTTTCCACAAGCCGAACTGGCCTCCTTATCTAGTCCAATTCCTTTTGCTATGTGGGGGATGGACTTGCTTGGACCATTCCCTCCGGCACTGGGCCAGCTGATGTTCCTTGTCGTTGCCATCGACTACTTCTCCAAATGGATTGAAGTCGAGCCTCTAGCAACAATCACTGAGAAAAGAGTCCAGCAATTCTTTTGGAAGAACATAGTCTGTAGATTCGGTGTACCCCGACCTTGATAGCCGACAATGGGACCTAATTCACGGGGGCAGCATTCCACGATTTCTTGTGTGGACCTCAGTATCCAGCAACGATTCTCATCAGTATCCTACCCACAGTCCAATGGTCAGGCAGAGAATGCCAATCGGTAAATTCTCTCTGGCCTAAAGAAAAGACTCGAAAAATCGGCCAAAGGGTTACTGCCGCCTCTCTCAAATCCTTCGCGGCCTGCTCCTTCCACTTCTTCCTATCCTCCTCGAAGTTAACAAGGAGGGCCGCTTTCTCATACATCACTGCCTCCAACTCCAGAACAGCCTTCTTCCTAAGTCTGTCGGTCCTGGCAACCTCATTCTTCCACTCCTTCTTTTCGACCTGTATCAGCTTGATCAAGTTTCCGGACCGACAAGCAGCCTGGGGAAAAAAAACAGTGGCTTAGGAAAGTTGAGGACCAAAGGAGAAATCTATGGCCGAATCTGAAAAACTGAAAGATAGATAACTCACCGAAACGACACATCGAGAAATCTCCATGATAGAGCTGTCAATCGTCTACTTTGCTAGAGCCTTCAAGTCTCGAGGAGTGCGGAGATTCTGAACCACGTCAAGGCACTTCACAGAGTCCCCCAGGATAGCATTGCACCGTTTCAACCCCAATCCGGAGCATACACCTTCTTCTCCTCAGAAGTAAAGATAGCATCAGTTGTGGCAGTGAGCGGGGCATGTTGGAGCGCCAAGAGGACGTCTAAACCAGAACCCCCCTCAGCAAGGCTTGCAGACACATCTGTAGATGCCGACTCCATCTCGGTCGAAGCGGAGGCAAAAGAACCCCTAGCGGACTTCGGAATCCCGGGACGACTAGCTCCCACCTTTCTCTTCCGATCATCCGAAGCCTTGGATTGTAAAGAGACTCGGTTCGCATGAAGACCCCTGAATTCCATGCTACCTGCACACAAAAAAATAAAAGGGGGTGAAGACAGGAAGATATAGAAGTATGAAAAGCAAGAAAATGCTGAAGCGAAAATGAAAGTATTAAAATGCAGATAATGAAAAGTCGTACTAGGGTCCATCAGGCTTAACCCCTCTCGAGCAAAGGACCTCCTCCAATACATCCCACCACTTCATCTCGCCAGCCAAAAGGAGAAGATCACTCACCTTCTCCTCCTCCTCCGTCAACTTCGGTTTGACGGTCAACTTCTTCGACACTGAGCCCCCTTACCTAGTTGGAAATCCCTACGGTTTGGGGCTCCAGACAATAAAATACTTGCATTTCAGTTCTAGATGGAATCCGGGACAGTGATCACCCCCCTTTTTGGGACAAGGGGAGAAGTAGTACTAGTTGTCACATACCCGTTGCCTGCGGAGCCTAAAATGACTCCACCACAACTGAAGATTTGGCTTGACACCGGCCTCATGACACCTCAGAATGAATCCCGTGAGATGCCTCCAGGAGTTAGGCGCAAACTTAATAGGTCTCGGTCCGTACCAGTTAAGCACCATTGTCATAAATGGGTGCATCGGCAAGCGCAGCCCACCGAGAAAAGCATCAAGAGAAAATACACAATATTCGCTCAACATCCGGGAGAACGCCCTAACCCCACGACCGGGGAGGAACAACTCGAACTCATAAGGAATCCAAAGCAACTCCGGATTGCCAAGATGTCCTCCCTCACCAGAATGGTCCTCACATGGTCATCCTCAAAGATCGGGTAATTGTCGGGTTCCTCACCTATAGCCCCGTAGTGAATCAAGTCTGATACATCCTCCGAGTACTGACGGACTAGTAACGGAACAAAAGGAGGATGAAACCGCGAAAGGGAACACCCCCTGTCGTCCCTCGTCTGATCGATAACCTCTACGATAACAGAGAGACCGACCACCTCTTTTCTCTTACGAGGAGGAGAATCAGAAATCACTTCTATTCCGTCACTACCGGAAGAGGAGGAGCTACCTGATGATACCCTAGTCATGGCTCGAGAATAAATTATAAACTGTAAATATTACCTGACCGTCGAGACAAAGGAAGGCGAAGAGATATAGCGCAATCTAGGCTCTTGAAGAAGAAAGTAGCCTTTTGGAGGTGGGAACAATGAATAGTAGGGTGAGGAGCAAGGAGTGAGGAACCTCTGAATTTATGGGAGACAAAACAGCGGCAAAAACGTGTTCAAAATGCGTAAAATACGCAAAAGGATGTAAAAATACGCGTTACCGCGTATAAATATGCGACATATAGGGGAGAAATGAATTTACACGCTAAATGCGTAAAAAATCCCACGCGCTAAGTGCGTTTCGAGCAGAAACAGGATAGCGTGGGGGCCCCACGCGCTGTAGCTAAACACCCCTGCGCCACGTGGGCCTGCGGCTGCAGTGTGGGCCCCACGGGAGCTCCATTACGTCTGCACGCCCACGTGAGGGCGGACCCCACTTCCGCTGCTGCTTCTCAGAAGGCGGCCACGTGGTAGTGGGCCCCGCAATCCTCTCCACTGATCGACCGCCACATGGATGTGGGCCCTGGTCTAATGCTGCTGCCCCGACAGCTGCGGCCACGTGGCACGCTCACAAGTACCCACGTGGGCATGGACTGCACACGCTCCCCGTCTCCAATCCGCGAAGTGCGCGAACCGGGCACATCGACAGCTTCAAGTTCGTTTCGGCCGTTCGATCACTTTGAAATTCGTGCCAAGCGAGGATGGACGGTCCAGGTTTTAAAAGAAAAAGAGTATTAAAAAAAAGGGGACCACCACCCTATCCGGTTCCAAACCGGTTATACCCTAAACCGGGTATAGTGCTTGCTTTGGTTATTTGTGACCGTTGGATGTCTTCAAAAAGCGCGCTTCTCACAATCAACGATCTAGATTAACTCATGTATTATTTGTTATTTAAAATTTATTTTTTTATGAATAAATCCTAGAAAAATAATTTGAAAATTTGAAAAATAATATTAAATTCTGGAAAATTATTTTAAAAATTCAGAATATTATTTTTAAATTCTGAAAAATAATTATTATTTTAGAAATTTTATTTTAAAATTCCAGAAAATAATATTTAATTCGGATTAATTAATTAATTTTATTTTTTAAATCTAGAAAATATTTTTAAATTCTGAAAAAATAATTAAAAATTCAGAATATTAATTTAAAATTCCAAAAATTATTAAATATTTTGGAAAAATCCAGAAAATTCCCAAAAATTCAGAAAAATCTGGAAAAAATCACTAAAAATCCAGAAAATTCTAAAACTAATTTTGGGTATTTTACAAGCTCGGAATAATATCGTTACACCTCGAGCAAGATCCATACTCCTCCGAGAACTCCGATAAATTCTATAAGCCATTGAAAACGGGCGAACTACTCCTCAAAGGCTGTAAAACTCAGGAGTAGGGGACTTGTGATATGGGTAAAAATGGACCTAAATCGAGACCGTTCAAATCGGGCACGGATCTTAAAGTTCTTAGGGGTAAAACGATAATTTCAGCAGATACAGGTCTGACAAGATAAGCTGGGCCGCTTTCAAGCCAAGCGACCTGATCCAGCCCGTAATAGGGACTGTTACGACAGCCCTATCACCAAGGAGTCCGGATTCATCAAACCTAGTTTAAATCCCGCTTATTCTAGGGGGTAACTGATTCTATCCGCCCATACTCTAGACAGAGTTTGAAAACTCTATCTCTTCATCAAGAGAGGATTCCAGACTCGATCCCTTCACATGGATGGCATAACCAACTCAATCCAACCACCGGGAAGTAGGGATAAATCATTATCTCGAAACTGATCCCCAAGGCGACTATAAATACCCCCTCTACCCCCACCATAACGAGGTAATCAATATTTTTTCCACATAAACGCTCTTTCATAATCTTCCTAATTACTGATTTGAGCGTCGGAGGGTTCGTCGTCGGGATCCATCCCGGTGTATCGAACTTTTTGCAGGTCAACGGCAGCGGCAAGAAATCAGTCAGACGCCAGTGAAAATCAACAAGTTTGTCTTATTTATTTCCAAAAGAATCCACAAATTTATCTGTTTGCCCTTACACCAAAATCAGCAGCAACACTACCATATTCTATATGGGCCTTTGCCATGAACAAATTTTTCGGAAAATTATACAGGAAAACGAAGGAACAAATAGTTTGTCCTATTATGCAATGAAACAACATACTCAGTGCTTTGTACCTGAACAACTAACAGATCTTAAGCAAAGAAAGTGACATGAATTTGTACATAGGAGCAACAACGCACCACGACTTGGGCAGAATTAGCAAAAAGGCCATCATAAACCGGTTAAGAATAATCAAAAGCAGTTCATTGGCTGAAACTCTAGAAATGGACAAAATTTTAGGCAGGGGCAACAGTTCAGGTAAAACCAACCCCCAAACCCCCCCCCCCCCAAAGGCAGGGGAGGCGACCACCTTGGGTCCCTTGAATTTTTCCCAATTTTAGGGCCCAAAAAAATTTTTTTCTCTAATCCCTAAATCTCCTTTTATATATTCACATATATCGGTTTTTTAAGAATTGCAGCAAAAAACAAAAAAAATCAAAAAATCAAATTTAAAAAAAAAAAAAATGTTTGGAAGCCTATTTCGGGAGTTCGCCTCAACCCCCTGTAAACCCAGGCGGGCCCTGAGTTCTGCAAACATTATTTGGCATCCAGAGTAAGGACAAATGTTTCTCATAAAGGTGAGAATGATCTTGCTGTTTGCTTTAGCCTCAAGCTACAAATAAAGGTTGTCTAATTTTAGATATCTAGAACATAGTGGTATTCAGAAAAATCCCCTATAACCCCAAAATGTCAATATCATCCTCATCATCAATACTATATATGGCCTTTGAGTATGAGTCAATTTGGAGACCCGATTCCTTGTCATCAACCATCAGAATATACTTGCCAATCTCCATCTTGTTGATCACTTGATGCCCATGATAAAAAAGCGCATTTCAGATACAGTGAAAACTCCTGAGCAAAACAATTTATCAGAAATTCATACTTCAGTACTGGAGCATACAAGCATTTTAATAGAAACCACTAGTCATCTTGGAGTTTTTTTGGCTTAAGATGGTTTGATTTGGCAGTGTCATTAATGCTAGTTCAAAGTGAATGGGTTTCTCTTGGAAGCTTACAACAATCTTTAAACTTACAATCTACAAGGTGATGGGTTTGTCTTGTAAGCTTACAACAGTCTTACTTGCAATCTACAAGTCCGAAAGAAATAAGAACCGGTAGCATTCTAATCTCCAATAATGGCACAAACATTTGTCACAAAGTGCAGGAGAGACCTGTTTTCTTCTGTGAAGATCACCTGTATAGCATTCAAATATTCAAAAAATGTCATGCAGCTGAATAAAAGGAATAAATCATCATACAAAGTTTACAGTCATATACTTGGTAAATTAAAGAACACTTTTTAAGGTACCAACATTGCTTTTATTACTATTTTTCATTTTCAAATATATATATATATATATATATAATTAAGTTACTCCGTGTGTTGAAGATGGTAGTATTTTGATGGTACATTGGAGGGTGTATACAATAACTCAAATGTTAGTTATATGCAAAAGGATGCCTGGACATACAATGCAATATGAGAACAACTTATTCTAGTAGTAATAGATGAGAGAGAAGACAAACTGAGAAACCCCCTTGGATTACTATTTCATGGATCAATCAGTGTATTTGTGTCCAATATATATCAAATATTCATGGTGTGTGAATACTATTTCTTAAAGTATGCAAAAAGTGCTAAAGTTAACACATTAATCCATGATAGATGAGATTCTTATACAAATTTGATTTTAGATGGATTTAAGAAAGAATTCAAGCAGACGCTTTATGTTAACACTACAAAAGTAGATTCAACATTTTTGTACTCCTGGAATCTACCATGATATTCATGACAGATGTGTTCACCTTTCAAGTGCATTAGATATACAAAAAAAGTGTGTGAATCTCAAAGCACATCCAGTGGAAGAAAAAAGGTGTTAAATCTTGTTTTAAATTTTAGGCTAAATGACAAAATACTACCCTAAGGGGGCGTTTGGTAGGAGGATTATTTTTTGTTTCCTGGGAATCTTAACTTGGGAATCTAGTTTCCCATGTTTGGTATGTTAATTTTTAAATTTAGATTCCCAGGAAACTAAGATTCCTAGGAAACTTTTTTGCCACAATTCCCACAAAAATTTTCCCGGGTGGTGGGATTCTTAGATTCCCAAGTGCTTGGGAAAATGTTACTTCTTTGAAAATACAATTATGCCCCAAAAAAAAACCCCTCTCCCATCTCTCTTCCTATCTCTTCCCCTCTTTCTCCCCCCAAAAAACCTCCTCAGTCGCGCGAGAGACCGTCGATCCTCTCTCGCGCCCGCGCCATCGATCCCCTCAGTCTCGCCGTCGATCCTCTCTCGCGTCGTCGATTCACTTGTCACAGAAACCCTAATCAAGTTCGTGTTCTTTAAGTTATTGTGACTACGTTCATTGTGACATCAAGCCAGAGAACATACTCTTGGATGCTACTTTTGTTCCAAAAGTTGCATATTTTGGCCTGGCGAAACTCATTGGGCGAGATTTTAGTTGAGTTTTAACTACCATGAAAGCAACAGGAGGGTATCTGGCTCCTGAATGGATTTCTGGTGTGGCTATCACAGCAAAGGCTGATGTTTACAGCTATGGGATGTTGCTCTTTGAGATTATTTCAGGGAAGAGGAACTCAGAACATGGTGACAGAAATAAACATGGGGTTTTCCCAGCTTTTGTAGCCAGTAAACTTAAGGAAGAGGATACGGTCAGCTTGATGGATCATAGACTAATGGGTAACTCGAACTTGGAAGGAATTGTTCGAGCTTGTAAGGTTGCTTGTTGGTGCATACAAGATGATGAAGATGTCAGGCCATCAATGGGGCAGGTGGTCAAGATTCTAGAGGGTGTTCTTGAAGTGAGCTTGCCTCCTATTCCGAGAGGACTCAAATACTTGCAGATAACCAAGAAGACATAGTTTTCTATACAGAATCATCTTCAAGTTCCAAGACGCATAGTACTACTGCTTCTCAAACGAAGAGTGCTTCTTCTTTGAGTTCTACTGGTTAAAACGTTGGCTCAGTTCATGTGCTCAACGTTCCAATTATGTAAGCATATTATGTTATTGTTATCCTGGAATGAGTAGTATTCCAAGTCTTAAACTCTATGTTAGCTTTGGCTTGTAAGTAAATAAGATGTTCAATTTTTTTTTAAACTTTCTTTTTTTCCCTACTTGATATAATACTTAGTACAAAGATAACCCCACCTTCTCAACAGAGACATCAGATTTTCGTTGAATCCTTGAATCCTCCATCCCTAAACCCTTTTGATCTTATTTTTGCTTACCCTTTTTGTATTAATTCACAGGTCAAAGAAACAAGTTAGTTAACTGCAATTACAACAAAGACGACAAATGTACATGGTGATGAACTGATTGTCACGACAACTAGTCCATACGAGTGGTGTCAAGTTTAATTTGGCCTAATAGTGACTAAAACATGTTTCTTTATTTATTAGAGAAAAATGTAGAATAATATATTTAAATACAAGTATGAGAGGGGTATTTTGCATAATAAGATTAAAATTCCCAGAAAATATTTAGCTCAACCAAGCATAGGAAATTAAGTTTCAAACTAACATTCCCAGAGATGTTTAGGAACATACCAAGCATGTTTCATGATTCCTAGGAATCATAAATCCTAGGAAACATAAATTCCTAGAATTTATGATTTCTGGGAACAAAAAAAAAAATCCTCGTACCAAACGCTCCCTAAAGTGGTGTTTGGTACGCAGATTAAGAGATTTCCAGGAATGAGGCGATTTTCCTGGGAATTCAAAGGCCAGAATCAAGATGCCTACGCAAGTTGGAACTTGTGTTTGGTATCATTCCTAAGGATCCTTCCTTACAAAATGATTTTTGGTAAGCAATTATTTTCAGCTCTATTTATGGGAAATTCACAAATCTCACCCTTGAGGAGAACTGTATTGAAATCCCCCATAACAGGAGAATTTGATTCTACGAGATTTCACACTCTTACCAAAACTATGCCTATATCTATAAAACAAAACAGGTATTCCACAAGGGAATTCCAGATTTCCCTGCACATTATTATGTACCAAATGCAACTAAACTTGGGCCATATACAATTTCCCTCATGTTGCCTTAATAAAGAATAGAACATCAAAGAATGATAACACAGGACACTATTAATGATATACATAAGTATTTTCAGCATTCTGGTTTATCCCTAGTTCGGATTTATAAGAGCATTTATGTATGTTACATCATGCTTTTGTTTCGCACTTCAAAGTACACTTTCTTCACTGAAAACCATAATCGATCTAATTTACTAACCTTGATTGCAGAGAAATCATAAATGAATAATACACGAGGTGGGGGTTTAGGAAATACATTTCCTTCCCTAAAGTGCTCGGTAACTGAAAACTGCAAACAGATATAAATAAATAAAAATTCAGCTCTCAGATCAGAATTAGGAGAATCTACAGCTCCACTTCCATCTTACCTGATTTGAATGAATCTTATGTCCTGTTAAACGAGTGTAGATGGTAGGAACATGATGTAAACTTAACCCTCAGTAGAGAATATCCAAGAACTTTAAAAAATTAAGTTACCAACATATAAGGCAGATTAAGTCAGAAATTAATAATAATAATTGATTTTATGGATTTTCAAGATATGAATTAGTTTAACAAACTCAACAATATACCTAAGTGTGATTAGAAAGTAATATATTCAATAATAATTTGTACGCTAATTAGCAAGTAAAAGCACACACGCTCAATATTTGTGGACCACAGAAAAATTCAGATAATAATCTAGATACGATAAAGCAGTATCACATATAATTGAGAAGAAGAAAGAAGTTACCGAGGTCACCGATAAGGGCTGTGGCGGTGTCGGTTGGTGGTGTTGTCGACGTTCGCTGGTCGGGCTGCGAGCGGGAGGTGGAGGACGCAAGCGAGAGGGGGCACTCGGGATGGCAGTGGAGAGGTGGTGATGAGAGGGCTTCGGCGGCTGCGGGAAGGAGTAAGGAGCTCGGGGATGTAGCTAGGTCGTTGTGGGGCTATCGACAGGGCGATGGAGGCAGCGACAGTCGCGCGGTGGTGACGAGGCAGTGGGATGCGAGAGGAGAGCCCGGGTTGTGGTGGTCGAAGGTGGTTGAGGTGCTGCGGGATGGTGGACCGTAGTGGACGGGTGGCGAAGGTGCTGGCATTCGGTGAAGGGTTGAAGGTGGAGACAGGGTGAGGGGATGATCGGGAGTGGGTGAGAAGATGAACAGGGTTTAGGGTTATAAGTGAATTTGGGGATTCGGATGTAGTTTTAAAGCTTAGAGTAATGCTTTAGCCACTACCAATTTCACTACCATTTTCTTCTGGCATACTCCTATTGGAGAGTTCTCTCACCTACCCTATCATCCCCTACCTATTGGAGTGTGCCACCTAAGGTAGTGAAGAGAAATGTAGTGAAATTGGTAGTGACTCTAGCATTACTCTAAAGCTTATCACAAATTCTAAAATTGTATCTCAAGGTCTCACATAAAAAGATGAATGAAGAGCAACAACTCAATCACAATAATTATCTAAAATCAATAATAGCATGTCTTCTCATTATTCTCAAGGCCTTTATATAGGTTCAAAACAAACTTCAATACAAATTTCTAAAATATTCTAATGCATAAAATAAAAGTTACAATTTGTAAAACTACTACATATGGCTATAATTGTCAAAAACAAATATGAGTACTAAAATAAAATACTAAGCTAATGGAACAGTCATCCTAGACGATGTTTGCGCTTATAGAAACACCTGAATCGTCTCGAACCGATGTCCTCATCATTCTCTCCGGGTAGGAGAGGGCTCGACCCAGTCAACTCAAAACCAGTCCTCCTGTCATAGTGCTCCAAAAGGTCTGGATCCAAGCGCTGGATCTCTTCACGATCAATCTGAGTATCCTCCGACTCTGACTTGTTTTTCCATCTTTTACCAAATACCTAAGAATACGACCAACTCTAGTATAGATGATCTAATCATCTAAATTATTATCCAATTTTTCTGTCGGTGGGTAAGTAGTATCATGAAGTGGGAAAAATGTGGGAGTCTCGCCAGTAGGCTGCAGGATAGGCTCATCTATAAGAGGATTTCTAGGGTTAAATTATGGGCCTTCATAGAGTACTAGATCCTCAATATTGAAAGTCTTACTTATGCCAAAACTTTCAGGAAAGTCAATGACATAGGCATTATCATTGATCTTATGCAGAATTTTAAATGGGTCTACAACACGTGTATTCAATTTCTTAACCGATCCAGCCAGAAACCGTTCCGGACGAATCCGAACCATCACTTCATCACCAACATCAAAACTTTTAAATTTTCTTCTAATATCTGCTCTTAGCTTAGAGTTAATTATTCTCATTAATTTTCTTTAAAATTTCTCTATGCAAATTATGAATGCGGGATGCAATTGTAGATGCAGACTCAGAGACTATGATGTTCTAACATAGGGACAGGATCTATGGGTTGCCTAGGATGACAACCATGCATAACATCATGTGGACTCATGCCGGTGGTTCTATTCTTAGATGTGTTATAGGCAAATTCAGCAACAATCAATTTCAAGTCCCAAGTTCCCAAGTTCTCTCCCACAAGAGTACACAAGGGATTGCAAGATTCCGATTGACAACATCAGTTTATCCATTAGTCTGTGGGTGGAATACTGAAGAGAACTTCAATTTCGTGCTCATCTTGTGTCATAGAGTCTTCCAAAAATAACTCATGAATTTCACATCCCTATCGGACACAATGATTTTTGGCAATCCATGTAGCTTCACAATATTATCGAAGAAGATCTGAATTACATGAGATGCATCGAAAGTTTTCGAATATGGGAGGAAGTGGACCATTTTAGAAAAACGGTCCACGACGACCAGAATAGAATCATGTTTCTTTTGTGTTTTCCGTAAGTCTGACACGAAATCCATACTGACATCTTCCCAAGGGCGACTGGAAACAGGTAATGGAGTATATAGGCATGTGTTATGTTTTTGTTGCTTAGCGAGTTGACAAGTATGACACCTGTTAACAAGTCTCGTAACATCTCTCTTTAGTATATGTTAGTAAAACCTATGTTCCACAATATCAATGGTCTTGTTATACCCAAAGTATCCAGCAAGGCCACCAACATGCAATTCCCAAACAAGATACTCTCATAGTGATGTACTAGGAATGCACAGTTTGCAGCGATAGAAGAGATAATCATCTTTCAAGAAATAATCATCTATCACTCGACTGATGTCATCCTTCAAAGAGGTGTAGATCTTGTGAAATCTGGGCAGGAGGCATACTCATCTTTTAATCTCTCAAAACCAATAATTTCGGTACGTAGTGTAGATAAGATCATGTGATAATGACTTAGCGCATCCGCAGCCTTATTATCAATCACTTTTTTATGCTTAATGGTATACGAATATTCTTTTAGGAACTCTACCTATCGAGCATGTCTCGGATTCAACTTTTGTTGAGAATTCGGAATCTTAAGGCCTCATGGACTGAGAAAATGACGAATTCTTGCGGCAGAAGATAATGTTGCCAATAGCGAAGTAACTAAATTACCGCATAGAATTCTTTGTTATAAGTGGAGTATTTTTGTTTCTCATTCAGATTTTTCGCTGAAATAAGTAACAGGATGACTCTCTTGACTGAGGACTCCACCTTTACCAATACTAGAAGCATCGCATGTTACTTCGAAGACTTTGGTTAAATTAGGCAACCTCATGACAGGCATCTGGGTCATTCTTTTCTTGATCTCTTTGAAAGTTCTTGTGGCTTCTTTCAACCAGACCAACTCACCTTTCTTCAAAAAACAGTTGGTTATTGGAGCCATAATTGTGTTAAATCCTTGCACAAACCGACGATAGGTAGCAAGACCATGAAAACTCCGCACATCATGAATGTTACGGGGCTCAGGCCACTCAGTAATAGCTCGTATCTTTTATGGGTCAGCAGATACTCCTCTGGCAGAGACAATAAATCTCAGAAAGATAGTTTCATCGGAGAGAAAAGTATATTTGGTAGGATTTGCCTAAAGCTGTTTCTTCCACAAAATACCACATACCTGTCTCAAATGGTCAAGGTGTTGCCCAATGGATCAGCTGTAAATGAGAATTTTATCAAAATACACCACAAGGAACTTTCCCATAAAGGAACGAGTACTTACGTCATGATTCTCATAAACGTGCTCGGGACATTCATCATTCCAAATGGCATGACCATCCATTCATACAGGTCATCATTCGTCTTGAAGGCAGTCTTCCATTCATCACCAGAACGAACATGTATTTGGTGGTAGCCACTTCTAAGATCAATCTTGGAGAAGATTGTGGCACCAGACATCATGTACAATATATCATCCAAACGGGGAATGGAAAAACGGTACTTCACCGAGATCTTGTTTATGGCACGACTGTCCAAATACATACGCCATGTTCCATCTTTCTTTGGTGCCAACAGAGCGGCAACGACGCAAGGACTCAAAACTTTCTCTAATGAAGCCCCTTGCCAATAACTCATTAACTTGCCTTTTCAACTCAACATATTCTGTCAAATTCATCCGATAATGTGGCAAGTTAGGAAGACTCGCTCTCGGAACCAGACCAATAGCGTGTTAGATGTCACGCAAAGGGGGTAACTGGTTGGGGAGGTCAGCAGAAAAAATATCTGCAAATTTCTTAAGGACAGGAGTAACATGAGGAGGGATGGATGACTCAAGCTCTTTAGGAACTTCTCTTGCTGTGAGTAGAAAAATTGTCGTCCCTTTGTCAATCTCTTCTGCAAGCTCCTTTTCACCTACATACGCTACTTCCTTTCCCTTTCTCGAGAGAGTTTGTGTCGTTTCAGCCAGACCAGTTCGTAGTTTCACAGGTATGAGCTTTATTTTTAATCTGTCATGCTGGAACACACATTGGTTGGATCGACCATATATGACCACATCGTGGTCATATAACCATGGTCACCCTAAAATTACTTGACCCACATCCATTTTGAGCACATCACACCAAATTTGCTTTTTGTAGGCTTTGAAGTCTACATGGACCAAACATCGACGTGTTACTTGGAGGGCTATCGCATGAATCCAAGATACTTTGTGGGCATGGATGGGGTTCAGCTTTCCGGTCTTGGCTATGACCGCTGAAGAGACAGCGTTAATGCAGCTTCCACTGTCAACAATCACCTTGCAGTTTTTGTCACCTATTATCGTAAAGTGTGAAATATAGAAGTGCACTTCCAATCATCTTCGTCTTTTGGTTGGGACAAAGCACATCTGACTACATTAAAGTGAGGTGATTGGATCGACTGAATACAGTGGATATACTGGTCATCCTCTTTTTTCGCCGAAGTCATCGCTTTCATTAGGTTCATAGGAAAACTCATTGTTGGAATCATCAGCAATGACGGCGGTACCTTCTACTATATTGATCCTATTAGGACTGGGATAGTTGCCAGCAACATGACTGTATCCCTTATATTTATAGCACTTAGAGAGAGAATCAATCTTAGAGTAGTCTCTTTCGGTATTCTTACCTTTATTGTCATTTCTAGGTAGATAGGAATTTGAATTAGCATTGATAGGGTAAGATTTGTTGGCGTACTGAGAAGAGGAGGGCTTAGGCCTAGATGGATCAGTGGAGGTCATTCTAGAGAAATGATCTCTTGAATCGCTGGACTTGTAATGGGAAATTGGTTTAAGGGAATCAATATCGAGGATAAGAACATAAGCTGCTGCCAATGAGTCCACATTTCTATGAATTAGCTCGTTCTTAAGATCAGCTCGTAGTGAACCTAGAAAGAGTATGTTCTTCGCTCTCTTTACCTGAGGCATTGCACCGAATGAGAAAGTCGTCGAGCTTATCCACATATTCATGGGTGAATATGCTTCCTTGATAGAGTTGATTCCATGAATCAAGCATTCGGGTGTGGAATGATAGAGGCACATCTCTCTCAGTGAGCTTCTCTTTCATGGCCTCGAAAGTGACTATGGGTGCTAGGCCTTGGTCTTTACGGCGCGTGTTCAAGATTAGTCCAATATTGTTGAACTTTACCAGTCAATTTTATAGTAGCAAATTTAACCTTCAGGGCTTCGCTCATGTTAAACCACACGAAGTAGTGATCCATGGCACAGATCCAATCGAGATAAGCTTGGAATTCCATACGGCCTTCAAAGTGGAGAACGTCAGTCTTAATGTTCTTCTTGTATTGTTCGTCAGGGTCAGATCTTGACGTCGGTCGTCACAATTGTTCCCTTAAGGGATCTGACAATGAAGCTCAGGGACAACATTTTGATTCAATTCCACTTTCTCAAGCCTCTGATTGATACTGGCAAGAGTTGCTTGAATGATAGCGATGGTAGTGAAAATATCAGAGTTGTCCATTTCAGTGCAATGAGGGGTTCGCTGATTTTCTAGGATTCCTGATTGGGTGGTTTGAGAGGGATAAGAAATGTTCTTCGGGATTCGTGATGGTGCTGCAAAGATGCATTCACCACAGCAGAAAACTAAGGGTCGTGGGGACGTGTGTTTGCTGAAATTTGGGGAAACGTGTTCTAAGTGCACCTAAGTTATTTTTTCAATAAATAATCTGAAATGTTCTAAAAGAAAGAAAGAAAAATAAAAGACTCTAAAACTATCCAAAATGAATTCAAAAATTATTACTAAATAATGCAAGAACTAGAGTTTTAAAAACCTTCGCTCTGATACCAAAATGATGTAAACTTAACCCTAAGTTGTGAATTTCTAAGATTTTTTAAAAGATTAAGTTTACCAATATGTAAGGCAAATTAAGTCAGAAATTAAAACTAAATTTTTTTTAATGGATTTTCAAGATATGAATTAGTTTAACAAATTCAATTAAAGTTCGAGCCTAACAATCAACAAATATACCTAAGTGTGATTAGCAAGTAACATATTCAATAATAATTTGTACGCTAATTGGCAAGTAAAGCACACACTAAATATTTGTGGACACAGAAAAATTCAGATAATAATTTAGAGACGATAAAACAGTATCACAAATAATTGAGATGAAGAAATAAGTTACCGAGGTCGCAAATAGGAGCTGTGGTGGTGCCGGTTGGTGGTGTTGTCGCCGTTCGCTAGACGGGCTGCGAGTGGGTGGTGGAGGTCGCAAGCGAAAGGGGGCGCTCGGGATGGCAGTGGAGAGGTGGTGATGAGAGGGCTTCGGCGGCTGCGGGAAGGAGCAAGGAGCTCAGGGATGTAGCGAGGTCATCGTGGGGCTTTCGACAAGGACATGGAGGCAGCGACGGTCGCGCGGTGGTGATGAGGTAGTGGGGTGCGGGAGGAGAGCCCAGGTTGTGGTGGCCGAAGGTGGTTGAGGTGTTGTGGGATGATGGTGCGGTGGTGGACGGGTGGCGAAGGCGCTGGCGTTCGGTGAAGGGTTGAAGGTGGAGACAGGGTTGGTGGTGGGGGGGGGGGGGGGGGGAGGGAGCAGGGTGGGAAGATGAAGTGGGTTTAGGGTTATAAGTGATTTTGGGATTAGAGTTTGAGATTTTTAATTTGGGGATTCGGTTGTAATTTTAGAGCTTATCACAAACTCTAAAATTGTATTTCAATGTCTCACACAACAAGATGAATGAAGAGCAACAACTCAATCACAATAATTTTTTTTAGTCAAGAATAGCATGTTTTCTCATTATTCTCAAGGCCTTTATATAGGTTCAAACCAAACCTCAACACAAATTTCTAAAATATTCTATTGCATAAAATAAAGGGTGCAAATTGTAAAAGTACTACATATGGCTATAATTGTCAAAAACAAATATGAATACTGAAATAAAATACTAACAGGGGTGTATTGGATTGGAATTTGAAAAGAATTTAAAAGAATTGAGAATCCCAGTATTTAAGGGATTTATCGGAATTCACCTAAAACTTTGACTGGGATTTATAAGGATTTTAAAATAGTTTGATGGAAGTCTTATTATGAATTTGATGGAATTCAAAGGAATTCGATGACAATTGAACTTTCATAGTCTTTATAATTAGTTCATTTCCTACACAAGATTGTCATTCTCATAAGAGTAGTACGAATAAACATAAGGCACCTCGCAAGTCATTGACATAAATCATCACATGGATAACCTATTAACTATTGAAAACCAAATATGTTCATTATTAACCAAAATCATAAATGTATCATAACCATAGTAACATCATCAACAATACTTACAACAATTATAATAGTACTGAAAGAATTATCAATTTGAAACAATTATCAATCCCAAAGAATACCAAGAATAACGGGATAAGAATCCTGAAGCAACGAACTCACGAACACACGAACTAGCACGTGCAATACACGTGCACTCAAAGAGACAAAGAAGCAACAACAAAACATCAAATTGATTATTGTTGGAATAAAAACATCAAATTGATTATAAATTCAATACCAACAAAACCAATGATAGCCACCATCAGCATCTAACCCATTCACCATTGAAAAGGGATCAAAATGAATCACTCAAAAAACCCATTAAATCCCAGATGCGTATATCATAATAAAATCAAAATTCAGCCACAATACCACAATCAAGAAACTACACATCGTAGCAAACAGTGAGTAAAAGAAGAGAGATGTGTCAAAATCGTATCTTGACTGCTTCTTTATCCATAATTTTTCAGCAGAAATTGAACAACCCAAAAAAAACCCTCTTTGCTAGTTTATGGAATGATCCGTTGTGAACATCGAGAATCAATCAATGAAGGAGGATTTAATGGGTTTAACGAGAGAGGAGTTATCGAGAGATGTTTGAAATTTGAGAATTTGAAGGGGAAAGGAATGTGAAGTCTTCGAAGAAGTTAGGTCGCCTGCTAAGAAAATGATAGGGACAGGAGGAGCAGATGGAGCAGAGGGTTTGGGCGAGGCTGCTGTTGACGACGAACGGGGAAGGAGGACAGGGTCAGGGTTGGATGGCGCACGTCGGGGGGGTGGCGACTGGGTCGCCGGAGGTGGGGGGTGGCCGGAGCTGGTCGGGGGAGAGGGTGGAGAAGATGAACAGTAACTTACCATCAGTACCTTCATAGGAGGAGTGGATGCAACTATGGGGGAATGAAGAAGAACATCTGGAGAGAATCACAAATGACTTGAAAGTTTCTACGGAAAAGGTGAGAATTGCAAAGGCTTTTGGTATTTATACCTTAAACTTTAGATTCCATCTAAATCCTCCAAATTCTCAATTATACCAAAATCAATCACTTGTTGAATACACCGAGAATTGAATGAGATCATTTAAAATCTCAATTGAATACACCGAGAATTGAATAGAATCACTTAAAGCCTCAATTGAATACACTATGATTTTTATAAACTCTTTTAAAATCCTAATTGAATACAATAGGATTTTTACATTCTTTTAAATTCTTTTTAAATTCCAATCTAATACACCCCTGTAAGTTAATGAAATAGCCATCCTAAATGATGTCTGTCCTTATAGCTCCGAATCGTCTCGAATCGATGTTCTCATAAAATCAGAGAAAAAAACAAAAAAAAGTAAAAATTTAAGCGAGTAAACAATTACTTTTAACCTTCATAAGTTGTCTCGACCTAAGCAAGTAAAAAATTCAAGTCAGGTTATTCCTTATTACCTTTGACAATATTGATACATCCCAGATCAAATGCCTTGCGTACATTGTGCACTAGATAAACAAGAAAAAAACTAAATAAGAAACTGAAATAAAACTGTCATTTAACATCAATGTGAAAATAGTGCCCAACTCACCCTGTCACCCATCAAGCAGATCTGCAACACCTGGAAACTCTTTTCCAAGGATGACTTGTTCATTAACGAAACGAGTGACCATTGGTGATCTTTATCTGATAGAAAAGGACAACTAGACTTATCTGTAGTTAGAAAGTTGACATAATTAAGTATGTTCATAAAATTAGTAATAAATGCTCGAGTGTTCACAGCCTATTTTCCAAATCAAGTAAACAGACATGATGAAAACCACTCAATCAGTGCTGCTCTCATTATATTCCCTCTGGAAAGAAAGTATGTCATATATATAAATATCAAAATGGTGGAAGCTTTTTCCAGGGGTATAGTGTATACTTCGAGCTACTTTATTCACTTCCAAGAAGCCGTGGATATTTCATCCTTCATCATCTTCATCCTTGATTTTTTGGATGTAGCACTCTCTTGCACTGGAAAGATAGTAACATCTATAGGATTTGCAAGGTAAAGCTAGGTGCATAATTAAGGATTATCAGAATTTAAGCTGTCTTCCCTCTCCTCAAAGAAGAGCATAAAATTTAAAGGAGCAATTTTTACACGGTAATGTGCAAGGGAATCCTTAATTCCCTTGCGGATTCGTGGTTAGGTAAGAGGCAAAAATAGTTTTAACGGAATGTTGGATTTCCATGAGAATTGATATGACTAAAAATAGGATTAAATCGGGACCGTTCAAATCAGGCAAGAATCTTAAAACTCTCAGGGGTAAAACGGTAATTTCACCTACAAACGGGTCTCTGGGAACTGGGTCTTTTTTCAAAGCCCAATAACCCATAAACGGATCTGTCCTACTGGGTACGGGTCTCAACCCGTTTCAAACCAGTTCAGAAGGATAGAAAAAAATTCAGATTCATAATTATCCCTAAGAGCTGGTTTAACCACTTCTATCTATCCACACTGGGAAGTAGAGATCTGTTCTTATCTCGAAACGGATCCTTCATGCGACTATAAAAACCTCTCTCCCCCCACCATAACAAGATAATCAATATTTTTCTACATAAAGTTCTTTCATAATCTTCCTGATTACTGACAAGAGCGTCAGAGGGTGCATCGCCAGGGATCCATCCCGATATTTCGCACTTTTTGCAGTTTCGCAACAGCAGCAAGAAACCAAGTCAACACGTTGGTGAAGGTCAACAGCTTTGCCTTATTCGTTTTCTTAAGAATCCACAAATTCATATGTTTGCTCCCACACCAAAATCAACAGCAACAAGAATCAAAATCTTTGTTTGAAAGGGTTTGAATTCCCCCCTAAAACCATAGGATTTGTGGATTTCCCCCATCATAAAGAACACAATACCGATCTGTGGATTCCCCCTATATATGCAGTTAGACACCAACATTCCATTTATTAACAACTAGTATTATACACGTGTTGTGCACGTGAGGAAAATTGCGGGGGGGGATGAAAATGGCAAAAAAAATCTACCAGCACGTGCGTTGCACGGGTTGGGATGTGGACAAATTACACTAAGACCTTCTCCCATTATAGTAGTAGAGATAACAATATATCTGGGAGCACAACCATTTGATCAATGTAATCAGTTATAAAATTATAAAGAACATCATATTAACCCTTTATGCCAAGAATATCTGCTAAGAAATTCATCACAGATGCAAAATCTAATTCAATTTTTGAAGATAGTACTCTATACTGAGATGCTTCCTCATTAAATGGAAGACATAAGATAATGTATCTTAAATAGCAGATGTACCTGATCAATCAATTCTGGGTTCATTATCCTCTCTGTTGATAAGCTTGACGGACTTCTTTGCATTGGGTTACAACAATCTTGATCAGACTGCACGGAAACATGCAGGAGTATGACCAGGGAGATACTAAGTACCGTTGGAAATAGTTTTTGAATTTTTTTCGGGCCGGATTCCGGTGGTCTCCGGCCACCGGCGGCACCGGAAGTTGATTGGATTACGTTCCTCTCGTTGAGTACTATTCCGTAATGTACTCACTTTCCAAAAACGGTTTTCATATAAATAAGAAATGCAGGTCAAAATTGGGTACTCGAATGTACTAACTTGGGCAGTTGAAATGGATAGTCCCACATCGGAAGATGGGAAAGATTTTCTTTAGATATAAGCTAAAGAAATGGACTAAAGGGCATAGCCTTGGGGTTAGCACTAACGTGACCTAGCCAAAATAACAAACACACGCGCGCGCGCGCCCGGTTTGGCCCCAACTTCGACTTGGTTTGGTTTGGCCTGGCCTGACTCAAACTGGTACCATTACTCTGTAACAGCAGAGTAATGCTCATCAATTACATTTTTGAACCATTACTCTACTGTTGCAAAGTAATGGACCATTACTCTGCTGTTACAGAGTAATGGACCATTCAGTTACTCCTCTTCTCCAATAAGACCAGTACTTTTTTGTCTACTAGTACACAGGGTGATTCAAAATTCCCAACCTCCTCCTTCTTCTTCTTCCTCTGAGTCAGAGTCTGAGAGTACAACACAGCTACCAGTTCGCTGAGATCTCTGAAGCTAGGGTGTTGCTCTTCAGGGAAAGGTAATACAGTTATATCCTGTGAGGCAATTCGTTAACCACCGTCACACTACGGGGCGAATTTTGCTTTAAGGACAGAGATCTTAATCTCGACTCTGTATTAAATTTCTGGTTTGTTCTTTTATTTTCTGTAATTGTATTTCTTCACAAATATTGTTAGCAATTTCATACTTTATGAAATTCAAGTTCTAACAATCTTAAAGCAAAATTTTTCCTCTATTCTAACAGTTTTTGTGAACATTATTTACAGGTACTGTTATCCTTTTGGAAAAAAAAACAACTAACAATTCTATTATAACTATTTCAGAATATGAAAAACACACAAAACGATAATATCAGTGGACTTATCAGTGAACAAACACCAGTGACCCAAAATATGACTGCACAATCGTTTGCGGCACAAACGGTTGTTCTGCCCCACACATATAACTGTGGGAGAAAACCAGAGAAGTTCAATGGAACTGGATTCAAGAAGTGGCAAGGAAAAATGCAGTTCTACCTCACCACCTTGAAGCTGGACAGGTTTCTCACTGAAATTACCCCTATGGTGGCACCTATGGATGCGCACTCCGTTGCTGTGGTTGATGCATGGACTCAGGGTGATTATCTCTGCAGAAATTACATCTGAACGGCTTGGTAGACCCATTGTACAATGTCTACTGTGTCTTCAAGACTTCCAAACTTCTGTAGGGATATTTGGAGAAGAAGTACAAAACAAAAGACACTGGCTCCAAGAAGTTTGTAGTTGGCCAATTTTTAGACTACAAGATGGTTGACTCCAAGACAGTTGTGAGTCAAATTCGGGAACTGCAGGTGATAATACACGAAATCGCTGCAGAGAATATGACGCCGTGTGAACCATTCCAAGTTGCAGCATTCATCGAGAAGCTTCCGTCTGGATGGAAGGACTTCAAGAACTACCTCAAGCACAAGAGAAAGGAGATGTCACTTGAAGACCTCATTTTTAAGTTGCGGATCGAAGAGGAGAATCGCAAGGCTGACAGGTCCTATGAAAATCAGTCCATAGAAAAGGCCAATATGGTGGAGCACGGACAGAAGAGCAAAAAGAGAAAGTTCTTACCACAGGCCTCGAACAAAAAACCTACAGCAAAGAGGTTTGCTGGAAAATGCCACAAGTGTGGTAAGCTGGGCCACAAAGTTTCTGACTGCCGCAGCAAGGACAACAACCGTGCTGGAATTGAACAGACAAAAGGGAATGAAAAATCCCATGCACACATAGCTGAGAACTTGTCCACCGGTCTCTCTGACTTGGACCTCTGTGCTGTTGTATCAGAGGTAAATCTAGTGGTGAGCAATCCTCATGAGTGGTGGTACGATACTAGGGCCACCAAGCATTTCTGCTCGGACAAAGAGATGTTCACCTCATACCAGAAGTGCAACAAGGATGAACAGCTGTTCATGGGTAATTCTTCCACCTCCGAGATAGAAGGAACAGGGAAGATAGTGCAGAAGATGACTTCAGGCAAGGAACTAACACTCACCAATGTGTTGCACGTTCCAGATATTAGAAATAACCTGGTCTCGGGATCTTTGCTAAGCAAGAATGGATTTAGGGTTGCTCTTGCTTCTGATAATTTTGTACTTTCTAAGAATGTGGTGTACTTGGGAAAAGGGTATGTGAAGGATGGACTGTTCAAATTCAATGTAATGACAGTCATCCCAAAATCTATTGTTCCTGTTGTTCCCAAAGTTAATGAAATTACTCCTGTTGCTTATGTTATTGAGTCTTCTTCAGTTTGGCATGAAAGACTAGACCACGTTAATTTCAATTCTATGCGTAGATTAATTAACATGAATTTACTACCAAAATTTAAGGTAGACAACTGTGCAAAATGTGAAGTTTGCATAGAGGCCAAACTCACTAAAACTCCATCACATTCTGTAGAAAGAAACACAGAAACTCTAGGTCTAATTCACACAATTCTGTGTGATTTAAAATACGTGCAGACCAGAGGCGACAAAAAGTACTTTGTGACATTCATAGACGATTGCACAAAATTTTATTATGTATACTTGTTATATAGCAAAAATGAGGCTTTGGATAAATTCAAGGAATATAAGCTTGAGGTTGAGAATCAACTTGGCAAAACGATTAAAATCGTTCGGAGTGATAGAGGAGAGGAATATGATGCACTATTTAATATGTTCTACTCTGAACATGGAATAGTTCATCAGACAACTGCTCCTTACTCACCTGAATTAAATGGTACTACCGAGCACAAGAAACGAACTCTAAAGGAGATGATGAATACCTTGTTGTTGAATTCTAGGTTACCCCAAAATATATGGGGGGAAGCGTTGCTGACTACCAACTACATTCTCAATAAAATACCTTACAAGAAAACTAGCAGGACATCATACGAACTGTGGAAAGGTAATGTACCTTCGTATAAATACCTCAAAGTGTGGGGGTGTCTAGCAAAAGTGGCAGTGCCTAATCTAAAACAGGTCACAATAGGACCTAAGACTATTGATTGCATATTCATAGGCTATGCACACAACAGTAGTGCATATCAGTTCTTGGTATATAAATCAGATATACCAGACATCCATGTGAATACAATAATGGAATCAAGGAATGCTTCCTTCTTTGAACACGTGTTTCCGTGCAAGGATGCTACGTATCCCAAACGAACACGTGAACAAGAAAATGCAAGCACTTCGGTTGATGAACCAGGACATGATAATGATGAGCCTAGATGAAGTAAACAGGCTAGAACATCAATGTCATTTGGTCCTGACTTTGTAACGACCTTTCTGTTAGAGAATGAGCCCAGAACATTCAAGGAAGACATGTCTTCGCCTGATGCTCTTATGTGGAAGGAAGCAATAAAAAGTGAAATAGACTCCATTATGCAAAATCATACATGGAAGTTGGTCGATTTGCCTTCTGGGTGTAAAGCTTTAGGAAGCAAATAGATTTTCAAGCAAAAATTGAAACTAGATGGTTCAATAGAGAAACATAAGGCGAGACTTGTGGTGCAAGGATTTAGGCAAAAAAAAGGCCTAGACTTCTTTGATATTGATTCTCCGGTCACAAGAATAACTTCCATAAGAATGCTGATAGCTATTGCAGCTCTACGTAACCTCGAAACACATCAAATGGATGTCAAAACCGCATTTCTAAATGGGGATTTAGAAGAAAAAAATATACATGAAACAACCTAAGCGTTACGTAGTTCATGGACAGGAAAACAAGGTGTGCAGACTTGTAAAATCCTTGTACAGACTGAAACAAGCTCCCAAACAGTGACATGCAAAATTTGACAATGTTATGATGTCAAATGGTTTCAAAATAAATGAATGTGATAAGTGTATCTATATCAAAGATACTCCAAATGGATACATTCTGGAATGTCTATATGTAGATGACAGCTCATTATTAGTAGCAATAATGACATTATCAAACAAACTAAGAACATGCTTAGAGCATCTCCAAGGGGGCTAGCCACAATGGCTAGCCAAATTGTCAAAATTGTAATTTTGCCTAGTGAATTTGGCTAGCCATTTTGGTTCATCTCCAACCATGCTAGCCAAATTCACTAGCTATCCAATATTTTATTATTTTTCAAAAAAAAATAATATATATTATATGATTATTGAAATAAAATTCTTTTTAAGGATTTGTTCATATTTTACCTATGTTAATATTTTACTGCAAATTTTGACAAAATAAATTTATTAACTATAATTAAATTCATTGTTTGAATTATAATGAAATTAAAAATATATAATCCAAATATTAAATATATATATGCAACATTATGTTCAAAAGAATGAAGATCCAAAAAAAATGATCAAATATGCATTTTTGGGATACACTCACACTTATTCACGCATTAGTCACATCCTCTGACAAAAGATAAGGAAGAAATTTTTTCTAATGGGTTGCTTGCAAGGTATGATTATTGTTGCATGCAAGGCATAGTTATTGTCATGTCATTCTAGTCATTCACTTATTATTATTAATATTATTTTTTCCCTATATATACAAGGTGATTTCTATGTCTCATTTCAAACTAAGCCTCTAGTATTTTTGTACACTTTCATTCTCCAAAAAATATATATGGCTGGGTTTAACAATAGCTTCTTTCAAATGATTCATGAGGAAGATGATAATCACAACGATTTTGAGTTGTTGGCAAATGTTGTCATAAACGACGTGCAACGTACTCGTCGTAGACGATCAAAACAACATGGCGGTTCAATTGTAGGCCATAATATAATTTATCGTGAAAGAGTGAGTGGGCATGATAAACTTTTTCGTGATTATTTTGCAGGAGAACCTACCTATCCGGCCAAGTTATTTCGGAGGAGGTTTCGCATGTCTCGTGATCTATTTTGTCGCATTCAAACTGCTGTAGAAGTCCATGATCCTTACTTTGTCCAAAGAACTGATGCCATTGGACTCGTTGGTTTATCACCCCTTCAAAAGGTAACAGCTACAATGAGGATGCTTGCTTATGGAGCCTCGGCTGATTCCGTAGACGATTATGTTCGCATCGGTGAAAGCACTGCCATAGAAAGTCTAAAAAGGTTTGTAAAAGCAGTTGTGGAAGTGTTTGGAGACCTTTACTTGAGGTCACCAAACGGCAATGACATCATTCGATTAGTAGCGCCAAATGAACAACGTGGTTTTCCTGGGATGTTAGGGAGTATCGATTGTATGCATTGGATATGGAAAAATTGTCCAACTTCGTGGCACGGGATGTATAGTGGGCACATCCACGAACCAACACTTATTTTAGAAGCTGTGGCTTCACGAGATTTTTGGATGTGGCGTGCATTCTTTGGAATGCCGGGATCGCTCAATGATATCAATGTGTTAGGTCGATCTCCTTTATTTGCTGAGCTTGTTGAAGGACGTGCTCCGCCAGTGAACTACTTTGTAAACGGGCACAACTATGATATGGGATATTATCTAGCTGATGGTATATACCCGACATATGCAACATTTGTGAAAACTATACCATGTCCACAAGGTCCTAAAAATAAACATTTTGCTAAAAAACAAGAGGCGGCAAGGAAATATGTAGAGCGAGCATTCGGGATTCTCCAGGCACGCTTTGCAATCGTGCGTGGGCCAGCTCGTTTTTGGGATGAAGAAACACTTAAATATATTATGACAGCTTGTATAATAATGCATAATATGATCATTGAAGACGAAGGGGATCCCGAAGAAGGTGACAAGTTTGATAATATTGAAGAAATTTTTACTGCAACCGTGTCACGAAACCATAATGATCCTGATATGGCAGATTTTTTTTCAAAATCGCCATCGTATACAAGATAAAAAGATACATTCAAAGCTCTAGACAGATCTAATTGAGCATTTGTGGAAGAGACTTGGAGATGGTGTTGTTGATTAAACAAGTGTTTATGCTTATATTTTGTATTTTAACGTAAGTTGGTATTTTATATTTTGTATGCTAGTATTATGTTTTTCATTGTAGTTGGTGTTATGTTTGTGGGCACTTTGACTTTTGTATCAGTATCATGAATAAATCAGTTTATGATCATGTAATATCAATATCAATTGGTCTTGCACGTAGGTAAAGAAGCAAATACAAAATACGAAAATACAAAGTACAATAAGCTAAATTGGTTGATTGCTCCAGCGAACAATAATTGCCTTTTTGCGTGCTTCATAATACATTGCTAGGTTAGGGTCCATTCCAGAAGTGTCCATTTTCATTATACGCTCATCCTCTTGATTTTCCTGAATATCAAACATTTTTTTTTTGGAGTTTCAGTGATTCATCCCACCATTCCTTTCTGTCTCCTTCGATTTTGACATAATCTTCTCTATATTTTTCTAAGACCGCTGCAGATGCTATGTCTTCAAATCTTTCTTTGCCCTTTTTATTATTTTGTTGTTCTTTTGCAGCCTTTCTACCAATTGGTCTCTCGGATCCGACATTGTCTTGTCCATGTATTGTTGAGTCTTGAGTACATGGAGAAGAGGAAGCTGGACTAGAGTTGCTATGCGTCTTTGATTTTTTATTTGATTCACCTGCTTGCCATTTTCTATGGCCCTTCAATTCATCCCAACAGTGCTCAAACATAAATATCCTTTTGGTCTCTTTAGAGTATAATGCCTTTGCTTGATTGATCTACAAAAACATATTGAACTTATTTAGTTTTCTTTTTTTTATTATTAAAAAAACATAACATAATTTCATAAGTTAACAAATTTATTACCTTGTCGATCTCAGTGACACCACTTTGACGTCTTTGTTGAATATTTGAGTAGAACCCAACAAACCTAGCAACTTCTTGGTTAATAGTAGACCAACGGTTCATAAGAGAACCTCGAGTTCGGTTATAACAAACTGTTTGATTTTCTACAAAATAGTCATGTATTCTTTTCCAAAAACAACCCGTTTTTTTATTAGTACCTACGGTTGGATCTAAACTTGTGTTTAACCATCCAGATATGAGGAGAATATCCTCATCCGGTGTGAATTTTTTTCCGTTGTGATTGTGGCCTCATTGGAACTTCAACTTCATTGGGGACTTCAGATGATAACACATGGTTCAATGGAATTTGACCATTTTGATAATAATCCTCATTTACAAATTGATCGTCAGTGTTTGACTCGCTTAAAAGATCCGTATAATAGTTATTTTCTGGAGTACTCATCTGCACATATAAATTATCTAAATTAACTAATTAAACAATATAAACATCAAATTTAATTCAAACCTAACCCACATTAATATAACCCAAATTAACTAACTGCCCACTACCTTATCAAAACCCAAACCAGCCCACTACCTATTTAACTTAATTAAATCCCAAACCAACCCACTACCCATTTCATTTAATTAAACCCAAACCAACCCATCCCGTTCCTCAAACCAACACATCTTCAGAATCTATTCCTTCTCAAAAACCAAAATAAATTTCTAAGCTTTCTCTCACCTTGAAGAAGAAGATGAACAGGACGGCAAGCAGGAAACTGGGAGGGCGCCGGAGATGGGTTCTCCAGTGCAGCGGCGAGCTTTTGAAGGCCGGAACGCGCAAGAAGGAGATCAATTTTTCCAGGTATTGAAGAAATTTATTTTAGAACAAATCTATACAAGAAATTTGAAGTAATGGTAGTGTGCAATCTGTGATGTTTTTTATATGCTAAAATAGAGTCGTTGAGATTCTAGCCGTTATCCTATTTTTTCCCAATTTTTTATTTATGCCGAGCCCCCTTCTCTCTCTCTCTATTTTGCCTATCACTGTTCACAATCGGCAAAATGGCGAGCCAATTTGGCTAGCCGTTGGAGAGCAAAATTGGAAGAAGCTAGCCAAATCTGCCGATGGCTAGCTAATTTAGAGAGCCATTGGAGATGCTCTTAGTGACAAGTTTGATATGAAAAATTTGAGAGTTGCAGACGTCATACTAGAAATCAAAGTTTCCAGGACGTCTGAAGGAATTACTTTGTCTCAAGATCATTACACTGAGAAAGTACTTGAAAGATTCAAGAATTACTCCAATGGGACTGCCAAAAGTCCTATGGATCCCAGTCTTCACTTGTTCAAAAACACAGGTGACATCATATCACAATTAGAATATGCACGTGTAAACGGTAGTCTGATATACTTAAAAAATTGTACAAGATCGGAACTGGCACATTGAGTAAATGTACAGAGCCGCTCCACAAGTAATCCAGGATGAAGTCACTGGAAAGGAATAACTAGAGTATTGAACTACCTGCAACATACTTAGAGTTATGGGCTGCATTACACCAAATATCCATCAGTACTAGAAGGCTACAGTGATGCCAACTGGATATCGAACTCCAAGAACTCGAAATCCACAAGTGGGTATGTCTTCACTCGTGGTGGTACAGCTGTATCATGGAAATCCTCTAAACAAACGATACTGACCAGATCCACCATGTAATCTGAGTTTATTGCTTTAGAAAAAGCGGCTGAGGAAGCAGAGTGGCTTCGAAATTTTTTAGAGGATATTCCCATGTAAAAAAAACCAGTACCTGTTATATGTGTACACTGTGACAGCCAATCGGCTATAGCAAGGGCACTGAGTTGTATGTACAATGGTAAGTCTCGTCATATCATAAGGCGACACAAAACCATTAGAAAACTGCTCTCTAATGGATTAATCTCTATAGAGTATATAAAATCGATTGACAACCTAGCGGATCCATTTACTAAAGGTTTGTCACGAGACCAAGTTATGAGATCATCAAGAGGAATGGGTTTAAAGCCTATGAAGAAAGAGGATACTTGATGGAAACATTACCTAGGAATTGGAGATCCCAATATCTAGGTTCAAGGGGACAACTAAATCTTGTTGAATCGACGAGAGCACTGAGAGATTAAAATCTCATACCCACTTTTAGGATGATAAAACAGTACTGCCTGCAAAGAGTTAGGATAAGCTTGGCTTTTAATGATTCTCATAGCTTTTAAATAAAAGTGGGTTATGGCAGGATACTCTTTATGGGCAATCACCTTGTGAGTGCGAAATGTGGCCGTTTCTAGGAGAATGAAGAGAGGCTACATTCTCCAAGTTTTCTCACGATTAACCAGGGTTGTTCAAGGCCAAAATGAACGCAACAAGAAAACCTAGTTCTGTGATGAGATGAAACTGTGTGATAGTTATTTTCTCGGTTCACATAAAAGCACGGGTAGTTCAAGACATCATGTTCACTACCTGGTCAAGTGAATCCGATGGCTACTCACAAAGGGTGGTTCAAAGTTGAAAAATTACTACCATTCCTGATGCAGTGATTTTCCGATTGTACTCTCAGAGTCTTGTCTGTCATGTCTTTTTCTGTCGTGTTTGGATTACATGGTCTGATCATTTCCATTCAGGGGGGGATTGTTGGTAATAGTTTTTGAATTTTTTCCGGGCCAGATTCCGGTGGGCTCCGGCCACCGGCGGTGCCAGAAGTTGATTGGGTTGTGTTCCTCTCGTTGAGTACTATTTCGTAATGTACTCACTTGCCAAAAACGGTTTCCATATGAATGAGAAATGTATGTCCAAAGTTGGGTACTCGAAATGTACTAACTTGGGCAATTGGAATGGATAGTCCTACATCGGAAGATGGGAAAGATTTTCTCTAGTATATAAGCTAAAGAAATGGACTAAAGGGCTTAGCCCTGGGGTTACCACTAACGTGTAGTGGAGAGAGGTCCTAGCCAAAATAACAAACACACAAGCGCGCCCGGGCCGGCTTCGGCTTCGGTTTGGTTTGGTCTGGCTTGGCTCTGGCCTATATTTTTTTTTGCCCCGCTCCAAAATTTTTCCCAGTTACTGTTGAGGCTTTTCAAATTCTATAACTGATACCAACAGCAGAGTAATGGCTCATCAGTTACGTTTTTGAACCATTACTTTACTGTTACAGAGTAATGGACCCTTCAGTTACTCCCCTTCTCCTATAAGACCAGTATTTTTTGTCTGCCAGTACACAGGGTGATTCAAAATTCTGAACCTCCTCCTCCTTCTTCTTCCTCTGAGTCAGAGTCTGAGAGTACAACACAGTTACCGGTTTGCTAAGATTTCTGAAGCTAGGGTGCTGCTCTTCAGAGAAAGGTAATACAGTTGTATCTTGGGAGGCAATTCATCAACCACCGTCACACTACGGGGCGAATTTTGCTTTAAGGATAGAGATCTTAATCTCGACTCTGTATTAAAGTACTGTTTTGTTCTTTTATTTCCTGTAATTGTATTTCTTCACAAATATTGTTAGCAATTTCCTACTTTATAATATTCAAGTTCTAACAAGTACCATAATCCACATGTTGTTTGGGAGAATAATTAAATGCCAGGAGTCCATAAAAACAAGTGACAAACAATTAAAGCTATATAAATACTCTTCATATCTAATGCAATTAAATTGGACCAATATAAAACTTCAAATATACAAACATGGGGGGGGGGGGGGGGGGTATAAACTCGAATAATTGAAGTAAACAAAAAAATTACAATGGGATGGTTTATCAGTAAAAATAGAAATAAACAGTTCAAGCAATAATAATTAGGAATCTCCATCCATTTATCAACATATATTCAAATAACTTATATATCATGGAGATATCAGACTTGTTTCAGATCAACACTGAAAAGCAAATTCAGTCAAAACACTTCATTGGAACTGCTAAGAAATTAGAGCAATTTTAAGAGCAAAACCTGAGTATAAGAACTTACTTGGGGAACCTATTAGCAAGGTTTTAAATATCGGATATTAGATCATATTCATATCGGATTTCAAATTTTCATAACAGATATCAGGGATATTCAAAACAAAAAAAAAGATTCGGGTGTCCTATAGGATGAAAATACACATCCTAATGTGATTTAGATAACCTTTACATGTATTATGTTCATCATCACAAAGATAAACAACCTAATGCAAGAACCAAGCTAATGCAAGAACCAATAGGTTCCATCCCCTATCTATATAATAAAACACAAAAAAAGCTATCAAGTGGCTTTCATTCAATATGGTTGAAATCAACGGTCCAGATCTAATCTCACAAAACATATTTTCCCACCTAAAAGTTCCTCCCCAAAACTCAAATTCAAATCCCCCAAAACAACTCCTTTATTTACTTATTTATTTATTTCTCTCTCTGTCGCAGCCCGCTTCCCAAAAATACGGAATACGAGCACATACATTGGCCCAGCAAATGACTAACGTCACCCATAAGTTGTTTAATCGATCAACTCAACAATATAATCCATACAGAACAAATGCGCAGGCAAAAAGAATAATCTCATTAACAATAATACTTGGAATGAGACAATATAATATCCAAATACAATAATAATAATCCAACGTCTGGAAAAAATAATAAAATCCGGGACATAAGCCCAAAACAATAATAATCTCAATCCAAAAATAAATACAAGTCTCAGTACATTAAGTTTATTAAAGCGATAAGCAATTCAAAAGCAGAAATCTTCAAAATGTTTGTTCTCCAACTCCAGCCGGCAATTCTCCTTCATTACCTGTAAATACTTCATCTAAAAAGAGAAAATTAATTGTCCTTAGAGCAAGTCATGGACAGCAAGTAGACAAAATAAGGGACAAGAGAATAACGGTATAACAATGAATCAATAGATCAATAGGAATCAATAACATAGCACGATGATAATAATCATTAACATGGTAATCAATGCAACGGTGTAACGGTGAATCAATATTCGGTAACGGTAACCAACTGTGAATATCAATAACTCTTAAACAATATTGGATACAAATAGGAACAATGATGAACAATATGCAATGTCGGTGATGTGTCAATCCTTATGTCTATTAATCTTTTTAACTCCTAACTAATGCACGTACTACTGTGTCCCATGTGTGTTGTACCACAGGTTCGATGCATACAATCAATTTTGTTTAGGCTACAGTGGTAGATTTTATAGTTCATGTACTGGGTATGATGACGATAACGGTAATAACACTGAACATGTGTAATTTCTTACACGATGCCGATAACGGTAAAAACACTGGACATGTGTAATTTCTTACACGATGCCGATAACGATAATAATCACTGGCCATTATCCGATTACAGTCCCCATATCATCAACTACTCTAGTCAATCCCTTAAATCTCGGTTTGTTAATTATTTATCAATGCAACAATACAATATGCAATTATAAGGCATGAGATGAACAATAGTATCAATAGGGAAACAATACTATGATAACATGAAGTAGGACAATTAGAATGATGACAATAACTCATTAGGATCATGCAATGCAACATACATACATCAATTCATGTAATAATACAATATAGGAATAATTAATTCATTAAAAAGTAGTACCCATAATTCTGGACAGCAAGCGCAACCTGCACAAAAATGCAGTTTCCCGCTGACTCGGAAATCAAAAGTTGAATCTGTCAAAAAATCTGGAAACTAGACTTCCATACGGTCCAACGCATACTTAAAGTCCAATTTCTGACAACAGTACCTAGGTCAAACACATGTTTCTTTCCATGTTTTATGTTCAGGCGGAAATTCATCTTCTTGTTGTTTTAATTTTCGAATTAGTAAGAACTCAATATTAAATTCAGTAAAAATATAATCAAGACTCCTAAACATGTTCAACAACAATCTGAAAATTTTCATAGCAAAATTTTATTATTTGATCAGCCTTTTTACTGTTTGAACATGAAAGCTACGAGAATCTGAAAATCTGGAATATAAAAATACGGCTGTAGTAAAACGGGCATAACTTTTGCTACAAAACCCGAAATTAAAAAATTCTTGATGTTATTGGAAACTAGACACTCGGAGCTACATTTCATATTCAGAAAGTATTTCATTTTAAGGTCATTTACTGGTTCAAAAACAGCGATCAAGTTCAGGTCAGCAAGCATGTACAGTTTTTTTTAGGGTATTTTTTTTCATGAGAATAAATTAATTGAATATGATGGGTATCGATTCTATAGTCAATAAATTGTGTAACTAGCATGATAGGTGTCCAAACATGATAAATAAAATTTAGAACATACACATATACAAGTCTAACATCAATCAATCATCAAACGATCAAACGACATACAACCTAATGATTGTTTCTACAATAATTTATTTGTGTTGTGACTTGTATGAATAACCCTATTAACAATTCTATATGCATTCATTAAAGATACAAAATTTAGAGTCAAAGTGGCACGATGTCAAGAATATTAGGGTTAACTCGTGTAAACCCACAATAAACCCAACGAAGAAATAAACAATGGATAATACGACAACAAAGAGATCTACTTGCAAGAATTTCAATAACACTTGAATTTGATACAATTAGCAATTCAAGAGAACGGTGACTTGCTTGTTAGACGGTGAAACGAAAACCAAGAATAATGGGATAAGGATCCCAAAGCAACGAACTCACGAACTATCAAATCCCCAAAGCAGCACATGCAATATACTTGCAATCAAGTTCAAATCAGCACACAAAGGAGACAAGCAGTAACAGAGTACACCAAGATAGCAACTGCAAGAATTACCACAGCAACGGCGGCCGGGGGCAGCAGCGCTGGCATCATCGGAAAGGGGGCGAGGGCGAGGCGACGGAGTTGACGTCAACGGAGTGGGTCGAAGAAAAGGGGGGAAATGGGATTGGGGATTATATGGGTTTAGGGTTTGAAGCTTTGATAATGGCGAGAACGGGGGATTAGGAGGACGGGGTTGGCGTTTGGGTACTTGGGTGTCGAGGGGAGGTGCGGGGGAGTGGTCGATGGGGGTTGGGGTTGCCGGAGGTGAAGGGAGATGGCCGGAGGAGTTGGGGAAGGAGGTGAACAGTGGGTGGGTTCTGTTTGGGGAGAAAGAAACTCGAAGAGAGAGAATAGACGGCTATGGTTTCGATTTGTGTGCAAAAATTAGGGTTTACAGTAGAGTTGTATTTATAAGACACAATTAGGGTTCAATGAAAGAGGTTTTGGGTCAAGAATACATCAAATTGGGTTTTTGGGTTCAATTAGGAGGTAGATCAAAATCCACAGGGTTCAAATAAAATTACCCACACTTAATTAAAAGATAATAAGCTCAACAAGAAGAACGGGGAAAATTTTCAAGCAATTCTTATTAAAATAATTGAGATCGAAAGAAAATAGGGTTTTGATTCAATTGCAAATAAAAGAAATACAAAGGGGAAATTTTTGAAAATTACAGAAACGGTAGTTACAATCCTACCCACCTTACAATAAAATTTCGTCCTCGAAATTTAAGCAAGTGATAGTAGGGTAACCCCGAGGAAAAGAAAAGAACAAGAACTATTCAAAAAGATGGGGAAATCTCTTCTGGATCACACTCTCAAGCTCCCAGGTCGACTCAGCAGGCGAGTGAGGATTCCAAGCAACACGAACCAACTTAATAACCTTATTCTTCAGAACCTTCTCCCTCCGATCCACAATCGACACTAGATGAATCTCGCAAGACAAATCTGGTCGAGCCGACAACCCCGAATAGTCAATAACATGACTATCATCCCAAACATACTTCCTGAGCTGAAAAACATGGAAGACGTCATGCACCCCAGCAAGAGCTGGCGGTAACGCGAGTCTATAGGCCACCTTGCCTACTTGCTCCACCACATCGAACGGACCAATGAACCGAGGGCTCAACTTGTCCCCACCACCAAAACGAATCACACCTTTCCATGGAGACACCTTGAGAAACACATGATCACCCACTTCGAACTCTAACGGTCGCCTGTGTATGTCTGCCCATTTCCTCTGTCTGTCCTTTGCGGCTTGCAAATGCTTCCTGATCTGGGACACTACCTCAACAGTCTTTATGATCAACTCTAGCCCCAAAAGCTTCCTCTCACCAATGTTATCCCAGCATACTGGTGATTTACACTTCCGACCATACAAGACTTCATACGGAGCTGCCTAAAGACTAGCTTCATAGCTATTATTGTATGAAAACTCCACCATGTGTAGATGATCTTCCCAAGAACCTCCAAACTGAAGCACACAGGACCTCAACATATCCTCCAAGGTCGGAATAGTCCTCTCTGATTGACCATCTGTCTGCGGATGAAATGCAGTACTGAACTTCAGCTTACTCCCAAGACTAGTTTGAAGACTCTTCCAGAATTAAGATCTGAATCTAGTATCTCTGTCTGATATAATACTGACAGGAACACTATGCAATCTCATAATCTCCTGCATATACCTTTCTGTCAGGCTCTCTGTAGACTGTCCCACTCTGAAAGGAATGAAATGTGCACTCTTCGCCAAGCGGTCCAGAATAACCCAAATGGCATTGTGACCCTTGGGACTTCCAGGCAAAGCAGTCACGAAATCCATTGTGATCTTCTCCCACTTCCACTCTGGAATAGGAAGTGGTTGAAGAAGTCCAGCAGTCCTCTAATGTTTTCTCTTCACTTGCTGACAAATCAGACACCGAGCAACAAATCTTGCAACAGCCCTCTTCATATCATGCCACTAGAAATGCTACTTCAAATCCTGATACATCTTCGTACCACCGGGATGAATAGAGAATGACGAGCAATGAGCTTCTTCAAGTAACTTCTGCCTGACTTCTCCCATCGGAACACAAAGACGAGTCCCAAAGCAAAGAGATCCATCTTCATGAATCACCATATCAGTTCTAGCACCAGCTTCAACCTCATCTCGAAACTCCTGCAATTGCACATCACCAGACTATGCCTCCTTAATTTGATCCACCAAAGACGACTGCAACTGAAGCACCATACAACTCTGCCCAGAAGCAGGCAATACCACATTCAAATCAAACCTTCTCATAACTTCCACAAGTTCCTTCTGCTCAGTAAGAACGATAGCAATAGGTCTTCTACTCAAAGCATCAGGCACTGAATTAATCTTGCCAGGGTGATACTGCAAACTGATATCATAATCTACCATCAATTCCAACCATCGCCTTTGCCTCATATTGACTAAGCGATCCGAGGTGGCCAGGGAACCGAGGTTCGCAATAGCTCTGATCCTCAGTCAGGAGCAAGGGGCGGCAAATCCTACGGATCGGCTCGCCCTAGGAACAGGTATATGCCATCCTCCGGCATTTACAGGAGATGGAGAACCACCTCGCCCATCTCAGTAAGGCGGACCAATGCTCGGTCATGGTCATCGGCAGATCGGACCCCCATTATCCCCTAAAATCTTAGAAGCCGAGATCCCCCGAAATTTCAGGCTTCCCCAATTCGAGATCTACAACGGCGAAAGAGATCCCGCTGATCACATGGAGGGATTTAAGATCCTCATGATGATTCACAGTGCTGCGGATCCCCTCTTCTGCCGTGCCTTTCCTACTACCCTTCGTGGTCTGGCTCAGGAATGGTTCTCAAAGCTCACCCCCGGCTCAGTTTTCTCGTTCAACCAGTTGGAAGCGAACTTCTTAGCCCACTTCATGACCAGCAGAAAGGTCGAGAAGATGAGCGCGTCCCTTCTGGACCTCAGGCAGAAAAAAAGGGGAGTCACTCCGCGATTTCATTCGGAGGTTCACCACCGAGGCGAGGTCCGTGTCCTTTCTTGAAGCGGGCATCGCTTGAGCGGCTTTCCGGCATAATGTTAGGCACGGTCAGCTGAAAGCTTCATTGGCCAAAAATCCACCCATCGAATTTTTCGACTTCCTCAACAGGGTCGAAAAGTACATCCGAGTGGAGGAGGCCCTAAATCCGGAGGGCACCAAAGAAGCCACTGCCAAAGGGAAGCAGAAGGCCGACGACGTCGAGCCCATCAAGAAAACTGCAAAAAAGATAGCCAATCTCAAGAGGGTCCATTCTGTCTCCCGATTTGAGAGGTATACACCTCTGAACCAGAACATTTCGGCAATCCTGATGGAGAAAGAGGATAAAGGGATCGTCCAACTCCCTCCCCGACCGAGCAACAACAATAAGCAGGATTAGAGATTTTACGGTCGCTTCCACCAAGACAACGGGAACGAGACCGACAACTGCCGGGCCCTCAAGGACGAGATCAAGGCCCTCATCCAGTGAGGGTACTTGAAAGAGTTCACCCGGGATAATCCGAGAGACCGAAAGAATCCGAGGAATCCGAGGCCTTCGCCTCATCCTCAAACTATCAACCAACGACCCGAGCGGGACCTCGAGCCTGAGGAGACCATGGGGCAGGCCATACTACACTGCATCCATGGGGGACCCATGGGAGGGGGATCCAACACCTCCCGTAAGGCCTTCGTCCGAGAGGTTAACTCTGTCCGGGACCATCCCTCCCCGCAGATTTAGCTGCGACCGGTATCCTTTGTTGGGGAAGACCTCAAAGGAGTCTAGATCCTGCATTGTGATGCCCTCGTCATCAGCCTTGTCATGGTGAATTTCGAAGTCTGCTGAATTCTAGTGGACAATGGGAGCTCAGTCAACATCCTCTTCTGGGAAGCATTTGAGAACCAAAAGCTCCCCCGAGATAAGCTAAAACCGGCGGGGTACACCTTGCATGGGTTCTCGAGCATCCCGGTACAAATTGAAGGGATCGTGACGTTGGATGTAATGGCTGGCACGACCCATACCACAAGGACAGAATCAATAGATTTTATGGTGGTCAATGTCAAGGCAGCGTACAACGCCATCCTCGGTCGACCCGGCCTATGCTCGCTCCAGGCAGTCCCCTCTGCCTCCACTTGAAGCTGAAACTCCCTACTGACCTCGGGGTCGGCATCGTTAGAGGAAATCAGGAGTCTGCACGATCGTGCTACATGACCGCGGTCAGGGGCGGAGTGCTCCTCCTAGATGCAGTCGAACATCCACCTGAAAGAAGCCAACCCAAGTCAGAGCCTGTGGACGAATTGGAGGAGGTCTCATTCAAAGCGGAAGATAAGTCCAAGTGGTTCCGTGTGAGCTGCACCATTTCTGCCGACCTGAAACCAGGTCTAATTGGTTGTGTCTGCCACAATATCGACCTCTTTGCTCGGAAGCCGTCCGACATGCCCAGATTTCCAAAGATCTGATTATGCACTGGCTCAGCATCGCCCCGGGCCCCAAGCCAATCCATCAAAAGTGGCGCAAGTTTACCCCGGAGAGGCAAAAAGCAGTAAAAATGGAGGTGGACAAGCTGTTGTCCGCCCGGTTCATTCAAGAGGTCAGCTACCCCGAGTGGCTGGCTAACGTCGTGATGGTCAAGAAGGCCAGCGGGAGCTGGAGGATCTTCATAGACTTCATGGATCTCAACAGGGCGTGCCCCAAGATCCTTTCTCCCTCCCGAGCATCGACGCTCTGATCGACGCAACGTCGGGTCACGAGCTCCAAACCTTCATGGACGCTTTTTCAGGCTACATTCATATCCAAATGTTCCCTCCAGACATTGCCGAAACATCCTTTGTCACCGACCAAGGCCTCTACTGCTACTGGTTAATGCCCTTCGGGCTCAAGAACGCCGGGGCCACCTACCAGAGACTCGTCAACTGAGTCTTCAAAGATCAGATCGGGCGCAACATGGAAGTATATGTTGACGACATGCTAGTCAAGAGCTGGCGGGGGCAAGATCATGTCGCTGACCTCGATGAAGCTTTTGGTGTCCTCCGATCTCACAACATGAGGCTTAATCCCGCCAAGTGCGCCTTCAGCGTCTCCTTGGGGAAATTTCTTAGGTTCGTCGTTAGCTAGCGCAGCATAGAGGCCAACTCAGAGAAGATCCAGGCCATAATCAACATGGCCCCTCCCAGAAACGTTAAGGAAGTTCAGTGGCTTACGGGAAGACTGGCGGCCATCGGCCGCTTCCTCTCAAAGTCAGGAGAGAAGTCCTTTCCCTTCTTCAAGGCCTTGCGAGGGGCAAAAGGCTTCGAATGGGGAGACCCCCAGCAATAGGCCTTCGACCAGTTAAAGTCCTAACTCTCCAACCCCCCGCTCCTGAGCAAACCCGAACCGGGCGAACCCCTATTCCTGTACCTCTCAGCCTCAGAAAGCGCGCTCAGCGCCGTGCTCATCCGAGAAGAAGACAGTGTTCAAAAGCCTCTATACTATGTGAGCAAAGTCTTGCTCTCGACCGAAACCACATACGCAAAGATGGAAAAGATGGCATACGCACTGGTAACGGTCGCGCGAAAGCTCCGTCCTTACTTCCAGACCCACTCTATTCAGGTCCTCACGGACCAGCCTTTGAAGGTCTTCCTCCACAAGACGGAGAGCTCTGGCTGCTTAGTCAAGTGGTCGATCGAACTAAGCCAGTACGACAACAACTACCAGCCCAGACAACCATTAAGGGAAAGTCCCTTGCCGAATTCATCATGAAGTGCACTATCTCCGAGCCATTCAACACTCAGGAGACATATCCGATCTGGGAAGTCTATGTCGACTGCTCGTCTTGCGAGGTGTGGAGCGGCGTGAGCATCATCCTCAAAGGCCCCGAAAACTTCATCCCCCAGTATTCTCTTTGCCTGAACTTCCCTGCCTCTAACAACGAGGCCGAATATGAAGCTATGATCGCAGGGCTCACCCTGGCACACAAGGTGGGGACCAGACAGCTCGGGGCCTTTAGCGACTCCCAACTCTTAGTCAACCAGATCACCAGGGAGTACGAGGCTCGTGACGCTCGGATGGTCTGATACTTGCCGATAGTCCAGCAACTCTTAGAGACCTTCGATTTCTCCTCAATGGAACGGATCCCCACAGAGCAGAATGCCCAGGCTGACTCATTATCAAAACTTGCCTCCTCGTCCTTTGACGGCCTCGACCACACTGTCCTGATCGAAGTCCTTCTGAAGCCTAGCATCGACCTCCCCAAAACCCTCTGCCTCACCACCGAACCTCCACCAGAGGACTGGACGACTCCCATCAGTAAGTTCCTGGCGAAGGGAGAGCTTCCTCAGGATCGGGCCGAGGCAAGAAGGATCATGGTCTGTTCAGAAAGGTTCACCCTAATCAACAAAATCCTCTTCAAGTGCTCGTACACAAATATCGACGAAAGGCCCTACCTCCGCTGCCTGGCCCCCGACGAGGCCAAATACACCCTGAAGGAACTACATGAAAGGGTCGGAGGATGCCACATGGGGAGCAGGTCGCTCGCCAGAAAAGCCATAAATCACGGATACTACTGATCGACCATGTTGCAAGACGCCCAAGACCTCGTCAAAAAGTGCGACCCTTGCCAAAGATTCTCCTCTGTAAAAAGGCTTCCACAAGCCAACCTCCGCTCCCTTGTCAGTCCAACCCCCTTTTCTATGTGGGTGATGGACTTGGTCGGTCCTTTTCCGAAAGCAACGGGCCAGAGAAAGTTCCTGGTGGTGGCCATCGACTACTTCACCAAATGGATTGAGGCAGAGCCCCTGGCCACAATCACGGAGCACAAAACTCAGCAATTTTTCTGGAAGCACATCATCTGCTGGTTCGGGATCCCGCAGGTCTTCATCATAGACAACATGACCCAATTCGCAGGTAAGAACTTTCGGAAGTTCTGCGGAGACTTTGAAGTCCAACAGCGCTTCTCCTCTATATGTCATCCTCAGTCGAATGGCCAGGCCAAAAATGTGAACCACCAAATCCTTGATGGCCTTAAGAAGCGATTGGGCAATTCACCCAAGGGGCTCTGGGTCGACGAATTGCCAAGTGTACTCTGGGCGCACCGGACGACGAAGAGAATCCCCACGGGCGAGTCACCGTTCAACCTAACCTACGGCACCAAGGCGGTTATCCCCTTAGAGATCGGTCTCCCTTCACCCATGATCATGGCCTTCGACGAGGAGAACAACTCAACGGACCTCAGAGCCAACTTGGATCTAGTCGACGAGGTCAGAGAAAAATCCGCCATCAGAAGAAGCATATACCAACAACGGGTCGAGAAGTTTCACAACAAGAAGGTCCATCCCACCGCCATCAAGCAGGGTGACCTCCTCTTCAGGAAATTGGCGGTATCCAACCCCAGCAAAAAGCAAAAATTGGCCCCTAATTGGGAGGGCCCGTATAAGGTCTCCGAAGTGGTACGCCCGGCACATACCGACTCATTGACCTAGGCTGCAACATAGCTAAGAGGCCCTGGAATGCAGAGCACCTCATCAAGTACCTCAAAGGGGAGGAATAAATTTCTTATGTAACCGATTCCTTGTAATCGGCATTACATGCCACTACTTTTTGTATGAAAAGATTAAAGAAAATGGGCTAATTTCTTTCCAGTTCTCATCCCAAATTCTCTATGTAAATTCCTGTAATTTTCCACTAAAAGCCTCGACACCTGAAGATGATCTCGATCACATGGGTAGCTTTCTCAAGCTAAGGCACCTGAGCTCGATGCTCTGTGCCGACCCCCAAGCCTCGACACCTGAGGGTGATCTCGAGCACACGGGTAGCTTTCTCAAGCTAAGGCAACTGAGCTCGACGCTCTATACCGATCCTCAAAGCCTCGACACCTAACGGTTATGTCAAGCACATAGGTAGCTTTCTCAAGCTAAGGCGCCTGAGCTCGACGCTTTGTGCCGAACCCCAAGCCTCGACACCTGACGGTGATCTCGAGCACATGAGAAGCTTTCTCAGGCTAAGGCAACTGAGCTCGACGCTCTGTGCCGATCCTCAAAGCCTCGACACCTGATGGTGATCTCAAGCACATGGGAAGCTTTCTCAAACTAAGGAAACTGAGCTCGACGCTCTGTGCCGACCCTCAAAACCTCAACACCTGACAGTGATATCAAGCACATGGGTAGCTGTCTCAAGCTAAGGCAACTGAGTTCGACGCTCTGTGCCGACCTTCAAAGCCTCAACACCTAACGGTGATCTCGAGCACATGGGTAGCTTTCTCAAGATAAGGTGTCTGAGCTCGACGCTCTATGCCGACCCCCAAGCCCCGACACCTGACGGTGATCTCGAGCACATGGGTAGCTTTCTCAAGGCAACTGAGCCCGATGCTCTGTGCCAACCCTCAAAGCCTCAACACCTGACGGTGATCTCGAGCACATGGGTAGCTTTCTCAAGCTAAGGAAACTGAGCTCGACGCTTTATGCCGACCCTCAAAGCCTCAGCACCTTACAGTGATCTCGAGCACATGGGTAGCTTTTTCAAGCTAAGGAAACTGAGCTCGACGCTCTGTGCCGACCCTCAAAGCCTCAACACTTGACAATGACCTCGAGCACATGGGTAGCTTTCTCAAGCTAAGGCAACTGAGTTCAACGCTCTGTGCCGACCCTTAAAGCTTCAACACCTGACAGTGATCTCGAGCACATGGGTAGCTTTCTCAAGATAAGGCGCCTGAGCTCGATGCTCTGTGTCGACCCCCAAGCCTCGACACCTGACGGTGATCTCGAGTGCATGGGTAGCTTTCTCAAGCTAAGGCAACTGAGCCCGATGCTCTGTGCCGACCCTCAAAGCCTCAACACCTGATGGTGATCTCGAGCACATTGGTAGCTTTCTCAAGCTAAGGCGAATGAGCTCGACGCTCTGTGTCGACCCTCAAAACCTCGACACCTGACGGTGATCCCGAGCACATGGGTAGTTTTCTCAAGCTAAGGCAACTGAGCTCAACGCTCTGTGCCGACCCTCAAAGTCTCGACACCTGACGGTGATCTCGAGCACATGGGTCGCTTTCTCAAGCTAAGGTGCCTGAGCTCGATGCTCTGTGCCGACCCCTAAGCCTTGACACCTGACGATAATCTCGAACACAGGAAAAGCTTTCTCAAGCTAAGGCAACTGAGCTCGATGCTCTGTGCCGACCCTCATAGCCTCGACACCGGACGGTGATTTCGAGCACATAGGTAGCTTTCTCAAGCTAAGGCAACCAAGTTCGACGCTCTGTACTGACCCTCAAAGCCTCAACACCTGATGGTGATCTCAGGCACATGGGTAGCTTTGTCAAGCTAAGGCAATTGAGCTCGATGCTCTGTGCCGACCCTCAAAGTCTCGACACCTGACAGTGATCTTGAGAACATGGATAGCTTTCTCAAGCTAAGGCGCCTGAGCTCGACGCTCTGTGCCGACCCCCAAGCCTCGATACCTGATGGTGATCTCGAGTACATGGGTAGCTTTCTTAAGCTAAAGCGCCTGAGCTCAGCGCTCTGAGCCGACCCCCAAGACTGGACACCTGACGGTGATCTTGAGCACATGGGGTTCTTCAAACCCTCACGTCCTCACTGCTCAGCTTGGACTCCGAGCACCTAAGGGGGTTTTATCAAAACACCCAAGTCTTAAACCTTCGGCTGAGACTTCAGCTAACCCCCTACCCAAAATTTTCACCAAGAGTATGGCCCTAACCCACAGCGAGAACCATCGAGGCCCGAACCATGGATCGAACCACCTTTCACCCATTGGCAACTGGGGATAAACAACACTCATAGCTGTTACCCCCAATTGTCAGAGGGTGGCAGGAGAGCCACTGATCTAGGACTCTCGGACAAAAAATTCATTTAGGGCACTCGCTTTCGGCAAGCGCCCCAAGCCCCGTACTCCGAGATCGACCCACATTTCACCTGCTGGCAACTGGGGATAAACAACACTCACAGCCATTACCCCCAATTGTCAGAAGGTGGCAGGAGAACCACTGGCGACGAGAACTCACACTGAAGTGAGAAAATTTCTGATGAGGGGGTTGTTGGATCCTGTAGGCAAGACAACAAACACTAGAGGGGGGGTGAATAGTGTTTAATAAAAACTGCAGAAATTTTTCTCGTTGCAATCGACTGAGTTATGAACCAGTCGACTGATTTGTCCAAAATAATTGAAAACAATAACTCTGTGCAGTCGACTGATGAATGAGACAGACGACTGAAGGCACAATGAAATTACAATTACAAATGGCACTGACCAGTCGACTGATGGTGCATGGAGTCGACTGCCAGAAACTTTTTGCAGAATTAAAATAAACCAGAGTAAATGCAAACACAAGATAATCAATCACAGAGTACACAAGATATATCCTGGTTCGGTCCTCCCGACCTACATCCAGTCCCCAAGCAACCCACTTGAGATTTCCACTATTCTTGAAAAAGTTACAAGAATATCCTACGGCGTTACGACAACAATCCTGTCTAACCCGTAGTCCTTTCTCTTAACCAGAGAAAGCCGACCCACTCTACTACCAAGAGTGAAACAAAAACGACTCTACAACCTAGAGTCAAAAATACTCTCCAACCGAGAGCAAGAGAACAAGAATACTTTACAGTCAACCTATAGCCTTGTTGGTGTATGTGTTGATGCACGTGGCTAAAAGAACTGGTCGACTTCTATACTCAGTCCAGAGCGAATTTAATGCTATACTGGACTGAATGTAGAGAACCAAAGAGTATGATCTTGAAAGCTTTATTTCCCAAAAAAATCACTTAGAACTTTTTTCACAAAGATGCTTCGGATTTCAAGAAGAAAATTCTGTAGATCTTTTCAGTGAGATCTGAACTCTACTTAAAGAGTTTGATCTCCTGAACGTTGGGAGACAGTTACTCAACTGTCAACCAATGGATCTAAGCTTTTGAGTTTGAAAAAATTCGATTTTGAAAAACAGAAAACGGTCAAAAGCTCTCGAACAGTCGACTGGGTTGCCATATGAGTCGACTGATCAGAGTTTGAATAAATTTAAACAGTTTTGTACTATCAGTCGACTGGCAGAAGCTTAAGTCGACTGGTACTCAAAAGTTAAACTTCTTCAAACTGTTTTGACTCTTTTTGTTGGGGGTTTTTACACATTATGAAAATATTTTGAGTGTGTGTGTGTGACAAGGCTTTACATCAGACTAAGACTCAACAGAAAGTAAAATACAATTGTTTTTACAAGACATTATAATTTGACACAATTGAGCTAAGGTCTTGAGTCTTGAGTCTTGTCTTGAGTGAAATCTTGGATCTTGTCTTAGTGAAGTCTTCATCTGTATCCTTTTGAGCTTGTTCATTTGTTCAGCTAGAATTGTCTTTGGTATGTACACTGCAATTAGCTGTATAACATAGACACATGTTGCACTGTGTTGTGATCATCAAAATCAAGAATCAACATTCTCCCCTTTTTTGATGATGACAACACAATAGCTGATAATAAAAGATAATATACAAGCATAGTGAAGACATGCTCCCCCTTATAAAAACACAAAATGCATTGTCTTAAAAAAATAACATGTATCAGTCGACTTATATAGAATATCAGGCGACTGACCAGAAAACCATACTTTAGAAAAATCATAACACAAAGAGTAGCATCAGTCGACTGAAATGCCTGGTGGGCAGTCGAATGACCAGAGAGTTTGTCCAATATCCAGTCATAATATAACACAGATAATAAGCAATATAAAACAATATAACCATAACACAGAAAACAATATATAACCATAACACAGATATATCTCTCCCCCTTTGGAATCATCAAAAAGCACAAAGTAACAAGCTTTTGCATTAAAAAAGAAACTTAAGTCTTATACAAAAAGAAATGCATTAAGAAAGAAAAGTACATAATAGAAAAATAAAAAAATCTTTAATCTTCTTCATCGGAGTCTTCATCGTCATCTTGAGAAGGAGGATGAAACTGAGAGCTGAAGAGATGAGTGAGGTTGTCAAGCTTAGAGTCAATGTGGTCTAGCTTGGAATCGAGGTTATGGAGTTGGGTATCTACAGTGGCTGAATGTTTCATTAGGTAGGAAACACAGTCATATAGGGTACGAGGGTCATCATAATTGGCTTGAAGAAGTGGATCAGTAGAGGTAGAAGGTCTAGAACTAGAACCTAATGGAGCTTGAGAAAGAGGAGGATACCTAGGGGGTGATCTAGTAGGAGCATCAAGAAGTTTCATTCGTGCCAAACTAGCACGATCGAAACACTCATAACGAGTAACAACATTTGTCTCCGAATCGAGATCAACACCAAAAGCTATAAAGACTCTAGTAAGAAGACCTCCAAAAGGTAGAAAGTGAGTGTGGTCTTGATTAAATTTAGAAAAGATAACTTGACCCCAATTAACAACAATTTTACCAAAAATTGCATAAATAGCTTTTTGTAATTCTATAGAATATTGGTCATAACTACCCTTTTTAGGAAGGATGTTATAGGCTAATATTCTACCTACAAGCTTAGCAATTGGTTTGATATTTTTGCTTGTCATTGGAGGGCCATGATTAGGTAAGAAAATTTTAGATAATATAGAAGTATCATCTAAAAGAATTTCATCAAGAGGGAATCCTCCATCATCAATACCTAATATCTGATTAATCCTAGTCGGTGTAAGTGTCATTTTAATATTCTTCACAGACGACCGGATTAAGACATCCCCATCTGGTTTTTGCACAACTCTCATATTTGTGTAAAACAAATAGATGAGTTGGGGATAGTAATTAGGTTGGTTTGATAATGAGAGAAAATTATAGAGACTACTATTTTGGAATAAAGGGATGAGATTGAAACGGTCTAGGTCATCAAAAATTACAAATCTTCCAGGGAAGATTGTAATGGTACAAAAGACATACCATTGATCAATAAGATCGGGACTCAAGAGATATTGAGTGTAGTCTTGGGAAGAAGAACTACCCACATGAGATCGTTTAGATCTTTTGGGTGCCATGAAAAGAGAGGGGAAAGGATTTTACCTAAGAAAAAGAGAGATTCCATCAGGGGCAAGCACAAGCAGCACTGAGAGAGTAGATCACCTTCTTCTCCAAAAGCTAGGGTTTTGAAATTGGGGGTAAAAGCTTGAGAACGGTAAGGGGTTAAAACGGCTGGTAAAGGGGGTTTTAACAGCGAATAAACGGCTGAGATCAAAGAGAGATGAAATCGACGGTAGAGATTAGAGATCACGGGTGAAAAGAGAGGTGAAATCCATCTCAAAAGACGCGATGAATAGTCGCTGAAGACAATTGAGCTCGCGACAGTCGACTGGTAGGGAGATCAGTCGACTGGGTCGAGAAGAAAATAAAAATTTTATATCTACTAATCAGTCGACTGGTATAGGAACCAGGCGACTGGTCTAATAAAAAATTGATTTGTTTAAAAACCAGTATAGTCGACTTATTCAAAAGTACAGTCGACTTAACAGAAATAATTTTCAGCAAATATCAATAAAATCACAAATTCCAAGTTCTCTTCTTAAATTAATGAAAGTATCTTCTTTAAGGGGCTTGGTAAATATATCTGCTACTTGTTTATCAGTAGAGATAAAGTCTAAAGATATATCTCCTTTTAAAACATGATCACGTAGAAAATGATGTCGAATATCAATATGTTTCGTACGTGAATGTTGAATCGGATTTTTAGATAAATTAATTGCACTGGTATTATCACACATAATTGAGGGTTTCTCAAATGAAATACCATAATCTAATAAGGTTTGTTTCATCCATAAAATTTGTGCACATGCCAAACTTGCAGCGATATACTCAGCTTCTGTAGTTGATAGGGATACGGAGTTTTGCTTTTTACTGCACCAAGATACTAGAGAATGTCCCAAAAAGTGACATGTACCACTAGTACTCTTGCGATCAGTTTTGCTTCCAGCAAAATCGGCATCGCTATATGACAAAAGTTGAAAATTATCGGTGCGTGGATAAAATAAACCATATTCAGATGTGCCTTTAATATATCTTAAAATTCGTTTCACTGCTTTTAAATGAGACTCTTTAGGACTAGATTGATATCTAGCACATAAACATACACTGAACATAATATCTGGTCTACTTGCAGTAATATATAAGAGTGAACCAATCATACCTCGATAGAGTTTTTGATCAACACTCTTACCTAATAAATCTTTGTCAAGAGTAGTAGTAGTAGCCATAGGTGTGGATTTACTACTAGTACTATCCATGTTAAAACGTTTGAGTAGTTCCTTTGCATATTTGCCTTGATTGATAAATATGCCATTTGAGGACTGTTTAATTTGAAGTCCAAGGAAATAATTGAGTTCACCAATGTGACTCATCTCAAATTTATTTTTCATGGTATTAGAAAATTCTTGACATAGATTATTATTAGTAGAACCAAAAATTATATCAACATATATTTGTATGATTAAGATATCATTCTTAACTCTTTTGATAAACAAAGTAGTGTCTACTTTACCTATTTCAAATCCTGTTTCTAAAAGAAAAGTTTTCAGACGATCATACCAAGCACGAGGTGCTTGTTTAAGACCGTATAAAGCCTTTTTCAATTTATAAACATGATCTGAAAATTGTTCATGTTCAAAACCTGGTGGTTGTTTAATATAAACATTTTCCTTAATAAACCCATTAAGAAAAGCACTTTTCACATCCATTTGATAGAGTATAAAATTCATAAAACAAGCAAAAGATAATAAAATACGAATAGATTCTAGTCTAGCAACAGGAGCATATGTTTCATCAAAATCTATACCGTCTTCTTGATTATATCCTTGAGCAACTAATCTAGCCTTGTTCCTTACAACTTGTCCTGATTCATCTAACTTATTCTTGAATACCCATTTGGTACCAATGATAGTCTGATCAGGAGGCCTAGGAACTAAATCCCATACATCATTCCTTATAAATTGGTTTAGTTCATCTTGCATGGCATTCATCCAATATTCATTCTCACAAGCTTCTTGTATATTTTTCGGTTCAAAATCCGACAAGAATGCTGTATGAGAGATCATATTAACATGTGAACGTGTCTGAATACCATGAGAGATGTCACCAATTATTAAGTCGTGAGGATGATCTTTAACTTCAACAAATGACTTTGGTAAAGTTGAAGATATCACAATCGGATCAGTCGACTTGACTTGTTCTTCAGTCGACTGCTTTTCGTCAGTCGACTGGGAGACCTTATCAGTCGACTTATCAGACAGATTAGTTTGCTCTAAGGATTTAATCACATTATCTAAAGGTGATAATTCAGTGTCATCATCTTTATTTAAGGTTGATGAAGGTGAAGATTCATCGAATGTAACATGCATTGATTCTTCAATAGTCATTGTAGACTTATTGAAAATTCTATATGCTTTACTCTTATTTGAGTATCCTAAAAAGATACCCTCATTAGATCTAGGATCAAATTTGTCTAAATTATCTTTTGTGTTTAGAATAAAACACTTACAACCAAATGTCTTAAAGTAAGAGACTTTAGGAATTTTATTAAAAAATAACTCGTAACAAGTCTTCTTTAGTTTAGGTCTTAGAAGAATTCTGTTTAAAACATAACAAGCTGTAGCAACAGCTTCAGCCCAAAAATGCTTTGGTAGATTGCTTTCAACAAGCATACTACGTGCGCATTCTTGCAAAGTCCTATTTTTCCTTTCAACCACTCTATTTTTGTGGTGAAGCTCTAGGAAATGCAAATGAATGTGTTATACCATTCTTGTTGCAATATTCTGTAAATGTTTCATTTTCAAATTCTCCACCATGATCACTTCTAATAGTGACTATGGTTAGAGATCTTTGATTTTGGACACGTTTACAGAAATGTGTAAATTCCTCAAAAGCATCATTTTTATGTTTTAAAAAGAATGTCCAAGTGAATTTTGAAAAATCATCTACTAAAACAAACACATATCTACTTTTATTTAAAGAAGCAACTCTAGTAGGGCCAAATAAATCCATATGAATTAATTCAAGTGGCCTACTAGTAGAGATTACTTCTTTTGTTTTAAAAGTGGATTTGATTTTTTTTCCTAGTTGACATGCATCACATAACTTATCCTTTTTAAAGGATAGTTTTGGCAGTCCTTTAACTAGGTTATATTTAGATAATTTTGAGAGATTTTTCATGTTCACATGTCCAAATCTTCTATGCCATAGCCAAGATTCATTGTTAGAGGCTATTAAACGAAAGTCATTTGAAAGATCAATTGCATTCAAACACAATTCATAAATATTATTTTTACGAAAACCTTGAAAAATAACATTTTGCATAGTAGAATCATAAATCAAGCATGCATCTTTCTCAAAAACTATTTTATATCCTTTATCACATAATTGACTAATGCTTAAAAGATTATGCTTTAAACCACTAACCAATAACACATTTTCTATAGTTGGGTTAGAAGTTTTACCGACCATGCCAATGCCTATGACTTTGCCTTTGTTGTTATCTCCAAAGGTGACGGTTCCTCCATCTATACTTTGAATGGTGGATAGTAGGTTGGCATGTCCTGTCATGTGTTTTGAACATCCGCTGTCTAATATCCAGCGTTCTTTCTTGGGTACCTATAAACAATTTAAGGTAAATATGGTACCCTTTTTATTGGGTCCAAAACGCATTAGTTTGGGGAAAACCAAACCCATGAAGAGTTTGATCTTCCTCCATAAGCAGGAATATAATAAGTAGAATTACACACATTTAACATATATGAGTTAATATAAGCAATTCTATCATTCTGATTTAGACTGACTGGAACCCATACTAACTTGTTCTGTCCAGTCGACTTACCAGTGTTGTTCAGTCGACTGTTGGTGTACATCAGTCGACTGGTTGATACACTAGGTCGACTTATAAGAGGTTTTGATCTTGTTGAATAAGATCCAATTTCTCTGGACAGACGACTGGTTGTATAGTTCAGTCGACTTAACCGAACGTTAGTTTTGCTTTTATCACTAAAATTAACAACCTTAGGCTTTGCAAAGAAATCATACAACTTGTGTGTAACACTAGAAATAGATGCTGATTTATTTTTACTAGTGTTTACAATAGAAGATTCTTTTACAGAAGATTTTTTAAAACCAAGTCCATATTTTTGACTAGATGTAACTTGATGATGAAGCATATCATTTAAATTCTCTTTGCCTTTGTTAAACTTAGATACGTTCTTTGAAATCTCTTCATAATTCTTTTTGAGAGTTTCAAGATCAGTATCTAAACTTGCAATGCGAGAATTTAAGGATTTTACTTCCTTATCAAGGTTAAGATTTTCTTGATTAAGTGTTTGATTCACTTTCTCAAGATTCTTAACTCTAATCTTTTCTTTCTTTAACTCTTGGAATATTTCATTAAAAGCATCAAGAAGATCTTCGGAATCATAATCATTACTTACATGTTCTTGTGCAGCCATGAAACACACATTTGCCACTTCGTTATTTTCATCCATTTCTTCTTCGGAAGATGAATCACTATCATCCCATGTAGCTTGATAAGCCTTCTTGTTCTTGGCAAATTTGTTCTTTGGATATTTGTCCTTCTTGAAGTTGGATGATTTTCCCTTGTTCTTTGCATTTTCTAAGGGACAATCCTTCTTTATGTGACCTATTTTATTGCACCTGAAACATGTAGGAGGGTCATTAGAATCTCTAACTTTAGAATGAAACTTACCCTTCTTTAAGAACTTCTTGAATCTCCGAGTGAACATTGCTATTTCTTCTTCATCTTCTTCCTCATCTTCTGAGTCTGTCATGGCTTTAAAAGCCAATGATTTCTTCTTTGCTTGGTGTGATTCTGTATCTTTCTTTCGATCTTCAAGTTGGACCTCATATGCCATGAGATTGCCAACAAGATTCTCGAGAGAAAGTGTTGACAAGTCATTCGCTTCCTCTATTGCTGTGGTTTTCTTCTCCCATTCTGGAGTGAGTGCACGTAGGACTTTTCTAACCATCTCTGCTTGAGTATAAGTCTTTCCAAGCACCACAAGAGAGTTTGTGATGTCTGTGAATCTGGTAATCATTTCGGACACAGTCTCATTGTCCTTCATTCTGAACATCTCAAACCTGTGGACAAGAACAGAAATTTTAGACTCTTTTACTTTATTTGTTCCTTCATGTGTTACCTCAAGTGTATGCCAAATTTGATGTGCGGTTGTAGCATTGGATACACGGTTGAATTCTTCCTTTGTAAGTGCACAAAATAAGGCATTCATTGCTTTGGCATTGTTCATAGTCTGATTCTTTTGATCATCATTCCATTGTGCATATGGAATGGTAGGAGCAGTGTATTCCGTCTCTGTCATTTGCCATATCTCGTAGTTGATTGATTGGAGATAGATTCGCATTCGGCACTTCCAATAATTGTAGTTCGTTCCATCAAATAGTGGTGGCCGTTGTGTAGATTGGCCTTCATGGTACTGATTTGTATTTGAAGTAATTGCCATAGCCTGTAACCTTGCTCTGATACCAAGTGTTGGATCCTGTAGGCAAGACAACAAACACTAGAGGGGGGGTGAATAGTGTTTAATAAAAACTGCGGAAATTTTTCTCGGTGCAGTCGACTGAATTATGAACCAGTCGACTGATTTGTCCAAAATAATTGAAAACAATAACTCTGTGCAGTCGACTGATGAATGAGATAGACGACTGAAGGCACAATGAAATTACAACTACAAATGGCACTGACCAGTCGACTGATGGTGCATGGAGTCGACTGCCAGAAACTTTTTGCAGAATTAAAATAAACCAGAGTAAATGCAAACACAAGATAATCAATCACAGAGTACACAAGATATATCCTGGTTCGGTCCTCCCGACCTACATCCAGTCCCCAAGCAACCCACTTGAGATTTCCACTATTCTTGAAAAAGTTACAAGAATATCCTACGGCGTTACGACAACAATCCTGTCTAACCCGTAGTCCTTTCTCTTAACCAGAGAAAGCCGACCCACTCTACTACCAAGAGTGAAACAAAAACGACTCTACAACCTAGAGTCAAAAACACTCTCCAACCGAGAGCAAGAGAACAAGAATACTTTACAGTCAACCTATAGCCTTGTTGGTGTATGTGTTGATGCACGTGGCTAAAAGAACTGGTCGACTTCTATACTCAGTCCAGAGCGAATTTAATGCTATACTGGACTGAATGTAGAGAACCAAAGAGTATGATCTTGAAAGCTTTATTTCCCAAAAAAATCACTTAGAACTTTTTTCACAAAGATGCTTCGGATTTCAAGAAGAAAATTCTGTAGATCTTTTCAGTGAGATCTGAACTCTACTTAAAGAGTTTGATCTCCTGAACGTTGGGAGACAGTTACTCAACTGTCAACCAATGGATCTAAGCTTTTGAGTTTGAAAAAATTCGATTTTGAAAAACAGAAAACGGTCAAAAGCTCTCGAACAGTCGACTGGGTTGCCATATGAGTCGACTGATCAGAGTTTGAATAAATTTAAACAGTTTTGTACTATCAGTCGACTGGCAGAAGCTTAAGTCGACTGGTACTCAAAAGTTAAACTTCTTCAAACTGTTTTGACTCTTTTTGTTGGGGGTTTTTACACATTATGAAAATATTTTGAGTGTGTGTGTGTGTGACAAGGCTTTACATCAGACTAAGACTCAACAGAAAGTAAAATACAATTGTTTTTACAAGACATTATAATTTGACACAATTGAGCTAAGGTCTTGAGTCTTGAGTCTTGTCTTGAGTGAAATCTTGGATCTTGTCTTAGTGAAGTCTTCATCTGTATCCTTTTGAGCTTGTTCATTTGTTCAGCTAGAATTGTCTTTGGTATGTACACTGCAATGTTAGCTGTATAACATAGACACATGTTGCACTGTGTTGTGATCATCAAAATCAAGAATCAACAGGGGTGAGGGTTATATAGCCCTCAGGAAATGCGCATTTATGACATGGGAAGTCGAAATGTTTGATAGCCATTAATGACATTGGAAGATAAAACATCCTCCATTACCAGGCTTTCAGGATCCCTCATCCTCGTCATCACCCTTCTGCTCGAACACCTCCCTCGGCCCGGCCATCGAGGACTTGTCCTTGGAAATTAGAAGTCCTAGCTTTCTCACAAGCTGAAGGGGCTTGGTTCCAGAGCCAAACGGGGCTTGTCAGCCCCATGTCCTCGCCACTCGGCAAGGACTACGAGCGACAAACGGGAGATTTCTCAATCTCCGAAGTCCTCGACCCTCGGATTGGCTCTTGAGCCAAACAGGGATCCTCCCCCCCCGCCCCTACATGTGACAGACGGGAGATTTTTCAATCCCTCATCCTCCCCCAAGCCCTCAACGCTCGTTCTAAAAAACAAGTTCATGCAAATCGAAAAGATCATTTTTTTTATTATAACGCCTTAGGGGGCCACAATACAATAAGATTTATTAAATGACTATCACCTCAGCCTAAACTTTCCTTAGAGCTCTTCGGGCTAGCACGAGCTAACTCAAACCCCGCTGATCGGCTTGGCTCCACGGCCTACCCAGCAGAATCCACAGGAGCAGCCAAGGTAGACACACCGGCCATAGAGCTTTGAGCATCTCCCGGCCTCACATATTCCAACTACCGAATCGGAGATGGCTCACGGCCCGAGAAGCGCCCACCCCCCTGAAGAGACTGACAGCCCCAACATCGTCTTGTAATGCTGAATCTCGATCTCTTTCTCCACAATAACCTCGCGTAGGAGAGACTCCGATGTAGGCCTTTGAACCGAAGGACTCGACATGGAAAATCCAAGGCCAACACCTCTTAGGTCGTGATCAACTATCGCCTTCTTCAGTTGAGCCGCCTCCGCACTCAGCTCCTTCGACTTGTTTCAGAAGTAGTGGAAAGCGGCATCATGATCACGAGCTTCCTTCCGATATTGACCAAGACTGGACTCCAATACCTTGATCTTGCTTCTAAGCCATGTCACCTCGGATCGTCAGGGATTCGAATCAAGGAGGGATGCCGAAATCTGACAGAAGTGAAACAAAAAATCATTCCGAGGCCCACAGTCCCTAACTTCTAATCTAAAAATGATACAAGTCAAAAGGGTCGGACAGACAAGGAACCTCATCCCAAAATCAAGGCAAAAGTCGAATTCAAAACACTTGGCCAAACAAAAACCCCTTGTCATAAATTAAAAGACTTTACAAAATACTACGGTGGCCAGTCCGCCTTCGGCAAATACACTTTCAAAAACAAATGTAAATGAAAAGGAAAAAAGAAAAACGACGTCAGTAGTGACGATGGCGTCGACAACTGGCTCGGCGCCGGCCCCTCCGGCTCCAGCCTCCCCTTCAACTGGAGCATTGCCCCCGGGGGTCCTCAGTGGCTCGCTGATCTCCATATCAAAGTCGAAGCCCGTCGGGTCCAAGGTCGGATAGAAGTGTTTGACGTGGCTCATTGCCTTGTCATACACCTCGTTTTGGGCCTCGATGACCATGTCTTGGGCCTTCAAGGTGAGCAACCCCTTCTCCACTTCAAATGCCTTCTTCAGAGCCACCTCCTTCCTCAGTTCGTCGTCGGCCACCAAGACCATGTCAGCCTTCAGGGCATGCTCTCGCTTCATCGAGGCATCCAGAGCGAGCTTCAGGTCCATCATCTCGTGCTTGAAGCAGTTGGCCTGGTTCTGCTCGTACTTTAGCTCCTGGTCATGGAGCCTCATCACCTGAGCGCCGAACAGACAGCCTACAGCCAAGGTAAAAACACTTGAGTGGAAACAAATGCGTGAAAACTAAAGTACAAAGCCTCGAAATTTACCTGCACGCTAGCCTGAGACCACCTCATGTAAGCCAACTCGAAGGTGTTGGCACTCATGCTCTGCCAATCCCAAGGCGTGTCCATCTTGTCCACGAACTCCACGACGATGGGACCTTCGGTTAGGGTGTCCCCCTTGCGGATGGCCCAGTCAGGGGCCCAAGGCTGAAGCCCCTCTTCCCCGACCATGGTTTAGGCGTCGGCACAGAGAGGTGGGACAACCCCGTGCATGACCTTTATTACCTTCAAGGCACTGGAGCTCGGCACGATCGCAGTCTTGCTCGTCTGACTGGTTTTCGTCCTCTTTGCCCTCAGCTCGAGCTGACCCTTGGGATCCGCTCTGGAAGAGGCCTCTGCCTGCTTCCCCTTCTCGGACTGCTCTGCCTTCTGCTTCTTCAGGGTGAGCCTCCTCTCCTTGATCGCTTCGGGGTCCATATCTGCATGAAACCCATTAAAGAGTGATGAGCACAAAAGAGAATTACAAAGAAAAAATGAACGAAAGACATACGAGTCGGGGCAGGGATTAGTCCGATGCGAGCCATGTGACCTTCGGCCAACTTATGATGTTACTCTTCCGGAGGTGCTCTACAAAACCCCACTCCTCGGCCGAAATTTCGCTCTTCTTGGGGCCCTTGAAGTTAGGCTTGTAAAAGTTCCAACGCATCGGAATTTCCCATGGCTCCTTGCTTCTGACAACAAAATATTTCTTTTTCCACTCCTTGATTGGGTCGGAGTGGCCATGCACGACCTTGCCCCCGCTCCGAGGAGATAAGTAAAAATTCCCTTCAAACTCGCCGGAGCGGCACCCTTCTCTCCTCGCAGAGCAAGACGAAGCTCACCATCAGCTTCCATGAGTTCGGACCGTACTGCATCGGGCATAACGAGGCCCAATTCAGTACCTCAAAGATGAAGGGGTGGATCGCCAGCCTCAGTCCTGAAAAGAACGTATCCACAGGGAAGATGCAATACCACGACGCTGGGGGACCATCAGTTCGAACTCCCTCCCAATGAAGTAGCTCACATGAATCACCGATAGTTCTTTCCCTTTCAAAATAGTGGGGGTACCGTCCATCTTGATCTTCACACGGCTCGGTGAGGAGGGTTGTACCCCGTAATGGACCAAGTCTCCGACATCGTCCGGGTACTTCCTAATCGACAACGGCTGCAATAAGAAAGGGACCTCTAGCTTTCGAGGAGCTACCGCCTTATCCGGACTGCTGGGCATTGGTCCACTTCATCTTCTTCTTCCAAGACTTAGGAGCCTTCTCAGGCGACAGAGTCGCCAGCGGCTCTAGGACGGAGGCCCTCGAGGAGGAGCCCATCCCCTCAGCCTGTTCACCCTCCGCTCTGGCACCTTTAGCAGAGCGCACCCACTCGGCAGGAGACCCTTCGGGAGATTCCACCTCCTCGTCCTCGTCATCAATGTCCTTAACAAGATGCTCCTCCTCATCTGAATCGCTGCTCTCTACTACAAACGGCTTGCAAGCGCAAAACGGTTGTACGACGTACACGTTCTCGTCCATTTCCCAAGAAGATGAATCCAATAGACCTGTGCGAGCACCACTACCGGGGTAGAGGCTAAAGAGCCAGACTGAGCCCTAGACATATTAAAATTACTAACCTGAGTGAAGCCTCACTGAAGATCGTCAGAAAACTCGTCGACGGTGACGGAAAACTTCTAGAGAAAGAAGCTCTGGGATCTAGAGAGAGAGTGAAAGTGAGAAATGAGAAAGGGGGTGTGGGATGGATATATATAAAGAGGATTTGCGGCGCCTCGATTCTCGCAAAAATGGTTACTGTAATTTCTCCTCAATTCTCGCAAAAGCGGTTACTATAACTTCTCCTTGATTCTCACAAAAACTGTTTCTATAATGGCTTCTAAAATTCCTGCCATAATGGTTCCCCTAGGCCTCATTGCTCGACTATGATCTCGAGCACAGGAGTAGTTTTCGCAAGCTAAGTTGCTTGGGCTCGTCGCTCCGTGCTGACCCCCTAAGCCTCGATGCTCGACTGTGATCTCGAGCACAGGGGTAGCTTTCACAAGCTAAGTTGCTTAGGCTCGTCACTCCGTGCCGACCCCCTAAGCCCTCGATGCTCGATTGTGATCTCGAGCACAGGGGTAGCTTCCACAAGCTAAGCCACATGGGCTCGTCGCTCCATGTCGACCCCCTAAGCCCTCGATACTCGACTGTGATCTCGAGCACAGGGATAGCTTCCACAAGCTAAGTCACTTGGGCTCATCACTCCATGCCGACCCCCTAAACCCTCGACGCTCAACTGTGATCTCGAGCATAGGGGTAGCTTCCACAAGCTAAGTCACTTGGGCTCATCGCTCCGTGCTGACCCCCTAAGCCCTCGACGATCGAATGTGATCTCGAGCACAGGGGTAGCTTCCACAAGCTAAGTTGCTTGGGCTCGTTGCTCCGTGCCGACCCCCTAAGTCCTCAATGCTCGACTGTGATCTCAAGCACAGGGGCTTCCACAAGCTAAGTCACTTGGGCTCGTCGCTCCGTACCAACCCCCTAAGCCCTCGACGTTCGACTGTGATATCAAGCACAGGGGTAGCTTTCACAAGCTAAGTCGCTTGGGCTCGTCGCTCCGTGCTGACCCCCTAAGCCATGATGCTCTACTGTGATCTCGAACACAGGGGTAGCTTTCACAAGCTAAGTCAATTGGGTTCGTCGCTCCGTGCCGACCCCCTAAGCCCTTAATGCTCGACTGGGATCTCGAGCACAGGGATAGCTTCCTCAAGCTAAGTCGCTTGGGCTCGTCGCTCCGTGCCGACCCCCTAAGCCCTCGACGCTTGACTATGATCTCGAGCACAGGGGTAGCTTCCACAAGCTAAGTCACTTGGGCTCGTCGCTCCGTGCCGACCCCATAAACCCTCGATGCTTGACTGTGATCTCGAGCAAAGGGGTAGCTTCCACATGCTAAGTTTCTTGGGCTCGTTGCTCCGTGCCGACCCCCTAAGCCCTCGATGCTCGACTCTGATATCAAGCACAGGGATAGCTTCCACAAGCTAAGTTGCTTGGGTGCGTCGCTCCGTGCCGACCCCCTAAGTCCTCAATGCTCGACTGTGATCTCAAGCACAGGGGTAGTTTCCACAAGCTAAGTCACTTGCGCTCATCGCTCCGTGCCGAACCCCTAAGCCCTCGATGCTCGACTGTGATCTCGAGCACAGGGGTAGCTTCCACACGCTAAGTCGCTTGGGCTCGTCGCTCCGTGCCAACCCCCTAAGCCCTCGACGCTCGACTGTGATATCGAATATAGGGATAGCTTCCACAAGCTAAGTCTCTTGGGCTTGTCGCTCCGTGCCGACCAACCCCCTAAGCCCTCAATGCTCAATTATGATCTCGAGCACAGGGGTAGCTTCCACATTGGGTTCATTGCTCCGTGCTAACCCCCTAAGCCCTCGATGCTCGACTCTGATCACAAGCACAGAGGTAGCTTCCACAAGCTAAGTAGCTTGGGCTCATCACTCCGTGCCGACCCCTTAAGCACTCGATGCTCGACTGTGATCTCGAGCATAGGGGTAGCTTCAACATGCTAAGTCGCTTGGGCTCATCGCTCTGTGCCGACCCCCTAAGCCCTCGACGCTCGACTGTGATCTCGAGCATATGGGTAGCTTCCATATTAGGCTCGTCTCTCCGTGCCGACCCCTAAGCCCTCGACACACGACCGTAATCTCGAGCACAGGGGTAGCTTCCACATTGGGCTCATCGCTCCGTGCCGACCCCTTAAGCCCTCGATGCTCGACTGTGATCTCGAGCACAGGGGTAGCTTCCAAAAGCTAAGTCGCTTGGGCTCGTCGCTCCATGCCGACCCCCTAAGCCCTCGATGCTCGACTGTGATCTCGAGCACACGGGCAGCTTCCACAGTGGGCTCATCGCTCCATGCCGACCCCCTAAGCCCTCGACGCTCGACTGTGATCTCGAGCACAGGGGTAGCTTCCACAAGGTAAGTCGCTTGGGCTCATCGCTCCGTGCCGACCCCTAAGCCCTCGATGCTCGACTGTGATCTTGAGCACAGGGGTAGTTTCCACAAGCTAAGTCACTTGGGCTCGTCGCTCCATGCTGACCCCTAAGCCCTTGATGCTCGACTGTGATCTCGAGCACAGCAGTAGCTTCCACAAGCTAAATCGCTGTGGGCTCGATGCTCCGAGCCGACCCCCCTAAGCCTCGACCCTCGACGGTGATTTTGAGCACATGGGCAACTTCCACAAAGCCAAGTCACTGTAGGCTCGACGATCCGAGCTGACCCCCTATGCCTCGACCCTCGACGGTGGAGCACAGGAGCAACTTCCACAAAGCTAAGTCACTGTTGTAACACCCCGAATTCTAAATAAGACTGAATTCGAAGTTCCACAGGATCTTTACACTTTGCTTCGTACAATTTTACAAGGAATTAAAAACTTTTATTATAAAAATGATTACATTTTACACAACGGAAGCAAATTACAACATAATACATGAATTGAACATCAACTTGAACATTTTTTTATAAGCAGCAATCACTCTTTAGTCCTGTCAATCACTATATCCTGCATAGAAACTGTGGGTACGTAAGTTGCATACAACTGACGCTAGGATATAATACATCAATTTCTCTTCCATAGAAATCACACACTTGTCACAAAACAAAGCTAAGGGGGACTATCCAATTGATGTTGTGTGTGAATGTGCACTTAGTCCTTAATGCAGTTACTTATATTACATGACACTAATGCGCACTTGTTCGGATTCTATGCATCCCATACTACATAGGTCCGAGGGCAAGCCCTTAATCGTTCTTCATCTTGTAGGGTTCAATCCCTTGCTATGACTTAAACTACTACAGTAACTACGGTAAGTGTCCTGGATGTTCTATGAGTTACGAGCCCATATCCAGACAGCCTGGAAGGGAATCCCACGTCGTGACATGACGCATCGTGCAGAGCCTATGGACAATTCAGCCTCCGTCATGGAACAATGGAACCACCCGTAGTCACCAAACACCCCACAAACGTCGCCACGGTCTCGATAATTCCGGAGTAGTATCCACGGCATGACATGAATCATCAAGCAGGCAACCTATGAATACTCTCACACCGTAGATCCGAGGCCCTCATACTTGTATTTTTCTCTTACTTTCATTGTATTGTCCTTAGTTATTTGAATCATAAATAAAAATCAACATCCTAGAGTTAGCATTTCCTCTATACCGGTCTTAACCATTAATCAATAATATGACCCAAAATTGGTCTTTCATATCAATATTTTATCTCAAAGAAAATTGTTCAATGCAGGTAAAAGGACTTAGCTACACTCTAGTCTTTAATCTCATTTCATATTCATAAATTTGAGTATTTACTCTCACAAATTATCCTCGTAATTCATCATGATTTTCATTTTCATTTTCATGCACAAATCTCATGTATAATACCACAATTCATTTTTCAAACTTACCACATTCATAAATGAATTTCACAAATTTCCTTTACTTTCATAATATCATTCTTTCGCTTATTAAGCCAAACTCACAATTATCTTTTCTTCAATTTTCCAAGACATAATCTCAGTTAAAGTCTCTACTCAAATTTTCTTTTTAAAAGAAACATATTTATTTTCTTTAATTGATCAATATTCTAAGAAATTGTATCAAGTTCTTTTTCTCAAAATAGCCTCTAATTCTCATTATAATAAGTCAAAAAGATAAAAACAATTTTTATGAAGTCTAGGCATTTTTATAAGAATTTAAAAAAAACTCAAGAATCAACGATCAGGACAGTGATAGTCGACTGTTGAAAAGTGGTCAGTCGATTATCCTGCGAAACTACAAAACTCAAGAACCGACAGTCAGTACAGTCGACTGTTGAAAAATGGCCAGTCGACTATCCTGTGAAACTTTCAAAACTCAAGAACCGACAGTTAGTACAGTCGACTGTTGAAAAATGGCCAGTCGACTGTCATGCGAACTCACTCCATCTCTCCACTCTCTCTTGATCCCATCCGGACAACACCCTCTCTTGTGCATGGCACGTGCAAGTGCAATGCACGTGTCACACAAGGCACCCCTAGTTACTAGTTGTACGTGTTCATTTAATTAATTGGTTACAAAACTAGTCTACCTTACAAGTTGTGATAATTAAAAGAGAATTAAATTAGTGGGCTCAATCTAGTAGGATAAAGTCTATGGGCTTCTAATTAAAAATAATTAATTTAATTAGGGTGGGCTAGATTTAGACAGTTAGGCCTAGAGTTTAAATAGGCTTTTAAAATTAAAAGAGAAGAATTAAAAATACTTGTTCAGGGTATAAAAACAAATAATTTTTAAGGGTAAAATGTACATAAATTTGCACGTGCAAAATACGTGAAATCCAATAGACTCTTATTTAATTATAATTAAAAATTCAGGATGTTACAACATTCCCTCCTTAGAATAGTTCCGCCCCCGGAACTATACTTAAAGAGTGAGAAAACAAAACACAACAAGAAAGAAAACAAATACAAATCACACGAAGAGCTCAGGATGATCCTTCATCATCCTCTCCTCAGATTCCCAAGTAGCCTCTTCAACCAACTGGTTTCTCAAGACTACTTTTGTAATATCCCGGACAGATATTATATTTATATAATTATTATTTTTAAAGTTAAAATATTTTTATAGAAATTACTTGATTTTTCTAATAAAAAGTTATCTGGATATATATACTAGTAAGTATATACAGGTATTGTATCAGTTTTGTGCACTTGTACAAAATCTAGAAAAATGCGTTTTTGAGAAAATGTCTGGAAAATCCCGGGCAGATATTAAAAAAATATTATTTTATTATTATTTTATTTTTATTTTCATAAATGAAATATTTTAAGTGGATATCACCCGGTTTTGTTAATAAACATTATATATATATATATATATATATATATATATATATATATATATACACTAGTCTGTATGTATCTGTTTTGTATCAAATTGATACTGAAATCTTCTGAGCCGGTAATAAAATTTTTTTTTTTTTTTTAGGAATTAAATTATTTTTTGTACAGATTTATTCGTTTTAGCTAATAAAAATTATCTGTATGTAAAGATATATGTACGTATTTGAATTGTATCGATTTCGTATGTTTGTACGAAATCATGTAGTATGTGATTTGGGAAAAATATATTTTATTTTTGATCCATCATGATGAGATGAAGGGTTAGGAGGGATTAGGGTATGATTGCAATATATATTTGCAAATTGATTCCCAATTGTTTTGAGCCACAAAAAAATGAGAACACTTGTTCTCTTTTCCACCACAAAAACACACCCTCACTCTCTCTCCTTCTCTTACTTAAGGCCGGCCATACATGAAGGGCAAAAGCCCTTTCATTTTGGTGTTCTCCTCATCTCATTCCATCTCTTTCTCATCTCATCTCATCTCTTCATATTTCTTCACTTCTTCTTTACTTAGTTTCATTTCAGAAAAGATTGAGAAAAAAAAGAAAAGAAAAGAGAGATAAAATCAAAAGAGGGGTTTTCATGGGTTTTATTTCATGTTGGTGTTCTTGAAGAGGAGCAAGAACAAGAAGGAGGAGGAGCGAGCTAGTTATTCCTACACTTCTTAAGGTGGGAGTTTCTCATTCTCATGCCCGTTTTAGCTATTAATAGAGCTATTATTGTTGTATGTTTTTTTATTGATTTAATTTCATATGCATATGGACTAGAATAAAGAGCATGCAAAGATTCAAGTGGTAGAACACAAAATAGAACTATAAAGATTCGATCTATGTAGTTCTACGGTTAGAATTATTTAACTAGGTTAAAGGTGGAATTTTGACCACAAATTTATTTTAGAGGGTCTTAGGGGTGTTATTATCATGCTCAAATTTTTTTGGATTTTTCGGAGTTGTTTTGATGGGTGAAACGACCGTTTCCCCCAAAACAGCGAGTGTTGGGCAAAAACAGCAACTTGCTGTTTTGGGGTGAACATCGGCTTATGTTCAAGTGGTTGAAATTTGATGTTCCTTACGGAATTTGGAAAAGTGAACAACTAGGAAGTTGTATTAGACATTCTCACCTTTCCAAAATGCCCTATTTTATTAGATTCTGATAAGTATTGCAAAAGTTATGGCAAAACAGAGCAGCCAGCTTGGCTGAGAGTGCTCACTTTTTGCTTATTTGTTGTTTTTGAGCCTTTTACTTGCGGAATCTGAGGAAGTGACCAACTAGGAAGTTGTAGTAGACAATCTCTCCTTTCCAAAATATCCTATTTGGTTAGATTTCGATAAGCAGAGTTATGGCCTTTACAAGTAACAGCAGCCAGCCTTTGGCTGTGAGCTCGATGTTTGACTTGTTCAATATTTTTGTGTGTCTTACTTACTGAATTTGGAAAAGTGTTCAACTAGAGAGTTGTACTAAAGACTCTAAACTTTCTAAAATGTCTTATTTGGTTAGATTCCAATAAGTATTGCAAAAGTTATGGCTGTTACAAAACAGAGCAGCCAGCTTGGCTGAGAGTGCTCACTGTTTTGCTTATTTGTTGTTTTTTAGCCTTTTACTTGCGGGATCTGAAGAAGTGACCAACTAGGAAGTTTTAGTAGATATTATCACCTTTTCAAAATGCTCTATTTCTGTAGACTCAGATAAGACGTACAAAAGTGATTGCCATTACAAAACAGAGCAGCCAGCTTGGCTGATAGTGCTCACTGTTTTTCTTATTTGTTGTTTTTGAGCCTTTTACTTGCGGAATTTGAGGAAGTGACCAATTAGAAAGTTGTAGTAGACACTCTCACCTTTCCAAAATGCCCTATTTCGTTACATTTCGATAAGAGGTGCAAAAGTTATAGCCGTTACAAAACAGAGCAGCTAGCTTAGCTGAGAGTGCTAACTGTTTTGCTTATTTGTTGTTTTTGAGCCTTTTACTTGCGAAATCTGAGGAAGTGACCAACTAGGTAGTTGTAGTAGACATTCGAAACTTTCGAAAATGCCCTATTTCGTTAGATTCCAATAAAAGGTGCAAAAGTTATGGCCGTTATAAAACAGAGAAGCCAGCTTGTCTGAGAATGCTCACTGTTTTGCATATTTGTTGTTTTTGAGCCTTTTACTTGCGAAATCTGAGGAAGTGACCAACTAAGAAGTTGTTGTAGATATTCTCACCTTTCCAATTCGTTAGATTCCAATAAGTATTGCAAAAGTTATGGCCATTACAAAACAGAGTAGCCAGCTTGACTGAGAGTGCTCACTGTTTTTCTTATTTGTTGTTTTTGAGCCTTTTACTTGTGGAATTTGAGGAAGTGACCAACTAGAAAGTTGTAGTAGACATTCTCACCTTTCAAAATTTCCTATTTGGTTAGATTCCGATAAGCGGAGTAGGAGTTATGGCCTTTACAAGTAACAGCAGCCAGTCTTTGGCTGTGAGCTCGCTGTTTGACTTATTCAATATTTTTGTGTCTTACTTACTGAATTTGGAAAAGTGTTCAGATAGAGAGTTGTAGTAAAGACTCTTACCTTTCCAAAATTTTCTATTTGGTTAGATTCTGATAAGTATTGCAAAAGTTATGGCCATTACAAAACAGAGGAGCCAGCTTGGCTGAGAGTGCTCACTGTTTTGCTTATTTGTTGTTTTTGAGCCTTTTACTTGTGGAATCTGAGGAAGTGACCAACTAGGAAGTTGTAGTAGAAATTATCACCTTTCCAAAATGCCTTATTTCTTTATATTTCAATAAGAGGTGCAAAAGTTTTGGCCGTTACAAAATAGAGTAATCAGCTTGGCTGAGAATGCTCACTGTTTTACGTATTTATTATTTTTGAGCCTTTTACTTGCGGAATCTGAGGAAGTGACCAACTAAGAAGTTGTAGTAGACATTCTCACCTTTCCAAAATGCCTTATTTCATTAGATTCTGATAAGAGGTGCTAAAGTTATGGCCGTTACAAAACAGAGTAGCTAGCTTGGCTGAAAGTGCTTACTATTTTGCTTATTTGTTGTTTTTGAGCCTTTTACTTACGAAATCTGAGGAAGTGACCAACTAGGAAGTTGTAGTAGACATTCTCACCTTTTCAAAATGCTCTATTTCATTAGTATCTGATAAGAGGTGCAAAAGTTATGGCCATTACAAAACAGAGCAGCCAGCTTGGCTGAGAGTGTTCACTGTTTTGCTTATTTGTTGTTCTTGAGCCTTTTACTTACGGAATCTGAGGAAGTGACCAACTAGGAAGTTGTAGTAGACATTCTAAACTTTTCAAAATGCCCTATTTCGATAGATTCCGATAAGAGGTGCAAAGGTTATGGCCGTTACAAAACAGAGCAGCCAGCTTGACTGAGAGTGCTCAATGTTTTGCTTATTTGTTGTTTTTTAGCCTTTTACTTGTAGAATATGAGGCAGTGACCAAGTAGGAAGTTGTAGTAGACATTCTCACCTTTCCAAAATGCCCTATTTTGTTACATTCCGAGAAGTATTTCAAAAGTTATGGCCGTTACAAAATAGAGTAGCCAGCTTGGCTGAGAGTGCTCACTGTTTTGCTTATTTGTTGTTTTTTAGCCTTTTACTTGCGTAATCTGAGAAATTGACCAACTAGGAAGTTGTAGTAGACATTCACAACTTTTCAAAATATTCTATTTGGTTAGATTCCGATAAGCGGAGTAGGAGTTATGACCTATACAAGTAACCGCAACCAGCCTTTGGCTGTGAGCTCACTGTTTGACTTGTTCAATATTTTTGTGTGTCTTACTTACTGAATTTGAAAAAGTGTTCAACTAGAGAGTTGTAGTAGAGACTCTCACCTTTCTAAAATGTCCTATTTGGTTAGATTCCGATAAGCGGAGTCGAAATTATACGCTTTGAAAGTTTTCAGCTTGGCTGTGTTTTTGGTAGTTTGGAATTGTATTCAAAGGGTTCAATTTGGAGTTCCTTACGGAATCTAGGAAAGTGTTCAACTAGGAAGTTGTAGTAGATGTTCCCACTTTTTCAAATTATCCAGTTTCGTTAGATTTCGATAAGTAGAACAAAAGTTACAAGCTGTAGAAGTTTCAGCTTTTTGTTGAAAATCTGCAGTTTGGTTAACTGTTTGCGTGTGTTCGAGGGGTGGGAATTTGGAATTCCTTACGGAATCTGAGAAATTGGTCAACTAGGAAGTTTTAGTAGATGTTCCTACCTTTTCAAATTGTCCAGTTTCGTTAGATTCCGACAAGTAGAGCAAAAGTTACAAGCTGTAGAAGTTTCAGCTTTTTATTGAAAATATGTAGTTTGGTTAGCTGTTTGCGTGTGTTCGAGGGGTAGGAATTTGGAATTCCTTAAGGAATCCGAGAAAGTGGTCAACTAGGAAGTTGTAGTAGATGTTCCCACCTTTTCAAATTGTCCAGTTTCGTTATATTCCGACAAGTAGAGCAAAAGTTACAACCTGTAGAAGTTTCAGCTTTTTGTTGAAATTATGTAGTTTGGTTAACTGTTTGCGTGTGTTTGATGGGTAGGAATTGGAATTTCTTACAGAATCTGCAAAAGTGTTCAACTAGAGAGTTGTGGTAGATGTTCTTACCTTTCAAAAAAATCTAATTTTTTCGAATTCCGATGAGCCGAGCACTGTTTGCTTCTAGGGTATTAGCAAATTTTTATGTCACTTTTTGTGCGAAGATCGGGTTTTCTTTGGTAGTATGTCTATTTTAGACTGTTAGAAGATTCTTCTGTTGCTTCTAATTATAGAAGATCAAGTTTTGCTAGTAAGCACGTTTGGTTGCTTCTAGGTTGTTAGAATACCTGTATGGTTGTTTCTATATGTTGTTTTGCTCATATGCAGCTCGCCTGGCTCGTATGTAGTTGTTGGTCTCATACGTAGCTTATTTGGCTCGTATGTACGTTGTTGTCTCATACAGCAGCTCGTCTGGCTCGTATGTAGTTGTTGGTTTCATACGTAGCTTGTTTAGCTCGTATGTATTTTGTTTACTCGTATGTAGCTTATTAGCTAGTACGCAGTTTTGTTGTGCTCGTCTAGGGTGATATTATTGCCCTAGGGGCCATCGACCATCAAGACGTATATTTATTTTACTCCTAACGGATTGTGGATGAGTCACTCCTCGTGTACCGTCGGATCTTAACCGGTGTAGGTTGATCGCAGACCGAAGCAAAGACGAAATCCAAGTTCAGGGTAGTAGCATGCAAATACGTTCGTATTGCCAGGGTCTGGGATCGATAGGGCTATGAATAGGACCCTTAGGATTCTAGTACGTCTAGGTTGAGCACCTAGTAGAGTTACTTGTGAAGTCTAACTTAAGACCTAGCATGTTATGTTAGTACTATTGTCATCCCTAGGATTGTTCAGGGTAAGTGACATCGTTAAGGTAGTAACTTATGGCTATTACTACTTAACCTTTACTTATTATCATTTTCGCCGAAGGAAAAGAGTTGGTGTTAAGGGTGATACCTTACGATTCGACATGTCCTATAGGCCGGCACTAGGTGGTGTTATTGGGTTGTACCCTTCTTGTCAAAGGGATATGGTCTGTGCCTTCTCACGGGTTTGGGAGCACGGGATCCTATCTCGTCTGTTAATTTCTGAAGGGCCATGATAAGGGGCGGCGGAGCTAGGGGATGGACCCCCGGAACACCGTCATATTCTATGCCGTGGAAGCGAATAGGCCATAGACCACGGTCTATGAGTTAGGGGGGCGCAAGGGAAGCTTCGAGCTAACCTGTGTTGCAGGAACTCCGAGGGTTCGTCTGGTTTTTGAGTGAGGTCCGGTACGCCGAGTAGTAGTGGAAAACGGGGACACCATGAGTTGACCGCGAATGGCGGGATTAGACCATTTTAGGGAAACCTCATCAGAAATGTTGTATCTTCAGAAACAAGTCGAGTACAATAGTAGAATTCATGGCACGGGTTCAAATCCCTATATATGAAGAAACAGGCTTGTTATAGGCGTATGTTGTATGGGACACATACTGTTCCAGAGACTTTCTTGTATTAGAATAAGAGCATCATTGCATTAGTTAATCTTGCATTACAGTAAGTCATAGCATACACTAACACATCAACTATATATACACGTTTCTCTTTTCATCAATTTATTTGCTTAAAGTTGAGAATCGCTGCTAGTCATCAGCCTTAAAGCGTCAGTATATGTACTGAAGTCCCCATTTCAATAGGTACTGGATTGTAAAATTATAGGTACTGGATTGCAGAGCTACAGGTACAGGATTCAGGAGGAATCAAGGCAAAAGAAGCAAAGTGTTGATTTATTTCAATTGTAATATTGTTGTAATTTATTTATTGTTGGAAAGCATCCAAGTGGAATACCAAGTGTTGTTCTTTATTCATTGTACTATGATGAAAATTGTTGAAAGTTGGAACACTTGGGATTGTAAAGGTATTATTGTAACACTGTTGTAATATTTTGCAATTTTGTAACATTCGGACTTGTAATACATTTGTGTTGAATAAAAGTTTTAAATTTTTCTGTTTTTCTGTGCATTGTGGCTAATTGAAGAAAGATTCTGGCTTATGTCACGGTTTTCCAGTGTATGGAAATCGGGGCATTACAACTTTGACCATCGGTATCGTCTTGTTCCTCAAGACTTTCTCCTGACGATCCACAATCTCAACCGGTAGCTCAATGTAACTCAGATTCAAATGCAAGCCCTTCGTCACTTCGGGCAAATGGTGACATGTATCTGGAATGTAACCTCTCAGTATAGACACATGGAAGACATTGTGCACCTGAGGTAACTCTTCCGGTAACTCCAACCAGTAAGCAGTTTTTCCAATCTGCCTCAATATCTTATACGGGCCTATGAACCTTGGGGCTAAGTTCCCACCTCTACCAAAACGGATCACACCTTTACTAGGTGATACCTTCAGAAAGATAAAGTCACCAACCTCGAACTCAAGGTCCCTTCTCCAGTTGTCTGCATAGCTCTTCTGCCTACTCTGAGCATCCACCAACCTCTTTCTGATCAAATCGATCTTTTTAGATGTCTGCTGCACGATCTCAGGCCCAAACATCTGTCGCTCCCCAACTTCAAACCAGCAGACAAGTGTTCTGCACTTCCTGCCATACTGAGCTTCATACGGCGCCATCCCGATACTAGTCTAAAAACGGTTGTTGTAGGCAAACTCCACCAGAGCTAGATGCCTTTCCTAACTGCCTCCAAAATCTAGAACACAACACCGAAGCATATCCTCAAGAACCCGATTGACTCTCTCAGTCTGTCCATCAGTCTGAGGATGGAGGTAGTGTTGAAATCTGTCTTAGTACCCAAAGCTGTATGAAGACTCCTCCAGAAATGCAAAGTAAACCGCACATCTCGATCAGGCACAATGGTCAACGGAACACCATGAAGCCTGACGATCTCTCCAACATACAGCTCGGCCAACTTGCCCATAGACAAAGTGAGATTCATAGCCAAGAAGTGAGCTGATTTGGTTAGTCGATCGACTATGACCCAAATTGCATCATTACCCTTTGAACTCTTTGGCAAACCTGTGATGAAATCCATGCTAATGTTATCCCACTTCCACTTCCAAATGGGCAACGGCTGCAATAAACCTCCGAGCTTTTGATTCTCAGCTTTCACCTGCTGATAGATCTCACACTTCACCACAAACTCAGCTACATCCTGCTTCAAACCTGACCACCAGAAATGTTGCTTGATGCCCTTATACATCTTGGTACTCCCAGGATGTACAGACAAAAGAGTAGCATGTGTCTCCTGAAGAATACTCTCCCTCAATTCTGCTTGATCCGGAACACACAGCCTCTCTCCAAACCACAACACTTCATCCCTGATCTGAAACTCTGAAAATCTGCCCGAACCAACCTGCTCTTTCATCTTCCGAATCTCTGTATCTTCCTTCTGACTTGCTATGATCCATTCGTTCAGCATGGGCTGAAGCCTCAATTGAGCTAAAGATGATCCCCAAGCCTTGCACAACAATTTCAATACCAGCCCGATCCAACTCCTATGCAAGATGCCTCTGAGCTGTAATCAAACTGGCCAAACTGCTTTTATGGCTAAGTACATCAGCAACAACATTAGCCTTACCTGGATTCTACTTAATCTCAAGACGAATGTCCTCAAGTACTTCCAGCCATCTCCGTTGCCTCAGATTCAGGTCCTTCTGCTGATAGATGTACTTCAAGCTTTTGTGGTCTGTGTACATGTTCAATTTCTCACCATACGCATAGTGTCTCCATTTCTTGAAGGCGAAGATAATCACAGCCAACTCCAGATCATAAGTCGGATAATTCTTCTCATGCGGTCTTAGTTGCCTAGACCCATAAGCGATCACTTTTCCTTCTTGCATCAAGACACAACCAAGCCCATGATGTGAAGCATCACTGTAAACATCATAATTAACACCTGCTCTGGGCAAAGCCAAAATGGAAGCAGTAGTCAGCCTCTCTTTCAACTTCTGAAAGCTTGCCTCGCACTGCTCGGTCCACTTGAAGTTCACATTCTTCTTTGTCAGACCAGTGAGCGGCACGGCTATCTGAGCATAGCCTTTGATAAACCTCCTGTAGTATCCAGTTAATCAAAGAAAACTTCTGATCTCCTTCACTGTAGTAGGCCTTTCCTAATCCTTCACCACCTCTATCTTCTGCGGATCAGTTGCCACTCCCTCCATAGAAAGAATGTGACCCAAGAATGCCACTTCAGATTTCCAGAAATCGCACTTGGATAACTTGGCATACAACTCATGCTCTTGAAGTTTCTTCAGAACCTCAGTCAGATGCTCAGTGTGCTCCTCCCCCTACTTGGAGTACACAAGAATATCGTCAATAAACACCACGACGAAAGAATCAATGAACGGCCTCAGAACTCTGTTCATCATGTCCATAAAGATTACAGGTGCATTCGCCACTCCAAATGGCATAACTAAGAATTCGTAATGCCCATGTCATGCTCTGAATGAAGTCTTATGCACATCTTCAGTCTTCACTCGAACCTAATGGTACCCCAATCTAAGATCTATTTCAGAGAAAACAGCTGCTCCTTGTAGACGATCGAACAGGTCATCAATTCGTGGAATAGGATATTTTTTCTGAACAGTGACCTTATTCAGCTCTCGGTAATCAATGCACATCCTCATCAACCCATCCTTCTTCTTTACCAACAGCACTGGTACTCCCCAGGGTGACGCACTCGGTTGAATAAAGCATTTCTCTAATAGTTCCTCAATCTTCCGTTTGATCTCATCATGCTCCACAGGCGCCATCCTATTCGGTGCCTTAGAAATGGGTGCACTCCCTGGCTGAATAGTGATGCTGAACTCTACATCACGATGCGGGGGTAACCTGGGAAAATCTTCCAAGAACACGATCGGATAATCCCGAACCACTGGAATTTGCTACACCTCTACAGGAACCTTTTTCTTGCTGATAGCTACCACCAAATCTGAACATCTCTTCTTCCCTTGGAAAGTGACTTCAGGACCCCCTGGAGCCTTCACTATTACTTCCTTGGTCTTACATTCGATGTTCGCACTGTACACCGACATCCAATCACTGCCAATGATAACATCGACCCCTAAGGTATTAGCTCGATCAGATCAATCCCAAAAATCCTGTCTCCAATCACGATCTCGCAGTCCGCATAATACCGGTCAATGGTTAAAGTCTCCCCTGATGGAGTAGCTACTGCTAAGACCGTACCTGGAAAGACTTTGGTTCAACTCCCAAGACTTTAGCAAATTTAGGTGATATAAAAGTATGAGAGAATCCAGCATCGAACAAAACAACAGCTTTCTTTCCATTCAAATAAAGTTCTCCTATTACATAACACACTCTTGTTACATAACAGTTCTACTAAATAACAGGGACAAGAGAACAACAGAAAATTTTTTAAACATCCGCCCTCGTACCAGTGATGACGTGATCCACTTCATCAGCATCCGCCTCAGTCAAAGCAAATACTCACCTCTGCTGGTATGAATTCTTCCTAACTTGCTGCGTTGGTCCATTACGGACGACATCTCATAGCTTAGGACAATGAGATCTGTAATGACCTGTCTCCCCACAATTGAAACAAGTCACCACAGGAGGTCTCACCCAACCATTTCCAGTTTTCCCAGCCACAATGATAGCGTTCGCCCCCGTAGGTTTGAACCTTTGGGCCGGCGGATGCCCTCTGACATTCCCAGAATTGGCGGTCCTCTTCCCCACATTCTAGTTGTTCCTCCGGTTCTGAACAGCATGGAACTACTCCATATCTGCCTCAGTAGCTGCAGCTCGCTTAACTAACTTGTCAAACCTCCTGATATCAAGGGGTATCATCCTTGATCTCATACTCGGCCTCAATCCGTGCTCGAACTTCCGAGCTTTCTTCGCCTCGTCCATCACAAGTTCAGGTGCATATATCAAAAGTTGAGTAAACATTGTCTCATACTCCCTGACACACATGCCTCACTGCTGCAGTGCTAGGAACTCCATCGCTTTCTTCTCTTGGACATTAGATGAAAAATAGTGAACGTAGAACTCCTCTAAGAATTCCTCCCAGCCAACAACACCATTTCACATAGTCCGCTTCATCGACTGCCACCACACAGCTGCATCCTTCTCAAGCTGCAAAGTAACCAACTTCACCTTGATACCTTCCGGAGTTTCCAAGACATCAAAGATAGTCAACTTGCCGAATCCAATTGTTAGCTGCATTTGGGTCTAACTTCCCGTCAATCACTGGTGGCTTCATCCTCTTGAATGACTCCACGAGTTTGATCGCCTCAAGGACTGGATTCGCAAGCATCCCCTATGATTTTGATTCATGGCAACGGCGTTGAGGGTCTGATAGACTCTAGCCAACTCCATTTCCAAGTCAAGTCCACAGCTGGGTCCTTCTCCATTCCTTGATCTTCTTCCAGTCATATTCTGATTCAAAAGATCCATTGAATTCGAAGTAAAAAATATGAATTTAAACAAACTTCTTTCATTTCATTGAATTCAAACATTGTACATCCAAATTTAAAATATCGTTTGACATCAATCAAAAGCATTGAGAAGATACAACATTCTAATCTCTACAGTTCCTCTTGGCTTGCCTAAGCTCTTCCCGTAAATCTGCCACTTCTTCCTTCAGTACATCATACATGTTCTTTCTCTTCTCGAGTTCTCAAACACGATGACTGAGGGTTGCAATATTCTCCTTGCACTTGCCATACTGCGCCTGCAACAGCTCTGCTCTATCCCTTTGAGTTTCCACTTGACTCTGAAGGGTCTTGATGAGATCTTCCCGATCTGGCTCTTCCTCGTCAGATGAAATGTCCAATGAGTCCAATGGTGGAGTGATCTCTCAGGACTCGGGCCATTCCTCTTCATACTCCTCGGGATCTTCTTCGTCGGAGTCTCCTTGTCCGGGGTAGTAGTACTCTCCGATTATGTGCCAATAGTCATCGCCATCTGGGTCGTGGTGGTTTTCCATCTTGGAGAAGGGAGAAGAAGAAGCACTAATCATAGAGCAACACAAATGTAAGTAACTTATATTTAAATCTCTATACCCAACTTACACTATAATGTCGACCCTAGGTGTCATTCCTTATAAATTTGTACTACTTGGAAGCATGGCTCTGATACCACTCTATAACACCCCGAATTCCAAATAAAACTGAATTCGATGTTCCACAGGATCTTTTACAAGGAATTAAAAACTCATATTACAACAATGATTACATTTTACACTGTGGAAGCAAATTACAACATAATACATGAATTGAACATCAACTTGAACATTTCTTTATAAGCAGTAATCACTCTTTAGTCCTGTCAATCACTTTATCCTGCATAGAAACTGTGGGTACGTCAGTTGCATACAACTGCCGCTAGGATATAATACATCAATTTCTCTTACTTAGAAATCACATACTTGTCACAAAACAAAGCTAAGGGAGACAATCTTATTGATGTCGTGTGTGAATGTGCACTTAGTCCTTAATGCAGTTAGTTATATTACATAACACTAATGTGCACTTGTTCGGATTCTATGCATCCCATACTACATAGGTCCGAGGGCAAGCCCTTAATCGTTCTTCATCTTGTAGTGTTCAATCCCTCGCTATGACTTAAACTACTACAGTAACTACGGTAAGTATCCTAGATGTTCTATGAGTTACGAGTCCATGTCCAGACAGCCTGGAAGGAAATCCCATGTCGTGGCATAACGCATCATGCTGATCCTATGGAAAATTCAGCCTCCATCATGGAATGATGGCACCATACATAGTCACAAAACACCACCACAAATGTCGCCACGGTCCCGATAATTCCGGAGTAGTATCCACACCATGACATGACTCATCAAGCAGGCAACCTATGAATACTCTCACACCGTAGATCCGAGGCCCTCATACTTGTGTTTTTCTCTTACTTTCATCACATCTTCAATATTGTATTGTCCTTAGTTATTTGAATCATGAATAAAAATCAACACCCTAGAGTTAGCATTTCCTCTATACCGGGCTTAACCATTAATAATAATATGACCCAAACTTGGTCTTTCATTTCAATATTTTATCTCAAAGGAAATTGTTCAATGCCGGTATAAGGACTTAGCTACACTCTAGTCTTTAATCTCATTTCATGTTCATAAATTTGAGTATTCACACTCACAAATTATCCTCATAATTCATCATGATTTTCCATTCATTTTCATGCACAAATCTCATGTATAATACCACAATTCATTTTTCAAACTTACCACATTCATAAATAAATTTCACAAATTTCCTTTACTTTCATTATATCATTCTTTCGCTTATTAAGCCAAACTCACAATTATCTTTTCTTCAATTTTCCAAGACATAATCTCATTTCTCTACTCAAATTTTCTTTTTAAAAGAAACATATTTATTTTCTTTAATTAATCAATATTCTAAGAAATTGTATCAAGTTCTTTTTCTCAAAATAGCTTCTAATCCTTATTATAATAAGTCAAAAAGATAGAAACAATTTTCATGAAGTCTAGGCATTTTTATAAGAATTAAAAAAAAAAAAACTCAAGAATCAACGATCAGGACAGTGATAGTCGACTGTTGAAAAGTGGTCAGTTGAATATCCTGCGAAACTTCAAAACTCAAGAACCGACAGTCAGCACAGTCGACTATTGAAAAATGGCCAGTCGACTATCCTGAGAAACTTTCAGAACAAAAGAACCGACAGTCAGTACAGTCGACTGTTGAAAAATGGCCAGTCGACTGTCCTGTGAAAATTTCAAAAAACTCAAGATCTAACAGTCAGGAGAGTGACAGTCGACTGTTGAAAGGTGGTCAGTCGACTATCCTGCAAAACTTCAGTTCATAGACGAAAATGTCGACTGCTTTTGCAACCAAAATCAGAAATTCAATACTTGACAGTGGACTGTCGACTTTAGTTTAGTCGACTGTCAATTATAACAATAACTTAAAATCATTATTTTGACATTAAAAGTGAATTCTCTTTCTAATTTTTATTTTAAGTCTACATTCTCTACATTGAAATGCAACCATGATTTCCACCAAATTTAGCACTACAACTATCACATAAGTTTATTTTCTTGCTTTCTTTTATTTCCACAACATTTCTAGAACACAATTCTCTTATCATACTAGTGCCACAATAATCAATATAGCATACAACCAATATTTCAATTTATCAACTAGCCATTTACCAACATGAAATCTACAATTAGCATGGTTCAAAATTCACATTTTCATAGCAACATGATAATTCTAATGTAGCAAATCACAATTTATAGCAATTATCAAATAATTCATCAAGTCAATATAGCATACAACCAATATTTCAATTTATCAACTAGCCATTTACCAACATGAAATCTACAATTAGCATGGTTCAAAATTCACATTTTCATAGCAACATGATAATTCTAATGTAGCAAATCACAATTTATAGCAATTATCAAATAATTCATCAAGCATTCACTTCATTTCTAACTAGTCTCTTTTAAAGCAACACATGGCCAAATTAACTAGTTTCTCTTAGCAATTTTATCAATTTAATCCCTGGCATGATATCTACATTAGAAGCTTGAGAAATCACCCACCTTAATTGAAGAAAAACAAAAGAACTCCTAGAAATCTCCTTGAACACACGATCCTCTCCTAGTTGTAAGGATTTTCCTCCTTACTTGCACACCAAAGCGCTCCTCCTCCTTGTACAAGTGAACCCGAGCTCCCTTTCTCCTCCTTGATGAATGGCCAGCCTCCAATGGATGAAGAACACACAACAAAACACCACTCAATCATTTCTTACTATTGCTCTCAATCTTTTCTCAAACTTGTTTCTTTCTTTCTTTTTCTTTTGACCAATTCTTTTCTAGTGTATTTCATGAAGAGAATGGGGGGTATTTATACATTTTTCAAGGTGAAATGGAGGGCCAAGATTGAACTAGATAGTTGTAGATTAGGGGCTAGGATGAATTAGGGAGTTAGAACCACTACCCATGAACTCAAAACCACCTCTCCACTCACTCTATCTCTCCACTCTCTCTTGATCCCATTCGGCCAACCCCCTCTCTTGTGCATGGCACGTGCAAGTGCAATGCAAGTGTCACACAAGGCACCCCTAGTTACTAGTTTTACATGTTCATTTAATTAATTGGTTACAAAACTAGTCTACCTTACAAGTTGTGATAATTAAAAGAGAATTAAATTAGTGGGCTCAATCTAGTGGGATAAAACTCTATGGACTTCTAATTAAAAATAATTAATTGAATTAGGGTGTGCTAGATTTAGACAATTAAGCCTAGAGTTTCAATAGGCTTTTAAAATTAAAAGAGAAGAATTAAAAATACTTGTTCATGGTATAAAAATAAATAATTTTTAAGGGTAAAATGTACATAAATTTGCACGTATAAAATACGTGAAATCCAACAAACTCTAATTTAATTATAATTGAAAATTCATGATGTTACAGCTGTAGGCTCGACGATCCGAGCCGACCCCCTAAACCTCGACCCTCGACGGTGATTTCGAGTGCAGGGGTAGCTGTCACAAGCTAAGGTCGCCATTTGACTCGACGACCCAAAAACCGACCTAGACGATCTCCGACAGCCTCGGCATCTCGAGCCGACCCCCTTGCCTTGGTGACTAGGGGGATCATCAGGGCTCGGTCGTCCACACTTGTGGAAGCACCGGCTGCTCGGCCGCCCGGACTCACCTCGGTTCAGCGCCGACCCCAAGAAGACCCCATGAAACTCTCTTTGCCACTCTTCTCCGTAGAATCCAGACTACTCCTCCACAACTGTTTTTCACACCGCCCTGCAGGAGTGAGGGGGGCTTGTGATATGGGATAAAAAGAGTGGCGCAATCAGGACCCTAAGATTTCCTCTAATCTCTCTCCTCGGTGATCATCAGGTCAAACAGGTCAAATAGGCTTCAGCCCATTCAGGCTCACGGGCAAACGGGTACGACCCGGTCCGTTAGGGTCACAAACCCGTTTGCCTCTGCCTATAAATACCAGTCCCCCTCCTCACTTTAAAAGGTAATCAATCTTTCCCCACCTGAACCCTAGTTACTGTTGCTTTCTCAGTGACTGACTAGATCATCGGAGGGCCTGTCGTCGAGACTTCTCTTGGTATTTCTAGGCAGTGTGCAGGTACAGAAGGCCGAGCCGAGCCACTTCATCCGAGCCAAGTACCAGGCCTCTACCTCTCTGCTGCTATTCCCGAGCTGGTCCTACTCCCGAGGGATCGGGTCTACGCCAGTACCATAGCTTCCTCTTCACAAATTACAAGAACTCACACCTGTTTCCCCCACACCCCAAAAACAAACAGCATCAGTATAGTATGAATAATTTGATAATGTGATAGGAATTGGTGAAATTAATTGATCATGAATGTCTAATCAATTGCAAAATTTGTCAACTCATAGTGAGGATATGGGATACGTCGTTATATTCATAGATGGTATAATACCTTGCGATCAAGAATTTGTTAATGAATTAATTTTTTCATATTGTCTCTAATAATATTGTCTCTAATAACATATTAAGGTTCTGTGATATAAGAAGAAACACTAGAAAGAGCAAAGATAAGTATTTGCAAAGAAATAGTGAAAGTTTCAGTCCACTTTTCATATTCACTTTATGACTTGGCAGAACAGCTTTCTCTTTGGATCACCAAGAAAATTGTGTTGATTAGCATCACGGCTCTTTGTGAGGTTCTCTTTATCAAGGAAATAGTGGTGATCGGAGATGATCGAGGAAAGGGAAAGGGGGGTTTTTTTTCTTTCTAAACTTAGCGTCTGGACACTATCTTACTGCTTGCATAAGAAGAAATGTGACTTGATTTTGAGTAGATAGCATCTTGCATGTAATTGCAAATTGCATGGATTTTGCTTTTGAATGTACTTGGTTTAAGAAGTTATTTTCTTCTATACAAAGTATTCATTTCCATTAAGTTTTAAATATTAATATCTATTCACATCTCTCTTAGGAATTGCAAGGATTGTCTTTGGAAATGAGTGAAGATGTCCAACCCACAGCAACCATAAATGTGGGTTCCTCTATACGAGTCCAGAAAAATTGAAACATTTGAATCATCATATACATATTTAGACAAACATAGGCGTGATCGAACAAAAGTCATGGTACCAGAACAAAAAAGTATAAAAGGGAGTTGAAGCTGCTCGCTCAATGGAGGAACAAATTCAATGATAATTAGAAGATACGATATCAAATGATATCGAACATTCTAAATCATATGGTATAATTCAATACTTTACTCTATTCCAACTTTTATAAAACATCTCTGAAGAAACTTTTTAAAAAATTTAACCCTATCTTTTTTCTCATGAATTTTCTGGTAATTTTGCTACAAGTAATCTGCAAGACATATCAAGAAAAAAAAAATCATTCCAGGAACCAAGCAAGAAGGTTTCATGATGCAATTAATCACAACCCAATTAATTTAAACGAGCAATGTTTAGATGGAATGGATAAAGTTGAACTTACTATAGAAGAAACACGGCACCAAAATACAAGCTAAGGAATAAATTTTATAACTGCACATTTATATGATATGAATATAGAAAATAAGAGGAACCATTGGAGTGATATTTTGGATATGATCTATGTGATATCATGATTTCTTATATGTTTTCTGGATATATGCATTCATCCTCCTCAACTTCATTTTTTCCTCATCCAACCATGACAACTACACCCAATAGAAAATAAAAATTAAACAAAATAGCCATTGAAACAACCGATCTGGATTCGAATGGATCTGCCACTCAACGTCGATTTGGCCTCCGCTCACCATCAAGCTCAACAACGTCGGCATTTACCGCCATCAGCCATTAATTTCATCTACCGTCGGCTTCAACTCTTTCCGTTGTCGATGTTGCTGCAAATTTGCAGTCGATGTTGCAAATCGATCAGACATAAGTACATCGACGTCGATTTTGTCACCGTCAGTTTTTCCTTCCTTCACCATCGAGTTCTAGATCGGAGATGGGCCCAAGCACCTAACTCTAGACCTGAGATGGCAGAGGCTTAAGCGCTTGACTCCATACTGAGGTTGCGGCTCTAGATGCGTGATTTTTCCCCTAGTTTGGTAGGTTGGGTTCTTGCTCAAGTGTGGAGGTTTAGTCGAATTAAAACCCTAGTTGATTTCGGGTTTTGCACAAGTGCTGATCATCGTTAAGTTCAACTAGGCCACGTTAGAAGCTTTGTTGGGTTCGTGTTTGAGTCGAACTCCACCTTGGTTGTATCCAACCTAGGGTTTTGATCGATTCAAACGAGTTGGCAATCTTCTCGGGTGACATTGAATTTGGTTTGGAGATTTCTTGAGTTTTCATCCACCAAGTGTTTGTTGAGTGGTCTACCCTATCGAATCGCTCTTTCGCCAATCAAGTGTGGTTTGCTTGCTCCATTGATCAAGTGTCCCATCGTTCGTTTCATCGAACAGCTGTTTCACCGACCACGTGGCAATTTGATCTTGGTGGGCCTATAAATAAGACCCAACCCCACCCCCCTCTCTCCCATTTTCTCATTTGCTTCTTCCATTTTCTCTCTCTACAAAATTTTGAGAGCTTCTCTGTCTAGTTCTTCTGTTGGTTCGTCGGGCGATGTTTGGGGTTTGCCTGGTGGTTTCGACTGTGGTGCTAGTTGCCATTGTATCTTCGAAGTTCTTGTGAGCTTGATCATGTAACTTACTTTCAATTGTTATCAGTTATGTCTAGCATTTCGTCGAGCGACTCCTTTTCCATTGCGGTTTGTTTAAAGGTAGTCGGTGATGTAGAATCTAGCAGTTTTACTAGAGAGGAGAAGGGGAAAGGTGTGACTGGTCGTTCGATTATAGTAGAGACGGTCGTTGAGCTGGTGAGAGACATGGGGAGTGCACTTAAGACACCGTTGTTTCTAGTCCCAGAATTGATTAGGGAGTACCCTGAAGTACATTGGGACTTTCTTAGGAACGACAAGGGAGTATGCTAAGCTAGACCCAGTTCACACCACTGAGGTTGATTTTGCCATCATGATTCTCACGAAGGAAGAGCTTGCCATGATTATGACGGTCTTAGTTATCCCTTCCGAGTATGGTTTACTCTTGTCGGGTCCCGGAGTTAGGGTGTGTTATGCGATATCTCACGAGTGTTGTTTCTTCCCTTGTGATGCCTTCTATGCTGAGCTTCGTCTACCTCTTCACCCCTTTTTCAGAGAAGTGCTTAATTGGTATGGCTGATTCTAATGCAGCTTATGTCGAACGCTTAGAGGCACGTAGTGGGATTCATTCTACAGTGTTGTAGGCTCGATGCTAAACCAAGTCTAACCGTTTTTAGGTGACACTTTAAGATTGCCCAGCTGAACAGGATAGAGGAACGGTGGTATCTTTCCCTCATAATTACCAGGAGGTGATGAGGTTCCTGACTCGATCAAGTGTTGGAGGGAGAAGTTATTTAGCATCCATAGTCCTGAACTGTGGGGAATTCCCACGATATGGAGGAGGATGGTTCCGATGACACAGAAGGCGGAACAGGTGGTGACTGCGGCGGAGAAGAATTTTAGCAATGCCCTTCTCACGTAGAATATGTTTGCATGGAGAGATGTCACAGAGGGAGTTCTTTTAGCAAGGGATTCTCCACCTCCCGACTCCAGCTGATCGGGAAAGGCTGAAGATGGAGCCTCCTGAGAGATCCGTATTAGAGATTGCTTGATTGAAAATGATGGTACGTCTATTGTTTTTTGAAGTGTGGCTTTCATATTTTCCTTTTGTAATTCAATGTCATGAAATTTTTTCTTCTTTTTTCTGGATGGCTTGCTACTTCGGTGAATTGGTCGATTATTATGCCACCGAGGAGAAGGAGTTGAGGGTGCATGTCTTTCAAGCCAAGGGGACAAGAAATGGGCCATCAAGGGGCTCAAGGCGGAGTTGGAGGCATCGAAGAAGAAGGGAGAGGAGTTACACCTGAACTTGGAGGCTCGGAGAAGAAGGAAAAAGAGTCGCGTCTTAAGCTTGAGGCATTGGAGAAGAGGGTGGCAGACCTTATTTCAGAGTCAGAGAAGGCTTGGGTCGAGACGGACTAGGCGATGAAGACCACAGAGGCCAAGGTGGAGGCTGAAGCCAAGGCCAAGCTGCAGAATGTGATTGAAATATCTTACCTCGAGCTATCTCTCATGCGGCGGAGCGCATTCCCGGCTTCACCGGGAAAGGGAATCACGTGATGCTCCATCTCGGAGAGGCTCCCAGGGAGGATAGAGGTAGGGAGGATGGTGATGAGGATGACACTCCTGCGTGGGGCGTGAAGAGTGGCTCGAGCAAGAAGAACAAGGGGTCTCCTTCCCTTAAGTTCCGTCGAGGCAGGTGGACACTTGATTCATCCTCCATGTTTTTAATTGCTTTTCTTTTGACTTTGCATGATGCCATATAGCGGACTGGTCACCACATCCTTGTATCTTCCTTTCTATTTGATGGAAAAATGTTCCCTTGCTTATCAACGCTTGTGTATTGTTTTGGCGTACTTGGAGTTACTCTTGGTTATGGCATTTTGATGTGTAACACTCTTGTGATGTCTCCTTTGCCTTGTCAATGTTGAGATAACTCTTTGGTTCTTCTCATTGGTAGATGGTTGCGGGAGCCGAGGAGAACCCTTGAGGTGGTGAGGTTGAGCAGCTTTGCAAGAGGTTGCGCAGCTTTGCAAGAGGTTGCGCATAGCGCTTGATTGCTTGCGTGATTAGTCAGAGAATGAGTGGTAGGGTATAGTTTGTCTCAAGACAGTGTTAGTTGAGAGAGACTGTGAGTTAACCTTCCTGCGTGTTGAATGCCTCGTCGGTATTCCCTTGCTCCCCAAAGTGATGAAGGACAGTGTTAGGGAGTGTGCTATTCTTAGAGAGGTACTTGTTGAGAACGATTTGAGGATATGCCATCACCAAGTGAAGCTAGGGGGTTTGTGCATGGCTAGTAATTCACGTACTGTTGGCATTAGTGTCGATCGATTGTGTGGGTGACCCCTCGCTATCCTGGTGATGCTCAGAGCGGGGCGAATGGATTGTTGACTTTGGTTCCTACCTATGGAGGGTCGCGTGCGCCAGGTTGTGCTCTCTAGGATCAATCTGTAAGGTTGGCTCCTCCTACCAAGAGCTCAAGTGGCCCAAGAAAGATGGTGTCTGGCAAGAGGGCAGCGAGGAGGATTGTGTCCCTTAGGAGGAACATCCCTTGCCCATGCAGCTGAAAGGACGGTCTATAGATCATCATGCAAGACTACAAATTCACTAAGTATTTTGGCAAACCTTTGTAGTGATGCTTTTATTTAAAGTTTCGGACTTATTGTAATCCGGCAATTGTAACAGGGCTCATCATTTTGTGGTTGTAAATTTTGGTAGTGATATTGGATCCAAGACATAGATTTGTGATAATCCAAGCAATTGTAATTTGTGCGACGAAAGTTCCTTTTATATGCATGCATGAATGAATTATAATCAACAATGATCTGGATACAAGTCTTGTTCCGTTCATTTTAATCACATCTTATTCAATCCCTTGATTCCTTGTTTCTTCCGTCTCTTTTAGTCGTCCTCATTTGTTGATTTCTTCTTGGGTATGAATTCATTATTTCGTATCCATATCCTTCTAATTTTGATGCCATCCATTCTTTTTATTTCCTGCTTGGTTCTTCGGTCGGCATCGCTGGATCTACTACGACTTGTCAGCAGCTTGAGTCATTGCCAGGAAAGGAAGTGTCGTCGTTGCTCCAAGATGTGCATGCACAGCCCCTAGGATCTCAGAAAGTGTTCAGAATCTTGCTGGAGCTAATGGATGCTATTGGCAAAGTCTTTCCGATCAGAGTTGCGCAGCGGAAGCGTTGTGGGCTTATAACCCACAGGTCCCAGGATTCTCTTGTTGTTTCTACTTCCCTGCATTGTTTGCTTCTCTATCTCTTGCATTCATCCTCGTCCGTTGACTTATTTTCTTGGTTCATCTCTTCCTTGTCCATCCTTTCTTCGATTCCAACTCTATCTATTTCTTCATCTCTTTGCTTTGTTATCTTGCCAGTCTTATGATGTTTCTTCTTCACTTTTTATACCGGTTACTTCTTTCTTACATTCCATTTTATCATCATGCACCCATTTATTATTTGATTCAATTCTTTCCTATTCATTCTCTTTTTAATTTTAGTTCTACCTACTTCCTATCTTGCTTTGTTATCTTGTGTTGATTCTTTTCTTTTGATACTGTTTATTTTCTTTCATGCATTCCATTTGACATCATTGTTATCCACTTCCTTCTTTTTCTGGTATTGCCACTGCTTTGTTCCTTTCCCTAATTCTTTGCTTTGTTACCCTTCCCCAGTTTGCTTTTGCCTTTTCCTATGTACCACCTAAGCAAATTTCGAGGACGAAATTTTGTTCTAAGGTGGTAGGATTTGTAATCCCTGTTTTCCCAAAATCATATTTTCTGTATATTTTCAGATTTTTGATTTTTTTTGTAACTTATTTTTTTATTTTCTTAAATTCCTTTTCTTAAAATGTATTATCGGATCTCCTACTAAAGTTTATTTTTAATCAATAATTTTTGTAACTATTTACAATGATTTTTATACCCTATTAATGTTGTTATTATTATTATTTTTATCAGTATTATTATTTTTACTGTTATTCTTATTTTATTATTATTATTAGTTTTTTTTGTTATTATTGTCATTATTACTATTATCGTTGATTGTTAATGTAAAATCTATTTCTATTTTTAATTGTACTTGTAGTTATTTCAAATAATTTCCATATTGTATTACAAAATATATTTTTTTATATAATCCTACCTTTTACTGGTTATTTATTTTTCCTATTAGTTTTTACAACCCTAAACCCATATATCCATTAACCTATTACCCAATTATACCCATACCCATTACTAAACCCCCATACCCTATTCACTCCACTACCCAAAACCCTTTAACCCATTATGCTAACCCTACCCGATACACCCCTAAAACCTAAACCCTAACTCTACTCTATATACATATATACCTCCTCATCCCCATGCTAACTCAGCCGCCTCTTTCCTCCTAACCCATATTTCCGCTGTATCTTTCCCTCTACCCATCTCAGAAACCCTACCTTCACCTTCCCTGCTCTCCCGACGTCTGAACCCATCCTCTCTCCCTGGTGCTTCTCTCCCTCTCCCTCGGGTGCCATTCCCCTGTGCGCCCACTAGCAGACCCCCTCGGCAGTCGCCTCTCCTGTGTCGCAACCCCCTTTCATCGACAGTAGCCGCACGCCAGCCCCCGGTCTCTCTCTCCTCCACCTGTCGTGCCTCGCGACGCAGCAGCACCAGTTCCCTGTTGCGCCTCCCTATGCAGTCGCCCTCGGCGCTCCCTGTGCCCCTCCTTCGTCGTCAGTGCAGCCAGTCAGCCATGCCAGCCCTCGTGCCGCCCTTCGACCCTGCACCCTCCAGCGTGCTGCCCCTGACCTATCCTCCCAACGCCGGCAGCCAGTTTTTTTGCCCTCTGCCTTGCCGCAAGAGCCATGGCGGTTGCTGTTGATCAAGTGGGTTTTGATCATCTTTGATGTGGGTCGTCGATCATCATGATCATCATCATCATGCTTGATTGAATGTGGGCTGTTCGATCTCCTCTTGATCATCACGATCATGATGATCATCAACTTTCTTTGATTGCATCCATTCGATAGATCGATCTTGATCATCATCATCTTCTTCATCATTAGGGAGATCTGGCCTGTCCGATCTGATCCGATCATCTTGATCTTGAATCTTGATCTTAGATCTTAGCCGTCCAATTGTGTTTATGATCTCGATCGTCTTCATCTTGTTCGCGATCGGTTGTTCACCTTGCTCGTGATCGTTCGTTCGTTGTGTTCGTGCCAGGGAATCTGTTTTCGTTATTCTTGTTCTTTCTTCGTTCTCGTCGTCGACTATAAGGCAAGTAACTTGTATTCTTTTCTTTGTATAGTACAAGTACTAAATACCGCATGTAGTGTAGTTGGGTTCTAGAGACAATTCGTGTGTGAATCCTCTGTTATATATTGTCTCTATTATGATGATTCGACCATAGTTGCCTCACGGCATACATGACATGAAATAACTTAGGGATGACCACTTTTGATGTATACATGTATGTTATTTTGTGATATCGTGTACTTGATGTGTTATTCGTGCTGTAACTTGTCGTGGACTTGCAAAATACCCTATACCATGCTGTTTGGACATCCAATACACTATATTTCATGTTTGGGTTGATTTGGATGAGTTTTACATGAACTAAATGATTTTATGTTCGAAGAATAATTCTGTATTTTCTGTTATCTTGCTTTTGATCAGTATTTTAGACCCTATTAAGGTCAGTATATTAAAATTACTTATGAACATGAACTGTAGAGAATTCTGTCTATTTTCCAACCCTTCTGACAGATCTCAGTTTCGATTTATGAGTTTCGAGTTATGACTATTTTACTACAAATGTGTTTAAATATTCCAGATTTCATTTTATTTGAATTTTGTGGAGTAAACTATTTTTAACATGACGTTAAAAGTATTATTTTGATCTAAAATTATGCACGGTACAACTAGACTTGATTGGGATTAACCCTGATTTTTTGTGGATTTATTTGATAAGTTTTACAAACCGTTCTATGTTTCCAAACAATTACTATACATGCACAATTTTCATACTGTTCAGTAAAGAACCTGATTTTCGACCTAATTCTACTTGCTATTTGTAAAATATTTGTGAATATGAAAGTTAGCCTACTTTGCCTATTTTATCACCCTTTTGGCGGATTTGGATTTCGATTTATGGTTTGTGGGATATTGCTGTTTTCGTACTGCAGTGTTTATAATTCCATATTTACAAAACTACTACATCTTGATGTTTTCTGATTTTTGTTGACTAAACTATTTATATAGAAAAATTATGAAACTTTATATTCTTATGTTGCACATATAGGAGAATACGCCAGATTTTTTGTGGATTTAATTAATGAGATTCATTCTGTTTTCCTGTTCTTGAATACAAACATCTGATTTCTGGCTGAACGTGTTTTCTGGATACAAATATGTTTTGAGACTTACTTTTGTGAAATACCATATGACTTATATATACTTTCTGGATTCGGCCGGGAGTCTATTTTTCAGATTTTCTGACGGATCCAGATTTGCATGTTTGTGGTAACGGGAATCCCATATTTAGTGTAGTACTGTTTTGCTGTCCTGAACTAGAACTCTCGTTGTCCTAATCTTTTCTGTGTTGTCTTTCAATTGTGCATGCTTATCTTTCAGTCTGAACCTGTTACTTGTCATACCATATTATTCGTGCTCTGTTTTGTGACATATACATGCTGGTTTGATAATAATAATAAATAACCAAGCCAGGGTTTAAAGGGAAAGATCTAATAGTGGAAAATACAGAAACGTGTACTCTGAAGAGGATTCATAGATCCTACTTGGTTATTTGGAAATTTGGTTATTTGAAGCTTGGCACGTGATTACTTAACACAGAGCTTGATATTTTGGGTATTTGGAGCTTGATATTTGTTATTTTGAGCTTGTTATTTGGTTATTTGGAGCTTGTTATTTGGTTACTTGGAGCTTGATACTTGATTACTTGAGAGTTTGTCCCTGAGTACACTGTCCTCTATGATCTACTATAAAATCTAAAACGAAACTATTTGAATGTAGCAACCATGTGTATAAACTTGGGACGCATGAAGTGCTACCTAGATAGTAATAAATACAAGACTTGAACATGATCACTTGACACTTGATACTTGATTACTTGTATATGATACATGATACTTGATACTTGTTTACTTGATACTTGCTACTTGATATTTAATACTCGACACTTGTTACTTGTTACTTGTTTACATGATACTTGTTTACTTGACACTTGATATATGCCACTTACACTTATTCATCTTGTCATGCTAGTTGTTATATTTTGTATTCATGCCTATTCCATGTTAGTAGTTATCTTTTCCCATGTACTTGTATCCTGCACTACACACGGCCCGTAACTTGCATTGGCGGGAGTTTTGTTTTCTTTTTCCTCTTCCTGCAATTTATTAAATTGCAGTTTTTGTAGATCAACTGCCAGATGGTGTAGGTAATATGAGATTCTAGATGCTGGAGCTTTTGCTATATCTATTTATTTTCTTGTTGCTTATCTTGAATAATTGTATCTGTTGCTTGGATTATTTTGTATTGAGCAATGTGACCCAGGATTATTGACTTGTTCAGATCTGGATTATTTGAGATTATAATATTTTGGTTTCAAGTATTCTTTTTGGTATTTTGATTCATATATGCATGTTTGGTTAACTTTTCTTGCTTTCGACTCTGATTATTCCTGTGAAATGTTGTAAAGATCCTGACCGCTTATGGATGATGAAAATCATTCACTGGGCTTTTTTCACGTATCCGTATTTCATATTCTCTTTTTGGGAAGCGGGGCGTGACATTTTCACTTTCTACGTGGGTTGGATATCTCAAGTTTTTGCAAGACGAGGTCCCCTTCTTTCAAATTAGTATGGCAAACTTTCTTGTTATGGAATTTCTCGACCCTTTGTTGATAGATGTTCCTCCGTATAGCTGATTTTATTCATACTTCTTCAATGATTTTGAGGTTGGCTCGAAGATTGTTGGAACTTTATTATTCGTTGAAGGTGAGGAGGCGGGGGATGGCAATCCGACTTCAAGGGGGATGAGTGCTTCTGAGTCATAGGCGAGGTTGAACGGTGATTCTCTAGTTGGAGTTTGCTTTGTTGTTTTCGAGGACCATAGTATGCTTGGTACTCCTTGACCCACAGTCCCCTTGCAGTCTCACCTAGCCTCTTTTTGAGGTCGTCTAGAATCTGTCAGTTGGCATTTTCAACTAGGATGTTGATTTGGAGATGTGAAACGGAGGAGAAGCGTTGAGTAATCCCTAGATCGATGCAAAATTGGTGAAATCCTTTACCAATGAACTGTGTTACACATTCAGAGACTAATATGCGGGGGATCCCAAACATGAGACTATACTTTTGCAAAAGAACTGCTGAATTTTCCTACTCAGTTATGGTGACCAGCGGTTCAGCTTCGACCCACTTTGTGAAGTAGTCGATGGCTACTACTAGGAAAGTTCTCTGTCCCGCTGCTGGTGGAAACTGTCCCAGCAAGTCCATTCCCCACATGGCGAAGGGAATAGGGCTCGATATGGAACTGGGGACCACATGGGGCATTCACTTAATGGCAAAGTGCCTACGGCAAAGGCTACACTGACGGACATATTCTTGGGAATTAAGCAGTGTAGGCCAATAATACATGTGGATGAGGATCTTGCATGCAAGGGACCTCGCTCCTTGGTGTCAACCATTGATTCCTTCATGCTGTTCTCTGTTTTCAAACTGTGCTTCTTCAGGAGAGAGACATCTCAGGTAGGGTCTGTCGTCGATTATAGTGTAGGATCGTTTATACAGGAGTCCTTCTCGTGTATTTTTTAGCCCTTGTCCGGGTCTTCCTTGATTCTTTGCGGTCTTCTAGGAGGATTCCCTTGTCGAGATAGTCGACCAAAGGTTTCATCCAATAATCTTTAGATGTTTGGGGGATGACGGTCATGAGCTCCAACCCTTCCTCCTTGATGCTCAGCTTGAGTAGGACCTTGATGAGGACCGTGCAGTTAAGCCCATCGAGAGATAAGGAAGCAACCTTAGATAGGGCATCTGCTTGCCCGTTTTGCTCACGGGGGATGTGAATGGCATTGTCTTCTTTGAACGCGGATATAAATTTCTTCACATGCGACATGTACTTGGCCATGATGCTGTCCCTGGCTTCATAATCTCCTTGGACCTAGTTGACGACTAGTTATGATTCGCTAAACATCTCGACTCTTAGTGCTCTTACTTTGCGTGCTAACCGGGGACCGGAAATCAACGCTTCATATTTGACATCATTACTGGAAGCGGGAAAGTTGAAGCGCAGTGAGTTTTGAAGCATGAACTCAATGGGACCGAGCAAGATGATCCTGACCCTGCTTCCTTCATGGCAAGAGGATCCATCAAGGTATACCTGCTAGAGCAGGGGGTTTTCTTCTACTTTAGGAGAATCAGGAATAATGGTTTTCACGATGAACTCGACCAAGGCTTGGGCCTTGATTGCCATCCTCAGACGATAGTTGATGTCTTGTTGACTTAGTTCAATGGACCACTTCATTAACCTGCCGGAGTTTTCTGGTCTGAGTAGTACTTGCTTAAGGGGTTAATCAGTGAGAACGGACAGAGAATGTACTAGAAGTAAGAGTGGAGCTTGCATGAAGCTGTGACCAACTCATATGCCATCTTTTCCTTCTTAGAGTAGCGAAGCTCGACATCATGGAGTACCTTACTTCATTAATAAATTGGCTTCTTACTTGCATGCAGCTGTGACCAACTCATATGCCATATTTTCCATCTTAGAGTAGCGAAGCTCAGCATCATGGAGTACCTTACTTACGTAATAAATCGGCTTTTGTACCATGTCTTCTTATCTAACCAATATGGCGATGAGAGTCTGGTCTGAGGTGGCTAGGTAAAGGTAAAGGATTTCACCTGCTCGGGCTTGCTTAGGAGTGGGGGATTGACGAGGTACGATTTGAGTTGTACGAAGGCAACTTCATGTTCTTCTCCCCACTAAAACCTTTTGCTCCTGGGAGGACTTTGAAGAACAGGAGATACTTCTCCCTAAACTGAGAGAGGAATCGACCGATAGCTACTAAGTGCCCGATAAGCTTCTGCAATTCTTTAGTAATGGCTGGGGATACATGTTGCGAATTGCTTGGACTTTTTAGGATTGGCTTCAATTCCAATCTGGTTAATCATGAAGACCAAGAACTTACCAGAAGAGACCCCGAAGGCACACTTTAATGGATTCAACTGCATGTTATGCCTGCGCAATTCTCCAAAGGCCTCTTGGAAATCGGTCACATAATCCTCTTTGTGGAGACTTTTGACTAACATGTCATCTACGTAAACCTTCATTTCTTGCCGATTTGGATTTTGAATACCTTATTAACCAGGCATTGATAGGTTGTGTCGGCGTTCTTTACGGGGGAAGGCATGACTCGGTAGTAATAGAGGCCTTGTTCTGTTACAAAGGATGCCTTCGGTGTGTCAAACAGAAACATTTGAATCTGGTTGTATCCAAAGAATGCATCCATGAAAGTTAAGAGCTCATGCCCGGATATGGCATCGATCAACACATCTATGCTTGGGAGAGGGAATGGGTCTTTTGGACACGTCTTATACAGATCGGTGAAGTCTATTCACATTCTCCATTTTTTGTTAGCTTTTTTAACCATCACCACATTTGCTAGCCACTCAGGATAACTAATTTCTTGGTTGAAACGTGCGGCCAGGAATTTGTCGACTTCTTCTTTGACTACCTGTAGCCTGTCGGGAGCAAACTTGCGGCGTCTTTGTTGGACGGCTTGGCATCCGGGCTCACACTAAGGTGGTGCATGATAAAATCTTCAGATATTTCTAGCATACCAGTTGCAGTCCAAGCGAACAAGTCTTGATTCCCCCTTATGCAGGCAATGAACTGTTGTTTGAGTTGAAGAGGAAGGGCTTTGCTTACACAGAAACACTTGGTTAGATCCTCTTGGGAGAAAGAAATATCCTCTAATCCACCCATGGGCTCATAGTTTATTTGACTCCTCTCTGACGGTAGTTCGATGGCATCGAGTAGGAGGGCCGAGCCTCCCATTGTGGCGGTGTAACATGCTCGCGCCGCCTATTGGCTTCCTACAACTAGGCCTACACCTGCGGTTGTGGGGAATTTTATTTTGATGTGGAACGCAAAGGCAACTGTATGAAAAGAAGCCAGGCCCAGACTGTCAAATATGACATTGTACGTAGCTTTGACATCTACAACCATAAAGTGTAGTGCCTCTGTTTGAGCAACGAGGGCTTTTCCTGCCATCACATCGAGTGTGATGATTCCTTCAACTTGAACGGGAGCACCGGAGAATCCGTGAAGTGTGTATCCGGCAGACTTGAGTAGATGTACCTCAGAAGAACATATATACAATATTGCATGGTTTTTTAGATTTGATTAATGAATAAGATTCCAGTTCAAAATTTGGATTGAGAAAGTATGGGTGGTTGTCTCCTACATTTTCTCTCCTTTTTTTTCATTTTAAAAAGAAAAAATGGAGAAAATTCTTGGACCAATAGTGGTTGTAGCATAATATATTATACAAATAGTTATAATTATAATTTCCATTTAGGGTATTTCTCATGCCCAAAATCCTCCATCTTCCTCCTCCAAACCTCCCCTAAAAACCACTCCTTTCCCTTCCCCAAATCCAATGAATTCAAGAACGATGAATCCAAAATCAACGACAACCTCATCCTCAATCACCAAATCCGTATAGGGCTCACACGAGTTCCAGATCAACGGCTTCCTTCGTCCTTTTTTTGTGTGTGGAGAAATTGATGTATTTACTTTATTTCAGTATGTTTGTTGGTTAAACTATGACTTAAGTTTTGAGTTCTCTCTGAATAATTTATATAATAACGGACTACTATGGGTGAGTGTTCTATGAGAGAATGCTACGCGACATAAGTTTCCAATGAAAACGATTCAAATTATGAATTAATCGGAGTCTTTCCACCATTGAATTTTCCTATGTAGTCAATGATTTTCGGTATTCAAAGCCCTTCGCTTTTTGAGAAATTGTGTAACTTTAATTAGTTTGGGCTCATTCATTAAATTGTTTTAGGTTATGATTTGGACCTGAGAGATTTTGGCCCAATAGTAATTTTGTTGATGTTTATATGGAAGAGAGTGGTGAATAATTGTAATTAAATTTGTTATGGGCTGTGCTTTTCTCATATGTCTGGAGAATACTATGGGTTCTATATAAATGTTTTATTAAACTAGTATGGGCTTATACATAATTTTGGAGTACTAAATTGTTATTTGCACTCCAGTCCTTATATATACATGATCCACTGTTTAGTCCCCAAATACTTACAATTTAATCCTTGGCATTCCAAATTTGATTTATATATTGTGTGTTGGTAAGTCAAATTTGTTTCACATATTTTTGTATTTCGATTCAATGTTTTTAAATTGATTATTCATCATGGAATTGTGTTTGCTATATTCTCTTTTGTGTTTTAGATCGATAATACATGGGATATGGCAAAGGAATGTGCACGGCTACTTAAGAGTAATGCCACCAAAAACATGAAAGTTTTTGCTCGCAAGATGCATAGTTCATGTCGAGGCTCTCTTGAAGAGGTAGGAGCTGGTGAACGATTGACCCATTACTTAGATACAAAAGTACGTTCACAGCGCGTAAGTGTGTGAGTAATAGGCCATCTCGCCCAGGGCAACAACGTCAACACCAACCTCCACCACAAGAAGAAGAGCATCAAGAAGAAGATCAAGAAGAAAACCAAGAAGAGCAAGAAGAAGAGACCGGCCCTTCACCAGTTACTCAAGTTGAGCGTACTCGGTAAAAACCTGACCTGGAAGAGACGAAAGCCACAACACAACACTCCGGGTTAGGTTGAGTATTTTTGATTCGTGTTGTATGTGGAACTTTGTTTCTATTATTGTTAATGTTAATGTTAATGTTATTGTTATTGTTATTATTGTTAGTTAAATTTGGAAATTATGGCTCTTATTGTTATTGATTATATTGTTATTGTTGTTAGTTTTTATGTGGAGTTGAGACAAGGATATGATGTTTGAATGATCATGATCGGCAAGTGTTTGAAATGTGGCAACTGATTGAGAAGTGTTTGATAGGAAGGAAGCTGTTGATGTCTGTGTAAAAAAATATATTCATTAACCTAGTCGTTGTTGCATACAATGACCTACGCTCAATTGTAAAATGTAGAAGAAAAAAAATGCTCCCTGACTTGATATTGCTATTTTATACCAACTAAAGTCGTTGTCTAAGACAAAAACCTACTATAACATAGGTCGTTGTTGGAGAAAACAGCGTCAGTTAATATCACAAACTTGTAAAAGTTTTCTTGCTCTCTGACTTGAAAATTAGCCATTTGTAAGTTGCATTGCTAGAACTAAAGTCGTTGTCAGAGACAACGACCTAGTATAACCTAGATTGTTGTTGGAGACAACGGCTCCAGTTAAAATCAAAATATTTGTGAAAGTTGCCTTGCTCTCTGATTTGTGGCCTAGACATTTGTGAATTGCACTGCTATAACTAAAGTTGTTATTGGAGACAATGACCTAGTATAACCTAGGTCATTCTTGGAGGCAACGACTTAAGTTAATACCCAAATATTTGTGTAAGTTGTCTTTCTCTCTGACTTGAAAACGAACCATAAGTAAGTTGCCCAGCTAGAACTAAAGTCGTTGTCAAAGACAATGACCTAGCATAGCCTAGGACGTTGTTGGAGACAACGGCTACAAGTAAAATCAAAATATTTTTGAAAGTTGCCATGCTCTCTGACTTGCGGCCTACACATTTGTGAATTGCCTTGCTAGAACTAAAGTCATTGTTGGTGACAACGACCTAGTATAACCGAGGTCATTCTTGGAGGCAACGGCTTAAGTTATTACCCAAATATTTGTGTAAGTTGCCTTGCTCTCTAACTTGAAAACCATCCATAAGTAAGTTGCCCAACTAGAACTAAAGCCGATGTCTGAGACAACGACCTAGTATAACCTAGGTGGTTGTTGGAGGCAACGACTTAAGTTAAAATCAAAACGATAATAAAAGTTGCCTTGCTCTATGAAATGAACTTGTCATTTTAACCCCTATTTGGGGTAATTTTTTTAAAATTTTAATTTTTTTGCTTAAAATGGTTAGTTGTTTTTATAGTAACTGTAACGCTCCGAATTTCAAATAAGACCGAATTCGAAGTTCCACATGATCTTTACACTTCACTTCGTACAATTTTACAAAGAAATTTGAACTTTTTATAATACAACAGAGTCCTTTACATTTATTTACACAGCAGAAAATAAAATGAAGTATAATAATGAAAAATTATACAATTGTAACATCTTTAACATGTAATTAATCAACAGCATCATATCAACTTTATATCTTCATTAAAATCTCATTCCTGCATATAAAATTGTGGGCACGTCAGTTGCTTACAACCGACGAAAATGTTATACACGGCCATCCTCTCTATGTCGAAATTATAACGATCTTAATACTTTAACAAATCAACTTGAATGCAAATAAAGTGTTAAATGTGACTACTCTAAACATGTAAGTTTATGCAATGCCTTAATGCCTAATGGAGATATTTTACACTAAGATGACACTAATGCATACTTGTTCGGATTCTATGCATCCCATACTACATAGGTCCGAGGGCAAGCACCTACGTACTCCACATTAAAAGGGTTCGATCCCTCGCCATGAAAACTATCCAGCAATAAAATCAAGGTTTTGATGGAACTGCGATGATTCCCAGGACCACGGATTGGTGTGCGTATCGATCATAAAAGCTTAACAGATTTAATACGTGATCTAACCCTTTATAACGGAATCTAGGGTTCACTAATTATACCTGCGATGAGAAGAAGACGATAGTTTCTAGCAACCTCGAGCCGTCAGCGACCCCAAGATCTTCTGCACGTATTCCTTCCTCGGGTTGGACGTCGTGTGGGCGACGGTCTACCAAACTTTCTTCTCCTTGGCTGACCTCTCTTTCTCTCCTTACGTGAATCACGAATTTAGAGAAAACTTCTTATCTCTAATAATGATATGACGGCCAGAGAATAGAGGATATATATATAAGGCTACGGTAGGGACCATGAGGAGAAATTAGGGTTAGGTCTCCTAACGAATCTGGGTATCCCGTGTTCAGCCCGAACACACAACCCTGGCCTATTAACAATAGCTCGGTCCACTAAAGAGCTATTGTTGCACTACCTTCCTAATCCCAAATTATATTTATGGGCTCCTTTTATTATATGCTCGTTCAGCTCCCCATGTTAAGATATCGAATGTCCGTCGATCAAATTAAGTTACTGACAACTATATTGATCAACATCTTTTATCCTTAAGTAGTACCACTCAACTTTATTTGTCATGTCGAATGTAATCCACCTGCAGGGTTTACATGACAATCCTTATGAGCTCCTTAAGGGGACATCATCAACCTGACGTATCGGGACATGGATTCCTTTTACAATCAACAGCCCATCATACATACAATGCTACTACCCAATTTATAGAGGTTGTTGATCCATAATGAATCTCACTCTTTTATGAGTCAAAGTAATGCACACTGCATATACATGTCTGTTATTATATCTGGATTAAGAGCATAAGCATCCATAATAACAGAGGTGTTTGTTCTCTTTTGTAGTCAGTACAAAGAGAACAACCTCAAGTGGTCATGTTCAATACACACAAAGTGTACTAGTGTAAACCTATAGTCAAGATAGACTAATACCAGATTACACTACAACCTTTCCAATGGATTGTCCAAGTCCGTCTAGTTTGTGAACTATTTATATATTCCATAGGGAACTGATAATATGATCTTCTGTGTGTCTCCTCACACCATATTATCAACCTTATAGAATATCAGATACTTGCATTAATATTATAATAAACACAATATGCAAACATATGCCCATATGATTCTCATTCAAAAAAATAAGGAAATAAAGTTAATACAAAAGTGATGCTTTCAGTATATAACCCTAACAATCTCCCACTTATACTGAAAGCATTGCTTTTTAGTATACTGTTACAGGTTTAGACATTCCACGAGTATGGATCCCAGTCCCGGAGTACACCGCCCGACTGTTATACAGACTCCTCGTCGTGCGAACATCTGCAAGTGCCCCTCTAGCCCTGGTATACGTATACATTGGAGTACGACAAACTATCCGCCCGACTACGCATAGTCTCGGATTTAAAAAAATAAAACTCATCTCCATTGAAGCAACCTCAGTCCCGGAGTACACCACCCGACTGGGTCTATAGTCTCGGAGTACACCGCCCGACTATATAGAGTGCCCCACTTACGTTTGCCCAGGTTTACTACATCTTCTCTTATTTCCTAGTTCTTAAGTTCAAGACATGAATAAATTATCATACCTAGAGTTATTTTTACCTCCTACCGGACTTAATCACAAATACCGAGATAGCTCCATGGCCATATCTCAAAAATATAACTCAAATCTTTTAATTCAACAATGTCGGTACCCGAGGTCTCACTAAACTCTAGATCACAACCTTTCATGTACAAGAATCCACAGGTACTCATACCCTTCTATAATCATGTATTAAACTCAATGTATTCTTATCTTCAACTTATTCACAATTTAATCAATATTTCATTTTAGCATCACTCATGATTCAAATATTCATTTACGATTTAAAATAAAACAATATTTCTTTTCATGAACAATATATTCGTCCTCTTTAAGTCTCATTAGCAATTTAAGCTCATAAAACAATTCATATCTCAGCCCACATCAAGTATTTCTTAAATCAAATAAGTGTATAATCTCATCAAGAGAAATCAATTCACATGAATATTTTACTCTTCTTCAAAATAAATGTCATACACTCAATTTTGAAATCAATAACTCATTTTCTATCTCAATTCCTCTTTTTATTTCTCAGAATATACATGAAAATTTCTAAAACTATTTTTAATAAAGTCCATATCATTTTATAGGAATATTAGAATTTTTTCCAAATTTTATTCACATTAAAAACCCTAAAATTATTAAAAACATAAAAAAAATCAAAATGAGCTCACTGGGTTTCGAACCCAAGCCCAACCGCACCAACAGTGAGCGCCCAAAGCTACCACCGAGAACCACTAAGTCCAAGTGGACTTGGTGTCATAAAGCCACATCGAAAACCCCAAATACTGGTTCTCGGGTTCAGATTTAATTAAACGAAATCAAAAATAAAAGGGTCTAATAAGTTTCGAACCCAGGACTTCCCCTATGCTACAGTACCGACTTATGGTGCACCTGCTAGCTAATAAGTCCAAGTGTGATTATTGATATCAAGTTACACTGATATGCTTTTGTTCAAACTTATTGTTTTTCCATTATCTTCACAAAACTCATTTTTTTTCATTCGATCTAATATTTCATTATGCTATAATTATTTCATCTAGACTAAGTTTACTTTCAAACAGTCACTCACAAATCTATAATTCATATTTTAGATAATATATCTAAAATATCAGATGGATGTTTAAACAACAGAGTCACTGATACCATAGATACATATTTAAGATAAATTAATTATATCAGAATATTTAATTGAATCAAATAGAGCTAGGTTAAAAATCACATTTGTTGAGGAGTCCACTTGGGAATCAGAGGAAAGGATGATGAAAGATCACCCTGAACTTTTTAACTAAAAATTTGTATACTCTTTTATTTTCTTTTCTTTCTTTGTCTTTTCGCACTCTTAAGTGTAGTTCCGAGGACCGAACTATTCTAAGGAGGGAGTGCTGTAACATCCCATATTTTTTTATTTTAATTAAAAATGTATTTTTCAATTTTTGCACGTACGATGCACGTGCTAACTTTTCCATCTTTATTTTTCTTACTCTCATTTACTATTTTAGCATGCAAGAGTCTTTATTTAGCCTTTTATTAAACCCATGGACCTAAGAATAGATTCTAGCCCACAAGACTAATTAATTAATTAATTAAAAAGGCAAGTCCACAAGACAAGCCCATTAATTAAATCTAATTTTTAGTTGTGCATGGACTCACACATGACATGTAACAACTTTTAATACACATTTTAGATTTATAGGATTGTTTTTAATTTTTGTGTGTGTGCACTAGTGCATAACACGTGCACGTGCACGATGGAGAGAGGCCAGTTATGGGAAATGGAGAGGTGGAGAAAGTGGAGTTAGTGGGTTGATTAATGGGTAGTTAATATTACCACCCCCTAATCCCCTTATATAATGCCTCTAAACTCCTTCACATTTCCTCATCCCCTTCCGTCTTTATTGTCTGCTGTAAGCCATCCCAACCAGCAAGCAAACCATCCCATCCAACAAGCCATGAGCTTTCTCCATCCATTTACCTAATACACATACCTATACCTATACCCTAAAACATATCCTTCCATCTTCTTTCCTCCTCTGTCCAATCCGAATTCAATTTCCATCAGCCAAGTCCACTATGCTACATCATCTACCACTCATATACATATAGATATATACATATTCTCTCTCATATATATATATATATATATATGGGAAATGCTCCATTGAAAACGTACTGTAGCGTGGAAAACATTTCTAGGAGGTGTGTGTCTCTTCATTTTTGCAATTCTTCATAAAAGGTTTTCTAAATGTAGGAAATGCATGCTAGTATGTTAAATGAGTAGTATAGACAAATTTGATGAGATAAATGTTGAACAAATGCATGCTATTGTGTGTACCATAAATTGAAGAAATTTTGTTATGATTAAGAAACAAATTATCATCATGTCAGTAGTAATGAGAAAAAGAAACAATAAGTTATTGCCATGAACAAATATGCATGTTAATTTACAAATGTAGAAAAATATAATTGTATGAAAATTGTAGATTTTCTCCTTATGGTTAAAAATGAATTTTTGTGAAGTTAAATTGATATACATAGAATCATTTTAATTGATTGTAAGAGATAAACAATTGTTATTTTGATTAAATTGAATAAATACAATTCTTGTTCATTAAAGAGAGGTAATACTTTGAAATATAGATATAATGTCTAAAATATAAATTTGGGAATTTGTGAATTACTAATTTCAAGTAAACTCAGTAAGAATGAGAAAATTATAGTCCATTAAAAAGATTAGATCGATCATATGTTGAGTTTTGTGAAATAAACTAAATACGGTGCGGTAGGAACAGAAGTTTAGCATTTTATTTCCATAACAACGACTGGGGTTGGACTTATTGGTTAGCGGAGGCTCTTTAAGACCGTTACTGTAGCGGACCTGTGGTCTTGGGTCGCAGGTTCGAATCTTGGCATTCCCCTTTTTTGTTTTCGTTTTTAAATAATTCAAACAGTGGAGCACTGTATGTATAGTTTTCGGCTCGCCTCTATAACATAAAGTCCACATGGAATTAGTGGCTTGCGGTTGGGCTTTGGGTGCTCGCTGAGCTTGGTCGGGGTGCCTAGGTTCGAAACCTGATGGCGCTATTTTGTTCCTTTTGACTTTTTTGGATTTTTTTTAAATGAGTTTAAATGCAATTAAAATTTGGGGGAAAATTCTAATATTCTTATAAAATGATATAGAATTTATTTAAAATAGTTTTAGAAATTTTCATGAATATTTTGAGAAATAAAAAGAGGAATTGAGATAAAAAATAAGTTATTGATTTCAAAATTGTTTATTTGAGTATATAACATTTATTTTAGAAGAAAAGCAAATTATTCACGTGAATTGATTTCTCTTGATGAGATTATACATTTAATTGATTTAAGGAATACTTGATGTGGGTAGAGATATGTTATTTGAGCTTAAAATTCTAATGAGACTTAAAGTGATGAATCTATGTTCATGAAAAGAAATATTGCTTTTAAAGATTATGAATGAATAATTGAATCATGAAGGATGCTAGAATAAGATATTGATCAAAATGTGAATAAGTTGAAGATAAGAATACATTGAGTTTAATACATGACTATTGGAGGGTATGAGTACCCGTGGATTCTTGTACATGAAAGGTTGTGATCTAAAGTTTAGTGAGACCTCGGGTACCGGCATTGTTGAATCAAAAGATTTAAGTTATATTTTTGAGATAATGCCATGGAGCTATCTCGGTATTTGTGATTAAGTCCGGTAGGGGGTAAAACTAACTCTAGGTATGATAATTTATTCATGTCTTGAACTTAAGAACTAGGCACTAAGAGAAGATGTAGTAAACCTAGGCAAACGTAAGTGGGGCACTCTATATAGTCGGGCGGTGTACTCCGAGACTGAGGTTGCTTCGATGGAAACGAGATTTATTTTTTTAAATCCGGGATTATGCGTAGTCAGGCAGATAGTTTGTCGTACTCCAGTGTAGATACGTATACCGGGGCTAGAGGGGCACTTGCGGGATGTTCGCACGACGAGGAGTTTGTATAACAGTCGGGCGGTGTACTCCGGGACTGGGATCCGTATTCGTGGAATGTCTAAACCTTTCTTTCATTACTGGGTAGTTTTCATGGTGAGGGATCGAACCCTTTTAATGTGGAGTACGTAGGTATTTGCCTTCGGACCTATGTAGAATGGGATGCATAGAATTCGAACAAGTATGCATTAGTGTCATCTTAGTGTAAAATATCTGCATTAGGAATTAAGGCATCGCATACACTTACATGTTTAGTGTAGTCACACTTAACACTTCATTTACATTCAAGTTGTGGTTTGTTAAAATTTTAAGATCGTTATATATACGACATAGAGAGGATGGCCGAGTATAACATTTTTGTCAGTTGTAAGTAACTGACGTGCCCACAGTTTATTATGCAGGAGTTGGATTTTCATGAAGATATAAAGTTGATATGATGCTGTTGATTAATCATATCAACTTTACCACTCTTTAAAGATGTTGCAAATTGTATATTATTTTCATTGTTGTACTTCATTTCATCTTCCGCTGTGTAAATAAATGTAAAGAACTCTGTTTTATTATAAAAATTTCAAATTTCCTTGTAAAATTGTACAAAGTAAAGTGTAAAGATCTTGTGGAACTTCGAATTCGGTCTTATTTGGAATTCGGGGTGTTACAGCAACCCTACTCTCCACCGTAATGTTATTTATTATTATTTATTTTTAAATTTTATAATTTTCTTGTTAGACTATTAGACCGTTCTTTCGGACAAACCTGGCAAAAAAAAGTAGCTCCTCTTTTGGGAAATAATTCCAATGTATTACTTCATCCATTTTTTTTTAAACTGGATTTACTGAGTTTTTTATAGAAAAAAAAAGAGAATTCACCTCCTGACTTGGAGAATTTGAAAAAAAAAAAAAGTGCTCTATGACTTGGAGAGGGTATGAATCCCCTTTTTTGGTTTTTTTTTTGTTACTATAGTGTAGGGTTTTTTGGGTACTATAATGTAGTGGTAAAGTGAAGTTTTTTTATTTTGAAAATGTGATGACATCTCTAATGAAGGGGATGAACAGATCTATTGGGATCATGTAGATCGTAAGAACAATTTTTTAAAAAGAGTTGAATAGTTTTTAAATAAATTTAAACTAAAATTAATCCGTAATTTCAAATAGAGCAAATCTCAATTAACCAAATAAAATTGAACTTGTGGAACTTGTCCAACCCTCCAATCTATGACTTGCTCTCTGACTTGCAAGGGGTAAGTACCTTTTTAAAATTATAAGCTAGGTCGTTGTGCACAACAACGGCCGTTGTGCACAACAACGGCCTAAGGTCAAAAATAAAGTGGGTTTGAAATATTTGTTCATTTTTTGCCCTGTATTTTTTTTACATTTTATTTACATGGTTGAGAAAGATAGTTTATGTAGACGGTGAATATACAATTCACCGCATTTTTTACATGTTCAATGTACTTATCTTCACTTGAGAGAGTTACAATTCATCTCTTCTGTATTATATTCTAGACAGTTGAGCGGCACATACATGTAGTTGAATATGTCTATGAATATATATTAATTTGTAAGTAGATAGCGATCGCAACAAAATGGCACTTATTTACGCTCTTCACATACATAAAATTCCCCCCAAACCCAAAAATATATATTTAGTCAAACAAAAAAAAATTCCATAATATAGGTCGTTACGCCCAACAACGACCTAGGGTTGAAAAAAAATTCCCCTAAAGGGGTATGTACCCTTTTTTAAAAAAAATTAATTAAATTTTTGTTTCAAACTGTTGTTTAAATATATGGTTTTTTTAAGTGGTAATGTGAATAAATATTTTTCCTGATGTATATTTCTGATTAAATGTGATTATATCTCCATTGTCTGGGATGAATACATCTATTAGGATCATGTTAATCCTAAGGAACGATTTTTTTAAAGAGATGAATTATTTTTTAAAATATAGGAACTAAAACTAATTTGTTGTTTTAATATACACTACATCTCAATTAACCATATAAATTTGAACTTTTTGGAACACTTTCAAAAAGTTGACGTTTCCATGTACAAATGAGGAGTACTTGCATGTTCACTTCACTCCTATCAATCGAAAACGCTCCAACCGTTTGACCAGTTACAACTACATTCGCAACCATTATCATTCACTACCAAAATTATGTTTAAATAATATATTATCCAATAGATAGAATCGTTTGTGTACACCCTACCCTAACCCTAACCTTGACCTTACCCCTTAAGATACCCCTCCCTATCCATATTCCTAACCATACGTCATTTCTCATTTATTATCATTGTCAAAATCTGAGATTCTCATTTACATATATTTATATATAAAAAACACTCTGTATTAAAAAATTCATCAACTTAAGGACATTCCATAAATGAAGTCTTTCCTCAAGGAAAAAGAACGAAAATTCCCTACCGATTGAAAACTTAGAAAAGTATTGTTAAAGCCCTTATTTAGAGTTCAACAATCACAACAAACTAAATCATTCACGCTCTTCACATTTATAGAATTTTTTAAAAAATGGAAATGCCTAATCATACATACTCTCCAAACATTAGCTAACCTAAAGTCGTCGGCTCCAACAACGGCCAAGGTTGAAGGTGGTCGTTGTTTGGAACAACGACTATAGTTAGTTATAAGTTTTGGGAAAATTGGTAAGTTCAAGTCAGAGAGCTTACCAAATTATGCCTTCAATATTTTGTAGGTCGTTATCTTAGACAACGACTTCAATTGGTATAGAATGGCAAGTTCAAGTGAGAAATGAGTCTTTGCTTCAATTTTTTGTTGATCTTAGGCTGTTGTTCGGGACAACGGGCTAGGTTACCCTAGGCCATTGTGTAGCATCCCAAATTTTCATAATAGAAATAAGAGACACAAATCAAGAAGCTGTACTTCAAATATAAACCAAACACCGTACAATTACAGAGAAATTTAAAACTTTCTTATAACAATCCATAATACAATGCACAATGGAAATTTAAATAAACTTTTATTACAACTTGTTTCAAACAGTTAAACTCAAACTTCTCATAAATCTGAGCTTTAACTCTTGTCTAAGCCATTCACTTGCAAATCCTGCAAAATTGACAAAACTGTGGGTTCATCAGTTGAATACAACTGACGCAATACTGATAAAAGCAGCGACTCTCCAAAGTCTCTCAACCACACACTTGTTGCACAAATAAAAACAATAATAAAAGAATCACAAATCAACAATTAATACGGAAACTGAAAGAATAAAGGTGTGTCAGGAAAAACAAGCAAAGATACATAAAAAAATGTTGAAGAAAACACAATGCACACGATGCACACTAATGCATACTTGTCCAGATTCCATGCCACCCATACAACATAGGTCCGATGGCAAGCCCTTAGCGTTCACCTCATTATGGTTCAATACCTCTTTATGGAATCCTATATGTAACCCCCCTTTCCGACTATACGAATTTTCTGTGTTTGGATTCTTTATAAAAAAATTGTTTTCTTAAATTTGTTTTGTTTTAAATGTATTTTTGAATCTCCTATTAAAATCCATTTCTAACCATTAACTTATTTGTAGTTATTTTCAAATAATTTTTGTATTGTAATACAAATCCTATTTTGTTATATGATCTTATTATTATTATGATTATTATGATTATTATTATTATTATTATTATTATTATTATTATTATTATTTCTTGATTGTTATTAATTTGTGAAAGCTCGTAGATCTTAATCCATCTTTTATTATTATTATTTATTAACATGAAGCCCATTAATTTAACCCAAAGTTCAATTTTCACCCATTTTACATATGTTATTGGATTTATTATTTGTAAAACGCAAACCCAAATCATACTTCATTGTATCTTATTATTAATTGGTATTTGATTAATGCATAAAAATTATATTTCAGGCTATAATCTTGTTTTCTCTTATTTTTTATTATTTATCCCAAAATCCAAACTTAGCTCATTCTATAAATTATTTAATCCTTTATATTGTGAGCCCATAATTTATTTCTTAGCTCAATCCAAGCCCGAAACCCAATCCCACAAGCTAGCCTAATTTAATCAACTGCACAATCCCCTCAAATCCCCCAATATCTCCAGAATCCCTTTTACGTTACCCCACTACCCCATTAACTGCCTTCAAATTAAATCCCCCCCTCCCCCGCCAAATCTCCGATTATCTCTCCCTACTACCCACTAATCTTCCTTCTAATACTCTTACTAATCCTTATTGATTAAATTCTAAACTAATTAACCCTCATCTCTTAACAACCAACTACCTTTTCTTCTTCTTCTTCTTGGTTTCGCAACCTTCCTCAACGCTGCTTCGACCTTACAACCTCGATGCCCTACCTCATCATCACAATCGACCGCAGCCACCACCCCGCGACGCTCCTCCACCACCGACTGCCTTCCACCACACCCCAAGCACCTCCCGACCACTTGTAGTACCTCGTATTTTTAAATATTATTTTAAAAAGTTTATAAATGAATTAAAATTATTTTTGGAGATTTAATAAATATTTTCTGGAAATTATCTTTTTACACGTGCAAAATACGTGCAAATATTTTCTTGAGATATTCAAAAGCCAAAATTTCTTCATGGAAAATCATCATTTATTATTTGGGATTTATTTGTAATTTTTCCATATTTTTCTGATATTTATTGGATCTATTTGCAAATATTAAGAAAAAGAAGGATCTTTTTGCAAAATTGCCATTTTAAGGGGTGAAAGTGCAAAACTATTTTTCTGGACTTTCAAACAGTGCCGACTGAAAATAAGGAGTTTATTTTGCTTTTAAATCTCAATTTAATTGATTTTATCAAGTTTCCAAGTATAGGGATCTATTTATGAAAAGTTATATTTTAAAGGGGGTTATTTTGCAAATGTGTCTAAAAACCCTAAAACTCCTATTCCGGGTATTTAAAAGGGGTGTAGTGCAGCCTTCTTTCGCTGCACAACATAAAGTTTATTATTTTTGGAGGATTAAAAAGAGGATCTTGGATTTTTGCAAAAGAGAAGTTTTCTTATCGGATTTCTTCATTCGAGGTAAGTGATGTAAATTGTTTGTTGTTTTATTTTTGTTTGTTCTATTGAATGTTGTATTGTATGTGAGTGATTTGTTTGTCTCCTAACATTTTGTGAACGTTTTACGATGGATCTTGGATATTGAACTCTATTTGTTAGAAAGCATGTTTAGGGTTTGAATATGAATATGCACATTATGAATTGGATGGATGGATGAAAAATTGGATCTTGTGAAACTCTAGTTGTTTGTAAATAAAATTTTATGTGGGTAGTCCATCTCTTTTGAATCAATGTTGGATTGATTGAAAATGGTGGATTTTATGCATAAACCTAATAAAGATGAGACCTTTATTACTTTTGAGTATTGGTTGAATAAAAATTTGAAATTGTGATGTTATCAATTGATGATGGTTATGAGTTGTGGTAGTAATTCAGTTTTGAGGAATTTGAAAGGAAAAGGTATGAATCAAGAGATCATGACATGAAAATCGAACTTGGAAATTTAGTTGAGTTGAGGAAATATACCCAAATTGGGAATTTTCTTGAGATTTTGGTATTGATACCATTTGGATCTGAATGCGAAGCAATTTCAAAGGGTAATTGATTTTAAGAAACTCTATTTTTGACTATATGCACAATCCATGTTTTAATCGAAAGAAATCAACAAAATCTCTATTTTTACAAATTCAAGTAGTTTTGATTTAGTTTTATGGACCATTATATGTCTTACAAGTTGTATTTGATCATATAAGAAATAAGCTTTTCGTAGAAATCATTTTCATAAAGTAAAACTACGTATCGGTTGAAATGTGCACAACCGAAAGTATGCAGACTGTAGGTCGACAGTCGACTGGTATGACTTCTCAGTCGACCGATATGACCCGGCTGCTATGTTCTCTAGTTTTCTTGAAATTCTCGTCTAGACAGTCGACTGAAGACTTTATAGTCGACTGGTGCCACTTAGAATTATTTTTTAAAGTTATTGTAATTTTTCTCTCTGGACAGTCGACCTATACCCTTTTACAGTCGACTGCTACACTTAGAATTATTTCTTAAAGATTATTGGATTTTCGTTCTGGACAGTCGACCGATAGTTTTTATAAGTCGACTTATAACACTTAGATTATTTTTCTTAAACCATGGAATTCTCTTTCTGGACAATCGACTTACGCTTGTTATTAGTCGACTGATACTGATGTATCTTTATATTTTTTTGTTCTTTCAACTAATTTATTCTCTAAATGATTTAATCTATAACTTACTATTCTATACTTTATCTCCTACTGAACATATGTTTTCAAGTTGTTTTTGACTGAGCAATTTATATTGGAAGATTGGTTTGGATATTTGAGTATGAGTCTCTAGAGGATGTGTATGATCCTAGTTTACCGGCAGTTGAGATATTTATGATTGGGTCTGTTGAGGCATTTTAGTTGATCAGTTGTTGAGTTAAGTCCGATAGGGTACACCGACTCTAGGAGATTCGTCAAGTAATTAAATAACCTAAAAATGATAAGGACAGACACTAGTGGTGATATGATGAACGAGAACATGGATTATGGACCTCAGTATGGCTCGCGGTGTGGGATAATCCCAGGAATTATCCAGGTGTGAGTGAAATAGTCTCTGGAATTACCTGTGGTGTGGGATTGATCTCCGGAATTATCAGGGGTCGAGGCGACGCACATGTGGTATTCGTGTGATGAGGGGCCATTGCTTGCAGTGTGGGGTATTCTCGAAGATTCTCAGGTGTGAGTGAAATAGTCTTCGGAATTATCTGTGGATATAGATTGACCTCCAGAATTATCGGGGCATGGGCTAATACTCACAGTGTATCTTTATCTCGTAGTAGTTATCGTGTTAGGATTAGTTGCATAGCGGGGGATTAAATCCTATAATGTGGAGACGTAAGGGCTTGCACCGGACCTATGTAGAGTGGGATGCATAGATTCCAACAAGTACGCATTAGAGAGTCAGCATATAGACTTGATGTTTTCTTGATTTGGTTTCACGCATGTGGTTTTCCTGTTTTCTACACTTGACACTTAGTTTAGCTTCACTTGAGGTTTACATGTTTCCTTGCTATGACATATTTTATGTATCATTATTAGTTCTGTTTATGAATCCATGCTTTACTTATGTTGTTTGTTTTATGTCACTCACACCTTTATGGCTGACCCCTTTAGTTTTGGGGGTTAGGGTTATCTCTAGCCTCATATTTTACAGGTGATTTCTTAAGGCTCGGATTCGGATGCTTGAGTTCAATTAATATAGTGACTTATGTAATTTGTAAAGTGTTGTAAAGAAAAGAGAATTTTTAATTTAAGGTGTATTGTATTCTGCTGTGCTATGTAAATGATTATTGTAACGAAAGTTGGAAAATTTTATTGGTGTTAAGTTATGTTTAATATTACATTGAAGTTGATGCTGGGATTTGTGCCACGTATTTTCTAAGATATTATATTAGAAATTCGGGGTGCTACACCACTGCCCCACCTCGCCATCCCCCTCATCTCGAGCCACCGATGCCGCTGCTCTCCTCCCGCAGCAACCGTGTGCACCCCTGCCGACCGCCACCACCGCGCGCAGTCACCCCACTACTTCCCCCTCAACGCCAAAGCTAACCACAACAGCGCTCCTCTCAACCACCTCACCACCATTGCAGCCGCCATTGTCGTTCGACTTCGTGACATCGACGCTGCCTCGACCTCGATCCCGCGCACCACCCACAACAACCCGAACAACAAGCTGCGACTGCTGCCCCCCCTCCTCAACCGAGCAGCGCCAGCCTCTTCTTCTCCATCTACCTCGCCCCTCGCGCATGTTTCTGCACAGCCAGTTTCATCACCGTCGCTGCCTCACCTCCAGCCGCCGACAAGACCCTCCATCGCAGCCCCGAGCCTCCCTATCTCCACCAATGCTGACTCCATCACTCGTCGACCCACTGCCCTCCCCCTCTCTTCATCGTAGCCAACCTCGAATCCCCAACCATGCTGTCCCGAGCTTCTCGAGTCGCTACCTTTCTTGCTGCCAAGTGCGCGTACTTGCTACCAGTCTCACCGTTGTTGTCGCTCGCTATTGTGTGCTGACGTTGCTTCGTCTTTGTCTCGTCTACCCTTACACATTAATAATCGCCATGTAACAGGCAAGTGTTCTCTTGTACACCTTTTCTATTCCCATACAAGCTTTTGCTTTGAATTCTGCAAGTAGTCTTTGGTTGATTCATCATGTTATAATCTCATTTTCCTATCCTTCATGTGTTGATTGATCGTGTTCCATTAGTATATATTATTCTACTTGATTCTTTTTTATCTCATACTCGTAAAATGATCTTGAATATCCCTCATTAGTACATGCATTACACGGACACATGATAAAGAGACATAGGTATATGATTACATGTTAAGATTTGACGGTATTTGATCGAGTCGTAATATAGTAATGTAAATATCAATTTTATGTTTAGTGTCGTAGAAATAACAATTCTTGCTATGAAAACAGTAGAATAATGACTTGAAATTTACTAGTATATTACTAAACATGATTAGGAATTGATTATGATTTTTATGAGATTTTAAAATGAATTTACAGTCAATATATATATATATATATATATATATATATATATATATATATATATATATAAAGAACTTGACCCTATGTTGCTGCCTGAACACAAAACTAGTAAAGAATGAATTTATACATAGCTACTGTAATTATTCTATGTCGTGTGAATATGGGTTAGAACCGGCATGAAGTCTATTTTCTGGAACCCCTGACGCTACCTGATTCTCTTTCCTGTAGCAACGGAAAAGTAGATTTTGTACAACAACGTATTGCTTTCCAGAATTATAACTTCATGTTCTTGATTGTAAATATGTTTACATCTTGCATTTAATAAACTGAACTCTATATCATGCATTGCATATCCTTGATACCTTCTTGATTCTGTCCTGAATCATTTTCGTTGTTGCAGGTTCATGTTTAATTATTGTAAAAGAATATTAAGCCGTGGTAATAAGGGAAAGAATCTAGTAGTGGAAAATATAAAGAGTGTACTCGGAAGGGAGCTCGTGTTTCCCGTAATAGTGACTCTTTATGTGTTTACATGATATGCTATGATTTCTGGTTACATAATATGGTATGATTCCTGTTATCGTCATTGCAAGATCTGAGTACATGGCCCTATAAAATTCACTATGAGAGTCTAAACATTAACTTGATTATATGCACTCGAACCTTTGGTTTGGGATGCAAGGTTGCGTGCATTAGATAGGATTGATAAAAGATTGATAGACTTACGATTAACATTGAGCACGTGCATGTTTCCTGTTTACATGTTTACAAAATCCCCGTTTACAAGTTAACAAGTACATGATTCTAGTTATATGATTCATGTTTACAAGTTATATGGTTCCTGTTTACAAGTTACATGATTCTCGTTTACATGACATGTTCCTATTACATAATTTCTTGTTTCCCGATTGGTTATATTTTGAGACTCATTACAGTTGCCATTTGCCTTACACATGATCATGTTGTATTACAATTGCATCCCCAGTTCTTGTTTCCATCTTGTTATATATATCTTGTTTCTCGTTATCATGTTTGTTGCGTATTTGAATTCCCAGTTCTTATTGTTCCCTGTTGTATCCTTATTCATGTTTCCATTTTGCTTGTACTACTTGCGGCCCGTAGCTTGCTCTAACGGTTACTATCTATCTTTCTTTTGAGTTAATGTTATATAGGTACAACGATGGGATACTAAAGGAACTTGGCGAACGTTTCACTGTGTGTATATTGATTATTGTATTATATTCTTGTTCTTGTGATTAATATTGTGTTGTTGAGCTTGATGGTATTGTACAGCTTATGGATGATATGAGTTGGAATACTTATATCATTCGTTGGGCCTCAGTTACATGCATGTGTTCCGTATAACGGAAAGCGGGGCGTGACACTATATCGGTGACAGAAGCAAGATTAGACACTCCGCAAATAGTCCCAGCCCCGGAATACATCTGCCTATCTGTATAAGCGTAAACGCTCAAGTATCCCGTAAGCATCTCTCTCTAACTCTGGATAATCACCTCCCTGACATACATTCCGCAAATAGACCCCAGTCCCGGAATACAATTCATCAAATTGTACAAGTGTACTGCACAAACATACCATACATTCCGCAAATAAACCCCAGTCCCGGAATACAATCCACCAGGCTGTACAAGTGTACCATGCGAACATACCAAATCCATCTCACTTGTAGACATTCCTCAAATAGACCCTAGTCCCGGAATACAATCCGTCAGACTATACAAGTGTACCGCACGTACACACTAGAGAGACATTAAATCACACAGTCGTGGAATCCATCCGCCCAACTATACCGAGCCCATGCTTATGTTGCCCATATTTCGTCACAACTCCCAACCTAGTGCTTGTCCTTAGGTTCAAACATATGTAACCATAGCCATCTCGAGTTAGCTCACTCTACCGAACTTAACTCATCAAAATTTGGAACACTAGTCCTTCTGGCTGATTCCCACAATCAAATAACCACAACCGGTATCCTAGGGGTTTTTCTCAACCTCTAGTGCTCACAACTCAATGCCTCAAGCAGCCATCTAAGGTTCTCACAATAACCCTAACTTTTAATCAAGAACCGCCGCTTGGTTCAGTTATTAAAAAAAACTCTTTATTTACTCTTTTATGAAATCAACACTCTTTCCACAACACCACAGTTGTAAATTAAAACCTCAAACGGAATACTTCATTCCAAAAATAAGACATTCGTACATCCAAAAAATCTCTTCAACATTTCGCGTTTCATTTAATAAACCATCGTTACTGTAAAAGACTCTTTCTTTTATGGAAACAAAAATACAATCCACTATAATCCTTTAAATTCAACTTTTAAATTCCTCTTTCCATATATATAAAACCAACATCAATTTTCTTAAATTCAAAGTAGTCTAAATTGAAAACAATTCCCTTTATCTTCTGGGATTTCATTCCTAAACTCTGCAATTCTTTAGTTCCAAAATCTGAAACTTTAGCTCTTTAAAAACTGAAACTAAACCCTTTAGAATTCAAAGTTTTCACCATTCAAAACTAAAATATATACCCCCTTAAAACTGAAAATTATATCCATCAAAATATAGATTTACACACTCGAAGTAGCAACTCGAACACATCTAAATCTGAAACTAGATTTCTATAAAAATTTGAAACTTTGTGACATTCGAAACTTAATTTAACATTCAATAAAACTTCATACAATTGCAAAATATATGCACATAAATACACACCCATACATATACTAGGACTCTCAACCCTAGTACACAACCCCACACCAAAAGAAACCCAACCCGAGCCCCACAGTGCAAGAATAGTCGTTGCCTACACTGTGTTGCACTGTGCAGAACCGAGGTCAGCACAATGCAGGCGGCACTGTTCTGACCTCATCAAGCCCCCCTTGGCACAATTCAACCCTAACCCTAAGGTTTAGCCACCGAAACCCTAGGTCACACATTCATAGGTATTTTCAATGATTTTAATACTCAATTCATGCATAAAAATTGTAATATTCAACCCATCAAGATCTCACATCAAAACAGTAATAACTCATAGAGATTTCATCTTTTGATTCTCTTAAACATGGATCTAAACATTATACAATGAGATATACACTTATACATCACTATATAGTTTCTTTTAACCAATTTCTAAAGGTAAAAAATCGATCTTTATGTGTGATATCATCTAATCATTCAAGAACAAATGATCATATGTTCTAGGTTAGATTTTCATGCATATCATCCACAAATCTACATCTATTATTCATCTCTACAATTTTTCTCATAAACAACATCACAACATGCAATCATAGATTCACAAAGATCAAATCCTAGCATGTTACTACAATACTCATGAGAAAATAACAAGACAAGAGAGATGGAGGAGACGCCCACCTTCTTCTCCTAGTGCAAAACTCCTTCTCCTCTTGCTCCAAAAATTAACAAAATCACCCAACAAAGAAGAGGCCAAAACCCATTATTCACCCTCTCTTTTATATGGCCGGGGAGAAAATATTAGGGTTTGTGAAGGATTTTTGCAAAAAAGTCTCCCACAATTCCAATATTAGCACATTAAGTTATTTATACAATCTTTCCATATCAAAATCCAACCAAATAAGGATTTAATCATATCATTAACTACCTTTAGTTGGCCGACCCCCAAATGCAGCCGATTAAAATTTTAAATTCAAATTTTGGCTCTTATCTTGGCCTAATTCGCTTATTTTCACAAAAGCCCCTTTTTTCAAAAATAATTTCAAAGTTAGTTTTTCTTATTCCAAAAATTTTCAAAAATATAACCATATCAATTACATAAGAGAAATTAATTTATTAACACAAAATTTTAAGATTTGCATTTCATAATATTTGCACGTGTTTTGCACGTACAAAACAATAATTTCATAAAATAGTCAATATAGTCAAATAAAACAAATTAAAATAATTTATAAATTCAAAATAATGCATTTAAATTTCTACGGTGTACACGTTGTGTCCAACAACGGCTTCTGTTTCTATCCCAATTTTGAATAAGTTGAATTGCTCTTTGAGTTGGACTGGCTATTTTTTGGACATTTCTTGTTAAGGCGTAAGCCGTTGTTTCCAACAAAGGGTTAGGAAAAAATAAATAAATATAAATATAAAACTGTTGCCAAAACCAGCATCAGCTGCTACAACAAAAATTTATCCATAAAATGTCATCAACTTTGTTCTCATCAACTTCGTATACAATCTCATTCAACCTTCACAATTCTCATCTCATCCAAAGATAGTTTCCAAAATCATACGAGGCATTTCAACCTTCGTATACCAATGAACCCACTACATCCACACTCATCCATCCAAATTCATTTCTACATGTAGTTTCATCACAACAACAATTACAACAACAACAAAAAAATATGAACCAATTACATTTAGATATATACACAATTGAACTTAAGAATATGATATTTGAATATCACAATGGAGCTTCCTCAATCAAAACCTGCAAGATTTTTAAATTTCAAAGGAAGGAGATTAGTATTCCTTTTGACATATATTTTTAAATTTCACAAAGTTAAAATTTTACCCCACAACGGTTCATCAAAATTATCTTCGGAACTCTCTTCATCGGTTGTATCAACTTCTTCTTGATTGGTTGCCCTAAAATAAATGCCAAGTTTGAGTTAGTCAATATTTTATTTATCAACTTCAAAATAAAAAACAAGTTTGAGATTTTTAATATATGTTAACTAAAGAAATAAATATATTACCCATCAACTTGGTTTAGACAATTTCTTGAATCATGTTTGATTGTCTGAATGCCACATGTTCTGCACCATCTCGATTTTCGGTGAAGGTTCTCCCTTATCGGCTTCAATTTCTTCCCCCGAGGCCTTCCCTTCGTAATGCATTGTCATGGGTCCTTCACGTGTACATGAGGCATTTCCACGTTTGTTCCATGTTCATGTCCACTCTCTTCAGCATGTTGTCCACTAGCATTGCAACACCCTAGATTTTTAAATAATATTTTTGAGATTAATAAATGAATTAAAGTGAATTTTGGTGATTTAATAAATATTTTTTTGAAATTTATCTTTTTACACGTGAAAATATTTTTTTGGAAGTTCAAAGTTAGAAATTATTTTGGGAAAAACTAATATTTATTAGTAGGTATTATTTATGAATTTTCTGGATTTTTCTGATATTTATTTGGCATATTTGCAAATATTACAAAAAGTTGGGCTTTTCTGCAAAATTACCACTTGGAGTAAAAACTCCAGATTTTCAGTTTTCTGGGGTGAGCATGATGGCTAGCTAACTCATAGGTAAAGAATTTAAATTTTGTTGTAATATATTTGGTTTATTTCGCAAATTTGTTAAAGGAGGGCCTTTTTGCAAAATTGCCACTTAAAGGCAAAAATTACAAAATTCTTTTTCTGGGTTTGAAAACATTGCCGGCCAAAATCAGGGTAGTTATTTTTAATTTTAAATCTCAATTGAATTGGTTAGTCTAATTTTCTAGTATAAAGATTTATATATTTATATAATAAAACAGAAAGAAAGCTATCAAGTGGCTCTCCTTTGATACTCCCAAAATCAAAGACCCATATCTAATCTCACAAAACACATTCCCCTCCCCCCCCCCCCCCCCCCCACCCACCCAAAAAGTTTTTTCCCAAAACTCGAATTCAAATCCCTCACCCAAAACGACTCCTTTATTTATTTAATTATTTCTCTCTCTCTCTCTCTCTCTCTCTCTCTCTCTTCTCTTTGAAAAATTGCGAAAATATTTTTTTATAAAATTTTTAAAATTTTAAAAAAAAATATTAAATTTAAAATTTTAAAAACTTAAAAAGCAATTCAAAAAATTCAAAAAAAATCAAAAACTTAAAAAAATTATTTAAAATTATTTAAGACAATTTTGAAAATTTTTTAAAAACTAAAAAAATTTATAAAAAATTTATAAAAATTTATAAATTTTGTTTTAAAAATTTTAAATTTTTTTTACAAGTTTTGAAATTTTAGAAATTTTAAAAATTTTAAAAATTTAAAAAATCAAAAAAATTCAAAAAAATATTTTAAAATTAAAAATTTTTAAATTTAAAAATTAAAAATTAAAATTTTTAAATTTTGAAAATTTTAAAAATTTTCAAATTTTGAAAATTTTGAATAATCTCTAAGCAAATCCAAATCAAAATCAAATGTCGAACCCCAACCAAGAGGTCATCGCCGATATCAGATCTGCTGCTGGTTCTATATCGGTGACTCCCCTCTACCAAATCGAGCGCGAATATTAAGCGACTCCGTATCGGCGACTCCCCTCCACCGAATCGAGAGCCTCTATATGCAATGCGATGACTCTAATTTCTTCTCATTAACCGAATTCTCATTCTAAGAGGGTTACTCAGTTTTTTGCTGACTCGAAATTTGTGTGTGCATGGGATTTAAGTTCAGAGATGTATGATTGTTTTATTTTTTGAGTTTAAAATTTTTTAATTTGGTGATTTATTTGATGATTTTTTATTGGTTTTGATTTAAGGTGTACGCAAGTGAGAGATGGATTATTTGGTGGCCTCAATTTGGACTTCCAAACCATAGCAGGACAGGTTAGCTGACTAGCAACCTAAAATAACTTGGCAACTATGCAACATTAATTTCTTCACTACAAGAGAAAATACTATAGTGAAGTGTTCCCTTCACTGGTTATTAGAAACCATGGATAACATAACATATAAGAACTTTTAGTGTATGTTTGGATATATAAGATTGGGATGATTGGAGTCTACCAGTGAAGGGTGCAAACTGTCCACTCAAGAAAGACCGCTAAAGTAAATTTGTTATTTATCTTTTTTGATTTTTTTTATAATGGTGCAATAGGGAGACAAAGTGGAGATAAAAGAAATGATTAGCTTGGATTAGAGTTTTGAGAACTTCATGTATTTTATTTTGGTTGAAATAATAATAAGAGGTATTTCAATTGCAAACTGAGTCTCAGACAAGCAAATATTTAGATTATTGGTATTGTAGATACCTTCACATATGCACTTGCGTTACCATTGTATTTAGACATGCTCATAGTGGTTATGGGATTAGAGTAATCTCTATAAAACTTATATGATAATGTCCTTGCATAACTATTACAAGTATCTAAAAGTGATACTGAAGTTAAAAAAAAACTCTGTGCAGTGTTTCTAACAAACTATATGCATTCCAGGTAAGTTCAAGCTAATGATCAAGGCGATGGTTGAGCTTAAAGGTAGATATACTGCTTTCTCATATAATATGTTTGCTACTTCAATTAATTTGCTAGACCTGCAAAACTATTTTATATAATCAAACCAGGTGCACGGTTTCAAAGACGTGTCGTAGGCATGTGTCAACGGGCAACCTAGTATAAAGATATATTCTAAAGGCATAATTTGAAGTTGCAGCGTCTCTTTGCTGCACAAAACAAAGGGTTTTCTTTATTATTGATTTCTTGGAGCTTCGAAGCGAGGATCTTGGATTTCTTGTGAAATGAAGGACTTTTCTTATTCTCTTTATTATTTCGGTTGATTCTTTAATAAGGTGAGTGACATATGTTTGTGTTACCGCTAAATCTGGTGTGGGGGCAAACAGATAGAATTTGTAGATTATTAGGAAAGCCGAATAGCCAAACCTGAAACCTTTCCGCCAGAGTTTGACCGTTGACTCCCACCGTTCACATGCAAAAAGTGCGAAACACAGGGATTGATCTCGGCGATGCACCCTCCGACGCTCAAGTAAGTAATCAGAAAGATTATGAATGAACTTTTATTGGCAAAAGATTGATTACCTCTTAATGGTGGTAGATGGGGGGTATTTATAGCCGCCTTTGGGACCAGTTTAGGAATGAAATCCCTAATTCCCAGTGAAAGGATAGAGTGAATCAGGGTCATTGATTAAATACAATCAGAACCCCTAATTCTATCCAGCTGGACTGGGTTTCTTGCGGGTTTGGACCCGCACCCAGTTGAGGCGGATCCGTTCGTGGGTTATTAGGCCTTTGTAGAAAAGACCCAGAACCCAACTCGGACCCGCTTGTAGGTGAAATTACCATTTTACCCCTAAGCTTTAAGATTCGTGCCCGATTTGAACGGTTCCAATTTAACCCCATTTTTAGCCATATCACGAGCCCCCCACTCCCGAAGACCGAGTTTGGTCAGCCTTTGAGGAGTAGTTTTACTGTTTTGATGGCTTTCGGAGTTGTATCGGAGTCCAAACGAGGGGTATTGAATCTTTGTATGAGGTTTTATGGGGATTTTCAAAGCTATTTGCACGCTCAAGGTTGTTCTTGAGCTTTCTTGGAATTCTGGTAATTTTTCTTAATTTTTATCTATTTTTCGGACCATTTATTTAATTTTGCGAAGTGGTGATTTATTGTTCGGGTGCCTTAATTAATTGTTCTAGGCAATAATTATTTACCCAGGGGTTCAAAAGTATTTCCCCGAATTTATAATTATTTTTTAGAATTTTTAATTAATTTTTCCTGAATTTTAAATCATTTTTTGCAATTTTTTAAATAAATAAATCGATTTTAATAAATAAAAATTAATTTTGTAGTCTGATTTATGACATGGCGCAATCTGGGCCTTTCATCAGCCTGCGGCGCGACTCTCTAGAGGATCGGACGGCCGAAGTAGCTTGGCAGGCTTTTTCTCCGTATGTGGAGGTCGGTGCCTCGGCACCTCGGCACCCCGTCCTCAGTAGCTCGGTAGCTTGACACCTAACGAGCTGCCGAGCTACGTGGCAAGATCTGGAGCATTCATCACAGTGCGAATCACAAGGAGGGCGGCTCAGATCACGAGAAAACGCTATCTTGTCGTTTTTTGGGCGTGGCGTGATCTGAGCCGTTCATCATGTTTCTGGCACGTTTTTGACACGATCCAACGGCTGGGGTAGGTCGGTGTCATTTTTCTCCATATGTGGAGGTCGGTACTTCGGCACTTCGGCCATAGGGCTTCGGTAGCTCAGTGGTTTGGCTAAGCTGTTCGGTAGCTCGGCTGAACACTCCGGTGGCTTGGCAGTTCATCCTCTTCTCCACAGCACCTCGGTGGCTCGGCTAAGCTGTTCGGTAGCTCGGCTGGTCACCTCGGTAGCTCGGCAGTTCTGGTCGAGCCGTTGGGCCACGTGGCTTGATCTGGAGCGCTCATTATGGCGCGGATCTCGAAATTATGGGTTCAGATCATGAGAAAACGTTATCTTTTCGTTTTGTGGGTGTGGCGTGATCTGAGCCGTTCATCAGATTTGGACGCGATTATTGAGGCAATCTGACGGTGAAAATGGCTCGGCGGCATTTTTCTCCATATGTGGAGGTCGGTGCTCCGGTAGCTCGGCAGAGTGCCTCGGTGGCTCGGCAAGTTACGAGTCGTCCTGCCACGTGGTTGGATCTGGAGCGCTCATCATGGCGTGGATCTCGAAATTGTGGATTCAGATTATGAGAAAATGTTATCTTGTCATTTTGTGGGCGTGGATTCAGATTATGAGAAAATGTTATCTTGTCATTTTGTGAGCCGTTCATCAGATTTGGGCACGAATATTGAGGCAATTTGACGGTGAAAGTGGCTTGGCGGCATTTTCGCCATATGTGGAGGTCGGTGCCCCGGTAGCTCGGCAGAGTGCCTCGGTGGCTCGGCAAGTTACGAGTCGCCGTGCCACGTGGTTGGATTTGAAGCGCTCATTATGGCGCAAATCTTGAAATTGTGGGTTCAGATCACGAGAAAACGTTATCTTGTTGTTTTGTGGGCGTGGCGTGATCTGAGCTGTTCATCAGATTTGGGCACGAATATTGAGGCAATCTGACGGTGAAAGTGGCTCAGCGGCATTTTTCTCCATATGTGGAGGTCGGTGCCCCGGTAGCTCGGTAGAGTGCCTTGGTGGCTCGCAAGTTACGAGTCGCCGAGTTGCGATGCGAAGTGAACCGACGCGACCTTCCTCTGAACCGTCGCAGCTTTCTGTATTCTGTCGTTTCATCTCCCTTAATGGGCCCCCAAACGTTTACAAAAGCCCAATCGTTACCTTTCTTTGGCTATAAGTTCTCACACCCCCACCCCTTAGCTCATTCTTTCACTTTTACTTCAAAGTTTTTACTTTTGCTCTTGAGTTGCTCTGCTATCGGAGATCTGAGCTCAAGGGCGGCTGCGCTAGTTGTCGAGAAGGCCAGGCAATTTCCGGCAAACTTTTTCCGACCGTGAATGTCACATCAAAGTCAATTTTCTTTGCCTTAGATATTTATTCGAGATGTCACGAGTAAGCTCGGGTAGTAAGGCATCGTCCTTGGGGGGTCGGAATGCCGAAGAAGGAAGAGAGGTGGTAAGTCGGAGGAAGGGGAAGGAGATAGTGGGGTCGTCCACTGCCGACGAGAAGGGGAAGGGAGTTGTTAGGTCCTCGATAGTTGAGGAGGTGGTGGAGACAGTGAAGCAGGCGGGCGAGCTGGGTCGGATGCCGACCGTGCTGTCCGATCATGCCGGGATAAGGCAGTACAGCGGCGAGCTGCTGACTAAGGTTGTCGTTGGTCGCACGGAGACCTATGAGGAGAATGACCCGAGGGAGATTTCCGAGGTGGATGACCTCCCCTCGGTCCTAACCGAGCGGGATCTACTCCGAACTAGGAAGGGTTTCGCCATCCCCAAGGAGTACACGCTGGTTCTCCCCGACCCCGGAGTGCGAGGGAACACCGACTTCCCACCGGACACCTGCGTCTTCGCCTACGACGCGTTGAACACCAGTCTGTGCTTCCCCCTTCATCCCTTTCATGACCGTAGTCCTTCGATGGTTCGGTCTGGCTCCCATATAGTTCATGCCGAACACTTGGCACCACGTGCTCGGCTTTCTGCTCCAATGCCGGACTGCCAAAGTGGAGCCGGAGCTCATCATCCTCCGAAGTTTATACCGAATCAACAGGATGAGCAAGCTCGAGCCTCGCTACTACCTGTCACCTCGGAAGGAAGTTAAGTTGATCGAGAATCCCGACTCGATAAAGTCGTGGAAGGGGAAGTTTTTCCTGATAAAAGGGCCCTCGGCATGGGACTTCCCGACCCAGTGGAAAGACGACGTGTCGAAGCATGCGAAGGCCGAACCAGTGTTGACTCCGGCCGAGGCAGAGGTGGCGGCGAAGTTGATCGGTCTCCCGATGTTGAGTTGGAGGGAGATGACCGAGGAGGTGATGCACGGGTCGGGCCTTAGTCCGATCAGCCCGAGTATGCTCCTGACATCTCACTTTTGTGATTTTTTTTCTTTAATGCCTTGTACATTTTTTTTCTAACTTGATTTTCTCTTCGTTTGGACAGAGGCACCGAATATGGATTTCAAGGGGATGATGGCGGAACGAAGCAAAGCCGGCGACAGCAAGAAGAGGAAGAGGACGAGCACGGGTCCCTCGTCCGGACGACCCACCAAGGCACCTTCGGCGGTCGTCACTTCTCCTCGGGAGCCGTCCTCGGCCGTTGTTGTCCAGCCGACCCCTTCTGCCCCTGTAGTTGAGGGCTTCTCCATCTCCGCGGTGCTAGGGCTGGAGGCCCCGCCACTGACTGAACATGCCGAGGTTATTCTAACCGAGGCCCACAAGAAGTTGTTCGTCCCCAACTGGCGAGTGAAGAATCACGATGGCTTCTTGGGAGACTCGAGGATGAGCATGCAAGCTGTTGGTACCTGCCGACCCCGAAGGACCGATCCGCCCTAAAGGCGGGGACGACAGGTGATGATGCTCTCGAAGTAGCTCGGTCGCTCCTGTCGGTAAGTTCCCTTTGCTATTTCAAAATTTTTTTCTTTGAAAATTTTCTAAGTCTTTAGTTCGACTTTCCTGGTGTTCTAATTGTTTCTTCGTGCAGGCCACTTGCCACTTCGGCCATCTCCTCGAGGAGTATTCCGAGCAGGAGAGGGAGCTGAAGGCCCTCAGTGACAAGGACCGGGCAGAGAGGGCGAGGTCTGTGAAATAGCTCGAAGCCGAGCAGCGTCGCTCGGACGCTCTGGTGGCCCAGGTCGCCGACCTCGAGGTGGCCATGGCGCAAGCGAAGGAAAAGCTTGCTTCGGAGGTCATCAAGGCAGCCGAGGAGAAGGCCGCAGTGGCCAAGGTTTTGGAGGCGGTGAAGTTAGAGCAGGCCGAGGCCGTAGAGAAGGCGAGGACGGAGATATAGGCCGAGGCCAAGAAGCACATGGTGGCGAACATGGAGCTGTCGTACGCCAGAGCACTCAATCACGTCGAGGCTCGAATCCCCGGCTTCGAAAGGCTGGGGTACAGGTTGTGGCCCGGTGGCGAGGAAGAAGACGAAGGGGAAGAGGAGGAAGAGGAATAGGACGAGCCACAAGGCGACGATGTTCCTGCCGGCCTCGAGGCTGTGGTGGCGAAAGTAGGGGGTGACTAGGTCATAGCCGACCCCCAAGGAACAACGGAGGAGGACGAGGGGCCATCCACCGAGGTGCCTATTTCTGACCTACCACCTAAGGTGGCCCCTTGATCTTCTTGCTCTTGTAGTAGAATTTTTTTTTTCTTTTCTCTTGTACTGTCTTGTAGCGGACTGGCCACTTCTTTTTTTATATGAATGAATTTTTTGTTTGAAATCTCTCTGAAGTTTCTTCGAAATTTGGCTAAGTGTTGGGCATCGCCTCTTGTACTTCGTGTTGATATGCTCTCGTTTTTCAGGTAGTCGAGTCGAGTTCAGTAGTCGAAGTCGCTTGTCTTCGTGTTGACTTGAAAGCAGCGAAGCGGGCCCTCTCTCATAGCCGAGAGTGTTTCCTCAAGAGTGAGTTGGACCTAGAGGATCTTAAGGCAACGGCGAGAGGGTATTTCTCCGAGTTGAAACAACTATGGAAGCGATCTCGCGAGGTTCGTCTTGAAGGCGAGGTAGAATTGCTCCGAAAGGCACTGTTCGACGCTGAGATAGAGAAAGGCAAACTACTGGTGGAAGAGCACCACCTGAAGATAGTAGAAGAAGAGCTTTCGGCGGAGGAGGAAGAATTAACGGTGATCGTGGGTAAGTTGATGGTCGAGCGCGACAAGCTGACGGGGGAGGTCAACAGGTTGAAGAGGGTTACAGTTGACAAGAGCATCAAAGTCGCCCATCTTCGTCGAATCATCGCCGATAGCTCTGGTGAGGCAGGCTCTGCTCGGCTTCCTCGCTTCAAGATATCCGTGATAGACAACTTTTTGAATGATCGGATCGTCGAACTCGAGGAGGAAGTTGCTCGACTTAAACCCCAACCTGTGTGGCCAAATGTCAGAAGTACATTATGTACTCGTACAGAGAGCGAGAGGGGGATCTCGTTTTATGAGCTCGCGACTCGTGAGCCTGCCGTTAGGCGGAGTCCGGCTGACGCTCAGAGTGGGGTGACTGCTTCGTCTAGTGGCACTTCGGTTGGGGCACGATCAGAGGCAGTGCCGAAGAGGCGTCCCGGTTCGTTGGTTTAGAGAAGAGCTCAGAGGTTAGGCGACGTCATCCGCGGGTGTCCCTGAACCAAAACGTCCCCGTTCCGAAGAAGCGTTGAATAAGTTGTTGTAATTATGTTTCTTCGACTTTTTGTAGCACCTCGTAGTAACAACTTGGTCTTGTAACTCGAATGCTCTTGCGCGCTAAAATTTCATCTAAGTGAAAGCTTGTTTCTCTTCTGTGTTTGTGTGCTTTATTGGTAGGCATCTATTCAAGTACAACTCCTGCAACTCTTAACAACTACTCGAAATCAGAAGCAAATCTTTCTTCTTATAGGCACGGGATGTTTAATTTCGACTTTTAAATGAACCATAGGAACCAAAGGTTTAGCACCTCCAAGTACTCTTCTCCCATGCCTAGTATAGTTGTAGACACTTTGTGCGCGTCGTTTAAGCTTCAACGGACGTGGGAGCAATTCCGAATGGCGAACCACTTCTAGCTCGCTTAACAGCGAGCTTGCGAAGCGGGATCGAGCCAAGTGTTGGACTCCGAACTCGTTGTTTGAGTGAATTTCAACGGTTGTGAGAGCAATTTCGAATGGCGAACCACTTCTAGCTCACTTAAGAGCGAGTTTACGAAGCGGAATCGAGCCAAGTTTTGGACTCCAAACACGTCATTTGAGTAAGTTTCAATGGTTGTGGGAGCAGTTCCGAATGACGAACCACTTCTAGCTCGCTTAAGGGCGAGCTTGCGAAGCGGAATCAAACCAAGTTTTGGACTCCGAGCACGTCGTTTGAGTAAGTTTCAACGATTATAGGAGCAGTTCCGAATGGCGAACCACTTCTAGCTCGCTTAAGGGCGATCTTGCGAAGCGGAATCGAGCCAAGTTTTGGACTCCGAATATGTCGTTTGAGTAAGTTTTAACGGTTGTGGGAGCAGTTCCGAATGGCAAACCACTTCTAGCTCGCTTAAGGGCGAGCTTGCGAAGCGGGATCGAGCCAAGTTTTGGACTCCGAACACGTCGTTTGAGTAAGTTTCAACGGTTGTGGGAGCAGTTCCGAATGGCAAACCACTTCTAGCTCGCTTAAGGGCGAGCTTGCGAAGCGGAATCGAGCTAAGTTTTGGACTCCGAACACGTCGTTTGAGTAAGTTTCAACAGTTGTGGGAGCAGTTCCGAATGGCGAACCACTTCTAGCTCGCTTAAAGGCGAGCTTGCGAAGTGGGATCGAGCCAAGTTTTGGACTCCGAACACGTCGTTTAAGTAAGTTTGATTAAAGGCCTTAGACAGAAAGATAAAAATAATTTACCAGGAAAATATGGGGAAAAGAAGATCTTTATTGATAACTGCTAATCGGCTGAAAGCGGTTATTACAATGACAAAAATAAAGAAGCAAAATACAAGTGAAAAGATGGGAATGACTCGACACTTGAAGTTACTTAGAGAGGCGTTAAGGCGCTCTCTTAGTACTTCAGTAGGTTGTCAGCATTCCAAGTCCTGGGTATCTCTTTGCCTTCAAGGTCTTCAAGACGGTACGTCCCGGGCCGAACTACCTTGGTGATCTTGTAGGGTCCTTCCCAATTGGGGGCTAGCTTACTCTTTTGGCTCGGGAAGGAGATAGCTAGTTTTCTGAGGACCAAGTCCCCTTCCTTGAGAGTGGTGGGATGGACCCTTTTGTTGTAGGCCTGCTCAATTCTTTTTCGATAGTTTTGCTGGCAGATTGAAGCTCTTTCACGGAGCTCATCAACTAGGTCCAAATTCGCCCGAAGCTCTCTGGCATTCTGCTCTTCTTCATAGGCCATAAGGCGAGGAGATGGTAGACCGACTTCCAAGGGGATCACAGCTTCGGACCCATAGGTGAGATTGAATGGTGACTCACCTGTGGGGGTCCGTTTTGTAGTGCGGTAGTTGCACAGTACGTTGGGAAGCTGTTCTGCCCATAAGCCTTTGGCCGCCTTATCTAGCCTCTTCTTGATACCGGAGAGGATCTGCCGGTTGGCATTCTCCACTTGGCCATTTGATTGAGGTTGGAAGACAGAGGAGAAGCGTTGCTGAATGGTGAGGTCTTCACACAGAGCTCGGAATGCGGCTCCTATAAACTGTGTTCCATTATCTGTTACTAGGACCCGAGGCACGCCGAACCTACAGATAATGTTTTTCCAAAAGAACTATAGCACCTTGTTCTCAGTGATCGTAGCCAATGGCTCAGCCTCTATCCACTTAGAGAAGTAGTCGATCGCTATGACTAGAAACTTGAATTGACCAGGAGCTGGTGGAAACGGACCTAGTAAATCCATCTCCCACTTTGCGAAGGGAATCGGGCTTGAGAGAGACGTGAGTTGAGCTTGGGGTAGACGACGAATGTTGGAGTACTGCTGACAGGAGCTGCATTGCCGGACATGTCGTTCGGCATCCTGTAGGAAAGTAAGCCAGAAGTACCTGTAGTTTAACACTTTCCTAGCAAGGGACCTCGACCCTGAATGGGCTCCTCCTATACCTTCGTGGAGTTCTTGCAAGGCATATGAGGCTTCTTTCGGGGAGAGGCATCTCAAGTCGGGTCTGCTGTCTACTTGGGTGTAGGAGCGTTTGTACAAGACTCCTTCAAGGGTGTACCGCTCTGCTCTCATTCAGACTCGACGAGCTTCTTTAGGGTCTTCGGGGAGGAGCCCATCCTTAAGGAATTCTATCAAAGTTTTCATCCAGTTGTACTGAAGTTGGACGGGCAGTGACTCCATTGAGTCGGGGGTTTCTTCTATACTCGGTCTTAGGAGCACTTCAATCAGGATGGTCTGCTCGAGACCTTGAAGGGAGGACGAGGCCAATTTGGAGAGGGCATCTGCTTGGGAATTTTCTTCTCTAGGGATCCGCTGGATTTGGGCATCTTCGAATGAAGCCATGAGACTTTGGACCTTGGCTAGGTACTTAGCCATTCGGTCGTCTCGTGCCTCGTACTCTCCTAAGACTTGGTTCACAACCAGCTGCGAATCACTGAATATCCGGAGACGTTGTGCCCCTGCCTTGCGAGCCATGCCGAGGCCGGCTATAAGGGCTTCGTACTCCGCTTCGTTGTTAGAGGCCTTAAAATTTATGCGGAGGGAGTATTGGAGAACGAAGTCATCTGGGCCTGCCACAATGACCCCGGCTCCGCTCCCTTCGGTGCAAGAGGACCCGTCTACATACACTATCTAGATAGGAGGCCCGTTTGCTGCTTGACTGACCTCTGGTATGGTGCTCTCAACAACAAATTCAGCTAAGGCTTGAGCCTTGATTGCGGTCCGAGACTAGTATGATATGTCATGCTGACTCAACTCGATCGACCACTTCATCAGACGGCCAGAGGTCTCGAGTTTGTGTAGAACTTGCTTAAGCGGCTGGTCGGTAAGAATGACCACTGAGTGGGACTGAAAATAAGGGCGGAGTTTCCTAGCTGCCATAACCAAGACATACACCATCTTCTCCAATCTTGGGTACCAGAGCTCGGCATCCCGAAGTACCTTGCTCACGTAATAGATGGGCTTCTGGGCCTTATCTTCTTCCCTCACTTGGACAGCATTGAGGGTTTGCTCGGAGGCAGCTAAGTAGAAGTAGAGTGTTTCCCTGGAGATAGGCTTGTTGAGAAGAGCGGGATTGACTAGATAGGCCTTTAGCTGATCGAACGATTCTTTCTGCTGCTGACCCCACTCGAAGCCCTTAGCCCCCCTGAGGGCTTTGAAAAAGGGAAGGCACTTCTCCCCTGACTTAGACAGGAAGCACTCTATTGCTGCGAGGCGACCAGTGAGCTTCTGAACCTCTTTCACACTTTTGGGAGGGGCCATGTCCAGTATGGCTTTGATCTTCTCGGGGTTGGCTTCGATTCCTCTTTGGCTGACCATGAAGCCTAGGAACTTTCCTGACGAGACTCCGAACGTACACTTGTTCGGGTTGAGCCTCATATCGTGCTTTCTCAACACATCAAACGCCTCCTGTAGGTCGGTAACATGGTCGGCCCCATGGATGCTCTTAACTATCTATCATCAACATACACTTCCATGTTTCTACCGATCTGATTCTGAAAGACCTTGTTGACGAGGCATTGGTAGGTCGCCCCGGCATTCTTCAGCCCGAAGGGCATTACCCTGTAGCAATAGAGCCCTTGATCGGTGATAAAGAAGGTCTTTGGGATATCCGGGGGGAACATCCAGATTTGGTTATACTCGAAAAAAGCATCCATAAAGCTGAGCAACTCATGGCCTGAAGTAGCATCGATCAGGGTGTCGATGCTTGGGAGAGGGAATGAATCTTTAGGACATGCTTTGTTTAGGTCCGTGAAGTCGATGCAAATTCTCCAGCTCCCGTTGGCTTTCTTAACCATGACAACATTGGAGAACCATTCAGGGTAGTTGACTTCTTGAATAAATCGGGTCTTGAGGAGCTTGTCCGCTTCTTCCTTTATTGCTTGCTAGCGCTCAGGGGAAAATTTGTGCCTTTTCTGTTGGACCGGTTTGGACCCCGGAGCAACGCTTAGGTGGTGGACGAGGAGCTCCTCGGAGATTCCTGGCATGTCGGTAGCTAACCATGCAAAGAGGTCACAGTTCTTTCTGATGCATTGGACTATGTCGAAACATAAGGCAGATGGGAGGGTCTTGCTGATAAGAAACTTGCGGTTCGGATCTTGCTAAAAAAAGAGCACTTCCTCCAGCTCATCCACTGGTTCGAACATCGGTTGGGCGCTCCCTTGGGGAATCTCGAGGGTCTCGAGGGAGAGGACTGGACCCCCGGTGGAGGTCATGTAACACTTGCGGGCCATCTCTTGACTACCTCTTACTTCCCCTACTCCTGCCCTGGTGGGGAACTTCATCTTGAGATGATAAGCCGGCAGGACGGCCTTAGAGCAGCTAGGCCTGGTCGGCCTAGAATCACATTATAAGCAGCGGGAATGTCGACGACCATGAAGTCCATAGGCTCCGTCCGGGTAGTAGGAGTTTTGCCAGCGGTTACGTCGAAGGTGATTACCCCTTCGATAGTCACCGGCACTCCCGTGAACCCATGGAGCGTGTAGCTGGTGGGCTTGAGCCTGTCCCGCGATAGCTTGAGTCCTCGAAAAGCCGCGAGGAAGAGGATGTTAACGGAGCTACCATTGTCCACCAGTATCCTCTCCACTTTAAAGTTTTCCATATGGAGGTTGGTCACTAGAGCGTCGCAATGGGGGGTTCGGACACCCTCCAGGTCTTCATCTGAAGAGGTGACCGGGACTCCGAGGCCTTTAGGAGGGGGTATGCCATGCACTGAGTTGACTTCCCTGATAAAATCCTTTTGAGAGGAGTTGGAGGTGCCTCCCATGGGGCCTCCATGAATGAGATGCAGAATGCGTTCCTCTTCAAACTCGGGAGTCTCATCGCACCTTTCAGGATGCTTATTAGCCCCCCTGGGGGGAGGAGGAGGTTCAACTCGGTCCTTTCTCAAGAATTTAGACAACTAGCCCCTCTGAATGAGGGCCTCAATTTCATTCTTCAGGGCTCGACAATCATTGGTGTCGTGACCGTGGTCCCGGTGGTATCGGTAGCACTTCTCTTTGTCCCTCTTCTTGCCGGGGTATTCATCTTCGGGGCAGGAGGCAGGACCCTTTCCTTCTCAACCTCCATGAGAATAGTGGAAATGTTGGCATTGAGAGGGGTGAACTTCTCGAATCTGGGAGGTGGGCGGCACTGGCCCCCATTGTCCTTCTGGAGCTTCTTAGCTCTCTCTTCTTCAGCTGCCTTTCTCTTGTTCCCGGAGGAAGACCCCTCAAATGTGGGGCGATGCTCAGCTTCCTCAGCCCGGATATACTTCTCGCTTCTGAGGAGGTCGGAGAAGTTTTGCAGGGGCTTCTTGGCTAGGGAGGACCGAAGGCTTGAGTTAAGGACATTTGACTGGAAGGCTGTTGCGATGACCGACTGGTCGAGGGAAGCAATGGACCTAGCTTCCGCGGTGAATCGCTTCACATAATCTCTGAGCTTCTCACCCTTCTTCTGACTGAGGTAGAGTAGTGAAATACTGGTTTACTCGGTGCGGTGGCTACTCACAAAGTTGGTGATGAAGAGGGTCTCAAATTGTTCAAAGGAGAATATGGAGGATGGGGCAAGGCGAGAGTACCATTCCCGAGCCAGACCCTTGAGAGTAGCTGGGAAGGTTTTTCACAGTAGGGCATCGGAAGCTTGGTGAATCAACATGAGGGTCTTAAAGCTCTTGATGTGTTCCACGAGGTCTGACTCCCCAGAGTAAGTCTCAAACTGCAGGGGTTTGAAGCCTATTGGGACGGACGCCTCCATAATTGTTCGAGAGAATGGAGGTCGGCTTGGACGGAGGGTCCTTCCTCTCAGCTCCTCTTCTTTATCCAGTTGGTCGAGGCGCCTCTCCATCTCATGGAGACGGTGGTAGATCGCATCGTCCCTTTGACGGTAGCCAAACGAGCCTCTGGACTCGTCTTCGTAGGAAGGAGAGCGCGGAGTTCGGCGATGGTAGCTTGGGGAATGGTGAGGACTATGATGGCGGTGACTCGGAGCTTGAGGAGGGGTTAAGGACCGATGGCGAGAACTTTGGACCGGAGGAGGAGTGGGGACCCTCTGGGCATTGTTGTTGTTTGGCCGGAGGTTGAGGGCCTGCAGGATTTTAGTCTGGAACTCTTGGAATTCGGCTCTGGTGATAGGTCCGTTATCGCCCCTCGGGGGCTGCCGACCAGCGGGAGAACGGTGTCTTCTTCTATGGTACTCAGGGGACTCTCTCTACCCCCTACGAGGAGGGGACCTCCTGTGATCGCGGCGATGAGGAGATCGCTCATTTGGACGTTCCGAGCGGGATGCTCCCTCACGGGCCCGCCTTTCATCCAAACGGCGGCGAAGGTCCTCCTCTTTCTGCCGGTTGAGCAGGGTATTACGGAGGTCTACGGAAGGCCGGGGGTTGTGAGATGCCATTGAATCGGTAGAAGGGTTGTGTACGAAGATGCGGTCTCGATGAGGAGGTTGCTTTTGAGGGTTGGGACGATAGGCCCCTGCGTCGGCATTCTGGGGTCCGAGCGGAGCCCTTTGGGATTGAAGGTTTTGAAGAGGAGGTTGGTCCTGCTGCGGGGGCTGATTAGGTTGTGGTGGGAGTTGTCCCTGTGGCTGGACAGTTTGGAGGGGGATCTCCTGTTGTGGTTGAGGAGGAGTAGGTCCACGGTTGGACCCTTTGGATCTCAGTTTTCGGGGAGGCATGGCTGGAGGTGATCTTAACCAAGGAAAAAGGAAGGATTACTATTCGTGGGTTCCCACAGACGGTGCCAATCTATTATCGCTAAATCTGGTGTGGGGGCAAACAGATAGAATTTGTGGATTCTTAGGGAAACCGAATAGCCAAACCTGAAACCTTTCTGCCGGAGTTTAACCGTTGACTCCTGCCATTCACCTGCAAAAAGTGCAAAACACCGGGGTTGATCCCGGTGACGCACCCTCCGACGCTCAAGTCAGTAATCAGAAAGATTATGAATGAGTTTTTATTGGCAAAAGATTGATTATCTCTTAATGGTGGTGGATGGGGGGTATTTATAGCCGCCATTGGGACCAGTTTAGGAATGAAATCCCTAATTCCCAATGAAAGGATAGAGTGAATCAGGGCCGTTGATTAAATACAATCAGAAACCCTAATTCTATCCAGCTGGACTGGGTTTCTTGCGGGTTGGGACCCGCACCCAGTTGAGGCGGATCCGTTCGTGGGTTATTGGGCCTTTGTAGAAAAGACCCAGAACCCAACTCGAACCCGCTTGTAGGTGAGATTACCATTTTACCCCTAAGCTTTAAGATTCATGCCCAATTTGGACGGTTCCGATTTAACCCCATTTTTAGTCATATCAGTTTGCTTTCTCACTGTTCTATGCATGTTGTATGTGATGATTTGTCTATTAGAAAGCATGTTAGAGGATTGTATGATGATATAATAAATTTTTGATTGATGGATGAATAAAGATTGAATCTTTTCATGCAAACTATGTTATTGATGATTAAAATTCTATATAGATGACTTAAGAATATTAAAGAACCTAATAGAAATCATGGGTATGTTGCTTTATCTCATGTTCTTACTGATTTGATGGTTTATAACGAGTGGTATGATGTAAATTGCATAAAAGTGAATAAAAAAGGGCTCTTTACTATGTATGTTATATATATATGATCTGTTATGGTGTTTTAATGGGTGAAACTTGATGAAAAAGTGTTGTAGATGCCAGTAATAATCAAGGGGTAAACTAATGTAATCAGTTGGGGTATGTGTATAACAAGTTGCAAAGATGTTTTTTAGAATCAAAAGATCAAACCTTGAAGTGAAAATGGGGTTTTTGATTTCGGATATGTTGATGTACAACTGAAACTTGATTTTTGTATTTTTGTGATGTTTTCGATTGGAACTTGATTTGTTTTGATACTAGGATTGAATTGAGACATATACTACTTATATACAATGAATTTTGATGCTTTTAACTGATGCAAACACACACACCTACACGTCTACATTCGTATTATCTGTTTTGAAGAGTTTTTATGAAAATTTACTCTTTTACGAATTTGATGAGATTTTGATTAGTTTTATAAACTCCGGTATGTTAGAGAAGTTTTATTTGATCATCTCAAGAATCTTATTTTACAAATTTATGATTCTACAAAGATTAAACCATGTATCAGATTGAAAGTGCACGAATTTCAAAGCATGTTGAATACCAGCTGTCGGTCGGCTGCCACATTTTGACCGATGGGTGACGGTCGAATGACATTCTTTTGGGTTTGTAAATTTCACATGAAAGTCGACCGCTTTCTTTTTGACCTAGCATGTCGGCCGATCGTCAGCTATTTTGCTGAGTGTTTTGTTGAGTTTTTTGTCGTTTTCCTTGAATGATTATTTCTTAGAACTTATGGATTATTGATCTACTGTATTAGATGAAGTTTTTACTGCAGATTATTGTTTTACAGAGAGTTATACTTCGACTATAATAGTGTTTAACTTGTATTTCTATGACTTTAAGAAGCGAAATATATGTGGATTTCGATATATGGGTGTTTTGTGATTTTTCTATGACTTCAAAATATGGAACTCAGTTATTTAATATCTTATTTCAGTTCTGAAAATTTGTAGGTTTTCGGATGGATTTGGATTTATTGGTTTTAAGAAGTTTTCTAATTATGAACGAATTGATAATGAAATTAAGAGTTTTAAAAGAAAGAGTTGTTTGAATAGTTGAGTTGTGAGTCTCTAGAGGGTGAGTGAGACCCTAATCACCGGCAGTTGAGATTTTGGTGGTTTGGCCAATTGCGGTCTTGATTGTTGATCAGTTGAGTTAAGTCCGGTAGGGTACTCCAATTCTAGGAGATTTATAATTAATTAATTAACTCGATAAGATAAGGACAGTCACTAGATTGTGATATGATGAAATAAGTGCAAACATGGGTTATGGAACTCAGTATGATATGCGGTGTGAGATAATCCCCGGAATTATCAAGGTGTGAGTGAAATAGTCTCCGGAATAACCTGCAGTGTGGGATTGGTCTCTGGAATTATCGGGGTCGAGGTGACGCTCATGGGGTATTCGTGTGATGAGGCGTCATAGCTTGCGGTGTGGGGTATTCTCGAAATTCCTATGTGTGTGTGAAATAGTCTTCGGAGTTATCTGTGGATAGAGATTGACCTCTGAAATTATCGAGGCATGGGCTAGATACTCATAGTTTATCTAAATCTCACAGTAGTCATTGTAGTAGGATTAGTTGCATAATGAGGGATCTAACTCGAATCAGTGGAAAACGATAAGGGCTTGCACCGAAACTATGTAGTATGGAATGCATAGAATTCGACAAGTATGAATTAGAGAGTCATTATGCTGCATTTGTGTTTTCTTGACTTGGTTTTATGCATTTTTGTTTCCTGTTTTTCTACACTTGACACTTGATCTAGTTTCACTAAATGTTTTCATGCTTTATTTATTATTATCTCATTTCCATTCATTACTATTGCTGGTATGTGTTGATTATGAATTTATTCTTTATGTTTTATTTATATTGCATTTCTTTAATTTCACCCACACCGTTATGGATGACCCCTGTAGTTTTGGGAGTTTAAGGTTATCTCTTGCCTCATGTTTTACAAGTAGGTACCTATAGCTTGGGATTTGGATTCATGTGGTAGAATGATAATGGGGCTTATGCAATTTGTAAAAGAATGTGTTGTAAAAGAAATTGTAATTCAAGGTATTTAATTTTCCGCTGTGTTTTGTAAAGAAATGATGTAATAAAAGTTGAATTTTTTTTTTGTTTGGCTATGTTTACTATTACATTGTGGTAGATGGTGATAATTGTGTCACGTATTTCTGAGATATTATATTGAAAATTCGGGGCGCTACAGAGATTGTTATCAGAGCATGCTTCAATAGTAATGATAAACATGGTATAAGAATAAACCTAGGTGGACATTAGAGCATAAGTACCTATGAGTGGACATTAGAGTGTGAGTATCACATAGAACTAAAACAAGATGAGATGGTTTGGGATATGATTGAGATTTTGCCATGAGGTATTGATGTGAATATGAGTTATGTTGTGATGCTCTAACTTTTTTCTCATTTTGCAGTATTCAGTATAATGGCAGGACCCATGACCAAGAATGGTGGAATTGGTTATGGGGCTGAAGGTTCCCATGGGGCTGGACTCGATCTTGAGACGAAAATTGCCAGGGTGTACCAAACCTTGAACATGTTCATGGCAGCCAACATGACTTGGAATCAGAATCAAGGAGCTGGACCCTTGTTTGTTAATACTGGTCCAATTAAGCAGATGAAGCCGTCTGTTTTTGAAGGGCAGTCTGATCCAAATGAGGCTGATGATTGGATTAGACAGATGGAAGTGTTCTTCGAGCTTTTGGAAACCTCAGCGGCCAATAAGGTGAAGTTGGCTACAATGCAGTTAGAGAAGGATGCTGGCGTCTGGTGGCAGTTAGTGAAAAGGATTTTTGGGAATGAACAGGTGACTTAGGAAGCTTTTCTTGGGGAGTTCAGGGATCGTTTCTTTCCTCTGGATGTTCAAAAGAAGAAGACAACAGAATTCTTGAATCTATAGCAAGGCAACATGTCAGTGCTTCGGGGAGCAGCTGTGTTTTCGAAGATTGATCTGCGGTCAGGGTCTCATCAGGTTCGAGTTAAGGAGGAAGATGTGAGTAAAACAGCTTTCAGAACTCGTCATGGGCTCTATGAGTTTTTGGTAATGCCATTCGGAGTGACGAATGCGCCGGCAGTGTTCGTGGACATGATGAATCGGATTTTGCCGCCGTTTATTGATTCCTTCGTGGTGGTATTCATTGATGATATTTTGGTATATTCGAAGTCGGAGGAAGAGCACTCTAGGCACTTGGCAGAGGTATTGCAGAAGTTATAGAAGCATAACTTGTACGCCAAGCTGTCGAAGTGCGAGTTTTGGAAGTTTGAGGTAGCTTTCCTTGGTCATTACCTTTCTAAGGAGGGAGTGGCCACCGATCCTCAGAAGGTTGAAGTAGTGAAGAATTGGACCAGGCCAATGACAGTGAAGGAAGTCAAAAGTTTCTTGGGTATCGCTGGGTACTACAAGAGATTCATTCAGGGCTATGCATAGATCGCAGTTTCTTTGATAGGGTTAACTCGGAAGAATATGGCATTCACTTGGAATGATAAGTGTGAGGCGAGTTTCCTTGAGCTAAAGGAGAGGTTGATGACTGCACCTATCTTAGCTTTGCCACAAGCTGAGAAGGACTATGATATCTTCAGTGATGCGTCCTTCAGAGGTTTGGGGTGCATCTTGATGCAAGAAGGGAAGGTTATTGCATATGGTTCGATGCAGTTGCATCCGCATGAGAAGAACTATCCAACGCATGATTTGGATTTGGCAGCTATTATCTTTACCTTGAAGCAGTGGAGGCATTATGTATATGAAGAGAAGGTCAACATGTACCGACCACAAGAGCCTGAAGTATATTTATCAGCAGAAGGATCTAAACCTTCGACAGAGAAGGTGGTTGGAAGTGTTAGAAGACATTCATCCTGAGATCAAGTATCATCCAGGCAAGGTGAATGTGGTGGCCGATGGGCTTAGCCGGAAGAGCGGTTTGTCGAGTTTGATCACTACTCAGAGAGAGTTGGCAGCAGAGTTTGATCAGACAGGTATCGAGGTTGTACTGCAGGGTTTGGGAGCATCTTTGGCTCAGTTGAGGTTGCAGCCTTCTCTAAGAGAGCAGATTATGGAAGGTCATAAATCAGATGCAGAGATTCAGAGGATGTTGCAGCAGGTTTTCGAAGGAAAATTATCAGAGTTCCGTGTCCAAGATGGAGTTCTATGGTTAAGTGAAAGGTTGTGTGTTCTGGAGAATGCAGATCTGAGAGAGAGTATCTTACTGGAGGCACACAGTACCTTGTTGTCAGTATATCCTGGAGGGACGAAGATGTACAAGGACATCAAACAGCACCTTTTGTGGCCTATTATGAAGAGGGATGTGGCAGACTTTGTGGCAAGGTGTCTGACTTGTCAGCAGATGAAAGCAGAGAATCAGAGGCCTGGAGGTTTGTTACAGCCATTGCCCATTCTAGAATGGAAGTAGGAGAATATTAGCATGGATTTCATCACAGGGTTTCCGAGGAGTTCGAAGGGCAATGACTCAATTTGGGTTATTGTCGACCGTTTGACCAAGTCAGCTCACTTTTTGTCCATGAAGATTACTTGGTCGTTGGAGAAATTGGCAGAGGTGTACATTGATGAGATTATGAGACTTCATGAAGTTTCTTATGTCGATTGTTTCCGACAGGGATGCGAGGTTCACATCAGGATTTTGGAAGGGTTTGCAAGCAGCTTTGGGTACCATAACCGATTTCAGTACCGCTTTTCATCCGCAGACTGATGGTTAGACTGAAAGGGTGAATCGGGTATTGGAGGATATGCTGAGGGCTTGTGTTATGGATTTTGGGGGCAGTTGGGAGAGGTACTTAGCATTGGTTTAGTTTGCTTATAACAACAGTTACCATGCGAGTATCGGGATGGCTCCGTATGAAGCTTTGTACAGGAGAAAGTGCAGGACACCCATTTGTTGGTATGAAGTTGGTGAGAGGCAGATGTTTGGGTCTGATATTATGCAGCAGACATCAGAGAAAATCGAGTTGATTCGTAAGAGGTTGGTCGAGGCTCAGAGTCGGCAGAAGAGTTATGCAGATACACGACGAAGGGACTTGGAGTTTGAGGTTGGGGATGCAGTCTTTCTCAAGGTGTCTCCGACTAAAGGAGTGATCAGGTTTGGAAAGGGAGGCAAGTTGGTGCCAAGGTACATTGGGCCATACAGGATTTTGGGGCGGATTGGTAAGACGACTATAAGCTAAAGTTACCGGAGGAATTGGCACAGGTGCATGATGTGTTCCATGTGTTGATATTGAGAAAGTATGTGCTGGATCAGAATCATCACTTGGCGGAGGTGCCCAAGGGACTACAGCTGAACTTGAGTTACAAGGAGTAGCCTGTAGAGGTTGTTGATCGTAGGGAAAAGGTGTTGAGGAATAAGGTGATACCTATGGTCAAGGTGTTGTGGAGGAACCAGCAGTTTGAGGAAGCTACTTGGGAGCCGAAGGATCGCATGCAGAAAGATTTTCCCGAGCTCTTTGTATGATTGTATTCTTTTGGTTAAGTTGTATTTCTCTTGTATGACTATATTCTTTAAGCTATATTTCCATTTATGTGATTGCATTCTTTCTTTTGCTTATATTGTTTGTTTCCTATTAGTAGTAGTTCTGAGGACAGAACAATTCTAAGGGGGTAGTGATGTAACACCCTAGATTTTTAAATAATGTTTTTCAGATTAATAAATGATTTAAAGTGATTTTTTGTGATTTAATAAACATTTTTCTGAAATTTATCTTTTTACATGTGCAAAACACGTGCAAATTTTTTTTTGGAAGTTCAAAGCAAGAAATTATGTTATGGAAAACTAATATTTATTAGTAGGCATTATTTATGAACTTTTCTGTATTTTTCTGATATTTATTTGGCATATTTGCAAATATTACAAAAAGAAGGATTTTTGTGCAAAATTATCACTTGGAGTAAAAACTCCAGATTTTCTGTTTTCTGGGGTGAGCATGATGGCTAGCCAACTCAGAGGTAAAGAGTTTAAATTTTTTTCTAATAGATTTGGTTTATTTCGCAAATTTGTCAAAGAAGGGTCTTTTTGCAAAATAGCCACTTAAAGGCAAAAATTACAAAATTTGTTTTCTGGGTTTGAAATAGTGTCAGGCGACTGGTTGTGTACAGCAGTCGACTATCCCGAGCATTTATGATGAACCTGTATTTGACTGTATGAGTCGACTGGTATTCTTCCAAGTCGACTGTACAGAGTGAACTTTGGTATGTATGAGATTTCATTTTATTTATTGCTGTTGGAAGTTGTGAATTTTATGATTGAAGTCTGTGGACTCTTTTCATGGCTGTGTGGATTATGTAAAATGAATCATAGATGAGAATTGAGAATTAAATGAATATAAAAGGCTAAGATCATGATGAGAAAGTCTGTGAGACTCTAAATGAATGATGAGCTGAAAGTGCTCAATTGGAAGTTGTGAATTGTAAATTGAAACCAATAGTAGCTAAGTCTCCCCCGGCAGTGAAATGAATGAAATGAAATGATATTGAAAAGAAGGCCAAGGTTGGTCGTGTGTAAATGAAATGGTAAGTCCGGTTTGGTGGAGAGGCTAACTCTAGAGCTTTGATTTTATTCATGATTCTAATAAAATTTAATACATAGTGTGGAGGTGATGAAAGTGAGAGAAAAACATAAGTATGAGAACTAGGGTTTACGGTGCGGGTGTGTGAGCCGCAGAATGCATGCTTGATGAGTCAAGACATGGCGCGGGCACAACTCAGAATGATCGGACCTTAGTCACGCTCATGGGATGTTTTGGTGACTGCAAGAGGATTGTGTTCAGGGAGGAGGCTGAATTGCCGCAGAATGCATGCTTGATGAGTCAAGACATGGCGCGGAATTCTACTCCAGGGGCCAGGATACATGCTTGTACTCATAGAATCATCTAAGATACTCACCGTAATTACAGAAGTAGAGTAAGTCATGGCGAGGGATTGAACCCTACAAAAGTGAAGAACGGTTAAGAGGCTTGCCCTCGGACCTATGTAGTATGGGATGCATAGAATCCGAACAAGTGCGCATTAGTGTCATGTGAATTAAATAATTGCATTAAGGATTAAGTGCACAATCACGACACGACATCATTAAGAGTTCCCTTTTGATTTGCATGCTTATATTGAACAAGTTTGTGATTTGTTAAGAAATGAGATTCATTATACTGTTTCTGGCATAGAGAGGATGGCCATGTATAATTATCGTCGGTTGAATAAACTGACGTACCCACAGTTTTGTATGCAGGATAAATTACATGTAAAGAGGAATGGATGCATAAAGATCTTATCATGTTGTTAACCATTTATGTAAATGTTGTATATTTTGCTTCCGCTGTGTAAATGTAAATGTAATATGATGTAAACTCTGATGTAAGATGAGAAGTTTTTAATTTCCTTGTAAAATTGTACTCAAAGAAAGTGAAAAGATCCTGTAGAACATCTCGAATTCAGTGATTTGGGATTCGGGGCGTTACAGATTGTTTCCGACAGGGATGCGAGGTTCACATCAGGATTTTGGAAGGGTTTGCAAGCAGCTTTGGGTACCATAACCGATTTCAGTACCGCTTTTCATCCGCAGACTGATGGTTAGACTGAAAGGGTGAATCGGGTATTGGAGGATATGCTGAGGGCTTGTGTTATAGATTTTGGGGGCAGTTGGGAGAGGTACTTAGCATTGGTTTAGTTTGCTTATAACAACAGTTACCATGCGAGTATCGGGATGGCTCCGTATGAAGCTTTGTACAGGAGAAAGTGCAGGACACCCATTTGTTGGTATGAAGTTGGTGAGAGGCAGATGTTTGGGTCTGATATTATGCAGCAGACATCAGAGAAAATCGAGTTGATTCGTAAGAGGTTGGTCGAGGCTCAGAGTCGGCAGAAGAGTTATGCAGATACACGACGAAGGGACTTGGAGTTTGAGGTTGGGGATGCAGTCTTTCTCAAGGTGTCTCCGACTAAAGGAGTGATCAGGTTTGGAAATGGAGGCAAGTTGGTGCCAAGGTACATTGGGCCATACAGGATTTTGGGGCGGATTGGTAAGACGACTATAAGCTAGAGTTACCGGAGGAATTGGCACAGGTGCATGATGTGTTCCATGTGTTGATATTGAGAAAGTATGTGCCGGATCAGAATCATCACTTGGCGGAGGTGCCCAAGGGACTACAGCTGAACTTGAGTTACAAGGAGTAGCCTGTAGAGGTTGTTGATCGTAGGGAAAAGGTGTTGAGGAATAAGGTGATACCTATGGTCAAGGTGTTGTGGAGGAACCAGCAGTTTGAGGAAGCTACTTGGGAGCTGAAGGATCGCATGCAGAAGGATTTTCCCGAGCTCTTTGTATGATTGTATTCTTTTGGTTAAGTTGTATTTCTCTTGTATGACTATATTCTTTAAGCTATATTTCCATTTATGTGATTGCATTCTTTCTTTTGCTTATATTGTTTGTTTCCTATTAGTAGTAGTTCTGAGGACAGAACAATTCTAAGGGGGTAGTGATGTAACACCCTAGATTTTTAAATAATGTTTTTCAGATTAATAAATGATTTAAAGTGATTTTTTGTGATTTAATAAATATTTTTCTGAAATTTATCTTTTTACATGTGCAAAACACGTGCAAATTTTTTTTGGAAGTTCAAAGCAAGAAATTATTTTATGGAAAACTAATATTTATTAGTAGGCATTATTTATGAACTTTTCTGTATTTTTCTGATATTTATTTGGCATATTTGCAAATATTACAAAAAGAAGGGTTTTTGTGCAAAATTATCACTTGGAGTAAAAACTCCAGATTTTCTGTTTTCTGGGGTGAGCATGATGGCTAGCCAACTCAGAGGTAAAGAGTTTAAATTTTGTTCTAATAGATTTGGTTTATTTCGCAAATTTGTCAAAGGAGGGTCTTTTTGCAAAATAGCCACTTAAAGGCAAAAATTACAAAATTCGTTTTCTGGGTTTGAAAATAGTGCCGGCCAGAATCAAGGGTAGTTATTTTTTATTTTAAATCTTAATTTAATTGGTTAATCTAATTTCCTAGTATAAAGATTTATATATGTAAAGATATATTCTGAAGGGATAATTTGCAAAATTTTCTCAAAACCCTAATACCTAAATTCCGGCCTATTAAAATAGAAGTTGCAGCCGTCTCTTTGCTGCACAAAACAAAGGATTTTCTTTATTATTGATGTCTTGGAGTTTCAAAGCAAAGATCTTGGATTTCTTGCGAAATGAAGGACTTTTCTTATTCTCTTTATTATTTCGGTTGATTCTTCAATAAGGTGAGTGACATATGTTTGCTTTCTCACTGTTCTGTGCATGTTGTATGTGATGATTTGTCTATTAGAAAGCATGTTAGAGGATTGTATGATGATATAATGAATTGTTGATGGATGGATGAATAAAGATTGAATCTTTTTATGCAAACTATGCTATTGATGATTAAAATTCTATATAGATGACTTAAGAATGTGAAAGAACCTAATAGAAATCATGGGTATGTTGCTTTATCTCATGTTCTTGCTGATTTGATGGTTTATAATGAGTTGTATGATGTAAATTGCATAAAAGTGAATAAAGAATGGTTGTTTACTGTGTATGTTATATATATATATATGATCTGTTATGGTGTTTTGATGGGTGAAACTTGATGGAAAAGTGTTGTAGATGCTAGTAATCAAAGGGTAAACTAATGTAATCAGTTGGGGTATGTGTATAACAAGTTGCAAAGAGGTTTTTTAGAATCAAAAGATCAAATCTTGAAGTGAAAAGGGGGTTTTTTATTTCGGGTCTGTTGATGTACAGCCGAAACTTGATTTTTGTATTTTTGTAATGTTTTTGATTGGATTTTGATTTTTTTTATACTGGGATTGAATTGAGACGTATACTACTTATATACAATGAATTTTGATGCTTTTAACTGATGCAAACACACACCTACACGTATACATTCGTATTATCTGTTTTGAAGAGTTTTTATGAAATTTACTCTTTTACGAATTTGATGAGATTTTGATTAGTTTTATAAACTCTAGCATGTTAGAGAAGTTGTATTTGATCATCTCAGGAATCTTATTTTACAAATTTTTTATTTTACAAAGATTAAACCATGTATCAGATTGAAAGTGCACGAATTTCAAAGCAGGCTGAATACCAGCTGTCGGTCGACTGCCCTATTTTGAACTATGGGTGACGGTCGACTGACATTCTTTTGGGTTTGTAAATTTCACATGATAGTCGACCGTTGTCTTTTTGACCTAGCACGTCGGTCGACCGTCAGCTATTTTGCTGAGTGTTTTGTTGAGTTTTTCGTCGTTTTCCTTGAACGATTATTTCTTAGAACTTATGGATTATTGATCTACTGTGTTAGATGAAGTTTTTACTGCAGATTACTGTGTTTTACAGAGAGTTATACTTCAACTATAATAGTGTTTAACTTGTATTTCTATGACTTTAAGAAGCGAAATATATGTGGATTTCGATATATGGGTGTTTTGTTATTTTTCTATGACTTCAAAATATGGAACTCATTTATTTAATGGATTTATATCTTATTTCAGTTCTGGAAATTTGTGGGTTTTCGGATGGATTTGGATTTTTTTGATTTTTAAGAAGTTTTCTAATTAAGAACGAATTGATAATGAAATTAAGAGTTTTAAAAGAAAGTATTGTTTGAATAGTTGAGTTGTGAGTCTCTAGAGGGTGAGTGGGATCCTAGTCACCGACAGTTGAGATTTTGGTGGTTTGGCCAATTGTGATCTTGATTGTTGATCAGTTGAGTTAAGTCCGGTAGGGTACTCCAACTCTAGGAGATTTGTAATTAATTAATTAACACAATAAGATAAGGACAGACACTAGATTGTGATATGATGAAATGAGTGCAAACATGGGTTATGAACCTCAATATGATCTGCGGTGTGATATAATCCCCGGAATTATTGAGGTGTGAGTGAGATAGTCTCCGGAATTACCTGCAGTGTGGGACTGGTCTCTAGAATTATCGGGGTCGAGATGACGCTCATGGGGTATTCGTGTGATGAGGCGCCATAGATTGCGGTGTGGGGTATTCTCGAAAATTCCAAGGTGTGTGTGAAATAGTCTCCGGAATTATCTGTGGATAGAAATTGACCTCCGGAATTATCGAGGCAAGGGCCAGATACTCACAGTTTATCTAAATCTCATAATAGTCATTGTAGTAGGATTAGTTGCATAACGAGGGATCTAACCCTATTAAGTGGAGAACGATAAGGGCTTGCACCAGACCTATGTAGTATGGAATGCATAGAATCGCTTTATTTATTGTTATTTCATTTCTATTTGTTACTACTGTTGGTATGTGTTGATTATGACTTTATTCTTTATGTTTTATTTATATTGAATTTCTTTGATGTCACTCACACCGTTATGGCTGACCCCTGTAGTTTTGAGGGTTAGAATTATCTCTAGCCTCATGTTTTACAGTTAGGTACCTATATCTTGGGATTTGGATGCATGTGGTAGAATGATAATGTGGCTTATGCAATTTGTAAAAGAATGTGTTGTAAAAGAAATTGTAATTCAAGGTGTTTAATTTTCGCTGTGCTTTGTAAATAAATGATGTAATAAAAGTTAAAAAAATTCTGTGTTTGGCCTATATTTACTATTACATTGAGGTAGATGCTGGGAATTGGGCCACGTATTTCTAAGATATTATATTGGAAATTCGAGGCGCTACAAGCATGGGATTGTGCTCTACCTTCGGGATGTCCGCTAATTCCGGGTTGCAAATGGGAAGCGCCATCAATTCCCTTGAGCATAAGATCGAGCATGTATTTGTAACTTTCATCAGAGTAACAACCAAGATCGACCATCTGTTTTGCATGATGGCTCAATATACAATAGCGAGAAGCAAAATTCGAGCTAGTGCCTTCGTGTAAAGCAGATGTATAGCTTCTTATCATCACATCCCGGGTCCATCTTCTTTTAATATATATATATCCTGTAGAAAGTGTGATGGTTGGATCGAATAACAACCAAAATATATTTGCAAGGAATGTCTACAAACTCGAACAAGAGACAACCACAAGTAGCCATTTGACGAAGTTTGCATAATTGAATCAACCTCCCCGATTCTGATTCTCCACAAAGAATCACATGGAAGGTGGAACTATCTGGTGTGTCAAGATTGACAATGAAAGTCAAAATATATAATAAGTTTTTTGTAACTTCATCTTGGAATTTGTAGAAAATCTTCAATGTGTAGATTCATGCCATATGATCTTCGAAAGCCCATTGAGTCTTCAATTTCGGACTCTTCTCACGGTTACAATGATTTTCTTTAAGTTCATCTTGTCTTTGCCTTGCTAAAATCAATCGAAGATGACGGCAAATTCATGTAACGAGTACTTCTTTTCTGTATAATGCTTCAAGGAAGAATTCATAGACTCAACCCGTTGAATACTCAACATGCCAGCCCAAAATGAATCTCTTGCATAGATGGGTGCCCATTTGTCACAAATTTCAAATAGATCGTTCAGCCATTTGTTATTTTTACAACTCCGCATTGCATAAGCACTAATTTCCACTTCTCTTCAAACTCATGTACATATAAGGAATTATAGAAAACAGTCTTCAAATCATCCCTAAATTTATCGACATTATTTGACATACGCACCTCCTGCGGTAACTTATCAAATCTGTGTCAAATGCAATACCGATGCCGAGTCTCAGGAAAAACGTTCTTCACTGCGGCGGCGATCCTACAATCCTGGTCCATCACGATGCCGGATGGAGCACGACTCATTAGTACTAGCCACTTTTCAAAGAACCACACAAACGAGATGTCTTCTCATTTGGAATGACCCCACCTCCTAAGAACGTCGATTGTCAATAATGATTGATTCCAGCAAATTAAACAAATAACATTCCATATTGGTTCGTATTATATGTGGCATCAAAGCAAAGTACATCCCCAAATTCTTCATAATTCATCATAAAAGTACCATCCACCCAAATACAATGAGACAACCGGCCTTCAGGATCTACTTGGAAATCATTAAAAAATGAAGGGTCCGTCTATTTTTTCAATTTGAAAAAATCAATGAGCAAGTTCAGGTCATGTCCTTTCATCGCTTCATGCGAGTCTCTAAGTAGATTTCTAGCATCTTTTTCGGTGAATCCTATTTTATCGTGACCACCATAGCACTTTCGAAGAAGAGAATTTGTTTGCATGTAGGGATACTAGCTTGGGTTAGTTGATCCATTATTCTTTTATCGGAATTCGACACAAAACGGTTTCGGGGCAAAATATGTCTTCTACTGGGTGAAGTAAATTCGTGATTGTGTGGTTCATGAAATAAATACAACACCCATGTATTACTTTCTTCGTTCAGTTTTACACGAACGAAAGCTTTGCAACCCGTTCTAGAAATAGTTCCCCGTCTACCATCACTAGGTTGACTCTGTGAAGTCCTTGCTTTATTACACAAATAAGACTTATTCACAACTTCGGTTTTCTTGTATCTATTCTCACCCTTATGCATTGCGGTACCCCCACATTTAACATGTGATAAATAAAAGTTATCGGCTTGATCATAAGTATGAAACATCATACCTAACATAAAGAATAATACAACAATTATCAATACACTAATCATATAGAACGAATCACACTATTTTCATATATTTAGATATAAAACAAGATACGTCGGAAAACCACACAAACATGATCCAAAAATTTCCAAACTTTGCGAGTAGGTCGAACTCAACACACACAAGCTAACACAACTTCTGGAAGTGAGTTTAGACTCACAGTTTGCGAGATACGGCAATATCACGCCCCGCTTCCCAAAAATACGAAATACGAGCACGTAACATTGGCCCAGCGAATGATTTCATCATCCATAAGCTGTTCAGGAATCTTTACAATATCTCACAAAATAATCAGAGTTGAAAGCAAGAGAATCAACCACACATGCATAAGTGAATCAATATACTAACAGAATTTACTTGAAACAAAATGTATTAATCTCAAATAAATCAGATCTGAACAAGTCAAAAATCCTGGGTCATACTGTCCAAACACAAAGAATCCAAGTAACAGATACATTGTTCAAAATGAGCAACAAGAAATAAATGAAGATTGCAAAGCTATAGCCAACTAGAGCTTTAGATCATATACTCCATCGGGCAGCTGATCACCAAAATCTGCAATTTGACAAATTGCAGGAAGAAGAAAAAAGAAACAAGATTCCCATCAATGCAAGTTACGGGCCACTTATAATGTAGGATACAAGTACATGGAATAATCAATCTAAATAACAGCGGAAACAAATATAGCATGGTATAACACATCAAAAGTAATATCTAATGTGAATCAGTAAGGCAAAGTCAACTAGCATGGTGTACTAACAGTACAGATGTTTGTGACAATTGTAGTGTAATATGGCAACTAACAGTGTCCAGCAACAGTAAGCTCAGTATACCAGTGTAACAGTCTAACAGTATCAGTCTTATGTTCTTACAGTCTTGTGTGTATTACGAGCTAGGTAGCACTTCGTGCATTCCGGTTTTTACTATATGGTTGCTACAATAAACAGTTTCGATTTTAGATTTCATAGTAGACCATGATAGGGCATGTACTCAGGTATCAGTAACTAGCAGTAGCAGTAAAAGTAATAGTAATAGTAGCAGTAAAAGTAATAGTAACAGTAACAGTACGGAACACTAGTTCCCTTCCAAGTACATGTTTCCATATTTTCCACTACTAGATCTTTCCTTAAGAAACCCCGGCTTGATTACTTTTATTATGGTTAACAACAGACATGATAGTGCATGAAATAGTGTCAAACTAACATGATATAATCAGTGTTAGGTTCAGGGAGACAAATAAACATGCATAGATGATATACGGTCACATAAACTAGCAAGACAGTGTATGTTCATATTCAAGACAGCATGATAGTACAGTACTAAAACAGTGATTCCTGTTACTAAAGAAATCCAAATCTGACACCGTCTAAGAACCTAGAAAATAGACTTCCACAAAAATCCAGCGATCATATACAAGCCATATAGTATTTCACAAAATCATAACTCAAAACTGATTTGAATCCAGAAAATACGTTCAGCCAGAAATCAATAAAACGAATTCACAGTCAGGAAAACAGCATCAAAACTTCTCAAATAAATCCAAGAAAAATCTGGGGTAATCCCCTATATGTATAGTATCAGAATATAAAGTTTCATAATATTCCAGTAAAATTAGTTCAGTCAACAAAAATTAGAAAATATCAAGAAACGATAGTTTGGCAAATCTGGAATTCCTAACACTGTTGTACGAAAACTGTAATATCTCGCAAACCGTGAAACGAAATCCAAATCCGTTAAAGGGAGATGAAAATAAACAAAATAAGCTAACTTTCATATTTCATAAACATGTTTCATACAGTAAAAGGAAATAGGGTGAAAATACGATTCTTTGCAGAACAACGAACAAAATACAGCAAGTATAGCTTTCATAAACAAGCATGAAACGGTATATAAAACTTATCAATAAAATCCACCAAAATTCTGGGTAATACCTAAATAGGTATAAAAATACTGTGCAAAGTTTCAGGTCAAAATAATATAATTAAAACTAGTATCAAAATAGTTTAATCATCAAAATCATCAAGAAACGAAATCTGGAAATAGAATATACCGCTGTAGTAAAATAGTCATAACTTACTCATACGAAAACGAAATCAATCAAGGTCAATGGGATTGGAAAGAAGACAGATTTCTCTACAATTCATGTCAAATACAAAAATTTATGGTCTAAAATACAAATCAAAACTGATCATCGACAAAATACAGATTTTCTCTTAAAACAAAACCAACACAAATCATATGAAACTTGTTCCAATCACAATCAAACATGGTATAGAGTCTACCAAGTGTCCAAACATCATGAAATAAGGTATATAGCATATTCACAACCATCATATCACATTGATCTCATCAAACACATAGTTCCCCTAATTATCTCACATATATGAATAGATCAAGAACAGTCAACCCTAGTTGTTTTCATGTCAATTTTGTGTCGTGAGGCAACTATAGTCAAATAGCACAATAGAGACAAAATCCATCAAAAATAACACACACACGAGTTGTCTCTAGAACTCAACTACACAATAAGCGGTATTTTTGACTTGTATCATACAAAGGAATTGGAGTATAAGTTACTTGCCTGGAAGACGATGATGGAAGCGACAAACGAAGCAACAGCAAGAATAACAGAAACAGGTTCCCGGGCACGAACACAAGCAAACGAATCACAAACACAAGGAACAACAGATCGCAAACACGATCGGACGGCTGAGATCAAGATATCAAGGCGATCGGATCAGATCGGACGACTCTGATTGAAGATCAAGATCAAGATCAAGATGTGATCAGTATCTTGATGATGATGATGATGATCGGATCAGATTGACGATCGGATGGTCCACAATCAAAAGATCAAGACTCCATGATGATCGAGATGTTGATCAACAGCCCGCGTTCAAAGCCTGGCCAAAACAGAGCATGGGGCGGGAAAAGCTCTGCGACACTGGACAGTGACCATGGCGGCAAGGCGGCGACCGGACGATGGCAGTCACGACAACAGCAACATCCAACAACGGCGACAGCTATGGGGGCGCACTACACTGCTAGGGGGAGAGCGGCGACCAGAGGAGCTGCATGCTAGGCTGGGCGGCGCAACACAGGGAAGCTACATGCGTCGGGGTAGAGACAGCACAGGGGCGTGCTGTGGTGGCGTGGTGCAGTCGCCGAGGCTGTCGCACAGCCGGGATAGAGGGAGAGAGATGAGCGAGAGGTGCGACGAGGGCTGCAGTCTCTGGTCTGGACTGCAGGGTGGCACCGAGGAGGATGAAGAGGCGGCTGGGGGGCATGGGGAAGACGAAAAGGAGAGGGGTTTATAAATATGTGATGGGTTTACGGGTTTTTAGGGTGAAAGCAGTATAGGGTAGGGGATAACGGGCTTGGTAAACGGGTTATGGGTAGTAATAACAGAGTTGGTGTTGTTATAGGTTTATATGATTGGGCTTTTTGGATAATAAATGGGTTATTTGGTGTAAACCGGGTTTGGGTAATTGGGTTGAACAAGGTAGTTTTAAAGTAGGTTTAATTGTTTAAATTGGGTATTAATAAGATAGAGTTTTTAAAATAGGATTTAGATAAAATATCCAATCGAATGGATAAAGTAATAAATAAAAGTAGGATTATATATCAAAATATATATTGTACTACAATATGGAGATTATTCGAAATAACTACAAATACAAATAACAATAGAAATATATTTTTAAATCAACAATCAAGATAATAATATTAATAACAATAATAAAAATACAACACAATAATAACAATAATAATAGTAATAATATTATTCTTAATAATCAAAACAATAATAATAATAATAATAATAATAATAATAATAATAATAATAATAATAATAATAATAATAATAATAATAACAATAAGATTTTGTGTTATATTATAAAATCATTGGAAGGTAGTCAAAAATAAAATTATTGATTAAAAAATAGACTTTAATAGGAGATCCAAGAATACATTTTATCAAAAAGAATTTGAAAGCGGAAAATGATTTACAGAAATTTTAAATACAGAAAATACACAGAAAAAGAAAATACACCCAAAATACATGAAATGGGAAACAGGGGTTACAGGCAATGTATCATTTTATTTCAAATAAAAAGCAAACAAAGCGATACACTGTCATATCTAGAAAAACATGAATTAAAAGTCACTTCTACAAGTTGTATTGGCTTGTGCGTGGTCAGTCTGACCTACTCGCAAAATTTCGAAATTTTTTGATCACGTTTGTGTGCTTTTACAAATAAGGAATAATAAAATCTACAACTACAACTATAATTTAGAAAAACAAACTACTTCTACAATTCAACCGTCTATATACAATACACATCAAACAACTAACTACGCATCACACTAAAATTGTAGACTCAAAAATTACAAAATTAATTCAATCAATAACATAGCTACATCTACAAAGCTAGAACACAGTGAATACCTTGCACAATGTGGGTTTTTGGGAAGGAAAGAAAGGAAGTGGAGGTGATGCTGAAGACGGAGGAGGAGGAGTAGGGTTTGGGAGATTTCATTAGAGTTGGGGTTTTGGGGTTCTAGAGATTCTTTGGAAAAGAGAGAGAGAGTTCGAGAAGAGTGAGAGAGTGAGTGAGAGAGTTTTCGTGAAGGAGGATGGGTGGATTAGGTGAAGAAGGAGCTAGGGTTTCGAATTTAGGTTCGGGAATGAGCGAGAGAGAGAGAGAGAAAGAGGGTGGAGTGAGAGTGAGAGATAGAATGTAAGAAGAGAGCAAAATTTGTATAAGTGTTTTAAAACACTTTTATAATCTAAGTCGTTGTTCCACACAACGGCCTACGTTATACATAGGCCTGTGTGAGGCAACGACCAAGGTTGAAAAAGAATTCAAAGTACATAGGCCGTTGTTGGAAACAACGATCTAGGTTCAAATTTGGCCAAAAAAATTACGGCTTCATCAGCAGCGAGCAAGAGATAGTGTGAGAGATTGAATAAGTCAAAGAGTTATTTGGGGTGAAATACCACATTTACTCCTCCAAAGTTAAGTGAGATAGAGAGGAAGATGGGCGGGATCGATCCTGACCATTGGATCTACATCAAAACGATCCAACGACCAGCAAGCCAGTTTGCAACGGTTCTGTGCAAACAGACTCATTTTCAACTGAGCACCTCTCTCTCTCTCTCTCTCTCTCTCTCTATATATATATATATATATATATAGTCTCTAATCTCTAAATCTTTAATATTATAATGGGAGAGTTAGAGTTGGAGTTTGTAAACATACCAACTTACGTACATTACTAATATAAAGGATGTCTCATGTTCGGGGCCAGACTACGTTGGAATTTTTACTTTAAAAAATACTAGTAATTTACACATGTGATGCACATCTTTATATATATATATATATATATATATATATATATATATATATATATATATATATATATATATATATATATATATATATATATATATATAACTCGGCGTTGTCTGGCATCGAACCTAATACCTCATTTATATTAGTTATGCATGTGCATTGCACATATTTGTTTGGTTATTGTTGCCGCTGATTTCGGTGTGGGGGCAATCAGATGAATTTGTAGATTCGCAAGAACTCAAATAGGAAAAATCTGACCTCTTCCCTTGTTGATAGGCTGACTCCTTGGTGCTCCCGCGGACCTGCACAAATGTCGAAACACCGGGATGGATCCCAGCGACGAACCCTCCGACGCTCTAGTCAATACTCAGAAAAGAAAAGGATAAAGCTTTAGGTAGACAAAGAGTTATCACCTTGTAATGGTAGGAGGTAGGGGGTATTTATAGTCGCCTGGGAGATCTGTTTCAGGATAAGATCGAATCCCTACTTCCCGGTGTGGTTGGATAGGGGTGGTTAGAACCACATCCTAGTGATAAGGACGATCCAGGATTTCCTGATATCCTATTGACCTGGTCCTTAACGGGTGGTGACCAGTTCTTAGTTGAACAGATCCGTTCACGGGTTGTCGGGTCCAAGAGGAGACACCCGGTTCCCATTTCGGACACGTTTGTTGGTGAAATTACCATCTTGCCCCTGTAATTTTAAGACTCATATTCAATTTGAATGGTTCCGATTTAACCCCATTTTTAGCCATATCACGAGCCCCCCACTCCCAAAGACTGTGTGCTACAGCCTTTGGGGAGTAGTTTTGTTGTTTTAACGGTGTATAGGGCCTTACCGGAGTTCTTAAAGGGTGTTCGAATCTTGTTTGAGAGGTAATGGTGCTTTTTTGAGGTGGTAGCATGCCCAAGATTGTTCTTAGGCTCTTCTGGATTTTTTGGAAATTTTTCCTAATTTTTATATTATTTTTTCGAACCATTTATTCAATTTTGCAAAGAGATGATTTGTTTTCGAGAGCACTAATAAATTGTTCTAACCAATAATTATTTACCCAGGGGCTCAAAAATATTTCCCCGATTCATAATTGTTTTCTAGAATTTTTAATTAATTTTCCTAAATTTTCAATCATTTTTTTTACAATTTTAAATATATAATTCGAATTAATAAATTAAAAAATAGAATTAATCACCCTATTTATGACGTGGCACGATCTGAGGCGTCCATCGGCCGTCAACGTGAAATTCTGAACGATCAGACGGCAAAGCGGTGCTAGGCGACATGGCTGAATCTGGAGCCTTGATCAAGCAACGGCGAGCATTTCTGGGCGATTAGACAGCTAGGAGAAGAGAGGCATTCCTCGTTTTCAGTTCGGAAACACGTCTGTTCAGGCTACTTGGGCGAACGGTGTGGCGAAACGCATCGAACAGTACGTTGAACATGGCGAACGGTGTGGCGAACGCGGCGAACGGTATGTCGAGTTGGCGAACAGTAGGCGAGCACTGACTAGTCAACGCAATTTTGGGTGTTTTCCGCTCGGAAACACATCTGTTCGACATCTACGGTGAGCTTGGCGAACGGAGTGTCGAGCTTGGCGAACGAAATGTCGAGCTTGGAAGACGTTGACTGGTCCACGCAATTTTGGGTGTTTTCAGCTCGGAAACACGTCTGTTCGACATCTGCGGCGAGCTCAGTGAACGAAATGTCGAGCTTGGCGAACGAAATGTCGAGCTTGGAAGACATTGACTGGTCAACGCAATTTTGGGTATTTTCAGCTCGGAAACACATCTGTTCGACATCTGCGGTGAGCTTGTCGAACGAAATGTCGAGCTTGGAAGATGTTGACTGGTCAACACAATTTTGGGTGTTTTAGCTCGGAAACACGTCTGTTCGACATCTGCAGTGAGCTTGGCGAATGAAATGTCGAGCTTGGAAGACGTTGACTGGTCAACGCAATTTTGGGTGTTTTCAGCTCGAAAACACGTATGTTCGACATCTGCGGCGAGCTTGGCGAACAAAATTTCGAGCTTGGAAGACGTTGATTGGTCAACGCAATTTTGGGTGTTTTCAGCTCGGAAACACGTCTGTTCGACATTTGCGGCGAGCTTGGCGAACGAAATGTTAAGCTTGGTAAAGTGTTGACTGGTCAACGCAATTTTTGGTATTTTCAGCTCGGAAACATGTCTGTTCGACATCTGTGACGAGCTTGGCGAACGAAATGTCGAGCTTGGAAGACGTTGACTGGTCAACGCAATTTTGGGTTTTTTCAGCTCGAAAACACGTCTGTACGGCATCTGCGGCGAGCTTGGCGAACGAAATGTCGAGCTTGGAAGATGTTGACTGGTCAACACAATTAAGTCGCTTCGAGTCGCTTCCTTTTTGTCGTTTTGCATTCTGACTGCTTAGAATTCTGCGCTTTTTGGGCTTCATAAGAGCCCATTAAGCCTTCCGGCCCAAGCCCATTAAGTTTCACCATAAATCTCCACCCTTTCTCTTTTTTACCTCACTTTTCATTTTCACTCTATCTGAGATTTTTTCTCTTCAAAGCCTTGAGTGGAGTCTCCAGTGATCTTTTCCGTTCTCCGACGTACTTTCCGACCGTGGTTGTCACTTCACAAGTAATTTATTTTAATTTTAAGGGATGTCTATGGTTTCTTCCGGTGAAGAGGCCTCCTCCTCGGATCAGCTCGGAGTAACCCCCCTGTCTACTGCTTCTAGGATCGACAAGGGGAAGGGCATTGTGGTCCTGTCCTCTCCGAAAGTCGAAGCGTTCGCAGAAGAGGATCTTGTTGTCGAAGAGGACGGCGGAGAGGCGGCTTTTTCTTCATCGGTGGTGGGAAGTATAGTGCAAAAAGACCGAAGGATGGGTGAGTTTCGGAAGGCACTCGATCGCCGTGTCTACCCTTGGGGTAACCCGACAGTATGGCGCAGAGGAACTAAGGCATGCGGAGCACGGGTTGGCACAGTTTTACGAGGAGAACGCGCCAAGGGAACGCACTGAGGCAAACAAAATCGTCAGCGTCCTAAAGGAGTCAGACCTGCGAATCATCCGGATGTGCTTCATGATCCCTCTGGAATTTGATCTCATCGTCCCTGGCTCAGGGATCAGGTCTTGCTCTTCGCTTCCCTCCAACATGTGCATTTTTTCGTTTGACGCCTTCCACGTTGGGTTGTGCCTTCCTCTTCACCCCTTCATAAGGGCGGTGCTACAATGGTATGAGGTATGTCCCATACAGTTCATACCGAACATCTGGAGGCACGTCACGCAAGGATCGAACCTAGACTCAACGTGCTCCGCCGGCTGTGCAAGATCCACCAAAAGACACGAACGGAGTATCACTTCTACCTGACCGCCCGGAAAGGCATCAAATTGGTCGACAATTCCCGACTTCGTGAAGTGCTGGAGAGATAAGTAATTTCTTGTTCGGGGTAAGAAGTCGTGGGACTTTCCCATAATGTGGAGGGAAGATGTGTCGAAGAGGGCGAAGATTGAGCCGACCTTGAGCCCTGAGGAAGACAAAATGGTCGACATCATCTTGATCGGCCGACAATGCACTGGAAGGATATCTCCGAGGAGAGCCTCTTTAGGGGAGGCCTTAGCCTGATGAACCCTAGTACGAGTTCTTTACGTTGATCGCACTTCTGGACACTTCAATTGTATAAAAATTCTCATCTTGTTTTTGCTATCTTTCACTGCAGGATCTGCCGATATGGACTTCGACGATATCATGAACAGGCATTCAGCCCTGAGCGGCAAGCAGGTCGAGGAGAAGAAGAGAAAATGTGCCGTCACCCGACCGACTCCATCGAAGGCGATCAGAAGCGAGAGTGTCGTCGCTCCCGTCGTCGACTTGGAGGCTGTGCCGGCTTCAGTTGTTTAGCCGGTGAAAGAACTTGACCTTCCAGCCACGCTCACTCTTCAGGCTCCACCTCGCACGGCGGTGGCCGAGGTCATACTGACGAACAAGCTCAAGAAGATCTTCATACCAGATTGGCAGGTCCTAAAGCACGATGGTTTCCTCGGAGGCTCAACGAGCTGTATGGACGACGTTCGTAACCTGGCCATGCCTAAGGATAAGGCGTCAATGGAGCACGGGACGGTGAGTGACTCTGCCTTGGAGATCGCCAAGGCACAGATGACGGTAAGCTCTAGATGTGAAGTTATTCGCTCAACTCATGTTTTCCTTATTCGCTCGATTCTTACACTGCTTGTTTTCTCGCAGGCGATCTGCCACTTCAGCCACTTGATAAGGCAAGTGGTGGAGTAGGAGAAAGAGCTGAAGGCTCTACAGGACCGGGAGAGACTCGAGCGATCGATGGCCAAAAGAGAGCTAGAGGTGGCCACGCTTTTGGCAGAGATGCAAGCCACCCAGATCAAGCTTCTAGAGGAGGCGTTGGCGAAGACGAAGGAGTTCCGCCACCGTGGAGAAGGAAGAGGCGGCTCGGAGAGAGAGCTGCTGAGAGGGAGAAGGCCTCGTTCGAGAGGGACATGGCCGTACGGGAGGCCAAGGCTGCGGCGGAGAAGGAGGCAATCAGCTACTTAGAGAAAAACATGAGAAAAGCCTATGCTAAGGCCCTGAAGGATGTCGACGAACGTCTCCCCGGCTTCGACTATTCGGGGTACTTCTTACTCCCCGACGATGAAGAGGATGGAACAGAGATCGAAGGAGGAGAAGAAGCTGACGGCGAGCAGGCCATAGTGACGGACCCTCCTTTGGCGATGGCACCGGCGTCGGGGACAGCTGAGGGTGGCGCTACGAACTAGCGCTCATGGTGGATCCATCCGCCGAGGTGGATACTCAACTTCCTTAGTTTCTTCTTTGTATTTTAGTCGTAGATTTTCGTCTAGGATCTTTTGTAGTAACGCCTAATAGCGGACTGGCCACCGCTTTTTGTACTTAGGATTTTAATGAAAATTGACTAAGTGTTGAGTTTGAGTTATGTTTTGCATGTGAGCTGTCCCTGTATGAGCTTCTTAAACTTAGTATCATCATGTCCTTGCCTTTTCAGATCGTCGAAGCGTATCAAATGGTCGAAGCATCACAGATGGTCGAAGTAGCCAAGGTATCTCACCTCCGGTCGAATCTAGGAGTTGCTAGGTTGGCCCTTACTCAAATTCGAGAGAAGCTCTTCAAATTTGAGTCGGAACTAGACTATCTTAAGCTGATGTTGGACCATCACACCTTAGAGTTGAAACGACTTAAGGAGAAAGCTTGTGAAGTTCCCCATGAAGGGGTGGAGACGAGTCCCTCGAAGGCCTTCAACCAAGGCTTGAGTCTCAAGTTCCTTCGTCGGTCTTTGTTCGTAGTCAGAGCTTAGAGAGAGGGGCTGAAGAATGTGGTACTCAAGAAGAGCCTAGAGACGGCGCAACTTCGGAGGACCATCACCAAGGCTTCTCGTGTGGGTAGTTCGAGTCGGGTGCCTCGTCTGAAGATCAGGGTAACAGATGACTCACTGAAGGAACGAGTCGTTGAGTTAGAGGCAGAGAATCATCGGCTACGATGCCTTTCGAAGGGGAGCAACGTCAGGACCACTTCCTACCCCCGAGGGGAGTACGCACAAGAGAGGTTGTTCCACGAGCTGGTGTTACATTCACCCCCCGTCTCGAGGCACCCTGGGAACGCACAGAGTGGAGTGGCTGGCTCGTCGAGCAGAGCCTCTGTAGGTGCAATGCTTAGGCTCTTAGGTGTCGGAGACTCAACTTGGCTCGCCGGTTTGGAGACCTCCAAAGTACGGTCGCAGCAACACGGTATTCGCCGACCTCGTCTATCACTAAAGAGAAGCATTCCACTCCTTAGGAGGGGTTAAAGTAGCTCTCTGTAATTTTGTAATCTTTGTTTCACAAGTTTTGTATCTCGATGTATAGATGAGTTGTTGGTCTGTAGTTAGACTTGTGCCTCAAACTTTAATGAAATCGTACTCATTTCTTGAGCTTGTGTGTTTTGCTAGCGTTCGCGATTGTCAATAGTTGTAGGAGCGATTCTGAATGGTGAACCGCTTCGTACTTGCCTAGAAGCAAGTAGTTGAAGCGGAGTCGAACCAAGTGTTGGACTCCGAACTTGTTGTTTAGAGATTATCAACAGCTGTAGGAGCAATTCCGAATGGTGATCCGCTTCGTACTCGCTTTGAAGCAAGTAGTTGAAGTGGAGTCGAACCAAGTGTTGGACTCCAAGCGTGTCGTTTAGAGATTATCATCAGCGGTAGGAGCAATTCCGAATGGTGATCCGCTTCGTACTCGCTTAGAAGCAAGTAGTTGAAGCGGAATCGAACCAAGTGTTGGACTCCAAGCATGTCGTTTAGAGATTATCAACAGCTGTAGGAGCAATTCCGAATGGTGATCCGCTTCGTACTCGCTTAGAAGCAAGTAGTTGAAGCAGAATCGAACCAAGTGGTGGACTCCAAGCCATTGTTCTTAAGGATTCGTGTGTCTCAAAGTAAGACAACTAGGTTATTATAGACAAAGATTCCCAGGAAGTAACTTGTCTCCATTAAAGATTATTTGAGTGGCTGCTTCTGAGTTGCGAGCCACTCTTACCTTTTGCAAAGAAAAATAATGAGATAATTAAAAGCATCAAATGGAGACTGCTCGACTCAAGAGTTGTCTGAAGTTGCTTGGAGCGGTGTTACAACACCCTTTTGGTACTTCATTAAGTGGTCGGCATTCCAAGTTCTCGGTATCTTCCTGCCCCGGGTCTTCGAGTTGATATGCACCTGGGCGAACAACTCTGGAGATCTTATACGGTCCTTCCCAATTAGGTGCTAACTTGCCCTTTTTGCTCGGGTTGGAGATCGAAAGCTTCCGGAGTACTAGGTCCCCCTCTTTGAGATTAGCGGGGCGGACTTTCTTGTTGTAAGATTGCATTATCCTATGCCGGTAGGTCTCTTCTCGGATGGAATCTCTTTTGCGGACCTCGTCGATGAGATCCAAATTATTGCGGAGCTAGCTTGCATTCTGCTCTTCTCTGTAGGCGATTAGGCTGGGCGAGGGTAGGCTGACCTCCAGGGGGATGATGGCTTCGGAACCATATGTGAGGTTGAAGGGAGACTCTCCAGTCGGAGTTCTCTCAGTGGTGCGATAGTTCCAAAGCACGTTGGGCAACTGTTCGATCCATAGTCCCTTGGTGGACTTGTCGAGCCTCTTCTTTAGGCCAGAGAGGATTTGGCGGTTAGCATTCTCCGCTTGGCTATTGGACTGCAGGTGGGATATCGAAGAGAACCGCTGTTAGATACCGAGGTCGGTACAGAATTTACGAAAAGTTGCCCCTGAGAACTGGATTCCATTGTCGGTCACTGGAACACGAGCACGCCGAACCGACAAATAATGTTCTTCCAAAAGAACTTCTAAACCTTATTCTCAGTGATCATTGCGAGGGGTTCAGCCTCGATCCACTTAGAGAAGTAGTCTATCGCCATGACCATGAACTTCCGCTGGCCCGGTGCTGGAGGGAACGGTCCGAGCAGGTCCATCCCCCACATTGCGAAAGGGATTGGACTTGCCAGGGAGGAGAGTTGGGCTTGAGGTAGGCGACGGATCGGGGCGAATCTCTAGCAGGAGCCGCATTGCTGAACGTACTCCTCGGAATTACTAAGTAGTGTGGGCCAAAAGTAGCCGTAAGTTAAGAGTTTGCGAGCGAGGGATCTTGCCCCCAGTTGTGCGCCACGCATACCGTCATAGGCCTCTTTCAGGGCGTAGAGCGCTTCCTTGGGCGTGAGACACCTCAGGTAGGGTTGTCCGTCAATCTGAGTGTAGGAGCGTTTGTACATGACTCCGTCAAGAAGTATGTACCGCTCTGCTCTTGTTTTGACCCTTCTTGCCTCTCTTGGGTCGGTTGGAAGAACTCCGTCTCTTAGGTTCTTGAGTAAGGGCATCATCCAGTTCTCCCCAAGTTTAGGGGCATAGTCTTCATTGGCTCCGGGCTATCTTCCTCGATACTTGGTCTGAGGAGGACCTCTATCAGGATGGTCTGTTCCAAACCCTGGAGGGAGGAGGAGGCGAGCTTGGAGAGGGCATCCACCTGTGCGTTCTCCTCTCGAGGGACCCGCTGGAGTTGAATGTCCTCGAATAAGGCTAGTAGCCCCCTAACCTTTGCCAAGTATTTGGCCATCCGCTCGTCCCTAGCTTCGTATTCCCCGGACGCCTGATTCACGACCAATTGCAATTGCTGACGACTCTGACGCGCTTGGCTCCTGCCTTGCGAGCCATATAGAGCCCCGCTATAAGAGCCTCATACTCAGCTTCGTTGTTCGATGCAGGAAGTTTAAGCAGAGGGAGTTTTGCAGGATGAAAGTGTCTGGGCCGGTCAAGATGACGCCAGCCCCACTTCCATCAGTGCAAGAGGATCCATCCACATAAATGGTCCAGACCAGGGGTTCGACCGCCGACTCGCAGGGGTTGGGGATAGTGCTCTCCACGATGAATTCCGCTAGGGCTTGCGCCTTGATAGCGATTCTGGGTTGGTAGCTGATGTCATGCTGGCTCAGCTCTATGGACCACTTCATCAAGCGGCTCGATATTTCTGGCTTGTGGAGCACCTGCTTCAACGGTTGGTTGGTAAGGATGACCACCGAATGAGACTGAAAGTACGGGCGGAGTTTCCTCGCCACCGCCATGACCAACGCAAGGGCCATCTTCTCTAGCTTTGGGTAATGGAGCTCGGCGTCCCAGAGGACCTTACTGACGTAGTAGATGGGCCTGTGCGCCATGTCTTCTTCTCTCACCAAGACCGTGCTGAGGGTCTTCTCCGAAGCAGCGAGGTATAGGTAGAGGACCTCCCCGGGTCTGGGCTTGCTCAAGAGTAGGGGGTTGGCTAAGTACACTTTGAGCTGGTCAAAGGACTCTTATTGCGCTTGCCCCATTCAAAGACTTTAGCCCCCTAAGGGCCTTGAAGAATGGGATGCACTTCTCTCCCGGATTTGGAAAGGAAACGCCCAATCGCCACGAGGTGCCCAGTGAGCCTCTGTATATCTTTAACGCCGGAGGGGGAGACACTTTGAGTATGGCCTGGATCTTCTCGGGGTTGACCTCTATGCCCCTCTGGCTGACCATGAACCCTAAGAACTTGCCGGACAAGACCCTGAACGCACACTTGTTCGAATTCAGCCTCATGTTGTGCCTCCTCAGCACCCCGAAGGCCTCCTGGAGGTCGAGGACATGCTCCTTCCCCTGGATGCTCTTGACCAACATGTCGTCTACATAGACTTCCATGTTTCGGCCAATCTGGTCTCGTAAGACCCTATTGACTAGATGCTCGTACGTTGCACCTGTGTTCTTCAAACTGAACGGCATGACTCGGTAGCAGTACAGGCCCTTATCAGTTACAAATGAGATATTCGGGTTGTCCAGGAGGAACATCCGGATCTGGTTGTACCCCGAGAAAGCGTCCATGAAGCTGAGCAGCTCATGGCCGGAGGTTGCATCGATTAGAGCATTGATGCTCAGGAGGGGGAATGGATCTTTTGGGCACGCTCTGTTGAGGTCGGTAAAATCCTACAGCTCTCGTTGGCTTTCTTGACCATCACCACATTGGATAACCACTCAGGGTAGTTCACCTCCTGGATGAATCGGCGTTCAGGAGCTTCTCAACTTCCTCCTTGGTTGCCTGTTGGTGCTCGGGGGTGAACTTACGCCGCTTTTACTGGACGGGCTTGATCCCCAGGGCGATGCTAAGGTGGTGCATTAAGAGCTCCTCCGAGATCCCTAGCATATCCACTGCGGTCCAAGCGAAGTGATCGCGATTCTCCCTTATGCATTGGGAGATGTCCTTCTTGATGGAAGAGGAAAGTGCCTTGCTGATCCGGAACGTCTTGGTGGCGTCTTCATCTGAGAAGGCCACTTCCTCCAGCTCATCCACAGGCCCATAGATAGTCTAACTACTTTCCTGTGGGAGCTCGAGGGCTTCCAGGGAGAGGACTGGACCTCCCATCGAGGTCATGTAGCACTTGCAAGCCGCTTCTTGGCTTCCTCTCACTTCTCCCACTCCTGCGGGGTGATGTGTCTAATTTATATACAAATATTTGTACTCATTTACCAATAAAAATGGCTTGTTTTCGCTGATATTATCTTACTTCTATATGATTTCGTTTAATTAATTATTTTTGAAGAAATAATATTTTTGATGCAAAAAGTAAAGATTTGTGGAAAAATCAACAAACAAAGGAAAATAATGGATTTATCAATTTTTATTGTTTTGTTGAGTTAAAAGTGCGACAAATAATTTTAAAAGGATTTTTATAAGCTAATATGATTTATAGTTAGTTTAATTAATTTTAAACTAATTAATTTTATTTTATTTAAAAATCCTAATTTCAGATATTATTTTGTATGCAGAAGCACGTGGTTAGTAGAAAAGGAAGAAAAGAAGAAAAGAGAAAGAAATAAAATTCAGAACTAATAAGGAAGGAAATAAAGGAAAAGTGTGAACTTATATGCAAAAAGTGAAAACCCTAAACTTCTCCCCGTTCTCTATAAATACAAAGAAAAGGAGGTGACGGCTACAACTACTCAGAAAACAAATAAACAAAGAAATCTTCTCTCTCTGTCTCTCTGTTTTCGAATTAAACCAGCAGGCAGGCGCTTCGATCTGGCAAAGGCTTTACACGTGGGCTTCAAATCGATTCACGAGGCTTCGATTGACAGAGGCATCGCGACCTTCAGAGGCTTCGAAGTGACGTGCACTACAGGACGAAAACAACAGCTCTTCTGATCGGTGCAGACTTCTGGTGACGTGGCTGACTGGCTTCGAAGTGACAGCAGGCGCAGGCGACAGGCTTCGATCCGCGTGCTACTGTGCTTCGATTTGAGTGGCGTGCGACGGTGACTACTGCTGCAGTGCTCGGTGCAGATATCAAGGAAGCATTCGGATACAATTTTTGAGAGAGGGGTTTGCAATTAATTTTTTATACTTTTTCTCCTCTCTCTAGTTTTTGTAATGCAATCCTTGAAAAAATTTATTAATATTTTTATTATGAATATGTGGAACTAATTTCATTGTTGGGCTGATTGAAACCATAGTCATGTAATGTTATAATCTTCTAATAACGCTGCTTTCATCACTTATTGATTAAGCCTGATTGTATTAATAAAAATTTATAATATGAACCAAACTTGTTCAGAAGTTCTTAGGGCAGTCGACTGAGAGTGACAGCAAGTCGACTGACATGAAGAACCTGATGTTATCAAGTTTGCTTATTATAAAACTGACTCTGTTATATGAGTATAGAGATGACCCATATCCTATGCTCATAACTTGTAACATAGGAATCTTTAGGGGTTCTTGGTTTAATCAACTTGAAGGATCTAGATCTGATACCAATTTCTAGAACTTTGAGTGTTTGTTCGTTTCCATTGTTCATATGCTTTCTTCAAGTGCAACTTAGTAGATACCATGCTAAATACTTAAGGAAAGAAACGAATTAGAGTAGATACCATGCCTAATTCTTGGCTTAGGGAAACATTAACTTTAAGGAGTAGATACCATGCCCTTAAAGAGAACAACATGAGTGATGAGAATGGTGTAGAAGGTAATCTTGCATTCTTGACTATAGGTGGAAATCAAGCCCAACTCATTTAATGGATATTCTTGAGATACTACTTGATTTAGATTTTAATCTTTTCATTTCCTTTCAAATAGACTTTTAGAACAAACTTTATGATTTGCATTTGTTTTATTGATTAGTGAGTTAAGTACTACAATCTCTGTGGGATCGACCCTTGCTTTTCACTACGCTTCTATAAACGATTCGTACACTTGCGAGGTTTTAATTTGTGTCTAGTTTATCTGTTTATTTAGATCATCTAGATTGCACAACAAGTTTTTGGCACCGTTGCCGGGGATTGTTTAGTATTTTAACTTGCAAATCAATTTTTAGCTTTTTCTTTTTTTTTTCCTTTTCTTTTATTATATTTTCTTTCAGGTTACATTCCAAAAGCAACAATGGGTGAGGAAGTATCAAATCGAGTACCAATGCAGGACAAATTCACTCCTAAGAATATTGAGCAACCTTCCTGCATAGCTTTTCAACCTAATGTCACAGGGAATATGCACCTATCAGCTCAATTACTCAGCATGGTTCCCCACTTCACTGGCAGACTAGACGAGGATCCTCATCTACATTTGCAAGATTTCTTTGATCTTTGCAGAACACAAAGAGTCCAAGGACTTACCCCCGAACAAATCAGGTTAATCTTGTTTCCATTTTCATTAAAACTTAATGCTAAATTTTGGTATAATTCTTTGGAACCAGGATCAATTCAATCATGGGAGCAATTGGCAACAAAGTTCTTGAAAGAATTCTTTCCAGCCCAGAAAACCAAACAACTAAAAAGGGAGATTCAACTCTTCCAACAAAAAGATGGCGATTTATTCTTCGAAGCATGGAAGGATTTTAAGAACAAACTTCTCAAGTGTCCTACGCACAACATGTCCAAGGATGATCAGGTACAAGCATTTTATGAGGGTTTAAATGACACTAACAAAGCAATTGTAGATTCAGCTTGCAATGGAATCTTGATGAGGAAGAGTGGTGAGGAGGCCATCGAGCTATTTGAAGAACTCAGCGAGAACTCACAACAATTCTCAATAAGGGGAAGAGGCCTTTCGAAAAAACAGGGAGTTTACGAAATTTCTAGTAATAATAGCATGCAATTAGAAATGGAAATTATGAACAAAAAGATTGATATGCTTGTTAATGCAATTTCAACGTTGGGTGGTGTAAAAAACCAAACAAAAGAAATTTGTGCAATTTGTTCTCATTCTGATCATACAACTAATACATGTCCCATATCTTCTTTCACAGATCAGGAGCACACAAACTACATAGGACAGGGAATGTACCCGTCCCAGAACAACCCTTTTTCAAACACATACAACCCAGGGTGGCGAAACCATCCAAATTTCTCATGGAGCAATAATCAAAACCACCAAGGCACTCAATTCACACAAGGGCATGCGCAGAAATTCCAGATTGGGAATGAGTTTGATCGGCCAGTGCAAGAACAGAAGAAGTTGGATTTTGAATCCACCGTTCTTCAATTACTCCAACAGCAACAGCAAATAAGCAACCAACAAGGACATGCCATTCAAAAATTGGAAACTCAAATCGGTCAAATTGCTAAGGAGTTAAGTGAAAGAAAGGCAGGAGAACTCTCACCACAAACCATACCAAACCCTAGAGGACAAGAACAACTCCAATCGGTGACAACCCTAGAGGACAAGATTGAGTTTAAAATATTTGATGCACCAAAATTACCACACGATGATCATGAATGTTATAATGTTGATGTGGTTCAGGAAATTTGTGACCAAATATTTTAGGAACATAGTGTCGATCCATTACAAGCCAAAATTACACACTCTCTAACATTATCTCAAGTTGAACAGGAATATGATGATTGGAGGATTGCAGAGACAGTACATACCCTTGGAAATCCAAAATCATATTCAAGTAAGTTTGCACCTGTGTTTGAAAATCTTGTGTCTAATAATATTTTTGTTTCTTCTTTTACCAGGACACCAGACGTGGAGCTGAAGCCACTACCTAAACACTTGAAGAATGAATACTTGGGGAAAACCAGACGTTACCTGTGATAGCCACTGAAAAATTAAGTATGCAGGAAGAAGAGAAGCTGCAGGGAGTCTTGCAAAAACACAAGGGTGCATTAAGGTGGATCATTGCAGATAGGCTTATGTCAAGATGGTACGGTCCGTACGTTGTTACGAAGGTTTCCCCACATGGAGCGTTGGAGGTTCATAGCAAAAAGAGAAATCAAACGTTCAAAGTGAATGGGCAGAGGGGGAAACCTTATAATAAGATGAGTTTTGAGCCGCGAGCCATTCAATACATTGCATAAACTCATCAAGTCTAGCTGAAGACAAGAAACGCAGCGCTTATTGGGAAGGCAACCCAATTTTCAGGGAGTACTTACACTCTCTCTTTATTCATTTATTTAATCAATTCTTTATTTCTTTTATTGCATTTAGATTTGATTTATCTTTTAGTTTATTTTAATTTTTTGGATTTTATCATGTAGGATTGCAGAAAATTTGAAGTCGCCGGGCGGAGCTGTTTTGAACACATGCATTGACGGCTGTTTTTGAGCAATTTGGAGTCAAAATCTGGAAAAGTGATTCAAAGAGAAGTTGTAGCCTATCTTCTTAGCTTTCCAGCAAAAAAAATTCAGCCCATTTGGACATCTACAGCTCCATATATCCCCAAAATACCGAATGCTGCGCGTGCAGAATTTTCAAGACGAATCAGGGGAGAATTTCTGAACTTTTGCATTCTTTTTGTTTTTGTTTTTCCTTTCCCATTGAGGACAATATGATATTTAAGTTTGGGGGGGAGGTTTACAAAATTTATGATTTATTTTTTTTAAAAGAAAAAAAAAACAAAAATTTAAAAGGATTTCAATTAATCTCACCATTACACTTTTGAGTTCTTCATTTAGATAAGCATTGAAATATTTTTTTTGGGATAAATAATTTCTTATAAAGTATGAGTAAGTATACTTATTTACTTTAGGATTGTTGAGTTTCATAATTCCTTACAAAATTGTATGAGTTATGCGATTATACATAAAATACAAATGTGATGCTCTCTCTTGTGATTATTCCCTTTGATCTAGTCCTAAACTGAGTTTAAGTAAATAGAGAAAAAAAAAATTTGAATAAAGTCAATCTACTCCAATGTATTCATCACCAATGTTTACTTTTACGTCAAACGGCAACTTGAAATATGAGTATGCAAAGCACTTTAAAGTTTGTGACTTGTTGAGTAACCGGGTGGATTCACCACAAATGTTTTGCATTCGCGTCAAAAGGCAAGTGACAACTTAGAGAAGAGACTTAAAAAAAAAAAAAACAAAAACAAAAAACCAAAAAAACTCTAGTTTGCTACTCGGCTTGTAGTAGAGAAAAGGAATAATCACAGATTGGGTAGTTACATACTATAATTAAAATTAATTGCATGACAAATATGATTGGGTTTGGAGCTATGAATAGATAATTGCACTGGAGAAAGTGGGTATGCTTGTTTTTTACTTTATTTGCAATTGTTTATATTTTTAATTGCAATTTTGATGCTTGCATAATGAGAATTCTTGGTGTGATGGGTTGAGTCTACTATTATTAATCCCTTGTTCATGATTCTACTTTTTGCTTGAGGACAAGCAAAATCTTAAGTTTGGGGGTATTTGATGTGTCTAATTTATATACAAATATTTGTACTCATTTACCAATAAAAATGGCTTGTTTTCGCTGATATTATCTTATTTCTATATGATTTCGTTTAATTAATTATTTTTGAAGAAATAATATTTTTGATGCAAAAAGTAAAGATTTTTGGAAAAAATCAACAAACAAAGGAAAATAATGGATTTATCAATTTTTATTGTTTTGTTGAGTTAAAAGTGCGACAAATAATTTTAAAAGGATTTTTATAAGCTAATATGATTTATAGTTAGTTTAATTAATTTTAAACTAATTAATTTTATTTTATTTAAAAATCCTAATTTCAGATATTATTTTGTATGCAGAAGAGAAAAGGAAGAAAAGAAGAAAAGAGAAAGAAATAAAATTCAGAACTAATAAGGAAGGAAATAAAGGAAAAGTGTGAACTTTTATGCAAAAAGTGAAAATCCTAAACTTCTCCCCGTTCTCTATAAATACAAAGAAAAGGAGGTGACGGCTACAACTACTCAGAAAACAAATAAACAAAGAAATCTTCTCTCTCTGTCTCTCTGTTTTCGAATTAAACCAGTAGGCAGGCGCTTCGATCTGGCAAAGGCTTTACACGTGGGCTTCAAATCGATTCACGAGGCTTCGATTGACAGAGGCATCGCGACCTTCAGAGGCTTCGAAGTGACGTGCACTACAGGACGAAAACAACAGCTCTTCTGATCGGCGCAGACTTCTGGTGACGTGGCTGACTGGCTTCGAAGTGACAGCAGGCGCAGGCGACAGGCTTCGATCCGCGTGCTACTGTGCTTCGATTTGAGTGGCGTGCGACGTGACGACAGCTGTAGTGTTCGGCGCAGATATCAAGGAAGCATTCGAATACAATTTTTGAGAGAGGGATTTGCAATTAATTTTTTATACTTTTTCTCCTCTCTCTAATTTTTGTAATGCAATCCTTGAACAAATTTATCAATATTTCTATTATGAATATGTGGAACTAATTTCATTGTTGGGCTGATTGAAACCATAGTCATGTAATGTTATAATCTTCTAATAACGCTGCTTTCATCACTTATTGATTAAGCCTGATTGTATTGATAAAAATTTATAATATGAACCAAACTTGTTCAGAAGTTCTTAGGGCAGTCGACTGAGAGTGACAGCAAGTCGACTGACATGAAGAACCTGATGTTATCAAGTTTGCTTATTATAAAACTGACTCTGTTATATGAGTATAGAGATGACCCATATCCTATGCTCATAACTTGTAACACAGGAATCTTTAGGGGTTCTTGTTTTAATCAACTTGAAGGATCTAGATCTGATACCAATTTCTAGAAATTTGAGTGTTTATTCGTTTCCATTGTTCATATGCTTTCTTCAAGTGCAACTTAGTAGATACCATGCTAAATACTTAAGGAAAGAAACGAATCAGAGTAGATACCATGCCTAATTCTTAGCTTAGGGAAACATTAACTTTAAGGAGTAGATACCATGCCCTTAAAGAGAACAACATGAGTGATGAGAATGGTGTAGAAGGTAATCTTGCATTCTTGACTATAGGTGGAAATCAAGCCCAACTCATTTAATGGATATTCTTGAGATACTACTTGATTTAGATTTTTATCTTTTCATTTCCTTTCAAATGGACTTTTAGAACAAACTTTATGATTTGCATTTGTTTTATTGATTAGTGAGTTAAGTACTACAATTTCTGTGGGATCGACCCTTGCTTTTCACTACGCTTCTATAAACGATTCGTACACTTGCGAGATTTTAATTTGTGTCTAGTTTATCTGTTTATTTAGATCATCTAGATTGCACAACACGGGGGTGGGAAACTTCATCTTCATGTGGTAGGCCGAATGGATAGCTTGGAGTGCGGCCAAACCTGGTCGACCCAGGATAACATTATAGGAGACCTTGACATCCACCACAATGAAGTCCATTGGCTCTGTGCGAGTGACCGGGGCCTTACCAGCGGTTACATCGAGGGTTATAACTCCCTCGATCGTCACCGTCACCCCAGTGAACCCATGAAGAGTGTAGCCCGCGGGCTTGGACCGATCTCTCGACATCTGGAGGCCCTTGAACGCCTTCAAGAAAAGGATATTAACTGAGCTACCATTGTCCACCAAGACCCGTCGAATGTCAAAGTTGGCCATTTAGAGATTAATAATGAGGGCATCGCAATGGGGCGTGCGGACTCCCTCTAGATTTCTGTCGGAGAATGTGATTGGGACCCCAAGGCCCTTCGGAGGGGGATGGCTCTGGACGGCGTTCACTTCCCGAATGAAGGCTTTTCGGGAGGAGTTAGAATCTCCCCCCATTGGGCCTCCGTGTATTAGGTGTAGGATGGCCACCCCTTCGTCCTTTTGAGTCTCCACTTGTTGCTCGGCTCGTCTGTTAGCCCCCTTGGGGGGTGGAGGCTGATCAGTCCTGTCCCTCCTCACGAAGCGAGCGAGCTGCCCTCTCTGGATGAGGGCTTCAATCACGTCCTTTAGGGCCCGACAGTCGTCTGTATCATACCCATGGTCCCGGTGGAAACGGCATCACTTATCCCGGTTTCTCTTTTTTCCGGGAGTGTTCATCTTAGGAGGAGGCGGTATGTAACACCCCACATTTTTATTTTTATTAAAAATACATTTTTTCAATTTTTGCACGTATGAAGCACGTGCTAATTTATCCATCTCTTTTTCTTACTGTCATTTACTAATTTTAGCATGCATAATCTTATTTAGCCTTCTTTTAACCCATGGACCTAAAGTTAAATTCTAGCCCATTAGATTAATTAAAAGGAGAGCCCACTAATTAAGTTAGTTAATTAAAATGAAAGCCCAAGGGACAAGTCCATTAATAAAATCCTATATTTAAGTTGAGCTTGGACTAACACATGACAAGTTACAACTTTTAGTACACAATTTAGAACCATGAGAATTGTATTTATTTTGTATGTACATGTGTGTATTTGCACACATGAGTTGTAGCCGGTCATGCACTAGGGGGGTAGGCTGGTTTTGATGGAAGAGGAGGGGAGTTAGAGTTTTGTAATAGTGGAGATGGGAAGAGTTGGGAGTTTGGGAGTTAGATAATTTCGAGAGTTTGATGGAGGAGTTAGGAAAGTGAAGAGGTAGAGAGTTTAAATGAGGAGTTATTAGGTTGAGAAGTTTGCAAATTAGACCCTAACATTATCCTATAAATAGCACCTCATTCTCCTTCTCTTTTTACACAAAAAACAAATCAAAATAAGAGAAAGAAAAAGAAAGAGAGTAAGAGAGTTCTTGTGCTTGGAGGGAGTTCTTGTGCTTGGAGGAGTTCTTGCTAGGAGGAGGAGAAATTGCTAGGAGCTAAGAGTTGTGCTTCCACTTTTTGTTCAATCTTCATTAGAGGTGGGTGGTTTCTTACTTTCTAGTTGTAGAATATGCATGCTAAAAACTATAAATGAGTAGTATAAGTTGATGTGAAAAATATAGATAAAATTCATGCTAGTGTAATATGCTATGAATGAGAATAGTCTTGTTATGATAGATGCCATGCTAATTAAAAAGAAGAAAATTTTTATACTATGAATCATGTTAGTATGCTTGCAAAATTTTGTACATGTTAAGTATATGGAAATTTGGTGAAGAATATCGTATTCAACCCATGCCTTAGAATCTAATGACTAAGAAAGAAGAAAGAAATCAAAATGAATTTAGTTAGTACCATGAAAAGTGTTGACATATGTATATTTGCCCTATTGTATTTGAAAATAATAATTTTCTCCATGAAAAAGGTTTTTTTTGAAATTCTCATGATTGAGAGACATGTTGGTGTTATTATAAATTTTTAGTTTGTATAAGTGAGAACATAAACTAGTTTTATGAACACTATTATTAAATTCAAGTTTTGAGAAAATACAAGCCTATGTGAAAAATGAGAAGAAGAATTGTTTAAAGAAATGGAAATATAGTTTTACTGAATTTAAAATGGTTGTTTACTGTTTTTAAAATTTAATCTCAATCAAGAGAAATTTGATTTCAAAATCCTAAAAAGATTGGATCTTTGGATAAACGAGTTTGTGTGAAAAAGAACCACTTTCTGAACAATTTAAACAAAAGTATATTAGTACAAATCCTAAATAGAAATTACACTTGGACTTACTGGTTAGCTAGTGCAGCACAAAGCACTATTTGTAAGAGATCTTGGGTTCAAAACTTGATAGTCACATTTATTTTTTGTTTCTTTTAATTGATTTCCGAAATCGAGAGTCAATATATGAATACTTTGGCATAGGATCTTGATGCCAGAGTCCATTGGACTTACTGGCTAGCGGGTCTGGGTCTGGGTCTGGGCATTGGCTGTGTGTGTTCTGGGGTCATGGGTTCGAAACCCAAAGCACCCTTTTTATATGTTTTGAAGTTTTTATTCATATGTGGGAGTTTTGGGTATGAAAAGATTTAGAAATAAACTTTATTATTGATATAAAATGAAATGGAAAATATTAAGAGATAGTATAAACTTTTCTTGTATATTTCAAAGTATAAAAAGAAATGGAATTTTGTGAATAGAACTTTGTAGTGAAGAAAAGCAAAATATTAATTTGTGAAGTGATTTTTGAGGAGATTATACTTTAATTTTGTTTAAGAAATATTTTAAAGTGAATTAAGACATTGTAATAGCTTGGATTTGTTATAAAATTTCATGTGATGAAATTGTGTTCTTGAAAGAAATTATTTTTGCTTATAAAGATTATGAATGGATGAATAGATCATGAATAGTGACAAGACTAAGAAAAAAATTTCTTTGTGGATAAGATATTGATCTTTTGTGAATAAGTTGAAAATGAAAATATCTAAGTTTAAGACATGTTTATTGAAGGGTATGTGTACCCATGGATTCTTGTACATGAAAAAGTTGTGATTTAAAGTTAGTGAGAACTCGGGTACCAGCACTATTGAATTGAAAAGAGTTGAGATATATTTTGAGATATGGCCATGGAGCTATCTCATATTTTGTTGATTAAGTCCGGTAGGAGGTAAAACTAATTCTAGGTATGGAAATTTATTCATGTCTTGAACTTAAAAATTAGGCACATAAGTGAAGATGTAGTAAACCTGGGCAAACGTAAGTGGGGCACTCTATATAGTCGGTGGTGGATTCCGGGATTGTGGTTGCTCCGTGGGAGACGGACTTTTATTTTTAAATCCGGGATTATGATGATTGATTAGCGGTGGATTCCGGGATCATGAGTAGTCGGGCGGATAGTTTGCCATACTTCAATGTATATACGTATACCGGGCCTAGAGGGGCACTTGCGGGATGATTCGCACGATGAGGGATCTGTTATAACAGTTAGTTGTGGACTCCGGGACTGGGATCCATATTCGTGGAATGATCTAAACCTTATCTTATTACTGGGTAGTTTTCATGGCGAGGGATCGAACCCTTTATTGTGGAGTACGTAGGTGCTTGCCCTCGGACCTATATAGTATGAGATGCATAGAATCCGAACAAGTATGCATTAGTGTCATCCTAGTATAAAATGTGTGCATTAGGCATTAAGGATCGCATACACTTACATGTTTAGAATAATCACTTTTGATACTTTATTTGTTCATTCAAATTGTGGTTTGTTAAAGTATGAAATCGTTATATGTACGGCATAAAGATGATGGCCGAGTATAACATTTTCGTCAGTTGTAAGTGACTGACGTGCCCACAGCTTAATATGCAGGTAATGGACTTTTCCATGAAGAAATAAAGTTGTTATGATGCAGTTGATGACTTACACTGATAAAGTTGTATTTTATTTTCAATGTTGTATATCTCTTTTATTCTTCCGCTGTGTAAACAAAATGTAAAGAACTCTGATGTTGTTGAAAAGTTTTAATTTCCTTGTAAAACTGTACGAAGTGAAGTAAAGATCCTGTGAATTCTTGAATTCGGTCTTATTTGGAATTCCGGGACGTTACACGATAGAAGACCCTCGTTCCCAATCTCCATCAAAATGGCAGATACACTCGCGTTGAGCGGAGTGAATTTCTCGAAATGGGGGAGAAGGCGACGCTGACCCCCATTGTCTTTTTGGAGCTTCTTAGCTCCTTCTTCTTCAGCAGTCTTCCGTTTGTTCCCAGAAGATGACCTCCCCAGAGTGGGGCGATTGAGAGCCTCTTCAGCTCGGATATACTTTTCACTCCTGAGAAGGAGCTCGGAGAAGTCCCGATGAGGCTTCTTGGCCAAGGATGCCTTGAGATCAAGGTTGATGACATTGGATTGGAAAGCGGCCGAAGCCACTGACTAATTCAGGGAAGCGATAGACCGGGCCTCTGCAGTGAATCGCTTGACATAATCCCTCAGCCGTTCGCCCTTCCTTTGGCCGAGGAAGAGTAGAGAGGTGCTAGTCTTCTCGAAGCGGTGGCTGCTCACAAAATAGGGTGAGGAAGAGGCCTTCGAACTGATCGAAGGAGAAAATAGAGGCCGGAGCGAGCGTGGAATACCACTCCCGAGTGGGACCTTTGAGGGTGGCCGGGAAGGTCTTGCAGAGGAGGGCGTCAGAAGCATGATGGATCATTGTAAGAGTTTTGAAACTCTCAATGTGATCTGCGGGGTCTGACTCCCCGGTGTAAGTCTCGAAGTGTGGAGGCTTGAAGTTGTCTGGGATAGGGGCCTCCATGATAGTGTGGGAGAATGGGGGCCAGCTCGGGTGGAGGTTCCTCGCCCGTTGTTCTTCATCTCGGTCGAGCTGGCCGAGGTGCCTCTCCATCTCGTGGAGACGGTGGTAAACTGAGTCCTCCCTTCGGTCCTGCCTCGCTGAACCTCGAGACCCGTCCTCGTGTCGAAGAGGGTTGGGGTTACGATGGTAGCTTTGAGTTGGCTGAGGACTGGGAGAGGGACGGCGATGGCTCGGAGCCGGCCGAGGACTGAAGGAGCGGCGATGATGACGAGGAGCTGGCTGAGGACTGGGAGCCCGATGGCCGTTGTTAGGGGGCGGCATTGAGAGCCCGAAGGACCGCCTCCTGGAATTGTTGAAATTCCACCCTCGTGACGGGGGCCTCATGCTCCCGATGGGCTCGAACTGCAGGACGGCCAGCCGGGAGCAACTTCGCCTTGGGCGATGCTGGGTGACCCTCTCCGCCTCCGAGGAGAGTTGGACCCTCTGCAGTTTGTTCGGCGGGGTGACCGATCCCTCTGGTGCTCCCGACGAGGGTTCGCATCATGGGTCCGCCTCTCGTCCAGACGGATCCGAAGGTCGGGCTCGGGCTCGTTCTGCCAGTTGTTGAGCATGCCTCGCAGATCCTTCGGTGTTGGAGGGCTATGAGAAGCCATGGAATCTGTGGAGGCGTTGTGGATGGAGACCCGAACTTGATGCAGAGGTTGCTTCTAGCGGCTCTGCCGAGAGGGCTCCCCAACAGTCGCTTGGGGCCCTAGAGGTTGCTGAATAGATTGAGGAATCGGTTGCTCGAGCTATAGGGCCGGTTGAACGGGCAGAGGGAGACCCTCCGGAGGAGGAGGAAGAGGAGGAGGAGGGTGAGTAGAGGTTGTTCTACGGTTGGAGTTTGCGGACTTCCTCTTGGGAGGCATTGCTAGGAGTAGCTTTGGTTGAAGGAGGAGGATCGGATAGCTATTTGAGTGTTCCCACAGACGGCGCCAATCTGTTGTTGCAGATTTCGAAGTGGGGGCAATTAGATGAATTTGTAGATTCACAAGAACTCGAATAGGACAAATCTGACCTCTTCCCTTGTTGATAGGCTGACTCCCTGGTGCTCCCGCGGACCTGCACAAACGTTCGAAACACCGGGATGGATCCCGGCGATGAACCCTCCGACGCTCTAGTCAATACTCAGAAAAGAAAAGGATAAAGCTTTAGGTAGACAAAGAGTGATCACCTTGTAACAGTAGGAGGTTATTTATAGTCGCCTGGGAGATCTGTTTCGGGATAAGATCGAATCCCTACTTCCCGGTGTGGCTGGATATGGGTGGTTAGAACCACCTCCTAGTGATAAGGACAATCCAGGATTTCCCGATATCCTGTTGACCTGGTCCTTAACGTGTGGTGACCCGTTCTTAGTTGAACAGATCCGTTCACGGGTTGTCGAGTCCAAGAGGAGAGACCCGGTTCCCATTTCGGACTCGTCTGTTGGTGAAATTACCATCTTGCCCCTGTAACTTTAAGATTCGTGCCCAATTTGAACGGTTCCGATTTAAGCCCCTTTTTCGCCATATCAGTTATAATGCACGTGTTCGTTTGGTTACAAATAAAGTTTATTTGATGACAAACTCTCCCATTAAAATAGTTAGTTAGAGATGTATCTTTACTATTTTAATGGGAGAGTTGGGGTTTGCAACAAATAAACTCTAACTTTGTAACTATATAAACATATATAATACACCTCCAAACTATATCCAACAAATATAAATGTGCAGCACACGTGTAGCCCAAATCAAAACATTCAAATATAAACTATTTTTTTCTTATTCGATATATATTCATTTAATTTGATGACTTTATTTTTTTAGACGTGCATTGGACGTACATTATACTAAACAAATCTTTGCAATACACATCCAAACTAAATCCAACAATATATACGTGTACCGCATGGGTCACCCAAATCAATACATTCAAATATAAACTTTTTTTTAAAATTCGATATATATTCATTTAATTTAATGACTATATTTTTAGCAGGCGCGCATCGCACGTACATTATACTATTATTTATTAAGACCTGAATCACATGTGTAAATTACAAGGATAGTCATAATTATAATTTCCATGTAGGGTATTTCTCACACCCAAATTCCTCCTCTAAACCTCCCCTAAAAACCCCTCCTTTCCCCTCCCCAAATCCAATGAATTCAATAACGACGGAACCAAAATCAACGATAACCTCAATCTCAATCAACCAATCCGTTCGGGGCTCGCACGAGTTCCATATCAACGGCTTCTCCGAATCCAAGAACATCGGTATCGGCCAGTACATCGCGTCCGACACGTTCCGCGTCGGCGGGTACGAGTGGGCCGTCTACTTCTACCCGGAGGGCAAGAACGTGGAGGACCGCGGCGCCTACGTGTCGCTGTTTATCGCACTCGCCGGAGAGGGGTCGGATGTGAGAGCGCTGTTCGAGTTGAAGTTGGTGGATCAGAGCGGAAGGGAGCAGCACAAGGTGCACAGCCATTTCGGGAGGAACCTCGATGGTGGTCCGTACTCGCTCAAGTACAAGGGAAGCATGTGGTGAGATTTCGCGATCTTCGTTTACTTTACTCCGTTGCGTCAAATTGAGTGTGTTCAACTTGTTAGGACTGTTCTGTAATTATGTAGACTTTGGTAGAGTCCTGAAGCACTCCAGCCAAAATGAAATAAAACATAAAAGGTAATACCAGTATCAGTTGAAGCCTACATAAAATTGTGATCTAGGAGATCACCTTGCAATCAACTGAAAGCATAATAGAATCTCAAGTCTAATACGGAGCAACACTAAAAGTAGTTTTAAACAACAAAATATGATTGAGAAAAAGATGACTGAAAGGTTCAAACAAAGATATTGATGCCTCCATGAAAAATCTTCAGCTTGAACCTTCACAGAGCTTGTAGAAAGGAACTAATTGAAGGAGATCACGCGAGTAGTCAACACTATCGCAGTTCCAGCTGTAGCTCCAGGATCAAATGGAGGGATGGGAGCAGAGTTGACAGAGTTGAAGAGTAGCTGCTGCAGTCTCAAGAGCTTGGATGTTGAGTTTTTGTTTCTTGTGAACAGGGAGGAGATCTGCCCAAAAGTTAATGTAATATACAAAATTATCAATAAGAGAAGAAACTGAAGATATTCTTTTGACAAAGATTCTAGTATTCCTTTCTTTCCAAATAATCCAAATCATTGCTATCATAGCAATATCTCGACCAGTTTTTGCGGAGGGTTTAACTCTTCTTTTTCTCCTAGTACTCCATCAAGAGTTTATAGAACCTAGTTTTCCTTACATATAAACCTTTTTATTTTTTCCCAATGTTGTAGTGCATAAAAAGTTGCTTGGTGGACTCAGTATGATGCTCACATAATGCACAATGTTGCCGTCTTGTTAAGATTCTCTAGTGTCAGAATTTTATTATGAATAACTAACCAAGTAAGAATTCTAGCTTTCAAATGAGTTAATTTTTTCCAAATACATTTGTAACACCACCAAAGTTTAAGAATTTATAGAAGGACTTTACAATGAATGTACCATGACCATCTCCATTGGATATCATCTCTAGCATTCCATTGATAGGAATCTTGAATGACCAGGAGTCACATAATCAGAGAAAAAAGAAGCGGATAAAGGTCTTCTAAAAGGTATATTCTACTCTTTAGAAGAATTATTCTGCATAAACAGTAGCATTTGGATTAATAGCAATTGCATAAAGATCAGGAAATAAAGAAGATAGCTTATTATTACCAGCCCAATAATATGTCCAAAATCTAATAGTTGATCCATCTCCGCAATTTTTTTGTAAACCAACCTTAAAAGGGTTCGATAGCTTTCCAGACTCCCTTCCAAAAAGGTGATTAGTTTGGATTTTAAATCCCAACCCTTTTGTCCCCTACAGTACTAGTTTTTCACTAGCCTAATCCAACTCATCTCATCATTTTTGAAAATTTTCCAAAGTCATTTACCAAGGAGAGCAAGGTTTTGATTTCTAAGATTAATAATTCCAAGACCTTCTTCTTTAGATTTGCATATTCTTTGCCAATTACAAAGACTTTTTCCAAGAGAAGAACAGTGAAGAAAAATAGAAATTTCAACTTGTCTACAAAATAGAGCCACCAAGCCAAATCACAGAAGGTTTATTAAAGTTTATAGACATGCATGAAGCTCCTTCAAAGAGATATAGAAGAAGCTTGAGGTTTCTAATAGAATCACCATTTGGCTTTGCAAAGATAATAGTATCATTAGCATATTGGAGATTAAGAACTCCTTTAAAAATGTTAAAATCACAAAGTCCTTCAGTTAAATTCAAATCCCAAGCTCTATGTAGCATTTTGCTAAATACATCAACCACTAGAATAAAGAGAAGGGAAGATATAGGGTATGCTTGTCTTAAACCTCTTTTACACAAATGGATTTCACAAGAAATCCATTTAGGGCCATATCATTTGTTAAGGAGAATTTCAAAAAGAAAATTTCAATCTACTTTGTCATAAGCTTTTTTAAAGTCTAGTTTAAAAAGAATTCCTTTAGAATTAGTAGAGTGACAAGAATTAATAACTTCTTGTGCACTTGGTACACTATTAAGAATGAACATATCTTCAATAACCTGATTGAGTTGGGTTAATCATAGGAGAAATAACAGATGCCAATCTAGTGGTTAATAAAACTTTCATAATAATTTTGAGAAGAACGTTTAATAAATTGATAGGTCTGAAAGCATACACTAAATTGCTCCCCCAATTTTAGAAATAAGAACAATATGAGTATAATTAATTTGACCAAAATTCAGGAGCCATCATATAATTCAAAGAACATGTCAAAGAGATCATCTTTAAGTAATTCCCAAAAAAAAATTATAGAAAAAAGACACTAAATTGGCTCCCACAATCTTAGGAATAAGAACAATATGAGCATAATTAGTTCAACTAAAATTCAAGGAACCATCATATAATTCAGAGAACATGTCAAAGAGATCGTCTTTAAGTAAAAGGGGATCCATCAGGATCAGGAGAAGTCACTAGTCATGGAAAATACTGCAAATTTAATTTCCTCCAATGTGAAAGGATTCTCTAAAACAGAAAGATCATGAGACTCTTCAGCATATAATTTTTTCCAATTAACAGAGAAAGGTTTATCAGAGGTAGAACCCATAAGGGATTTATAGAAGGTGAGGAAATGATTATGAAAACCGGTCAATTGTTAGGCCCTTTTTGGATGGGAGAGGTTAGGTAAGTGGAGGGGACTTGTGTATCTGCGGTTATCAAAATTTTGATCTATTTGGATCATATTTTTGAGATAGGTGTGCTCGAGTGATTCCCCCCTTAAGATAATTGTAGGAATCGGAACTCCAATCTGATGGAAGCTTTGTTGAAGGTACAAATTGGAACTTGGAAGTAGAGGTATGCAATTTATAAATGTTTTTTGTTGCATTCCTCTACTACAATTAAAACTTACCCATATATGCCTTACTTCTAAAAATAATATCATTAGTGCTTATGCACCCTAAGTAGGATTAGATGCACAAAATAAAAATAAATTTTGGAAAAATATGAATGAGATAATTCAAGGAGTACCCTGAGGTAAAAAATTATTTATGAGAGAATATTTCAATGGATATGTAGGAGAAAAGAACATAAGATATGAGAGAGTGCATGGAGGATATGGATTTGGACATAAGAACGATGTTGGAGAGGTTCTCTTGGATTTTGCGGTGTTGTATGATCTTATACTAGCAAATACTTATTTTAGGAAAAAAGAGGAATATTTGATAACCTTTAAAGTGTGGCAAATAAGAGCCATATTGTTTTTTTTATTACTAGGAATGTGGATTGCTTGACGTGTAAAAATTGAAAAGTTATACTGGGATAGTACTTAGGGTGTGTTTGGCCCATCTTACTAGCTTCTGTTGTCCTTTAAAAGGAGAAGCTGGGCCAAATAGATACCTATGAAAAGCTCTACAGAAGGAGAAGTAGCTTAATTTTAGTGAAGAAAAGGAGTTTTGATAGAAGCCCTCCAGAGCAACTTCTAGCTTCTCCTTTTTTTCTTTTTTTTACGTTTCTCTTTTTTTCTCCTTCCCACATATCAAAACCTCCTCCTTCACGCCGCCGCCGCCCTCCTCTGCCTTCCCTCGCCGCGCTGCCATTCTCGCGCCACCTTCCTCCCTCGCGCCCCGCCCCGCCTCCCTCTCCAATCTTCGCCGCCCTCCATTCTCTCGCCGCTGCCTCCCCTCGCCGTGCCGCTGCCTTCCCTTGCCACGCTGCTGCCTCACTCTCCTTTCTTCGCTGCTCTTCACCCAGGTCTGGATCAAATCTTCAATAAAAAAATAGACTTTCCAAACAGGTTCAGCTTTTAATTTCAAAGCTCTACTTTCTGGCTTCTCCTTCTGAAGTAGCTTTGAAGCCCAAAAAAAGCTAGGCCAAATACAAACCACAACATAGATTAATGGTGTTAGATGTTAAGATCGGAAGACACATATGTGTGAGTAGTGTAGTCGAAGGCGCAAGGCGCAAATGCCTAGACTATTTGCGCCTCCTCCTTGCAAGGTGCACGAAGGCGCACTGAGGCGCGAGCCTTAGTCTTGAGAATGTGAGAGGTCGTCGTGGGTTCAAGTTATGCGCACCACTTTTGGTAGTAACATTCTTCCAATGATTAAGGAAAATATATAATTATTGTACATAATATTATAAGATATGGGAATTGACCTTACAATATATGAGAAAATTTCCTCATTTAGATTGATTATTATCAAGTAGTCACTTAATGGTGATCCTTGTTATCATGATATATAATCTTATTTATAAATTTTAAAAACCCCAAAAATAATAGTGCGCCTTGGTTAAGTGAGGCTTGCGCCTCTAATTGCGCTTTGCACCTTAGACTTTTTATGAGGTAGTGAAGTTGTTTTGCGCCTTTCGCCTTTGACCACATTGTGTGTGAGGAATGAGACTAGGGACTCAAGAACTAGGTGGTGTAACTTGAAGGGAGATAAACTAGAGGTTTTAGAGATGAAGTCTTTAAATGAGTGATATGGAATTAGGAAGGGAAGATAAATATGATGTGGACTTAAATGACTACATGGATAAGAGAATCTCAAAGGAGATAATTGGAGAATCGAAAGGTAGAGATTTGCAAACTAAAAAAAATGGTGGTGGCAAGAAGTCCAAAATATTGTGAGATAAAAAATATCAATCTTCAAAATATGGCAAAAGAGTAGAAATGTGAAAGATTTTGAGAGATATAAGACCGTTAGAAAAGATTTTAAGAAAGCGGTAAGAGATGTAAAGGAAAAAGCTTAAGATGATTTATACACAAAATTAGGAACAAAAGAATGAGAAAATAACATTTATAAACTTGATAAACAAAGGGATAGAAAAATAAAAGATTTGGATACAGCACGGTGTATTAAGAGTGAGGATTCAAGAGTCTTCGTAAAAGATAAATATATTAAGGAAAGATTGCGAAGTTACTTTGAGAAGTTATTAAATGAAATTATTGTGGGCAACTTAAATATAGAAGAATCGAGGGAGAGTCGAGTGCATATATTTTTTCGTAGAATTAAGATCTCAGAGGTTCAATCTAGGAATGATGAAACAAGGGAAAGCTTTAGGACTAGATGGTATACCCATTGATGTTTGGAAGTCTTGGGAATGTAGGAGTGAGTTACTGACAAGATTGTTTAATGAGATTTTGTGGACCAAGATGATGCACGATGAATGAAGTGTATTTTAGTACTTATATATAAAAATAAAGGAGATATACAAAGTTTCTCCAACTATCGAGGCATTAAATTAACCATACGATGAAACTTTGAGGGAGAGTGATCGAACATAGACTAGAAACAATAATGTCTGAGAATTGGTTTGGATTTATGTCTGGGAGGTCAATAATAGAAGCAATTTATGTACTGAGGAGACTTATAGAAAAACTAGGTTTGCCCATAGGCACGTGCCTACGACACGTCTTCGTGAACGATGTAGCATATGCAAAGCCCTGTAAACACAGAAAGAAAATGCAGGCAAAACAAAGCACATAAAGAAAATGCAGGTAAAGCACATAAAGAAATTAAAGAAAATATAGCATGCTAGTGTTACTACTAACCATCCAACTGTTGAAAAGGTCTGATTTTGTAGCTTCTCCTTTTCTAGAAAATGAAGAGATATGAGAGAGAGATAATAATAAAGTGATGATGATTTATATTTTTTGAGGAAAACTTTTTGGGGGAAAATGTCTTTTGGGAGGGTGAATGTGAGCCATTGATTTTGTTTCAATTGAAGGAGAGCCACTTGATCGTTTTTTTTTCAAATTGCCTTATGATTTATTATATAAATATAGGACGAATAAGAAAGATCTACATATAATATTTATAGATCTAGAAAAAACTTATGATAAAGTTCCTAGAGACATAGTATGGTGGGTATTAAATAACAAAAGAGTAACTATTTGGTATTTTGAGGTGATTAAGGATATCTATGAAGGGGCAATGACCACAACTAGAATATTCACAGGAGAGAGTAGTGAATTCCCTATTACATTATGTTTACACCAAGTTTCGGCTTTAAGCTCCTACCTTTTGCTTTGGTTATGGATGAATTGACGCGATGAATACAAGATGAGGTGCATTGGTGTATGCTTTTTGCTGATGACATCGTCTTACTGGACAGGACTAACGTAGAAATCAATGCTAAGTTAGAATTATGGTGAGAAATTTGGGAAGTTAGAGGCTTTAGATAAGTCTAAAATAGAGTATATGGAGTGTAATTTAAGTGATATTCGGAACACAAATGAGGAAGTAGTGAAGCTTAATGGTCAAGATATACCTAAGAGAGACCGTTATACAAAGATACGAAGAGATTTGTGAAGATGTTATACATAGGATCCAAGCTGGGTGGCTTAAGTGTAGAAGCACTAATGGTATTTTGTATGACAAACGTATACCATTGAAGTTAAAGAATTTTTTTTATAGTACGACTATTAGATTAGTAATGATGCATGAAGCAATGATGGGCAATAAAGAAACAACAGATCCAAAAAAATGAGTGTAGCGGAGATGAGGATGCTAAGATAGATGTGTGGTAAAATCAGAAAGAATAGAATTAGAAACGAGCTAATACGAGACATGGTAAATGTAATTTCTATCCAAAGATCAATTAAGATGGAATCACCCCAGGTGGTTTGTACATGTCACACGTAGACCTAGTAGTGCTCCCGTTAGAAAGAGTTATTTGATAAGTATTAAGGGTAGAGTTAGGGGTAGGGCAAGACATAAACTTACTTGAGTGAAAACGGTGAGAAAATATATGATAGTTTGTGGCCTTATAGAAGATATTGCACTAAACCGAGCATAATGGAAAACCAGAATTCATATAGCCGACCCGAACTAGTTGGGAAAAATGCTTTGTTGTTGTTGTTGTTGTATATGCCTTCTGTATTAGAATATGGCCTTAATCAAAAGGTGATTAAAGTTTTTTGTTAGGTTGGTGTAGAGGTATGATAACTAGAGTTGGCATATACCTTCACCTCCACTTTGATATAACTTTCATGATGTTTGACTCCGTTTCAAACTATTTGAGTGTTATATGGACGAAACTCTACCAATAACATTTGGGAGACTTATGTTAGAGCAATTGGGAGGGAGAGAAAGGATTTAGAATAAGAGGTGAGTGTGGGTAAGGTAATTTCGTAAGTTTGTGGTTAGGTAAATTCTTACTTGTAGAGAACTTTATGGAGTATAACTCGTGGTCTCATATTTGGTTATGCTCCTTAGTTGACATTCATAAATAGTATGGAATGAGTTCCGAGTTTAGGGGGCATCGTTTAGCACAAAGGAAGGATGTCCCTTGCTCATTATTACAAAAACTTGAGTCTTGCCAATGGTCACCTGTTTACCATAATTGAGGGAGAATTCAAGAGGAAAGTATTGAGTATCCAATGGGAGGTAAAAAGGGAGGAGTAAGTAGTTGATGGGAATGAGGTGGGCAATGCAGGTAGGCTATTTGTGGTAGGTGAGGATGTTAGGAGAAGTGAATAGGCAAATGACTTCATGGTCAAGTTGGGTAGGTCTAGAAAGAGAAGCAACGAGTATGGAGGCAAATGATTTGATCAAAGGAAGAGATGAAGGTAGTGGCTCTGAGGATTGTCTTGTGCAGCTTATGGACTGAAATGGGAGAGATGGGGAGAAGGGAAGAGAGGAAGTGAGTTTTCAAAATAGAGAGTGCGTTAGATTTTTATGCGGCAATAAAATAACAATATCAGGAATCACTATTATCTGGTAAATTATTAGTGTAAAGAGGTTGTGTTAACCAAAGGAACTTATTTTAAACATCTCAAAATATTTGACGGACCTAATATCAAATATTGATAATGATAATCTAGCGGAGTTGGGTAGACAAAATTCGAAAGAGAACTTAGTTATTGTATAGTTCTAGCTTTGTTTACACCAAACTTTAGTTAATTTTGAAATGTAAAAAAGGACTTAGAACAATCACAACCTGATGTAAACTTAACCCTAGGTAAAGAATTTTCCAAGAATATTAAAAGATTTAAGTTTACCAACAAGTAGTGCCGAGTAAGTTAGAAAGTAAAAATAGTGATTGATATGATGGATTTTCAAGAAATTGAATAAGTTTAACAGTCTCAATTAAAGATTTAAGTCTAACAATCAACAAATATACTTAAGCATTCTTAGCAAGTAAGATATTCAATAATGATTCGTACGCTAATTGGTAAGTAAAAGCACACACACTCAATATTTGTGGATGACAGATAATTCAGATAATATTCTAGAGATGATGGGCAGTATCACAAATAATGGAGGAATGAAAAGAAATTACCGGGGTTCGATGAAAGTGTCGCTGCCACGGATGAAGAGGAAGAAAATGCTAGCCGTCGACGTCAATGGCGCTGCACTCCTCCATAGATCATTCTCTTGATGTAAAGATTATGGTAAGGGATTGAATGAGAATTTGGAGTTAGGGTTTCAGATTTAAATTGGATTTGGGAATTTAGAGTGGAGGAGGTTTCGGTTGTGGCGGTGGAGGCTAGAGGGGTGGTGATGGAGGTGGGATCTAGGGTTTCTCACAAACCCTAATGTTCTTTCAATGTTTCACACAAAAGAGAGGAATGAAGAGTAAAACTCAATCACACAAATTTTTTTTAATCAACCAAAAGCATTATTTTTCATTATTCAAGAGGCCTATATATAGGCTCAAAACAAATTCCAATACAAATCTCCAAAATATCATAATGCAGAAAATAAAGGGTGCAAATCACAAAAGTACTATATATGGCTAAAATGCTAAAAACAAATTAAATGCTGAAAATACTAAGCTAATGAAATAACCATATCCTAGATGATGTATGCGCTGATAGAAGCACCTAGATCGTCTTGAATCACAACCACAAGATCCCTCTTCTTCTGCCTTATCATGGTCTACATTATTTATTGGATCTTTTTATTTCATTCAGTGTCAATGTCTTCATCAGTAAGTTGTTAATGTCTTCATCAGTATGTTTTATATTGTGTCACACATCACATGCACTCTATTCACTTTTCACACCATCATAATCTTCCTACATTACTATAATATAAATAGGGACCTGATGGAGTGTAGAATTCCTTCAGGTTTTGTGACTATGTGAAAGACTGTTACGTGGAATCTCATTCTAAAATTTAACACCTAATTCATTGAGCGAGAACATTTACTAAATACTTATGTGCATTCTGATATGCAACTGATGTGTCTGTGTCACTATATGCATGTTTCCTGTGCACATATATATTATCATTCAGAGTGAAAATTGCTTACAATTTTTGAGAATAATACTATCTTTTACTCTGAATCATGCAGGGGCTATAAGCGCTATTTCAGAAAAACTGCTTTAGAGCAATCTGATTACCTTAAAGATGATTGTCTCTTGATTAGTTGTAGTGTGGGTGTTGTTACGACGGTCATAGAGGGACCTAAAATTTACTCTATATCTGTGCCTCCTTCAAACATGGCTGAGCATTTTGGCCAGCTTCTGGAGAGTGGGAAAGGTGCAGATGTTAGTTTTGAAGTTGATGGAGAAATTTTTGTTGCACACAAGTTGATACTTGCAGCTCGATCTCCTGTTTTCAGGGCGCAACTTGTTGGCCCAATGAAAGTCCCAAATTCTCAATGTATAAAGGTTGAAGATATGGAGGCACCGGTTTTCAAGGTATTTCATTCACCTCAGAATTTTTAATTATTCTTGCATTGTTGCATGTTGTATATAGTCTTAAATCTTAATGCATTAATGAATAAAATATGTATAATTTTTTTATTGATTGTTGTAATCTGTGCGAGCAAGTGTACATGGTCGGGTTATCCAACCTGAAGCTGATGGTTTTAGATTCCGATCTAGGAAACACGCCAAAGTGACCTGAACCAATTACCTGTTGCTGGAGATGTCTGAGGCCACTTCAACGAGCAGATTTAATAAAAATTTCAAATAGACAAGTGGGAAATGAGAGAACAATTATATTTTGTACAGTGAGGTATGGTTATTTAGAGAAGAGGAAGAGCAAGATCACTCGATTGTCAGGAAAAAAAATTTAATGGTGAAATTCCTGGTGTTTGAATGTATCTTCCAGATATCATAATTCATGGTGTCTGCCTGTATGTGCATTGCACTTGCTCTAGGTGTTAGCGAGGTTTACTTTCTAGTCCTTAACTAGTGAAACTATCCTAAAGTTTCATCTATATTATTAATAAATACCTTGACATGATACCTCATTGTTTTTGGTTCTAAGTGTTTGATACCTTCTGTTAGTTTGACATCTAGGAATTGAACCAAATATACTCATTAGCTTTGCACATGATTATGTTATGATGATTTTGCCCCTATTTTTATATAATGACTACTATGTTATCTTTTTCAATCTTCAAAGTGGCAGTGACTAATCTTGCTTAATTCCCAAGCCGATCTCCTTTGGGTGGGTAAGGGAAGGTTATCTAGCAAAGGAGGTAGATTGGTTGGCTTTTTTCGAGTGAGACCACCTTGTATCTTCTTTCATGTAATATGGTAGATGTAATATATCTGAAATCACTTTCTGATAAACCATGAAGTTACTGATTTGTCTATTTTGGTTTAAGTAATGCTAAATTTGGATTGCAATATTTTCCGTCTAGTACATCTGTACATGTTGGGCATTAGGGGTTAAACTCCTTTTGACTTGTCAGAGTAGTTTTAGGATGCTGTCTGAGTCAGGCTAGATTACATGTACACCCATTCTCAATGTTTATAGAAACTACAAGTGACAGTTTATGTTCCTGAAACAGATTGTTGAAAAGTCAGATGCCACTGTAGATTAACCCCCCCCCCCCCCCTCTCTCTCTCTCTCACACACACACACACACACACACACACACACGGGAATTCAACTGGTTATTTCTTAGTGGTAGCTGGTCTAATAAATGCGGAGTTTGATTTGAAATGATTTTCACACTAGCTTTAGCCTAATAACGCTGTCTCATTAGCAAGTTGAAACTTTTTTGGAGTTGTGTTATAAAGGCCACTTCCTTACCCTATTAATGCAGCACTAGTGAGGGAGACTCAGTATGGAGGTTCTTACTAATGTGATTTATTAAGGAGAATATTGGTTATTATCCATAACACGTTATAATCATTGGTATTATTCTACCTAATGTGTCAGACTATACATTGCATTAATTGAACCGCAAGTCCGTTTTTCACTTCCATTCTCCCTTATAGTTGGCTATGATGAGGCAGTTTAATCAACTTTCCCCATAGCGCTTAGAAGGTATATTCTGACAATGGTAAGATGGTCTTCTACATATTGGACTGGCACATGACATTCAGGACCGAGCTGTATTATCCATATGGCTTCTGCAAATATATTTCTTAGCATATTCAATCCTTTGGTTGTTTGCTATTTTTTTATGCATATGCAATTTACTGTCACTTCTGTACATATTATGTACTAACCCGTCAAACAATATTGGACAAACACAAGTGATGCACAAAAGTTATAAAAAGGAACACTGGATAAATTTGAGTTTCATGGAAATATCTCCAAACATGTGGTTGGTTATTTAATTTTACTTAGAATGAAGCAATAATCTACTTTGCTACCACTACCATGTAAATAAGCTGGTTTGTTATTTGTGATTAGGAGGGGAGGTGTATAATGGTAGCAGCAAGGCCACTTGATCTAAATTTTGCAGTTGAGGCAGAGAATTGGGCTGTTTGGTTGGGTGGTGGAGTTTGTATAAGACTTACCCATATTCTTCAGTTTGGGTGGAAGTGGATAACCTCATGGTTATTCATGGTTTACCAGTAGGAGATGGGGAGGTAGTCTCACCAATGCTACTGGACTCTAGGTTTATGTTACAAAACTTGGGTTCAGCAAAGGTCTCACACGTTCTAAGGGAAGCAGCTCAGCCTGCTAACTGGATAGTCAATAGGAGCAGATATGAAGGGCGTAGCTTGTATTTTGATTCAGTGTTTCTGTTGGATTTTTCTGTTTTAATTGACGCCGAATCTAGAAGTGTCAATTATATCCGTATGTGGTTTGTGTGTTGTATCCTGGTTATCCAAAAAAAATTGTAAATAAGCTAATTGGAGCTAAAGATAAACTTCAGATAAGAAAATTGATATTCTGCAGCAATGTGGTGCAGAAACTTTGATAAAACTGAAACTAAATGTAATTTGAAATTATGTCCCATGAAAAATCCGAATCGCTCATCTTGTTCTTTATGCCTAAGATAGCCTAAGGATATAAAATCAAGTTATTTGAAGTTTATGTTTTAACGTGACAAAATTGTGTGTTTGAAATTGTTTATTTTTCTAAGGACATAATGGATGGGTTAATGAATGTCGAATAACATGATTTTACTCCCTTAAGCTATCATAGGTATGTAGAACAATATGAACGGTTCGAATTTTCCATGGGAGGTATGTATCATATAAGACACGATCACCCCATATATATATATATATATATATATATATATATATATATATATATATTTCCTGAGTTGTGTTCGTCTAACTTAAGCTCTATCTCTGTCAGTTTTGTTTAAATTTTCACTTACCATTTAGATCAATTTGATTATCTTGGAAGACTAGTCTTTTGTTGTCTCCCCCCTTCCACTTCCCCTTCTCTTCACTACCCTCCTAATAGCTAGGAAACATGGACTCTTTACAGAGGCGCTCGCACCCGAGTCAGACTAAGACTCGTATCAGACTCGGGTGCAGCGGGACTTGCACGGGGTGCGGTGGGGTGCGTGTCCCATTATATTATATTAAAAATTTTAATGGGTGTGGCAAGGGTGCGGGTTTAGGCATTTGCTATAAAAAAACAAAAAAAACCCCTATATCCCACTCTTTTTCTCTTTCAAGAACCCTAAATCCCCAAATCCCGATCAAAACCCTAATCCTCTCTTCCGCCATCGTCGATTCCTCGTCTCTCCGTTGGTTTCTCCACTTTTTCGCCGTCGACTCTACTTCTCCACTCGTCGCCGTTAATTCCTCATTTTCTCCGTCGTTGACTCTGCCGATTCCTCCACCGTCGGCTCCTCCACTCTTCGACGTCGCTGCCTTCTCGCTCTGGTAATCCACCATTCAACTTTGTTGCTTCCTGTTACCATTATCCACCATTAAACTTGCTTTGAGATTGGTGCATATATCTAACTTGTGATGAAGTTATAAATATAGTTTTTGCTTCCTGTTGTGATTGTATGACCATAATTAGTCCTTTATTGCATCATGTTGTGATTGTATGACCCCACAAAAGTCTGTACGACCTTAATTAATCTTTTTTGCTTCCATTTTTTTTTTGCTTGCTTGTTTGCTTGTTTGTTGTGATTGTATGAACTCCAATATACATAATAATATAATATGCTTGTTTGTTGTGATTGTATGAACTCAAATATACATAATATGCTTGCTTGCTGCGATTGTATGAACTGAAATCTCTTGGTTAGTGTATGATTATTAACAATGATTTTTGTTTTTTGTACAAAAATATAAATATTAATATAAATATATAATATATATAATAATTATTTAAATATTGGCCGAATCCCAGCCTCACCGCACCCGCATCCTACCACATCCTACTGTTTTTGGAAATTGCCGCATTCCCGCACCCGCATCCGAATCGGTGCTTCCTAGCCTAATATAGAATTAAAACCTGGTGTCTGTTTTTCACCTATTTGCAGTTAACAAAGACTGATAATGAACTTCTATCAAGGGGTTTTCCCCTGTAGGAGAATAGCACATAACATGGCTTAATAGGCTAGACTGTAGAATTCCAAACACTGCATGTAAGGCTCAAGATCTGAATCTAACATAGTTTCATTATTAACTAATGGTTATTGCCTTATTGGACACCATGACTTAGCTTGACCTTGAATGGATAGATGTACATTGGTTCTTACTGAAAGTTCGACATTACCGTGACCTGCTCAACTCACCTTTACTAGTTGATGTCTTTCACAAGTGGCGCTAGATTGCTTTGTAATTTCAAGCTCTTTTCAGGCTGAGATGGCTGATGCATGCTTATTTGACTGTTTGCATTTGTGTTACTGGATTATTTCTCTAATACCAGTTGATACCTGCTTGAAATTAGATGTGCATTGATCCGATATATTCTTAATAGAGTTACAGCTTGGAGATTATATTTGCACTGTTTGCTCCAAATGTGCAGATATTTTTTAGGAACTTGTCTTCACATGAGATTCGTAGAGGAAGAATTTGTGAAGAATGTAGTTTATTTGTATTTATAAAAAAAATTATCTCCATAAATAGGCCTTTTCAAGATCCAGATGACAAGTTGCAAATCTATTCAAGGAAAGACCAAACATTTGAATGAAGTGCCCGCTTGTACTTACATGAAAGATGATCTTGGTACACTTCATTACTGTGGTAATTACTTTCATGTAATTATACAAATGGTACTCGTGGTGCTATTCATCACTGAAATTCCATTGTACCACTTCCATTTTCTCAATCATTATTTTTTCCTTGTATAAATGAAATTGAACTTGCGAAGAATAATTCCCTAAGAAAGCTCTCTAGAAGGCTCACATACTAACTCAAATGATTCATAAAGAATACTTAGGGAGTGTTTTGTTCGTTGCAAGTAGTTGCATTTGTAACTACTTCAACCAAGTTGCAAGATTACTTTTGATTGCAACCGAAGTTGCAAGTTTATAGTAACAGTTTCTGTTACTTTTAAGTTGATTTGCATTTGCAACTGCAACTCCAACTACTTGCAAAGAACCAAATACCCCGTAAATGATTCCCTGAGGATGTAGTTTTGCTGATAAAGACATGTTAATAAGAACTCAAACCAAAGAACTTACAACCACATCTGATACTTTAAATTAGTTGGCTTAATGTAATCAGTATCGGTTTCTGTTCAATACTCAGTTTTTTAGTTAAGATCAGTTTATGACATTTGTTGGTGTTAACGTAGAATGGCTTATGATTGGAGCTGTCCATTAATGTAGGCTATGCTTCATTTTATTTACTGGGATTCCCTACCTGAAGTGGAGGAACTTACTGGACTGACTGAAACCCGAGCTTCTACATTGATGGCACAACATTTGCTTGTTGCCGCAGATCGATATGCACTGGAGAGGCTTAAGGTACTTTGTGAAGCCAAGTTATGTGATGGTGTTTCTGTAGACACCCTGGCTACCACTTTAGCATTGGCTGAGCAGCATCATTGCGCTCAGCTTAAAGCTGTCTGTCTGAAATTCGCTTTATTGCCAAAAAATCTTGGAGGTAATACATGCCTTCTTACTTTTCATGTGCATATTAGTTCTTATTCCATTTTATTATTTTGTACGATGAGAAAAGTCCTTGTCATGAAAGTTATCATTAATCTATCAATCTTTCCTAGCCATACATATAGGTGATTTTACATGGCTCTGAGTTTTCTACAATACAGCACAGTAAAGCGTGTGCTCTCTAATGCATAAGCATACAGCAGCATGTTTTCTTGGGCTACTCTGATTGTTGTTATGGCTATCATTCTATGGTCTTGTCTATGTGTTTTGGAAGAAATACTTGCATTCATTCACAATTACCATGAATTTTTCAGAAATTAGAAATACATCTTCATTCTGCCTCCTTTTGACAACTAGTGACCATTGTTATAATGCCTGTTTATGTGACTTTATATTCTTTATTTTCTAGTGGAGAAAGTGGAGACCTCCTCCATATCATAACTGTAACAAAAAACCATATACATCATGTCCCTGTCTCAACAATTGGTTGGCCTGGCGTTATTAGTCCCTCGTCGCCAACCATTCCTATCAATAACCTAACGATCTTTGCATAGTATAACCACAGCTATCAAGCGTTCTTTATAGCAATTTGTATTCCGAACATTTTAGTAAAAGAAATTGGGGCCCTCATCCATACCATATGCATAACCATAACCACAGACATTGTGCCTTACAGTTGTGGCGTGGTGGTATTGACCCTCACCTGTCATTCTTGTCAATGTATCTTATATGTCCAAACTGGCCTTTCAAGTTAAAACTCAAGTTTTTTGTGTTTGGTCTTCTCTTGTACTTATTCATTCTTATTCATTTTGGGCCCAACTCGTCATCAAATTACAGGCATCCATCCTAGACATTTTTATTTGAAAACTATATAAATGATTTTATTACCAAAACCCTTTATAGGCATGCACTGCTCACTTGGCCAAGTTTGGAGGACCATGGTCGCCATGCAGAGACTAACTAGTAGTTTATTTAGCATAGAAGTCATTAACAATGAGAACCGCTTAGATGCTAAAAGTTAAAAAAAAAAAGGTGTACGACTTAAAGGTTCCAGTTATCAAAGATTGCTCTATCTTTTCTGCCAGTCCCCACTTGCATTCATGCGGTAGGACTTTTACAGTGTCACTCAAACACTTGAACTATATTAGCTTGTTTATGGTTTCAAAATTGGGCCCCTTTTTTTTTGGTTCCAAATTAACCAAACAGCACCTGAGACAGCTAACCTGGCCAAGCAAGCTGTACTTCGTCATTCCCATGAACACAGCATTTATCATGCCCAATTATTTTAGACTGTTCTTTATCACTTTGATTTCAGTTGATTTTGGTTCATGCTAGTTTATGCCTTCTTCAGACGCTGAATTCTCACAATATAATTCTTTGTTTCGTACAGCACATCTGATTGGTCTCAGTATTTCCGTATTGCTCCTTAACTCCAATATTTGAAATGATTAAATTGCCATTTTTGTCAAATGAATGTTTATATAAATTTATTATATGGTACCTTGTTTTACCTTCTAAAATAATTCAGACCAATAAATACATCACTTAAAACACTCTGTTTGTAATCTCGTTTCAATATCTGTTTGATTGATTTGAGTGGTAAGTGTATCTCCTAGGAAACACAATAAACAAAAAATAACCAAAAAAACTCCATCTCCTAGTAATCAGTCTTGTAGTTTTCGGTAAGATATTTTTCTTCCTTGATCTTGTCTCACTCTAATCATTTAGCGAACAGTTAAGAGTTGCGAAGGCAACAATGGAACAATGAGCTGACAAACTGTTCATTTTTCTATATATTCAAAGAAGTCTTATGTTATTTTCTGCATTTACAACCATTTCTGAAGATTCCGATATAATATGTTGTCAGCTTTGCCCATTCTTACATTCAACAAGAACAAAGCCTTTATCCCAAAATTTTGTCCACTCTTACATTATTTCTGGTATTGTATGATGATGATTGAAGAAATAATAATGCTGATGAAGTAATTTGTAGGATTGGCAGGTTATTCATTTAGCTTCATTAGACTTGCTTGCATATACGGATACAGACATTGGACACCACCTTGACATGATTGACACAACTCTTAGAATTTCTTCTTCTCTTTTTTTTTTCCTTTTTCTTTTTTTTTTCGTTTTTCTTTTTTTGGAAATGCAACTGCTTAGAATTGGGACACACACACACAGAGTGAGCACCACAGGATTTACATGTTCACATGCAAATGTAAATAAATGTGTAGATAATGCTGGTAGAATGCTTACATGTCAAATATCAACCATACATCCAGTTTTGACATTGCTGTACTATAATTTAATTATAACAGAGTCTCTAATATAATTGAAGTAATATATATTTAAATTAGTAATTGGTACAAGTTGGTAAGTAATCTAAATATTTGATGCTGATTGAAACATTTTGAAACCCATACAAACCAAATTTGTTGGTGAGTTTTACTATTCTAGATGATATATCTAAATAAGTCATGTTACCAATGTTTTATATTTTTCTGCACAAGCATATGAAATAAGTTTTACAGGAACCTGTTCTTTTTAAAAGAAGTATATTTAGATACAATTGGTCACATATTTACAGTTGGATTATAAAATTTGATTGTCGCTTGGGATAATTTGTGCTCAAACTCTCCGAAAGGACTAATAAAACTTTGTATCTTAGTCTGTTACATTCTAATTTAACTAGAAAATTGCTTTTGACATATCATTCAGTAATTTTTCTTCTGGTTATGATAATTTGATATTAAAACATGACTGAAATTGATCTTCACATTGCCGATACTAAACAACAGTTAGCCAAAACACTGATAATATGGAACAGTATGCCAGAAACTTTCTCATACTAAAAATGATGCATTCAAAACCGATACGTTTGGGCGGGTACCTAATTCCTTTGTATACACACAGAGTACAAACATTATTATCGGACAGAAGAGAATAGGAAGTATGTTGGGATTCACCTAAAATTTGAACGACACAGGCAATTAAACTGCTTAGAGTGACCATCTCACAAATGGAGACCTTTGCCTTTATAATTAGTACAAATATAGGATTCATTCTTTCTTTTCATGTAAGTCATGATATATTTTATATTGGAAATTTGTAGAGTATCTTCTCCAGCTTTCAGAATTGTTTCTCTATTGTCCCAAAATTTGTATGCAAATTTGATCTGTCTTGCAGCTGTGATGCAAACTGATGGGTATGAATATTTGAACGCGAGTTGCCCTCGCGTGCTGACAGAGCTGTTGCAATATTATGCAAGGACAAAAACCCATTCACCAGTTACCTTTAGCCACTCAAATGGTGCACTTGATGGCAGTGAAGCCGATGGTAGACGCATTAAACAACGGATGTAACTCCATCACTGCAAATCTTTTCTCTTCTTTTCTTCTCTATTTGTTAACTGTATATGCTAGTGTTGTATAGGAGTGCTTCTTTCTTAGTTTGATAAGGAGGCCTTAGTTAAGGCACATTATGGAATAGATTCTTTGGGATGACCTTTCTTACTGGTTCAACTTGCATTTCGGGGAATGGACCACGCAAAGTCTTAATTCCTTACAAAATGTCTTGTTGGTTGGCTGTATAGCATGCAATTCTTGCTTGGTTTTTAATTTGTGACTTTTACTGTTATCGAGCTAAGCAGTTGGCAGAATTGATGACTGCCCTTGTTAATTTCTCCCTTGTGAACAGACAATTTGTGCTTACTAAGGAAATTTTTGCATACATAGGCCACTTTTTGAAAGATTTTGCGTTTTTGGGCTAGTTGCCCAACTATTAGCGCTTTTGGGCTAGCCCGTGTCACGTCAGCAGCGGCCGCTATTCTCAATAGCGGCCTCTTCATTTTGAGGCCCTAATGGGAATAGTGACCTATGTTTTATTTTTATTTTTTTTGAATTTTTTGTTTGCTGTCGCTATTCTCACTAGCAACCTTAGTATAATGAGGTCGCTGATGGGATTAGCGACCTTTAATGAGTTGTATTCTAGCACTTAGCAAAATCTAGAGAGCTTTTGTTCTCTGAAAAATGACAATCAATTTTTTTTTAAACTAAGGTCGCTATTCGGAATAGAGACCTTTATTAACTAAGGTCGCCAATTCGAATAGAGACCTTTATTAACTAAGGTTGCCAATTCGAATAGAGACCTTTATTAACTAAGGTCGCCAATTCGAATAGAGACCTTTATTAACTAAGGTCGCTATTCCGAATAGAGGCTTTAGTTGTAAAACTATATTGTAAATTTTACAAAGAATAAGTAGATTGTGTTTCCTACTGAGGTCGCTATTGGGAATCTAAGGTCGCTATTCTCAATAGCGACCTCAGTTTTAAATTTTTGAGGAAAACTTTTTAGGAATCGCTAATTGTCTCAATACATTCATTTGAGCCGACTAATCTCATTATACTAAGGTCGCTAGTGGGAATAGCGATGGTAAACAAAAAATTCAAAAAAATTTAAAACATAGGTTGCTATTCCCATTAGCGACCTCGAAATGAAGAGGCCGCTATTGGGAATAGCAGCCGCTGCTGACGTGGCACAGGCTAGCCCAAAAGCGCTAATAGTTGGGCAACTGGTTCAAAAACGCAAATACTATCAAAAAGTGGCCTATGACGGCAAAAATCTCGCTTACTAAGCAACTTATGCAATGATTATTGGGTAACAATTGGGATGATGAAAGAATGTTTATATATGTGCGCTGCAGTCCAAGAGTGTTACTGACATTGATCTTTTTTAGCTTTGAGCTTGATCGTCAGCTTTGTCAACTCCTTAACTTGAGACATGATATCTTTGTCTTTGAGGTCACTTTAGTGAGAGAGACTCCTCATTCTAGTAGGAACGGTGTTAGTTAGGGCAAAGATTATAAGATTCCCAAATGTATATATCAAAAAGTATAATAAAAAAACTTAATGCACTTATTTTTGAAGGAAGGCGGGGGGGAAGCACTTCTTTTTTTTGTGTGTGTGGCATTTTTAGCATTTACACCTGGAACGTGTATATACCATGTATTCTTTCCTAACCAAATGTACTACATACATAAGAATATCTAGTGACTCAAATTTTGAATATCTAGCGACTCAAATTTGGCTCAACAGCTGTAGACTCAAATTTGGCTCAATCTATAGACTCAAAAGAGACTCCTAGAATGTGGGTCATCTAAAAGCACATCTTCGTTAATTCGCTTATGTATATCACTGTTTCTCTGTTGAGTACATTGTAAGTAGATGATTACAAAGAATATTACTCCAAAACAAAAACATGCTCTCCGCATTCCAAAATGTATTTTATTTCAACTTTTCTTTTGTTCAAATTGTGCTTTAGTTTTCCAAGGGAACAACTTAAACATGTTCAAATTTTCATTAATGAATATTTTTACTAATACTACTAAATATACCCTTGAGGTTCTATGAGAAATCATTTAATAGCGTTAATTATAGATGAGTGCATTTGTGAAAAAAAGTATATCATTTTAATAGCTTTAATTAGAAGAAAAAAGTTATTTCATTAACAGTAATCTAGGTTTATATGTGTAGTAACTAGAGTGACATACAGAATCACTGAACTACCTGTTCATTGAATGTCAGCGGAGTAGGGCTACGCTGGCTGTGGTGCTTAGGGCCTTAGGTACGAGTACCCAAACACTTATGAGGAGTTGTGAGTACCCAAACACTTATGAGGAGTTATGGATAGGGCCCAAATTTGCCACTATTCAGCACGAGATGAAGGAGGCGCGGTACATCGCTATTGCTGCAATGACCTAGGTTTTATGGTTTGACGAAGATAACTATGCTTTCGTGGGACTAGTAATAGTACTTCTGGTATACTAACTCATATCATGTATTTAATCTCCTTTTAGGCTACAACTGCTGCTACAGGACCGAGATGGAAGATCGCCAGAGCCTTCAAGGTTGACGAGTACGATGATGAGGAGGTGGAGTTTGGACCTACCCTAGACTGAGCGGAGAGACGGCTTCTTGACACTCACCTTCTAGAGTTTTGTTGGAAGAACTGCTTTATGTGTACTTGTTTTGCTTTCGTACTTGTTTTAATGGGAATTTGTCCCACCCTCCAGGGAGTTGTTGGAGGTTTATATTTTATTTCATACTGTGTAGTTTCTCTTAGTATTCAGGAGTTGTTTTGTTAAAATCTTATTAATAAAACAGGACAGCGGTATTCCACCTTTTTCCTTTAAAAAAAATATAGAGTGACATACATTTTGGGACAGAAGGATTACTATACATAGGAAAAGGCTTTGGGAGTGTTGTCTCATTAAGATGACAAACAAACAAACCTTAATGAGACAACACTCCCAAATCCAAGTACTACACCAAAATCGCAAGTACGAGTTCTATATAATAAATAAATAAATAAAACGAGATATTTATGATCTCCAAGAAGAGACTATCATAGAGAAATATATTTATATTAATGAACATGTAAAAAGTAACAAAGCTGACACCCCTCTCTTAAATCGCCCAACCGAATAAGCTTCTTCTCTCCACAACCTTCTAGAGAACTCTGAAAGTAGAACTTTCTTAATTATTTCTGATACAAAATAAATGCACTCTATTACTCTATTTAAAGAGTTCAGGAAAAATCAAATATAGTTAGGCTACCCTATAATAATTCATGACGAACTAGAAGATAACTCCTAATTTAAATAAATTTCCTTTTTTTTAGGAAGGAAAAGGTGAAGTACGACCATCCTGTTTCATTAATAAGGAGTTAATAAAACAAACTCAGAGTACTGAGCCAAGTACAAGAACCTACAATACAACAAAAGTATATAAATTCACCCCAAACATGGGGGGTGGGGGAAAAGAATGTACAAAACATACATGCATCCAAGCAAATAAAATACATCTACTCCCCCCAACAAAACCCTGGGGTGGTGTGGATCAATTAACAGTAAATGTCTGACAGGCCGGGCACATCCCTCAGTCCAGCGTCGGCCCAATCTCGATTTCATCATCATCGTACTCCTCCACCTGGAAGACGCTCGCAATCCTCTCTCTAGGACCTACTGCGGCAACATTTGCCCAAACAAAAATAAGATGCATAATGTGAGTCAAATTACTAGAAATACCATTACATGTCCCACAAAAGTAATAATTATTCATGTCTAGCCAAAGACCTCAGGTCTTTGCGGCGATAGCGATAAACCAAGCTTCTCTCATCGTTCTTCTCTCAGTGGCGAACTTTGGTCCTACCCAAAGATCCTCATACTTACTAGGGTACTCATTCGTCCCCAGGGCACTAAGTACCTCCACAAGGACAACTTTGCTCCTGGGATATTCTAGAAAAATATGGTCTCTAGTTTCAGGGACAACATTGCAGAACCCACTGGTAAAGTCCAAATTCGGTTGGCATTTAGATAGGTTCTCTCTAGTCAAAATTGCGTCATTTAGCACTAGCCAGAGGAAAACTTTAACTTTCAGCGGGGTTTTCGCCTTCCAAACCACGCCTGACCAACTCGGGCTACATCCCCTAAAGTGAATGCAGTTATAAAGGGAACGAACAGTGAATGTGCCATTCTTTTTCAGTCCCTAAGAATTCCTATCAGGACCCTGTGAGCATATAATTCCGGCGCTGGCGATATAGGTCTGAAGTTCCATGAGCCTCTGCTGGGAGCCCGGGTCAAGGGGATGTTTAAAGGCCGGTTTCCAGGAACTTTTTCTCCGGACTGCGGCCACCGTGCAGTGTGGTTGTGATACTTGGTCATACAAATCAGGAAACATGGCTCTGAGTGTGTGTTCACCACACCACTTATCCCACCAGAATCTGGTGAGTCTGCCGTTCCCAATAGACGACATCATACAGCCAATGAATGGATCGTAGGCCTTAGCGATACCTCTCAAAAATCAGGAAACGTGTGGGCCTACTCTGAAACCCAGATTTCTTATCCCATTCCCTTGCAGGTATGTCTGAACGAAATCCTGTCATCTCTCTCCATTAGGCTGGAAGACTTTCCACCACCATTTTCCCAAGAGAACCAGATTCATATCTCGCAGATCTATAATACCTAGTCCTCCGTGTATCTTTTTCATGCAAGCTTTTTTCCATCTGATGAGATGATATCCGCCTCTATCAGGACTTGCCCCCTTTCAAAGAAACCATTTTCGAGTTCGTTCAATTCTCTGGATAACCCAATGTGGCATTTCAAAAAAGGACAAATAATTGGTAGGAAGATTTGAGAGAACTGCATTGATAAGTGTGACTCTTCCTTCCAGGGATAAAGCTTTACCTTTCCATCCAGCAACACGATTTTCCACATGGTCATTGATAGGTAACCAGTCTACCTTCTTTAACTTCCCCGGTCTCAACCGTAACCCCAGGTATTTAATGGGGAAACTCTCGATGGAGCAGTTGAGAATCGTGGCATGCTCTTGTGCCTCCTCTGTAGTAAGGGCAATGGGGATAAGTGCACTTTTGTGGAAGTTGGTCCTCAGTCCAGACCAAGCTTAAAAACTATAAAGAATTCCTTTGAAAGCGGTAGTTTCCCCGAGATTTCCGTTTCCAAATAGGAGAGTATCGTCTGCATATTGGAGAATAGAGCAACCTTGGCGATTGACTCCACTGGCTACCGGCGAGATCCAGCCGGTCCTACTGCAGTTAGCCATCATGGACCGCAAAACTTCTGCAACAATGGTGAAAAGGAAGGGGGAGAGAGGGTCTCCTTGTCTAAGGCCCGTTTACATGAGAAAGGATGACCCGAGACCCTATTCACTAAAATAGAAGTTCTGCTGGTGATGAGGTATGTGTGGATCCATCTGATCCATCTAGCCCCAAATCCTCTTCCAACCAGCGCTTCCAGGAGACATTCCCATTCAATCGAGTTATAAGCTTTCTCAAAATCTAATCTAAATAAATTGTTAAAAACCCCAATCCCTAATTAGAGATAAATATGTGTTGTATAATTGTATGTCTTAGTTCTATCTATCTATAGTCCTTCATAAAAAAAGAATGTCTATTCTACTACCAAGTTTGAGTCATAAAAGTATATATATATATATATATATATATATATATATATATATATATATATATATATATATATATATATATGTGTGTGTGTGTGTGTGTGTGTGTGTGTACACACACACACAAATACATATATACATACGAGGAAAACGACGAGGAAAACATTGCATAATTTCATAAACATGTTTGGGTGTAAACATTTATTGGATTGATGAAAAGTGATAATTTGGTTTATAATTTCCATTACATTGGTTTATTGTGATGTTAGTAGCATGTCCTTAAAAAAATTAACATATATATTATTCTTTTATGTTGCTAAAAATAACGAAGATTTGTGCTATATACTCTTCATTGGGTATGCGGTATTTATGGTTTAGAATTGCCAAAAACTAAATATTAGAACGGAAGAATACTGTCATTACAAAGTTGAAAATTCTACATGAAGCCGCCCAGCCCAGCCCAACCCGAACCCACCCTACCCAAAAAAACCTGGTTTGACCCTGTAACTATCCGTTTCACCTATACACATTATCCTACGTATCATTTTATTTCGGTCATCTGCTGTATTTTCTTTCTTTTGGATTCATCAGCATGTGTTGTATTGATTATGAGTTCATATGAAGGCCCATATTTCTGGCCCATTCTAATTATTGAGCAGGGATTTTGCTTTAATCTCAACCTCAAATTCTGAAAATCATAATCTAAATTATTTTCCACTATCCAAACCCACCAACTGCCAACCCCACATCATTAGTGCCACCTCCATCTAATTTGCCCTCATCACTTATATATATATATATATATATATATATATATATATATATATATATATATATATATACTAGTTGGAATTTACCGTGCACCAAGTGCACGTGACTTGGTGCACATAAATGGTGAAAATTTAATCTCAATATATTTGCATTTAATACACCCATATTCTTCAAACTAAAAATTCAACGAAGTCAGACATCTTAAAAAGCAAACCATGAATTTCAAAATTACTCCAACGACAACAAGCTCATCGAAATCAGATTTGAAGCAAGAATCAAGAACCCAAGTTTAATCAATTCTAGCAAAATTCCAATCAAAACAAAGTACAAATGGATCAAAATTCGAACGATGTAAGAGAGAGCTATATGCATAATAGTTTCATCTAAAACATAAAGATACAATCATTAATTGTATTTTTTATAGGAAATATCATCATTTTCGACTTTAACTTTCTTGAACTCAAAACTGTTATTAAAAAAAGTTATTAAAAAAAAACAAATTAGTAAATCCTAAACTGATATCATCGTATTTTTCATAAGATCAATCATCACTTTCGACTTTAACTTTCTTGATGTTTAAATTGCTTGTAATTTCTTGTTCATCCTTTTTAATTTTGCATCATGTCAATATTCTTCTAGTTGTTCTTCCATATTGGATATCTTGTGATTTGATCAAGCTCTGAATTAATTGTAACACCATGAGAATAACATATTCTACCTTATTCTTAATATCTTCCAGGTCTTTCGTGGAACAGCCAATGATGCATATTGCTTCCTCATCAAATAAAGTCAATTCTGCATCCGCACTTGTATCTTTTCTTGTGATTTTGAATACATATCTGAAATAGATTATTCTTGGTTTTTTTTTGAATTTATTGTTTATTATTTTTTTTAATAATTTGATTGAATAATGGAAAGATAGGAAACTAACAATATGGTGTTTTGTATACCTTGGCTCATATTCAACATTATTCTTTTTAGATTTTCGACAATAAGCTTCATCATTTTCAACATTGACTTTTGTTGTACAGATTTTGCATGCAATGCACCATGAAGCTCTAATACTTTGATACTTTTGATCAAAACTTTGCAATGATAGTATTTTGCCTTGAAATATGAAGAAAAAAAATGAAAGTCATCAAAATATTTATAGACATATATAGAATTGAACAAAATATTTAAAATAATTTTATTATTCATAATACATCAAAAGAATCTTCGTCTGCACAATAGAGAATGTCAGATAGTTTTACTTCTTCCACATACATTACTTTTCTTTTGTTTATTTGCAAGGAATAACTTTTTAACCAAATTTCATTACAAAATTATGTTAAATGATTCTCCAAAAGGAAACAATTAAAGCATTAAATATACAAATAAATTATACCATTCTCAAATTTTATATGCTTCTAGTTCATTCGGATTTATCTCTATTGTAATGTTGTTTGTTGATGTGAGAGCGAATCCTGTTTTAAAAAAATCAATAATAAATAAATAAATAAAATATATAATAAATTGTTAGATGTTTTATTTATTTTCCACTTAATCAAATGTAATAATTAATTTGATTAATTAATTATGTGGACAAATATGTGATCCATTTAAATGGGAAGTTACAATTGATTAAAGAAACTTCCCCATGATTTATGTGATTCATTTAAATGGGAAGTTACAACTAATTAAAGAAACTTCCCCATGATTTATGTGATTCATTTAAATGGGAAGTTACAACTAATTAAAGAAACTTCCCCATGATTCTCTCCCGTCATTTTAGGAAACCACCCACTATTTTTGCAATTATCATAACTACTCTATGATGGCTAGAGTAGTATAAAGATGAGAATGAAAAGGTCACCAAACTCACTCTCTTATACAATTTTGATATACACCATCTAAAGTGAGAAATGAGAGTTTGGAAACAAAATTGAGATTGACAACATCAAGAGGCTTTTGGCGAAAACGGTTTCATGCTTTAAACGGCAATGGCTGGAGGTACGATTATTGATTTCATTTTATCGCTTCCGCTTCCATTCATGTATATTCATATGGCGATTAGAGTATACATGAAAATTTGTTTTTGTTTTGTCTTAGATTTGATTTACATAAAGTGGTTTTGACTTACATTTGGTATCAGAGCCAAAAACTTATCTCTGCTTTGCCTGTTATTTCATTTCACAAAAGAAATAACTAGAATATATATTGAATTGACACCTTCTTTATGCTGAGTACTTGAACATTAATTAATATAATTTATACAGTGACATATATATGTACTGTCTAACTAACAGTACACTTCTTTGTTCGATCGTAATTCATACGTGTCACTGTGTTCTATTAATTAACGCTAAAAAACAAAGTTCATATAATGCTTTCAGTTGAAATTGACATAAAGTAGTACTGGTACATTTGAAAAATGATAAGTGTCATTGTGTTGAGATGAAGGTTTTTTGATACTAATGCTAGTGGTTATTCTTTTGTTCTTGCTACCAGTATCATGTAGATAAATGAATTTGGTCAACATTATGAGGTGTTCAATTAAAGCACTTTACAGAATTTGCTTCTTTTAATTGTACATGATCAAATTATTAAAGAAAATATGTCGAGTGATTTGTTAATTTTAATAATTGGAGAGTAGCCACAGCATCTCTAGTTATTTAAAATTTCTTATGAAATCACATATGGAAACTAGACATTAATTTGTAATTAATCATATGTAATATGATGAAATATGCCCACAGGAAATTTTATTATATTTATATGATTAATTAGGGTGAAATATTGAATTATGTTCCTTAATCTACCCACAGGAATTAAGGAATGAATATGGTTTAATAGTTTTATCATACAGTTATGAATCTAATTTTGAGTAGGACTTTAGCCCGCAGGCAGGTTTTATGTCACTAGATTCATATTTTTATTCATGATTTGCATTGGTAAAACATGATAAAGTTAAGTCTCAAATTTTTGTTTACAAGCATGTATGTATATTTCTTTGCAGCAATTTTATCCGGGAACATTTCTGATGTCAATTGTGACATTCCTGAATTAAAGGGTGATAACTATAAGGTGTGGAAAGAAAGAGTGCTTCTGCAATTGGGGTGGATGGATATCGACTATGCTATTCGGAAGGACGAACCCCCTAGTATAACTGAGACTAGCACTCCAATTGCAGTTGATCTTTATGAAAAGTGGGAGCGATCTAATCGCCTCTCAGTTATGTTCATAAAGACCAAATTTTGTGCTAGCATTCAGGGTTCTGTCGATAAGCATACTAAGGTTAAAGATCTCCTTAAAGCCATTGATGAGCAGTTTGTAGATTCTGACAAAGCTCTTGCTAGCACTTTAATTATGAAGTTTTCATCCATGAGGCATAATGAGTTTAAGTGTGTGCGTGATTATATCATGCGCATGAGGGGTATTACGGCCCAACTTAAGGATTTGGAATTTACCATGTCTGAATCTTTCCTAGTACATTTCATTTTGTGCACTCTCCCTCCACAATATGGCCCTTTTAGGATCTCTTATAATACACATAAGGATAAATGGTCAATTAATGAACTTATGACCATGTGTGTTCAAGAGGAGGGCAGATTGAGGATGGAAGAGGGAGAAAAGGTGAACCTTACTACTGCCTCTTCTTCAAAGAAGAGAAAGGATCACATTAAGGAAAAGGGAAAGCTTTCAGCAAACCAAGGTATAAAGAAGGAGTCTACGTGTTTCCTTTGTAAAAAGAAGGGACACATGAAGAAAGACTGTATGAAGTTTAAGACTTGGCTTGAGAAGAAAGGTAATTTCCTAGCATTTGTTTATGAATCTAATATGGTTAATATTAATTATAATACATGGTGGATTGACTCTGGTACTACAATCCATGTTTCGAATACCTTGCAGGGTATGACAAACCTAAGGAAACCAATGGGAAGTGAACAGTACATCTATTCGGGTAGTCAGACCAGTTCACATGTGGAGGCCGTTGGGACATGCAGTTTAATTTTAAGTAGTGGTTTTAGTTTGCATTTAGAAAAGACGTTTTATGTACCAGGTTTCACTAGAAACTTGATTTCAGTTTCAAGACTTGTACCTTTGGGAATTTCCTTTAGTTTTTCAGATTCTGGTTTCAGTATTTTCAGAAATTCTGAAGTTATTGGATATGGTATTTTGTCTGATGGTTTATATCGTCTTTGTTTGCAAAATGATATCACTAATAGTTCTATGCATGTTAATATTGGGTTAAAAAGATGTATTATTAATGAGGACTCCTCTATTTTGTGGCACCGGAGATTGGGACATATCTCCATTGAGAGAGTTAAGAGATTGGTAAAGGATGGGGTACTTGGTACTTTAGACTTTACTGATTTCGATACTTGTGCTGGTTGCATTAAGGGAAAGCAAACTAACAAACACAAAATTGGTGCCAAAAGGAGTTCAAACCTATTAGAGATCATACACACGGATATTTGTTGTCCAGACATGAATGCTAATGATCCGAAATACTTTATCACCTTCATAGATGATTATTCACGATATATGTATCTTTACTTACTTCGTTCTAAAGACGAAGCTTTGGATGCCTTTAAATTGTTTAAGGCTGAGGTAGAGAAACAATGTGATAAGCACATTAAGATTGTGAGATCAGATAGAGGTGGAGAGTACTACGGTAGATACACCGAGAACGGACAAGCACCAGGTCTATTTGCAAGATTTCTTCAAGAGCATGGGATTGTTGCCCAATACACCATGCCTGGTTCTCCAGATCAGAATGGTGTAGCAAAAAGAAGAAATCGAACCTTAATGGACATGGTGAGAAGTATGAGGAGTAATGTTAAACTTCCATCATTTTTATGGGTAGAAGCTCTTAAGACGGCAGTGTACATATTAAACCGGGTTCCTTCCAAGGCCGTCTCAAAGACGCCTTTTGAGCTATTCAAAGGATGGAAACCGAGTTTGCAACATGTACGCATTTGGGGATGCCCGTCTGAGGTGAGAGTGTACAACCCACAAGAGAAGAAGCTAGACCCAAGGACCATTAGTGGGTATTTCATTGGATATGCTGAAAGGTCTAAGGGTTATAGATTCTATTGTCCGTCTCACAATACCAGGATTGTGGAATCAAGAAATGCTAAATTTCTTGAGAATGACTTGATTAGTGGGAGTGATCAATTTCAGGACATTGTTCCTGAAAAGGATTATGATCAACTTCCACCCACTGTTTCAAGTGACAAGTTGATTGTCATTCACGCACCTCAAGCTAAATTGCGTGTTAGACAGCCAACTATTGAGGTTCCTCAAGTTGACAACAATCTAATAGATCATGATGGTAATGAGGAACAAACAGTTCATCCTGAGGATGAACAAGTTCCATTGAGGAGATCTACTAGAACAAGGAAATCAACTATTTCTGGTGACTATTTAGTGTATCTGCAAGAATCGGATTATAATATTGGAGCCGACGATGATCCTATGTCATTTTCACAAGCCATAAGTTCTACAGATTCAAACTTATGGATGAATGCCATGAAAGATGAGATGGACTCTATGGCATCTAACCGAGTTTGGGATCTTGTCGAGTTGCCAAATGGTGAAAAAGCCATTGGATGCAAGTGGGTCTTTAAAATAAAGAAAGACTCGCATGGCAACATCGAGAGACATAAAGCTAGACTTGTTGCCAAAGGGTTCACTCAAAGGGAAGGAATCGATTACAACGAGACTTTCTCTCCTGTATCAAAGAAAGATTCCTTCCGAGTGGTGATGGCATTAGTAGCTCATTTTGATTTTGAGCTACACCAAATGGATGTGAAAACGACATTTCTCAATGGTGATTTAGAGGAAGAGGTTTATATGAAACAACCTGAAGGATTCTTCTCTAAAGAGGGTGAGCATTTGGTTTGTAAGCTTAATAAATCCATATACGGGTTGAAACAGGCTTCCCGACAATGGTATGTGAAATTCCATAAAGTGATTACTTCATTTGGGTTTGAAGAAAATGTTATGGATCAATGTATATACCTTAAGGTCAGTGGGAGCAAGATTTGTTTCCTTGTGTTATATGTGGATGATATTTTGCTAGCAACCAATGATAAAGGGTTGCTATATGAGGTGAAACAATTTCTTTCAAGTAACTTTGATATGAAAGATATGGGCGAGGCATCTTATGTCATCGGCATAAAGATCCATAGAGACATATCTCGAGGCATTTTGGGTTTGTCTCAAGAGGCCTATATCAATAAGGTCTTAGAAAGATTCGGTATGAAAGATTGTTCACCAAGTGTAGCACCCATTGTGAAAGGTGATCGGTTCAGTTTGGACCAATGCCCCAGGAATGACATTGAAAGGGAACAAATAAAAAATGTTCCATATGCTTCAGCTGTTGGTAGCATTATGTATGCTCAGGTCTGTACTAGACCCGACATTTCATATGCCGTTGGAGTATTAGGAAGATATCAGAGTAACTCAGGCATCGATCACTGGAAGGCTGCGAAGAAAGTAATGAGGTACCTTAAGGGTACTAAGGATTACATGCTTAATAATAGGCGAACTGATAGTCTTGAGGTGGTAGGCTACTCCGATTCTGACTTTGGTGGCTGCAATGATTCACGTAAATCCACATCAGGATATGTGTTCATGCTAGCTGACGGATCTATATCCTGGAGGAGTGCCAAGCAGACCTTGACAGCCACTTCTACGATGGAAGCTGAGTTCGTTTCTTGTTTTGAGGCTACCTCACATGGTGTATGGCTGAAAGGTTTCATATCTGGGCTAAGAGTTGTTGACTCTATTAGCCGACTGATAAGAATGTATTGTGACAATTCAGCTGCTGTCTTTATGGCTAAGAATAATAAGAGTGGAAGTCGAAGTAAACACATCGACATAAAATATCTAGCCGTAAAGGAACGTGTGCAGGAAAAGAAAGTGATCATTGAGCACGTTAACACTGAATTGATGATAGCTGATCCCTTGACTAAAGGCATGCATGTTAAAGGATTCAAGGATCATGTAATCAGGATGGGACTTGGTTCCATTATGTAGCACATTCATTGTGTTTGTCTGAAACTTTCATTTAGTTGGATTATTTCTCATTTGGAATTGTGTACGTACTTATTTTGGTTATTTTGTTGAGAAATATCATTATGTTTGACCTAGAGTAAACATATGGTCTACTCATTAAGTTAAGTGTGGGTGGTGAAAGACTAAGTATATTGTGATACATGGAAGATTAATTCTTGCTCTTAAAGAGAATTAGTCGCCATGATTCGTATACGAAGTCTCTCTCGTTAAATGGATCAAGTGGGAGAATGTTAGATGTTTTATTTATTTTCCACTTAATCAAATGTAATAATTAATTTGATTAATTAATTATGTGGACAAATATGTGATCCATTTAAATGGAAAGTTACAACTGATTAAAGAAACTTCCCCATGATTTATGTGATTCATTTAAATGGGAAGTTACAACTAATTAAAGAAACTTCCCCATGATTTATGTGATTCATTTAAATGGGAAGTTACAACTAATTAAAGAAACTTCCCCATGATTCTCTCCCGTCATTTTAGGAAACCACCCACTATTTTTGCAATTATCATAACTACTCTATGATGGCTAGAGTAGTATAAAGATGAGAATGAAAAGGTCACCAAACTCACTCTCTTATACAATTCTGATATACACCATCTAAAGTGAGAAAGGAGAGTTTGGAACCAAAATTGAGATTGACAACATCAAGAGGCTTTTGGCGAAAACGGTTTCAGGCTTTAAACGACAATGGCTGGAGGTACGATTATTGATTTCATTTTATCGCTTCCGCTTCCATTCATGTATATTCATATGGCGATTAGAGTATACATGAAAATTTGTTTTTGTTTTGTCTTAGATTTGATTTACATAAAGTGGTTTTGACTTACATAAATAACATTATTAATTTTTATTGTATATAAATACCTCCAAAGTTTGAGATTTTTATAGAGGTAATTGCAATAATTGGTATGTTGGGTGATAATTCTTTCAGAGTTGTTCCTTTCTTGATTGCTAGTTCTCCCCATAATGTAAGTCTGATTGGTTTTGACCTTAAATTAAGTCAGCATATGAATTACAAAACAATTTTGTTAATTATTATATGACTTAATTAATTGATATTATTGAATCCTACAACTGTAAGATTTCGCTTCTCTACTTCTTTACCATATTTTGAGTCTAGTTTATCCACATTTCCTGCATTAATTACTGCTAAACAAAGATCTGTAGTTCAATGCAATTAGTATTTGATATCCTTTATCAATAATAGACAATTATATTTATATTTATATAGATATTTATATAGTAACATAATTTTTTACCTTTAATGACAATAGAAGATGTACTTTATAATTCGTCTACAGTTGCAAATTTGTACATATCTTTATCAATGATAAGTTCTTTCTCAACTTCATCTACAACATTGCCCAACTTCAAAATGATATCAAATTTATCGTGCATTGGGTTATATCTTTTGTCGACATTTTTTAGTATTCCATTAGAAATTAAGTAAGTTTTATGCTCCCCAAGCGTATGTTGGAACGCTTTCACCGCTTCATTAAACATTATCGCTAGTATTATAGTTCCCTACAAAAGATGAAAATTTAGTATTAATAATTATTTATGTATGTATATGTATGAATATTTTAACAATATTTAAAGTATCTTAACTCATCATCCATAAGTGCCACTTTTGAGATTTTTCCTGTGCCTTTACTATTTTTATATTCTTTCACATCATAATGTTTCGCAACCAAAACTTTAATAGTCCACAATTATTGATTTTCTTGCAAGGAATTGAGAAAGGAGTATTCATTGTGGGATTTTTCCATTGATATAGATAATCTGCAAAAAATATAATTATTGATAAGTTAATTTGAAAAATTAAAATTTGAAAACAAAAAAATTTGGAAAAATCATTAAAGTTTGCATTCATCTTAAGCATTATATGTTTATAATATTTAAACTAATTTAGATGTGTAGATCAATGTGAACGGCCCAGATCTCATATGGACATGGTTTTTACTGAACTTACAGTATCACAAACAATTAGTTCCGAATTTTTTTAACATCAAATATATGTAAAAGTATAATGATGCTGTAAGTGATCTTTGTTTGATTAGTCTAGACGGTTGTCTACTAAAACCTAATCAAATTACCACTTCAACAAAAGAGAATCTACATAAAGAAATAAAATTAGCATCACTAACGAAGAATTAGTCACCTATTGATGGTGATCATTTTTCTTCTTTTTTGCTGTTCCACGGTCCACCTAAAAAAGAAGAAGAAGAAGAAGAAGAAGAAGAAGAAGAAGAAGAAGATTGTGGTTCTGTGCGTTCAAAGCCTAGTCCCATATGCTGCTTTTATAGGAGAGTAAACTGGCAAGAAAAAAAGTTGTTGAAATTAGTATTAAAAAAAAATATTGGTTGAAAAAACATTCAACCAATATATATATCTGAAAACTTTAAACTATTTTTAATCGTAAAATTGTTAGTTCATTCAAATTCGAATTTGTTACCTTATTTATTAATAAAAACTTTAATGATGTATAAAAAATTATAACATAGAAACTATAAAAAGATAATCAAATAACCTTCTTAATTATCATATTTGGGGATATATATATATATATATATATATATATATATATATATATATATATATATATATATTTATTTATTTCTTAAGCACTTTAAATAATTAAGAATGGAATATATGTATATATATATATATATACATATATTCCATTCTTAATTATTTAAAGTGCTTAAGAAATAAATAAATATATATATATATATATATATATATATATATATATATATATATATATATATATATATATATATATATATATATATTCCATTCTTAATTATTTAAAGTGATGTGGATATTATCATATTTTAGGATATATATATCTTCCATTACCATTTTTTCATTATATCTCTCTTAATGCATTGGAATTGCAGGACAAGCCTTTATCGAACTATGCAGAGGTGGCACTTGGGCGACTTGTATTGTAGAGGTACAACCCTCGCAGTCAGAAAACTACTAATTTCTTCATCAATACTAACAATAAATTTTCCGAAACATTCATTATGCCTTCCTGTAATTATATTTGTATTTCTCTCATTTAACTTGCGGGTGGTTGAGGGGAAGGAACTCTGAGCAAGCGAACCGACATAGAAAAGGAAAAGCTCAGAAAGGTGAACTTTTGTGCTATTCTGATTGTTATCAGATCAAATCTATAGCAAATGCACTGTATTTCACTGTCTTTAATGTTTTAGATGTATGTACTTAATAAAAGATTATACCTTCACTGCTGTATATTGTAGAAACCCAAATCATGGAGATTGGCATGCCAAACCATGGTTGGTAAACTGGATTCAAGAAGGAAAGTAAGTTAGTTTCTGTAGCTTTTTTACAGTGATTGCGGGGCCTCGGACAATAATTCTTCCTCTTGGTCACATGAGAAGGAGTGCACTCCTGCCATCTCCAGTGAAAGAATACAAGGGATAATCTCCCACCAACCTCGTGACTAGTCGCAGCAGCATCATCAAACCTAGATCACATGATGAGCAACTCGCTTCAAGGACGGCATTGCCAAAGTACCAGGAACCTTATTGTCAATCACTCTATGAGGCATCAGCCACCCCTTTGTTCATCTCCAGCTTGACTTGCTTAATGATTCCTGTGACTTCATTCTCAAGTACCAGATATGAACATTTATAAATAATAATTATTTACAGGAAAAAAAATGATTCAATGTGAGAATGCAACAACAATGCCTTAATTCCAATTATTTAGCATAAATCCAATTCGTTTGCCATTTAGCTCTGTTGAGGTTAATCTCCTCTCGTTAAATTAGCAACTACCATATCCACTTTGTTCGACTACTCCTAGTTTTCCACTCTATTATGAATGTAAAATACAAATAATGGAGCCAATTTGTACAATCACTACTCAACTTGAACCTATTTACTAATTCTGCAAACGGAATTTGGTTAACCATGACTATATGTAACAGTTGTAATATATCTCCTTTCTTCCCTATTGTACTTATATGACTTGATACTTCTATTATATATATATATATATATATATATATCGGGCTTTGCCTAGACACCCCCCCCCCCCCAAAAAAAAAAGAAACAAAAAAGAAACAAAAAAAAACTATAATTCTATCACTTGTCCTGACTACCCAAATTATCTCAAGTGATCTTCCCTGATTGTTGTTCAAAAAATGCAGGCATATATGTAGCTACCTCTTATTTCGAACAGATGCATTCAATTTTTTTTTCTGCTCTTATTGTGGTAATGAAAACGTGACGGAAGGAGAACTGAGAACTGACCTTCAAATTGAGAATGAATTGGGGAACGGTACTCTCTTTAACTAAAGCGACGGCACAACCACCCCATCCTGCTCCTGTAAGTCCTGCTCCAAGAGCTCCATTATCTCGACAAACTTTTACAAGCTCTTCCAATTCTGAGCAACTACAGTAAGAAAAGCATTCACACGATAGCAGTTAGTGGTAAAAACGATCCAACCAAAAATTGTTTCATATGAAGATATCCAGCAACCTAATATAACAAGTTCTGATAAAAGTCGAGGATTCCAAGAGAACTTTTGAGCGAACACTTACAAAATCATTCTCAAATTAAAACATACAAAATTGCACGATTCTAGCAAAGTAAAATAAAATAACCAAATTATTTATTTTGCATCAATTTTTAAGACATTAGCAACAGGGTGAGAGATAGCACATGCACTCATATAGGACACTACAGCTATAGTGGCTGTCACTCGTTAGATCACTGAATTTTTTAAGCATATCCTCATCGCTGCAAAAAATTAAAACCACATCTAAGTTACTTGGGTTAGTGCAAAAGTGACATTCTAAACTACAAAGAAGAAGAAAAATGTAAATGTAATTAGTGTTACTTGGTGGAACTCTATTCATATAATAGTATGTTTAAATTAATGAGGTTATCAACTGTTCAGCACACCTACTTATGAAAGAACCATTTCCGTAGTAAACTCACATTCTGCTTTGTTGGTTATATTATCAACTAAATCTAATTACCTATATAGTTAAGATATAATATACGGTTTAATATATCATCAACAGAAACTTGGTGAATAACAGCATCTACCATCAGCTTAAGCATCGACATTAAATACGTAACTACTCAGGCGACATATGAATTTCTTATCATATACACATTTATTTTCATTTATTTGGGCTGGACAAAACTTTTTGTTAGAAGCAACTTTGAGGATCGCTGATGTGATTTGTCCAAGCTATCTTATAAAAGTAAACTTCAGGGTAACCAGATTGGTTTTCAAGAGAAGTAACAGTGACCCCCTAAACAATAATAAAATTATCCCAGGTCACTACGTTTTTCATCCCAGAGGCGCAACTCGAAAATGTGGGCAAACTTCGTCATGATCAATTCAATTATCTTGTAGGTAGGCAACACATTATGTATTTGTTTGAATTTTCCTAAAAAGCTCCTTTTTATATAAGAAATCCATTTGCACAGAAAAGACAGAAGCACAGGTGTATTAACAGAGGGGAGATTCTACAGACATGTTCTGCTTGCAACTCCAAATTTCATATATTCATAATAACAAAGAGTACTGGAAGTTTAGCAGGTTTACCAAAAAAATTGACTTAAAACATGGGAAAACAGACGATTTACAGAAATTTAAATGCACCTGAGTTTTGATAACACCGTGTTTCTGAATTCATGCACACGCCTTGCTTCTGAGTAAACATGGCTGACACGTTGTAATATATACATATTGCATTATCAATTACACAACTGATTATAACCATAGAAAGAAAATAATGAAATGTAGATCTGTAGATGTTATAATTTTCTTCGTAGCTCCAGTGGCACTTTTCTGCTAATGAGACTATTTACTAAATACCTCATCGATGTTAATTTCTTGGCTGGTGCTCTTCTGAGCTCCATCTATTTCATAAAAAATAAATATATAGATATTTGTGCCTCCATGTCAATGACAAAGACTTATTGATTAGCCTTTGTCAAATCCAAAAAAATTCAAGATCCATAAGATAAGTGCAATAATATGAAACAGATATCTTGGCAAAGTCCATTTAAATTCTTGAGTAGAAAAACTATAAAACTTTTTGCAGTCCAGCATTATAATTCAAAAATTGAAAGAAGATTTATTAAAGTAAACCATCATATGGTGGTTGAAGTAGCCTGCAGATAACAACAGAAACATCTTCATAATTTTCTTATTTTATTGATTAAGGAAAAATACTAAGTGTGACGAAGGGAATGATTATGGCAAAAATAAATTAGAATTGATGAAAGAGATCGTACTTTTTCAAATATCTCAAAATTAACGGATCAAATAAGTCCAACATTGATTCCTTCATACGTGTCAATTGGCCACTCCTACTCTCCACCATAACCCTTTTTTTTTCTATGGAGTGTATGATTATGGCCAAAATCAAATTAGAATTAAGGAACGTGAATATGAATTTTCTCCATATATGTGCATGTATGCTTTGAACCAATCATATTGTTTAGGCTATAAATTGAAGAACATGCAATTCCATTAATCATTTCATCCAAGAGTTGAGATAGGAACCTTTTAAGAAGCTATTAAGATGCTCGCCATTGATACTAAAAAGCTGACGACAACACCTAGACTGAAGAAAGCTTGAGTACTTATTACCTCAATGTTTGAATTCTCAAGCGATGGATAAATTAAGTCAAACCCTTGTCTAACCAAAAGATTATGGAAGTCCTTTTTCAAAAAAGAAAAAAGATCATGGAAGTCCTATAATATGGGAAATGATCAATCAATTATATGATACATGAGGTTCCTTTGAATGTTAGATTAATTATGCGCAGTCTTTGATAGACTTAACCTAATTACTTAAGCTTAAAGTCTTAATTTTTGCCATGAACAGATTATAAGAACAAGCATCTAGTAATCTATTATGATACATAACTTGAAATTTTGGTCATATTGCTTGTTGAAAAATTAATGCTTTCATGGGTTATCTCCATTCATGCATGCTGGACTTCATCTTGATGTTCATCATTATCCTTAATGCAACTACGTTTCCAAAATTTTCAATTTCTCTTGTAAAAATTATGATTCACCATTATTTCAACAATATCAAGTTTCAAATTGAAATAATTAATGCATTTCGGTTCCATTGATATTATAACAGATTATGTTTTTCATTTTCTTATGCGAATTATCCTAAACACAATCCTCAGTCCTGCACTACATAAATATTAATATGCAGATGTGATCTATAACCAGGGTCTCTATCCCAATTCCTTATCTCAATTGTCCAGATCCATCACTACATATTTTAAGGACATATGAATCATAATCCAGCAATGTTTTATACAAAGTTCATTATTTCAGATCAAATTTTCCTAATTGTGATCACAACATAATTAATGATCTAGCTGTATAATTTGTGAAGAATCCATTACAATAGCAAGATATAATCTAAATAAGAGTTGAATATTAACAAATTTATCTATCAAATTAAACCCAGAACAAAAAAACTCACCGCGGCAAAGAGGGGAGGAGGCTGAGAGTGACTGTACTGCAGTGATGGGAGGGCGATTCCGAAGGGACGGAAGGATGGCGAGAACGACGTCGGCGGCGGCGGCGGCGATGGAGGGGGAGGAGGGACGATATAGGGGTTAGAGTTGGGGGAATCGGAGGGATTGGGGGATTCGAGGAGAGGCGGGAGAGAAATTGGGGTTAGGGTTTGGGTGGGGAGGGGTTGTTGGCGTCCGGCGTCGGATGCGGTCCGTGGCGGCACGCGTGTCCGGCGTCGGATGCGGTCCATGGTGGCGCGTGGATCGAGGCAGCGGAAGCAGGCCGGGGGGTTGCTGGGGTTATCTATTAGGATTTTGGGGGGGTTATAGCTGGGAATACATATATAAGAGAGGAAAAAAAAGCATTGCACGTGTAATACACATTCTTATTAAGTTATTTAATCTGAGCCTTTAATCGTGTAGATCAATATAATAGATTGACGGTCCAGATATTCTCCTGACAGATTTTTTTTTATTGTGGTTTTTATAATAGAAATATATATATATATATATATATATATATATATATATATATATATATATATATATATATATATATATATATATATATAATCACCTCCATCTCATCTTAAACCCAAACAGCCAACACCAACTCCATCTTTCCCATTCCAAACCCACTGTCTCCATCACCACCCGACCTCCACAACAAACCCAAACACCCCCACCACCTTGCTGCCTCCACCCGAACCCGACCTCCATTGCCCACACCACAAACCCGAGCACCCTACACCTGACCTCCACGCCAACCCAAACTCCACCATCAACCTCCGACCTCCACACCTTGCTGCCCCATACACGAACCCCACTCCAACCATCCCGACTTCCAAACCTCACAACCCTCAACCCGAAACTCCACTGCACCCATCACCAATCCTGAAACCGCCTTGCTGCCCTCACCACCCGACCACCCCATCATCACCATTGCTGCCACCTCGATAACCCGACACTACCTTCTTCAACCTCCACCACCACCAAACTCGACCACCATCAACAGCCAGCGACCACCCGAACACGCATCATCTCCACAAACCCTATTACTGCCACCCAAACTCCAAACCAGCCCCGACACTGCACTCGACACCTTGCTATCGCTTGCCACCATGCAGCTGTCCTCACTTGCTGAAAGCAGAGCATTAGTTCGAGTAAGAACCAGAGCACAAGCAACGAGCCGCGGTTTTCCTACACACACGAAGAATCAATATTCATAACGATGCAAGCATCCCTTAAACTCTTAGCAAATAACATTCGTTATCATCAAATTTTATCATCAAACTTTACTGTAATAACGTTATGCCATATTATTGATTCAAATTTTGAATCGTTAATCATATTCATATCAATTCATCATTTTATCAAATTTTATTTATATATCCATTCATGCCATGTTAATTGTGAAGTATTTTAATTTTCTGCCCTATCGAATACTTGACTTTGTACTGATATTAGACCTTATTTTCTGTAACCAAAGTTATAGTTTTATATATGCATGTTTTAGCCCTTCGAGTATGCAATCCAAAATATCTTACAGTTTAACAAACCAATTTATAGATTGTGAGATATCGATGTTTAAGTACTGACACGTCATAAATTTCATATTATTGTTTGAAGTATATTGTCCCAGTAAATTACGTAAAATAACAAATTATTTGTGGAAATCTGATCTGATATAAAACTGAGTGTTAATAGACAATGTTAGGGATGAGATAATGATTTTTGTGAGATTTAGTAATGATTTTTCAGTGGAATGATAAGGCATGAGAACTTGACCTTATGTTGTTGCTAGAACACTAGACTTGTAAAGAACCGATTGGTAGGTATAGCTACTGGGATTAGAATATGTTGAGTGAGTAGGTGTTGGATTCGGAAGAGAGTCCACTTTCTGGAATCTCCGACGGAACTATATTTGTATTCTCTTACAAGTAGGAAAGTAATTTTTAGTACACAAGTATACTACTGTCCAGATGGTAGTTAGTGTGCCTTAGCTATAGATATTGTTATTCTTGCATTAATAACTTGTACCGATATAGTAGGTTGATAGACTTTTTTTGTATCATGTATTGCATGTATCTCTTGATTACCGCCTCGATACTACTATTTCCACACCGACTGCATCGATCGCATGTTCATGATAATAGAATAAAAGAACGATAGGCCGGGGTTATAAGAGGGTACGACTCAGAAGGGGACAATATATGATTATGCAGGTACTGATGGTGAAATATCGTAGGAACCTGGTGAACGGCCTTCTAGAAGTTCATGATGGAATTTCTGTGTTGTCGTTATTTTATTTCTAGTAGTTACTTTATCTAGCTAGTCGTAGTGAACTATTTATCGATTTATATGTAACCCATATTTCCGATTTTTTGGATTTTCTTTTTTTTCATTTCCTTTCCTCTTCTCATCCCTATAATCCATTATTTTAATAATAAATGTTTGTTATTTATCTTCTTTCAATCCATATTGTTGAACCCTCGGCTTCTTGTACACTCTATTTTTATTTATTGTGTATGGGTTGTTTGATCCATCTATTACATTATTTTTATTTGACTTCTTTCAATCTAACCCATTAACTAATTTATTTTCCTTGTTGGATCCTAACCCATTAACCCAAACCCAGGAACCTAATTCCCTAATTATCTGCTTATTGACTAGATCAATCCCCTCTCCACGTTCACCCCCTCAATTCCCAACATTACTGTCGCACCACTACCTCATTCCTCTAAATCCTAACAAAACCCTCTAATCTCTCAATCAACCTATTAATCACCTCCTTAATTAATCAGATCTCTCTCTCTCTCTCTCTCCTACTCATCATCTTCCCCGTTCTCTCTCCTGAAACCAAACATAACCCAACCCCGCCATCGCTTCTCCACCTCCTCGCTGCTCCTCCTTGTCGCCCTAGCTACCGCAACCAATGCCATGTTCCCCAATCACTGCCTTTTTCATCGCCGTCATCACCACCCTCAAGCGCCCCAGTCTCAACCATCGCCAGCACCTCTCCACCCTCGATGCCCCTGTGTTCCCCACAACCTCGCCTCCACCTTCGAGTGGCCTCCGAAACCCGAGCAGCACCTCCACCTCGTCACTCCATCACCCCTGCTCCTCAGCTGTAGAGCCACCCTCGATGCACCCGCCTCCATCGACCACCGCCCTGCTCTTCCCCTGCCTCATCCCCAGTGCACCGCAACCTCCTCTCCACTCAACCTCGCCATTCACAGCAGCACCTCCACTGCCAATGGCAACCCTGCCTTTGTCGACGCTTGCACCTCTCGCTACCGAGCAACCTCTTGTTGTCGTTGCTGAGTTGCTGTCTCGTTGTCCCCGTCACGTGCACGTGCTCTTGCTGATCATTGTAAATTGCACTAATTGCCAGCATTGGATCTTCGTGATTCATCTTCATTAATATTCAGAATAATCATCTAAAAGGCAAGTTTCCGCTTGAACTAGTTTTTCTTTATTCCTATTCAATGAATTATTTTGATCCCTGCAAGTAGTTCTACTTGATTATCGTATATTGATTGTTTGATACCCTTCAAGAGACTACTACGGATTCATCGACGAAACCAAGTAGTAGTTCTCTTCTCGTGTCATCCCCTTGATTCAAACTCAAGCCCTGTTATATATCGTCATATGCATACACCCCACGAATACATACATTAGAAACATACATGTATAGAATGATGATTGAATGCTTGTTCAATTGGATATGATATTCATGCTATGATGTCTTGTTAATAGTAGAATCCCACCACAATGACTGAGTATAATACCCTGTTAATTGTTGCCATAGAGTTATATACTTGCGCACAATGTTTGTTGCTAATTAATAATTAATTGAGTAGCTGGCCTACTAGTTACTCCATGTTGTTTTGAGATTTTGACCCGATTATTCCATTGAATCTAGTTTCTAGAAAATTTGACGGATCTGGAATCTGAGTTTTAGAAAATAAATTATCACATTTTTTGTACCACTGGGTTTTAAATTCCAGATTGTTATTCATGAGCACGTCGATACATTTTCACTAATCGAAACACCATGTTAACAGCAAATTTAAACTTGAAATTAACTTGAATGTTACTAGACACGATTGGGAATCTTAACATAAATTTTATGAATTTTTTAGATAGATTTCCATTATATATATGCTAACTTGACCCTAGACTTATGTTAAAACACCAGATCAGTAAAAGACCCAAATTTTTAACCCGGCTGCGGTTAGAATATTTTAGAATTTTCTGAACAAAAGTAGTAGCTCTATGTGTTAGGAATTTCATACCATTTGAAAGATTCTCAATCCAACTTGTAGAATAAAAAATATTATGGTTTTGCTACTGTACTGTAGAAATTCCAAATTCACTGTGTATAATAGCCTCGCCATGTTAAATTAGTTGGAACAGTAGGATAACTTAAGAATTGTGGCTTGAGAATCGTGAAAATGTTAGTGACCAATGTCAGGAACTTAATTTTAATTTTTGAGAGAATTTTAGTTAAGTTTTTAGTAGAATTATACGTATAAAACGTGATGCTGAGTTGCTTCCAGAACAGTAAATTTGTGAAGAACCAACTAGTGGACACATGTACTGTAGTCGAAATGTATCATATGAATATGCGTCGGAACTAGAAAAGAGTCTAGTTTCTAGGATCTCTGACGGAACCTGATTCGTTTCCCTGTGGTAGCAAGAAAGTTGACTTTTGTATAACAACGTATTGCTGTCCAGATTTTGCATTCCTTGTGTTTAATTGTAAAATTGTCTAAACCTTGCATTGCACTACATGCAATCCATTGTATAGTCATTGATACCTGGTTATCATCTTCTTGATACTCATTCCATTAATTGCACACTCATGATTCATGTTAATAAATTGATAATAAGATGGGGTAATAAAGGGTCGACTTGGTAGTGAACAACCAGTAACTATATTCAGATGAGGGGCCCGAGTTTCCCTATATTTTTCTTGTTATCTTGTATCGTATTGTGGATAAATTATCGTTATGGATCGTGGATTGTGGATTCTTGTTATTGTTATCGTGCCGAGTACATGATCTGTGGAGTTCACCACTATAGTCTAAACGTTCACTGCTTGTATGTACTGAACCTGTGGTATGGGACACAGTACTATATGCATTAGATAAGATAATAAAATATGATAGACCTAGGATTGACACTACATTGATCTCGATTATTGTTATCGACTTGAAAACTTGTTTATTGTATTGTTACTCGTTAAATTGTTGACCATAGTCCTTGCCTCGTTATCGATAATTTCATTGACAGTTGATATAGTACTTGTTCCTCGTTCATTGATATTTACATATCCTATTTTATTATTTCCTGCTTGTACTACTTGTTGTCCGTCACTTGCTCTAACGGACATTTCCCCCACTCTAGACTATGAGCTCGCAGGTACACAAGAAGAATTTCTGGAAGGACTTGGTGAGCAGACCTTCTAGGGATTGAAGCCGAATTATTGGCACACAATAATTGTCCTGTCCTTGTCATTTAAATTCCAGTATTATTTTCATTATCACATTTTGTATATTGGGCTTTGTTGACCTCAAGTTTGTTTCTTCCAGTTGTTGGTTATTGTTGAGATATTTCATGTAAAATCTATGTTATGTGATTCCATTTTAACATGCATGGTTGAAATTGTATTGCATATTGTTGAGTTAAATATTATAGCTTATGAATGATGCAAATCATTTGCTGAGCCTTCGTTGCGTGCTCGTATTCCTATATTTTGGGAAGTAGGGCGTGATTTATTTCAGTATATTGTACTTCATTGTAGTTTGACCCAAAGTTTATTTATTTCCAGATGATGGTTATTTATGGATAGTTTAATTTCATGTTCATGTGATCATTATTATATTTGCATGCGTAGATGTGTTTATAAATATCGTGTTAAGCTTATAATTGCACAACTTATGAATGATGTGAGTTAGAATGCTTGCATCATTCGTTGGGTCTCCGAAACCCGAGCAGCACCTCCACCTCATCACTCCATCACCCTTGCTCCTCAGCCGTCGAGCCACCCTCGATACACCTGCCTCCGTCGACCACCACCCTGCTCTTCCCCTGCCTCGTCCCCACTGCACCGTAACCTCCTCTCCACTCGACCTTGCCATTCACAGCATCACCTCCACCGCCAGTCGCAACCCAACCTTTGTTGACGCTTACACCTTTTGCTGCCGAGCCACCTCTTGCTGCCATTACTGAGTTGCTGTCTCGCTGTCCCCATCATGTGCACGTGCTCACGCTGATCGCCATAATTTGGACGTATTGCTGCCGTTGGATCTTCTCAAATCATCTTCATTAATATTCGGAATAACATCTAAAAGGAAAGTTTCATCTTTAACTAGTTTTCCTTTATTCCCGTTCAAGAAATTATTTTGATCCCCGCAGGTTTATATTGAATATTTGATACCCTTCAAGAGACTACTACGGATTCATCGAAGAAACCAAGTAGTAGTTCTATTCTCGTGCGATCCCCTTGATTCAAACCCAAGCCTTGTTATATATAGTCATATGCATACACCACACGAATACATAAATTAGAAACATACATGTAAAGAATGATGATTGAATGCATGTTCGATTGGATATGATGTTCATGCTATGATGTCTTGTTAATAGTAGAATCCCACCACAATGACTGAGTATAATACCCTGTTAATTGTTGCCAACATTTGTTGCTAATTAATAATTAATCGACTTGCTGGCCTGCTGGTTACTCCATGTTGTTTTGAGATTTTTACCTGGTTACTGTTGGAATTAGATTAAACCTTGTAAATTAAAGTCAGAGAGTCCCTTGAATCTAGTTTCCAGAACATTCGACGGATCTGGATTCTGAGTAGTAGAAAATAAATAATCAAAATTTTTTGTACCACTGGTTTCCAGATTGTTATTCATGAGCACGTCGACACATTTTTACTAATCAAAACACCATGTTAATAGCAAATTCAAACTTGAAATTAACTTGAATATTACTAGACACGTTTGGGAATCTTAAATTAAAATTTATGAAATTTTTAGATAGATTTCCAGACCCATTATATATATGCTAACTTGACCCTAGACTTCTGTTAGAACACTAGACCAGTAAAAGACCCAAACTTTTGACCCGGTTGCGTTTAGAATCTTTCAGAATTTGCTGAACAAAAGTAGTAGCCCTCTGTGGTAGGATATCATACCATCTGATGGATTCTCAATCCGACTTGTAGAATACAAATTATTCAGGTTTTTCTACTGTACTGTCGAAATTCCAGATTTACTGTTTTTAATTGCCTCGTCATGTTAAATTAGTTGGAACAGTAGGATAACTAAGAATTTCGGCCTGAGAATCATGAAAATGTTAGTGACCAATGTAAGGAACTTAATTATAATTTTTGTGAGAATTTTAGTTAAGTTTTTGGTGGAATGATACGTATAATAACATGATGCTCAGTTGCTGCCTGAACCGTAAACTCGTAAAGAACCAACTAGTAGACACATTTACTGTAGTCAAAATGTATCGTGTGACTATGTGTCGGAACCAGCAGAGAGTATAGTTTCTATAATCTCTGACGGAACCTGATTCGCTTCGCTATGCTTCATCGTGGCAGCGGGAAAGTCAACTATTGTACAGCAATGTATTGTTGTCCAGAAATTGTATTCCTTGTGTTTAATTTTAAAATTGTCTAAACCTTGCATTGCACTACATGCCATCCATTGTATAGTCATTGATACCTCATTAACATTGCTTCTTGATACTCGTTCTATTGATTGCACACTCATGATTCATATTAATAAATTGATAATAAACCGGGGTAATAAAGGGTCGACTTGGTAAACAACCAGTGAATGTACTCGGATGAGGGGTCCGTGTTTCCCTGTATTGTTCTTATTATCTTGTATCGTGTTGTGGATAAATTCTAGTTATGGATCGTGAACAACCAGTGACTGTACTCGGATGAGGGCCCGTGTTTCCCTATATTGTTCTTGTTATCTTGTATCGTGTTGTGGATAAATTCTAGTTATGGATCGTGGATTTTGTATTCTTGTTATTGTTATCGTGCCAAGTACATAATCTGTGGAGTTCACCACTATAGTCTAAACGTTCACTGCTTGTACAAACCAAACCTGTGGTATGGGACACAGTACTACGTCCATTAGATAAGATAATAAAATATGATAGGCCTTGGATTGACACTGCATTGATCTCGATTATTGACTTAAAATCTTGTTTATTGTATTGTTACTCGTTAAATTGTTGACCATAGTCCTTGCCTCGTTATCGATAATTTCATTAACAGTTGGTATAGTACTTGTTCCTCGTTCATTGATATTTACATGTCCTATTTTATTGTTCCTTGCTTGTACTACTTGTTGTCTGTGACTTACTATAATGGACATTTTACCCACTCTAGACTATGAGATCGCAAGTACACAGGAGGAATTGTCCGAAGGACTTGGTGAGCAGACCTTCTAGGAATTGGACCCGAATTATTGGCCCACAATAATTGTCTTGTCCTTGTCATTTAAATTCCAGTGTTATTGTTATTTTCACATTTTGTATATTGGGATTTGTTGACCCGAAGTTTGTTTCTTTCCAGTTGTTGGTTATTGTTGAGGCATTTTATGTAATATCTATGTTATGTGATTTCATTTTAGCATGTGTGGTTGAAATTGTATTGCATATTGTTGAGTTAAATATTACAGTTTATGAATGATGCAACATTCGCTGGGCCTTCGTTACGTGCTCGTATTCCTGTATTTTGGGAAGCGAGGCATGACATGTTTTTAGTGGTATCAAAGTTCCGTTTGACCCTAATCAGATTGGGTTGGCCAGGTTTAACTCAATAATATGTACACCACGTTATCACATGAACATGTAGTAACCATCTTATAATCTGGCTACTAGTCATATTCGGTCCATCCTAATCCCTTCATATTCAATCCTTTCATTCATCGTTTTCTTCAGTCCCTTGCAGTCATCCACTCTTTTCGTGCTCATGTTCTGTTTGATTCTGGTGCTACTCACTCATTTGTTTCTTCTTGCTTTGTGGATCAACATCATTTAGCGTGCAACGTCTTGCCAGCTGCTTGGAATATCACCACAGGTGGAGGCGTCATCATCTGTTCCAAGGTGTGCAAGTAAATCACTTTGTTGATTAGGGGCGTGGAATTCAAGGCCCACCTTATTGCCATTCCCAACTCCGGCTTTGATGTTATCCTTAGAATGGATTGGCTGGGGGTTACCCATGTTGTGATTATTGTCGGGAGAAGAAGGTCATATTTAGGCTCCCAATTCACCAGGAGTTTGAGTTTCTCATGGGTGAAACACTGTCAAACAAGAAGGCTGGTGTGCTAGAGTTAATGCACACTGATGGTGAAGTTGCGCATGTGGTTGTGTGGGATTTTCTGTTAGTTTTTCAGGAAGAATTGCCCGGGTTGCCGCTAGATCGAGATGTTGAGTTCGACATTGAAGTTCACCCGGGAAAAATACTATTCTCCAAGAGTCCATACCGAATGGCACCAGTTGAGTTGGCAGAACTAAAGGTGCAAGTCCAGGAGTTGTTGGACAGAGGTTTCATCAAGCTAAGTGTTTTGCCTTGGGGAGCCCTGGTGTTGTTCGTCAAAAAGAAGGATGGAAGGCATAGGCTCTGCATTGACTATCGGGAACTGAATAGTTTCACGGTGAAGAGCCGATATCCGCTACCAAGGATCGACGATCTGTTCGATCAGCTGAGAGGTGCTTTAGTTTTCTCGAAGTTGGATCTTCGCTCTGGCTATCATCGGGTAAAAGTAAAGACTGAAGATATTCAGAAGACGGCATTCCGCTCGAGATATGAACATTACGAGTTCTTGGTAATGCCCTTTGGAGTCACTAATGCACCAATGGTGTTCATGAGTCTGATGAACAAGGTGTTCTCGCTGTTCTTAGGCAAGTTTGTGGTGGTCTTCATTGATGGTATCCTGGTGTATTCTCGGAATAAAGAGGACCATGCAGAGCATCTGAAGGTTGTCTTGCAGACTTTGAGGGAGAATCAACTCTATGGGAAGCTCAGTAAGTGTGAGTTCTGGCTTGACCGCGTTGCTTTTCTGGGCCATATTATCTCAGACGATGGAATTTCAGTTGATTCGTTGAAGGTTACGGCAGTCAATGATTAGCCAGTACCAAAGTCTGCATCAGAAGTGCGAAGTTTCCTCGGGTTGGCAGGGTATTATTGGAAGTTCGTCCAGGATTTCTCAAAGATTGCTGGACCCCTAACCAATCTGATGAGGAAGGAGCAGAAGTTTGTCTGGGATGGAGCTTGTGATGAAGCCTTCGTGGAACCGAAGAATCGGTTCACATCAGCACCTGTGCTGACTATACCAGACAGTTCAAGAGGTTTTGTAATCCACTGCGATGCTTCGGGCAGAGGGTTAGGAGCAGTGCTGATGCAGCGTAGGAAAGTGGTCGCTTATGCGTCCAAGCAGTTGAGGCCTTATAAGAAGAACTACCCCACACATGATCTCGAACTTGCAGTTGTAATCTTCGTCTTGAAGTTATGAAGGCATTACTTGCTTGTGGATATAATTGAGGTCTTCACGGATCACAAGAGTCTCAAGTACGTGTTCACGTAGAAGGAGTTGAACATAAGGCAAAGGAGATGGTTAGAGCTGATGGAAGATTATGAGATCAACTTGCAGTACCACCCAGGCAAGGTGAATTTGGTGCCCGATGCCTTGAGCAAGAGGCCAGCCACTTTGTTCCTCACCCAACAGAAGGATATATTGGAGGATATGCGAAGACTGGACTTGGATTTGATTCTTCCCGGTTCAGCATAGCAGTGTATGATGCTGCAGTTGCAGTCTTCGTTGGTGGAGCAGATCAAGAAAGCCCAAGCAGGTGACCCGTAGTTGCAAGAATTCAGAAGTGAAATTGAAGCAGGCCTGAGGACTGACTTGGTCATTCATTCAGACAGATCGCTTCGTTTTGGCACCAGAGTATGTGTGCCGAAGAGGGAAGTCAGGCAGAGGCTACTTGAAGAAGCCCATAGCTCGCCCTACTCTATTCATCCGGGAGGCATAAAGATGTACAGGGATCTGAAGCAGAACTTTTGGTGGCATAGTATGAAGAAATCAGTGATAAGATTTGTGTCCCAGTGCTTGGTCTGCCAGCAAGTGAAGGCGGAACATCACAGGACCGCTGGACTCCTTCAGTCTCTTCCAATCCCGGATTGGAAATGGGAGAACATTTCCATGGACTTCGTGATGGCATTGCCAAGAAGTCCCAAGGGCCATAATGCCATTTGGGTAATTGTGGACCGGTTGATGAAGAGTGATCATTTCATTCCGTTCAGAGTTGGTCAATCTACGGAGAGCCTGGCTGAGGAAGTTGTGAGATTGCATGGAGTTCCTGTCAGCATCGTATCTGATAGAGATGTGAGATTCAGATCTCACTTTTGGAGTCTTCAGAAGAGTCTGGGGAGTAAGTTGAACTTCAGCATTGCTTTCCACCCACAGACCAACGGGAAATTTGAGAGGACGATCCAAACACAAGAGGACATGTTGAGGCCTTGTGTTCTTCTGTTTAGAGGTTCGTGGGAGGACCATTTGAACTTGGTTGAGTTCTCGTACAACAACAACTACCAAGAAAGTCTTAAGGCAGCCTCGTACGAGGTACTCTATGGTCGCAAATGTCGATATCCAGTCTATTAGGACGACATCGGCAAGAGTAAACTTTTGGGGCCTGAGTTGATCACCAAGACAGTTGATGCAGTGGCTCAGATTAGGAAGCACTTACAGGCAGCTCAGGACAGGCAAAAGAAGTGGGCTGACTGTCACTGGAGGCCATTAGAGTTTGTGCCAGGCGACCACGTTTTCCTCAAAGTGTCTCTATGGCGAGGTGTTATCAGCTTTGGTGGTGAGGTGCTAAGTCCTCGATTCATTGGTCCATTTGATATCGTGGAACGAGTGGGCAACGTAGCTTACAAGCTCGCATTGCCACTAGCCTTGTCTGTTTTCCATGATGTGTTCCATGTCTCCCAGATCAGGAAGTACATCAGGGACGACAGTCATGTGATTGACTACTCAGAGTTATCCGTGAGACCAGACTTATCATGCGAGGTCCAACCAACCTCTATCTTGGACAGATGTGAGATAGTCCTGATGAGTAAAGTTATCAAGCTTGTTCAGGTTTCATGGAATCATCACTCGCCCGGTGAGTCGACTTAGGAACTTGAGTAAAAGATTGAGAAGAAGTTCCATCATCTCTTCGAGTAGATTTTTGTTCTTTTCTCGGGGTTCCCTATGACCCACTTGAATGAATTTCGAGGACGAAATTCTTATTGTAAGATGGGTAGGAATTGTAACCCCTTATTTCCGATTTTTCGGATTTTTTTTTGTTGCATTTTTTCCTCTTCTCATCCTTGTAATCCATTATTTTAATAATAAATGTTTGTTATTTATCTTCTTTCAATCCATTTTATTAATTTTCATTGTTGAACCCTGGGCATCTTGTACAGTCTATTTTTATTTATTGTGTATGGGGTGTTTGATCGATCTATTCCATTATTTTTATTTGACTTCATTCAATCTAACCCATTAATTGATTTATTTCCCTTGTTGGATCCTAACCCATTAACCCAATTCCCCAATTATCTTCTTATTGACCAGATCAATCCCCTCTACACGTTCACCCCCTCAAATCCCTACTTTACTGCCTCACCACTACCTCATTCCTCTAAATCCTAACAAAACCCTCTAATCTCTCAATCAACCTATTAATCACCCCCTTAATTAATCAGCTCTCTCTCTCTCCTCACTCATCATCTTCCCCGTTCTCTCTCCTGAAACCAAACAGAACCCAACCCCACCATTGCTTCTCCACCTCCTCGCTGCTCCTCCCCGTCGCCCAAGCCACCGCAACCATCGCCATGTTCCCCAGTCGCTGCCCTCATCATTGACGTCATCACCACCCCCGAGCACCCCAGTCTCGACCATAGCCAGTGCCTATCCACCCTCGATGCCCTTGTGTTCCCCATAACCTTGCCCTCCACCTTCGAGCGGCCTCCGAAACCCGAGCAGCACCTCCACCTCGTCACTCCATCACCCCTGCTCCTCAGTCGTCGAGCCACCCTTGACGCACCTGCCTCCGTTGACCACCACCATGATCTTCCCCTGCCTCATCCCCACTGCACCGAAACCTCTTCTCCACTCGACCTCGCCATTCACAGTAGCACCTCCACTGCCAGTCGTAGCCCTGCCTTTGTCGAGGCCTGCACCTCTCGCTGCCGAGCCACCTCTTATTGCCGTTGCTGAGTTGTTGTCTCGTTGTCCTCGTCACGTGCACGTGCTCTAGCTGGTCATCATAAGTTGCATGTATTGCCATCGTTCGACCTTCACGAATCATCTTCATTAATATTCGGAATAATCGTCTAAAAGGCAAGTTTCCTCTTGAACTAGTTTTTCCTCATTCCTGTTCAAGGAATTATTTTGATCCCCCTCAAGTAGTTCTACTTGATTACCGTATATTGATTGTTTGGTACCCTTCAAGAGACTACTACGGATTCATCGACGAAACCAAGTAGTAGTTCTCTTCTCGTGTCGTCCCCTTGATTCAAACTCAAGCCTTGTTATATATCGTCATATGCATACACCACACGAATACATATATTAGAAACATACATGTAAAGAATGATTATTGAATGCTTGTTCGATTGGTTATGATATACATGCTATGATGTCTTGTTAATAGTAGAATCCCTATTAATTGTTGCCACAAAGTTATATACTTGTGCCCAATATTTGTTGCTAATTAATAATTAATCGAGTTGCTGGCCTACTGGTTACTCCATGTTGTTTTGAGATTTTGACTCAGTTATTGTTGGAATTAGATTAAACCTTGTAAATGAAAGTCATATTCCATTGAATCTAGTTTCTAGAAAATTTGACGGATCTGGATTCTGAGTTTTAGAGAATATATTATCACATTTTTTGTACTGCTGGGTTTTAAATACCAGATTGTTATTCATGAGCACGACGATACATTTTCACTAATCGAAACTCCATGTTAATAGAAAATTTAAACGTGAAATTAACTTGAATGTTACTAGACACGATTGGGAATTCTCAAAATAAATTTTATGAAATTTTTAGATAAATTTCCAGACCCATTATATATATGCTAACTTGACCGTAGACTTCTGTTAAAACACTAGACCAGTAAAAGACCCAAACTTTCGACACGGATGTGGTAAGAATATTTTGGAATTTTTTGAACAAAAGCAGTAGCTCTCTATGTTAGGAATTCATACCATTTGAAAGATTCTCAATCCAACTTGTAGAATAAAAAATATTCAGGTTTTGCTACTAGTACTGTTGAAATTCCTGATTCACTGTTTATAACTGCCTCGCCATGTTAAATTAGTTAGAACAGTAGGATAACTTAAGAATTTCGGCCTGAGAATCATGAAAATGTTAGTGACCAAGGTCAGGAACTTAATTATAATTTATTTTTAAGAATTTTAGTTAAGTTTTTAGTGGAATTATACGTATAATAACGTGATGTTGAGATGTTGCCTGAATAGTAAACTGGTGAAGAACCAACTGAATAGTAAACTCGTGAAGAACTAGTGGACACATTTACTGTAATCAAAATGTATCATGTGAATATGCGTCGGAACCGGCAGAGAGTCTAGTTTCTAGAATCTCTGACGGAACCTAATTCGCTTCCCCGTGACAGCAGGTTAGTCAACTTTTGTATAGCAACGTATTGCTGTCCAGAAATTGCATTCCTTATTTTTAATTGTAGAATTGTCTAAACCTTGCATTGCACTACATGCAATCCATTGTATAGTCATTGATACCTCGTTAACATTGCTTCTTGTTACTCATTCCATTGATTGCACAATCATGATTCATGTTAATAAATTGATAATAAGCCGGGGTAATAAAGGGTTGACTTGGTAGTGAACAACCAGTAACTGTAATCGGATGAGGGGCCCGTGTTTCCCTATATTTTTCTTGTTATATTGTATCGTAATGTGGATAAATTATCGTTATGGATTATGGATTGTGGATTCTTGTTATTGTTATCATGCCGAGTACATGATCTGTGGAGTTCACCACTATAGTCTAAATGTTCACTACTTGTATGTACCGAACCTGTGGTATGGGACACAGTACTACACGCATTAGATAAGATAATAAAATATGATAGACATAGGATTGACACTGCAATTATCTCGGTTATTGTTACGGACTTGAATTCTTGTTTATTGTATTGTTACTTGTTAAATTGTTGACCATAGTCCTTGCCTCGTTATCGATAATTTCATTGATAGTTGATATAGTACTTGTTTCTCATTCATTGATATTTACATGTCCTATTTTATTGTTCCTTGCATTTACTACTTGTTATCCGTGACTTGCTCTAACGGACATTGCCCCCACTCTAGACTATGAGCTCGCCGGTACACAAGAAGAATTGCCCGAAGGACTTGGTAAGCAGACCTTCTAGGGATTGGACCCGAATTATTGGCCCACAATAATTGTCTTGTCCTTCTCATTTAAATTCCAGTGTTGTTGTTATTATCACATTTTATATATTGGGCTTTGTTGACCCGAAGTTGTTTCTTTCCAGTTGTTGGTTATTGTTGAGATATTTCATGTAATATCTATGTTATGTGATTCCAGTTTAGCATGCACGGTTGAAATTGTATTGCATATTGTTGAGTTAAATATTACAGCTTATGAATGATGCAAATCATTCGCTGGGCCTTCGTTACGTGCTCGTATTCCTATATTTTGGGAAACGAGGCGTGACATTATATTTATTTCAATATATTGTACTTCATTGTAGTTTGACCCGAAGTTTATTTATTTCCAGATGATGGTTATTTGTGGATAGTTTAATTTCCTGTTCATGTAATCTTTATTATTATTGTCTGCATAGATGTGTTTATAAATATCTTGTTAAGCTTATAACTAACTGTACAACTTATGAATGTTGCGAGTTATAATGATTGCATCATTCGTTGGACCTTAGTTGTGTACCTGTAATTTCGTATACTGGGAAGCGAGACGTGACATACCATAAAACCTGCCCAAACCCATAGGGTTGGTTTTGGGTTTGAGAAACTATAAACCTGTTCGTACAGGTCCGGCCGAGTAAGTGAGTATAATGTTTGGGTATGGGTAAAAAATTAGTCAAAACCCACCCAACCTAGCCCTCTTGCACCTCTAATCTCAATACTTGAACTTCAGAATAACAATATAAATGTCGAAAAAGCTTGGCTTCACAAAAAGAGCAAAAAAAAATTAAATAAATATTCTTAGCAGAGCGGCATATTTATGGAATATTTCGTAATACACAAGGTTTTAAAACTTTAAAACAAATATTTATGGACCATTTCGTAGGACTCAATTTCACTTATAGGATTATTTTAGAAAATATTTGCAAATATAGGACACCCTCCAAACTATTTACAAAAGTAGGACAATTGGAAGTAATTTTTCATGAAAGACCCTAACTTTAGGGATATTTACACTACACTAAAACTAAAAATTTACATATCTCACTACCCTATTTAGAAACTGGATATTTCACAGAAAATAAAGAAATTAAGATTAAAAAATCTTTCAAAATTCAAAATTAGATACATTGATAGAAGATTAACAGAAAGAAAGCATATTACTTATAGGGAAATATCAGAATATTTGTTAATAACAAGAAAAATAACTAATAAATTACCGAAGGAAATACAAAAAGAGATAGCATACAAAGTATTGGATTACAGAAATAAAGAAGCAAGTTGGTATTACCAGCACCTACTAGCATACAAAATATTAGGCTAAGTATGGCCAACGGAGCAGTAGGATTAAATCCAAATATAGGACCAGAAATTTATATGATAAACATACAAGAGTTGGAAGATGATTGCAATGGTCTTGAGTTTGTAGGAATTATTTGAAAATATTTAAAAATCATAAATAAGAAAATAAAAGAATTAGGAAGGTATATAACTGATGACACAAAGGAAGATTTAGGCATAACGGAAGAAGATATGAAGGAATTAGAAGCTATAACAAAATTTAATAAAAATATTTTAGAAATAGAAGATTTAATGGCAAATCTCAATTCAGTGGAAGTAGAGGAAGCCTTAAAAAACCTAGATATATCGAATGAAGAAATAAAAATGGATCAAGATAAAGAAAAGATTATAGAAAAACCTACAGAAACTTAAACTGACATGTACAAAATCTTAAGGCCACCACCTAACAAAAGACCTTATCAATTGTCATGGAAATGGAAAAAACACAAAAAATAATAAGTTAGGTAGAGAAAGAAAAAAAAACCCAAAATATGAACCTACAGAGCACTACGAAAAAGAAATAGCAAGAAATGGAGAATGGCTAGATCTAGACTGCGTAAAAGATGTAGATAGAACAATAGAAGAATGGGTAAAGGCCTCACTAATAGTAGGATTTAGGAAAAATCTTTCAGGAAACGCTTTTGAAAAATTTATAGAAACAACATTTATAGGAGTAGTAGCAAAATGGTGGAATGGACTAAAGGAAGAAGAAAGAAATACTATAAGAAAATCAAGACCAATTGATAATAGAGGAACTGAAGAAACCTCAGCACAATGAACCTTAGGTCTAAAAGAAATAATTACAAATTACGAAATAGCAATAAAAACAGAATTCAGTGTATACGATAAAGGAGAAAAACACACTATATACAAAAAGAATCAGGCAAGATGGAGACTAAGTAACTTAGAAATATGCGACGTGTTATTTTGACAACTATGCCTGTGAATTCCGATAATATTTTCAAGATAGTTATTATACAAAAGAAGAACTGAGTCCAATTTTTAACTCATTCTTTCTAAAACTACCTGATCCATGAAGTATAAACATATATAGTGCATACATAAGTGAGAAAGTAAAACCAGAGGTAGATATTTTAGGGTATAGAACACAATTCGTTAAAGATTATAGGGATAAAGTCTGCCAAGATGCTAGAGCACAATGAAATACTATAGAACATATAAACAAAGAATTTGTTGTGAAGATGCAAGACTGAATCATTGAGGATGTAATAATAACTATAATTATACAAAGAAGAGTAAACACAAATTCCAAAAATATAAAACAAAATATAGAAAACTTTTAAGAGATATAAAAAACCCTATAAAAAATACTTTAGAAGAATAAATCAAAATAAAAATAGACAATATACGAAAAATCCTAAGAAATGTAATTGTTATATATGTGGAGAGGTAGGAGATATATCACCAAATTACCCTAAAAGAATGAAGAAAGAAAATGCAAAATACGTAGAAGAAATTGAAGAAATGAATAACATAAATTATGAACCCATAGAATATGGGGAAGACTGGTTAGAAATAAGTGAAGATTAAGAAATAATGGTAACGGAAGAAGATAGTGAAAGCAGTGAAGATGAAACAGAAGAATGTGAAATAAAAATGATGACAGAAATAACAGAAATAGGAGAACAATTAGAAAGAGAAGAAAACAATGAAGAAGTAAGGAAAAGAATGTGCTTTGACATACAAAAATACGATAAAATAAGAGCAACCAAATTAGATATAAACCCAAAAGAGATATGTAAACTACCAATATTCGAAAGGAAGAAAAGTACCATCATAATAGCTAGGAATAATGAACAACCTATAGACATTGAACAAACACAAGGAAAACCATAATCCCATTAATAACCGAAAGAATAATAAGAGAAGAGATGAAAAAATAAGTGAGAAAACTAGAAAAATATTAAGACACATACATTTAGGAGCTGTACAAATAACAATAAAAGCCTATTTTAAGGAAGGAATAAATACACCTTTGAAAATATACCTAATGGATGATAGAATAATAACAAGTACACAAGATGCATTCATAGGAATAGTACAAGGAAACCTAATGTACCAATACATAAAATTTATAATAAAACCTAATTTCTCTATAAGCATGGCAGAAGAAAATAAAGACAAAAGTCTAGTCATGTACCACAGATTATCAGGAATAGAAATGATTGAAAAAAAAAACAAAGTTATAAGTATACAAATAAGAAATATTTATGCTTTCACTAGTAAGCATGAAGTAAAAAACAGAAATACAGATAATTTTAAAATAGAACCGCTATTCAGCGAAATTATAAGATATAAACCAGCAAGAGAAAACCCTGAAATGACTATACCAAATTATATAGAATTCGACTTTAATAAAGCAAAAGAAATTGCAAAAGGAAAAGCACCACAAATAATGTTTGGAAAGAGTCACTATCAATAACAAACAAACAACAAGCATTGGAATTAATACCAATAATAAATATATTAGACAACCAGAACAATAACCAATTTAAAATAGAAATAGAATAGTATGACAATGGAAAATGGAATAAACAAATAACCTTAGTAGATACAGGAGCTACTAATTCACATATTAAACAAATAAATATAAAAACAACTGAATTAATGCCATTAGAAAACCCATATTACTATCTAGGCTATTACAATAATAGACATCCAATTGTACATAAAATTATACTACCACGGAGGATAAATGGTAGAAATGAAATGTTATTGCATTTACACGTAGACCCAGAACACCGTGTTAATGAAATGCTATTAGGAACTGACTTTCTTACATCGGTGCAACCTTACTCAATTCAAGAAGAAAAATCTCAATAACAGTAAACAATGAAAGTATAGTAATAAATAGAATATTGAACAAATGAATCCGTTAAGAGAAACAAAGAATACGTTATACATATTAATAGAATTTTTTTACGGAGGATACAAATCAAGAAACTATCATAGTCTAATAGACACCGGAACAGGCACTAGCCACTGCAGCGAAAATATACTACCAAAATGGAAACAAGATGGATATAATAAGAAAGCAATAACTGGTTTAACTAGACAAACTATCATACTTGATAAGTATCAACAAAATGTTAATGTACAAATAGGAAATTACATACTAAACATACCAATAATATACCAGTTTGATGATATGAATAATGATGTGCTATTAGGAAATGACTTTTTTCAACAATACTATCCTATAACCATATCACATAAATCAGTTATATTTACAACACCTTGTAGACACCAAGCAATAGCAATTAGAATAACCTAACCTTATTCTTGAACTGACCTGCCGCATATCAGAGTTTCTTCAACCCAGCTGAATATCAATATTTACCAAACAAAACTAGAATACAACAAGTCCAAAAAATAACTACAATTTTTTTTATACAAAAACAATTAGAAGAACTGTTCGGAGAGGACCCCTTGGCAAAATGGGACTTAAGTAAACCCACAGCACATATAGAGTTAATAGATAAGAACAAAATAATAAAAATTAAACCTATAAGACACACTCCAACAGACCTAGAAGAGTTCGAAATACAAATAAAAGAATTAGTGGAAAATAATTATATAAGAAAATCACAAAGTCCACATTCATCACCAGCAATTATAGTAAGAAAACATTCAGAAGAAAAATGAGGTAAATCTCGAATGGTAGTAAATTATAAGGAATTAAATAAATATACTAAGAGATTTGGATATCCACTACTAGATATACAAATACTACTTAACACAATAAGAATAAGAAAAATATATTCGAAATTCGATTGTAAATCAGGATTTTACCATGTAAAGCTAACAGAAGACTCAAAACAGTTAACAGCATTTAGCACACCTCAAGGAATCTATGAATGGAATGTATTACCATTCGGTTATAAAAACAATTCCAGGAATATTTTAAGAATATATGGATAAGATATTTGAAAAATATAACAATTTCATATTAGTATATGTAGATGATATTCTAATAGGATCCAAAAATGAAGAACAACATAAAGAGCATCTACTAAAATTCATAGAAATATTCAAAAACACAGGTATTATACTATCAAAAAAGAAAATGGAATTGTTCAAAACTGAGATAGAATTATTAGGAACAAAATTATCACATGAAGGAATAGCACTACAGCCACATATAGCAGAAAAATAAAGACATTTCCTAATGTCCTAAAAGAAAAAAGAGAAGTACAATCTATAATCGGGCTACTAAATCAAACAAGATGATACATACCAAATTTATCAGCAAAAACAAATTAGTTACAACAAAAACTAAAAAAGTTTAAGAAATGGAAATGGACTCTAGAGGATGAAGAAAAACTTAAAATATTAAAACAACAAACTTCAAAATTAAATAAGCTAAGATTACCTGTTAAAGAATGTTCATGGATAATAGAAACATATGCATGTGAAAATAATTAGGGAGCAGTATTAAAATTCATTGAAATAGGTGAAGAATAGGAAATACTAGCTAGATATACTAGTGGATCATTCACACAGACCCAACAAAATTACCACATAAATGAAAAAGAACTACTAGCAATCTTAAAAGCTATAAAAAAGTTTGAGTTATTCATAATACATACAAAATTCACAGTAAGAACAAATAATACACAAGCAAAGAGTTGGATTAACAAAATAATAGACCCAACTATAGCAAATAAAAGGTTGATAAGATGGCTAATGGAGTTAGCACATTATGACTTCAAAATAGAAAATATAAAAGGAAAAGATAACATCTTAGCAGATTTCTTATCAAGAAGCTAACAATTTCATTTTTACAGGATGGAAAATAGAGTTCAGCATATAGAACAGGATATAGTCTACCTAAAGGAGACTGTGGAGCAATTAAAATGAGCATTTAACCAACTAAAGCTGCAAATATGTGGTCTTCAAAGTATATTTTACCAACATATAAATGCAGATCATATTGAAAAAATGAGCGAAGGGGGTGAACCTATTAACCCATAAAATACACGTGAGATCACAAAAATATCTACACAAGAGGGAAACTCCACATCCATACAGCCTACTACCTATAAAGAGAGTTTGCTCTCAGATCCTCCAAAATACTCCAAGAAGAATTTATTTTTACAATATATTGAGAAATTATGCCAAACCACCCAGGTCAACCAATTTATCAATACTATTTCTCAACAACATATGAACAAAGCGATCATACTACCAGAAGCAAATCCAAAAACAGTGAGAGTATTGTTCGAAAGATGACTTATCCACTGCATATATCCATCTTGAGAATGTGAAGAACTTAGCCAGTTACCAAAAGAAGTATATAAAGCTTCTAAAAGTTATGTTGGTCTTACAAAGGCATCCAAAATATATGTCCGGGTATTTTCAGCTATTCCAGAATTCCTTGAAGAAGATGAAGAACTAACAGTTGAACATATTATAAAGATAGCGATGACTACACAAATCCTATTTGGAGCAACCAATATTATACCATATAAAAATGAAGAATTTGAAATACTGATCCCAGAAAGAAGAGCTACAGAAATTAGAACAATGTATTGTGAACTAAAGGACATACAAAATAGAGATGGTAACATATGGATTTATGATGGTCCTGACCCACAAAATTAATGATTTACAGCATAGCAAAAATTAAACAACCACAGTCAAAGAAAAAATTCTTTGATAGCTGGTATCGAATTCTGCATAAAGTAGCCATGACAATGACAGAAAAGACAGATGTCCACTACTGTATATTGATGAGGATGGAACCACGGCATGAATGCGGACAATGCAGAAAAGTACAAGAGAAGACTGACGAAGTGCTATTTCTAATGTGAAGCACGTGAAGATGTTGGCCAGAAAAGAATCTTCAACGTAAGCAGTGACGTAATTGGCTCAATTATTTATCTATGATGTAAGCAATGATGTAATGAGAATAATAATTGTATCTGATGTAAACCCATCCCTTCTTCTATAAAAGGGGAGGCTGGGTAAGGGAGAATGGCAGACTATCTAGGAGGAATTTTTTTTTATATAAGTTTGTAAGAAAAGTTTGGTTTGTAAGGAGTTTGAGGGCAATAAAAATTTATCTTTTTATGAGTTCTGCTACAAGATCTTATACAAAATAAGGTATGAAAAACTAATTTTTCTTAATTAAGGAGAGTTTCGTAAGGTTCTGCCTGAAGGATCTTGCAAAAAGACCCATTTGCAACATTCTATAGTTAGACTGTACACCTAGTAGCAGGAAACGAGCTAAGTTGTGGTTGCTTGTATCGAAGTGCTACTAGTTGTTCTAGACGTATCTCTAGGATGAAGCTCTCTTGAGAGCATAATAATCCTGAGATGGGAGGAACGTAAAAGAAGCACTAAAATCGGGGTGCATACCAGAGGTATTTTATCTACTAGTAGTAACTGGTACAAAACAGCTCAAAGAGGTTTAATTAGGTCGGAAGCATGATGGGCCGTTTTGTTTTGATTTTTAGGGTATCCTTAGAAATCTCTCTCTACTTCTGATTTTATAATTATTGCTGCTAAATAGAACTAATGGATAATAATAGTTTCGGTATTGCCTCAGAGATTTTAGAATTAATGATTAATTATCAAGGAAGTGATAGAATGCTAATTTTTTATGTTTATTATCCTCATAGGGTAATAAGCATGAATGATTATTATGAATTCAAATTATTCTTCTTTAATATACAAAGAGTAATAATTATAACAATAAATCAAATAAATCCTGGAGAAACTAGTAATATAAATGTCGAAATAATTGATGATTTAAGTTTTTATAAAAGATCTTACCTGGTTTAGTATACCATGCAACCCCAGTGATATCAGAGCCACATTTTTAAGTAAGAAACTCTTACCTGGTTTTCTCAAAATTTTAGCAAACTATTTTAATACAATTTAAGTAGTTAAAAAATTAATTAGATAAAATAAATAGAATATATTACAAAAACAAAATTTAAATTTGTAGAAAGATTACACAGCCTATAGAAAAATCTATAGGGTAGTAAGCATAAAATATTAATTAACAACTATCCCTTATCCCTTAGTTGCAACTATTTTGGTCATTGTCCTCTTTTTGTAAATATTTACAAAATTAGTCCTGAAAAAACAATTAAGTCCACTTCGTAGTGCATAAAGTTTTTAAACTTCAAAATAATCAACTTGGTAGGTATTTATACTTGCCAAAAATATTGAGTCATTTGCAAAAATAAGACCTTTGGGAAACTATATACAAATATAGGACACCCTTCCCAAAGTATTTACAACAATCGGACACTTGGAGAAAATTTTAGTAAAAAAACCCTATCTTTGAAGCTATTTATACAACATTGCCACTAAAAATTTACATAATTCAGTACACTATTTAAAAACTAGATATTGCACACAAAAAATAAAGAAACTATTTTAAAATAGTGATCACCAATTAGGTGGATGACCACCTATTCAGGTGATGGCCTAAGCCCACTACCACATCTTAACTCTAACTTTCTTCCTATATATATGTTATGAATAAAGAGCCATATGACATTAATTTTTGCGGCTACATCTCTTCATCTCTCTATTTTTATAACATGTTATCAGCACACTGCCTCGAGAAGCTCTAGGCCGTCCTAATGTCTTTGCTACAGCAATCGACCGGCACCGCCCTCTGTGCGGTTGTTGCTGTTCCTGCCACTGCCCTCTCTGATCTCGGGTTCCCCCCGATTCGGGTGCAGATCGAACTCAGATCTGACCTGGTCCGATCCATTGCCGCCAACTGGCAACCTGCTGGGAAACTCGACCAGCAGCAGACCTCATTCACCCATCCTTTCTCCTCGACGACATCAGGTTGCACGTGAGGATCAGATACAGTAGACTGTACAGTGGAGAAGTAAAAGCAATTGGGCCATGTTTGGCCTAGATCTGGATTATTCTTTTGTAGAAGCTTGCTCCTTTTGGGACTTGGTGGGTTGTGGGCCACATAGGCCACATTCTTTTGAGGATAGACAATCTGGTAACATCTTTCTTAACTAATATTACTAGTATTTTTCACTTGCGTTGCACGTTTAGATAAAGAGTTTGAATGAAACGAGCGATATATTGAAACGAGCGATATATTGTAAGAGTTTGAATGAAACGAGCTGATGCGAGGAGAGAGAGGGAGAGATGTGGGATTTAATAGTCTCATATCGGGGGTTTGAATCATTATTTAAATGTATATATATAATTGTCTGGGATTATAGGTCACCAATCAGCTCTAGCACCTTTTATGAGGCAAGCCTGTGGTGGACAGTTGTTAGAAAAATCGTTGTTTTGGACCGGGGTGTTACAAATACTCAGACGATTTTATATATATATTTATTATTTATAGTACAAATGCCCACCACAGGCTGCCTCTCAAATGATGGTTAACCAATTAGGTGACTCTTGATCATAGGCAATTATATTTATTATTAATTAATTTTGCAATTTTCTCGATATAGGATTATTTCAATCTACACTGGCTCCTTCATGGGTGTGTGACGTCAGCTAGGACCCCTCCTGGAGTGGGCCCTACCATGCCATGCACACGCCAGCACACGCCACAGCTCACAGAGCCCCCTCCCTCACCTGGGCCCCATGCTGCCACGTTGCCCACGTGGGGGGGGCACAGCAGCCCCCCCCCCCCCCCCCCCCCCCCCCCCCGCCCGTGGGCCCCACTCGGCCAGTAAATTTCATGAACCACTCCCATAGAATTTCTATAGGGCAATCACTCAAATCTCTTTATATTATATATATATACTATATTATATATCTCTTGAAATTATGGGGTGTTACATCAATGGTAGTAAATGAAATTTAAGGAGTGTTCATTCCTTATAGTTTTTTGAGCTCCAATGCCATTGGGCATATGCAAACCATGTAAACGGTGGTGGCACATAATTGGACTACACACTTACATTTAATTATGGCTAATGTTCCCAATCCGTGGACAACATTCAAACAGACCAAGTCAAACCGTAATAAGAAGGGTATCTTAAGGGTGTTTTATTTGGATTTATAAAGATGTTATCATGTATCAATTCCATGGAAATTTACTTACAAGTATACTATATTCATTATTGATTGAAATATATTCGGGAGTTTGGTGACTTGAAGCAGTGAAAGGTATTTAAATAATTTTGTTAAGTCATTCAAGGAAATATTAGGTCCTCAGCTGTTTTAGCTGTTTTGTATGGATGAGAATATTACACTCTCATGCGTCATACTCATATGTCTATGTTTGTTCTGTTATATTTTTATCGTAATCTAATCTACATTATGCATTGTTCAAAAATATTTTATGACATTAACTTTGCCCTTTTCTATGAGATCATCATTTCCATAGTAGGAAGTTGATAAGTCCCCTTTTGTCATGGAACATATCCTTTTATCCTGAAGATTTCTCCTATGTATCTTCTACTTGTCACTTTGCACATACCGCACGTTGTAAAATGACAATCAAAAGCAACACATTCAAAGTTAGTTAAAGTTTTGGGTTCGGGTTTGGAAACCTGAAACTGAACATTGCTGATGTTCTTTGTTTAATTTGTTCTCAGTTTCAAGCAATTTGGGCTAGTATTAATTTCGGGCCCATTCAGTAATCCTTTTAAGTTTTAAGGGGGCGTTTGGTACGCGGTAATGTATAAGGGAATCTAGGATTACCCTCTTGATTACCCGGTTTGGTAAGACATAGGTATAGTTTTGTAAATAATTTTAAATTCCCAGGGTTATCAAAATAATTAGTTTGGAAGGATAAACATTCCCTTTGAAAAGGGTGGGATTTGTGGATTCCTCCACATAAAAAATGAGTGAGATTATTGCATACCCAAAACACCCTCCAGATTTCTGACTTATCATATAATATCCGATCAAAGAGTAGTTATTTATGGATTAAGAGAATTAATCTCATGGATGAGTTGAGTGATTGACCTTAGCCAATACCCTGTCGAAGAGAAGTTAATTATGGATAAATTTGCAAAGGAATAGTTAGTTATGGATTATTTTTTTATTAAACAAATGTATATCACATATCTAGTTAATTTATGAGAAAAAATGAGAACTGACAAATTTCGGTCTTTCCACCTCAACAAATTCAAGAGGACGATGCGATTAAGGAACGGGATATGTCTCGTGTTAATAAATACATCTCATTTTTTCTTTTTGTTATGTTCTTCATCTAACTGGTTGAAATATATTTGAATCATAGTGTAATTTTTTTTAGTAATCTATTTGTTAATTTACTAAAGTTTTATAAGATATATATCAGTATTGCTTTTGCACATGCATGCATATACATCAATTACTAAATTAGATAAATTTTATATTTATTTATTTTTAAATAAAGCCAAAAGGGTATTTTCGGTAATGTCTACTATAGAGATGGATTGATGGAAATGAATTGTTCTATACCAAGCACGGTAATAAAATATTTCCAGACATGTAATGTCGTATACCAAACACAGTATTACAACATTCCCGGGAATCTTCATTCCCACTCTCATATTCCTGGGAATCCACAAATTCCTAGAAATTCTCCAATCTGCGTACCAAACGTAAGGGTAATTTGTTCTCAGTTTCAAGCAATTTGGGCTAGTATTAATTTCGGGCACATTCAGTAATCCTTTTAAGTTTTAAGGGTACTCTGGTTTTGATTAATACTCCGTTTTTGGCCTTAGACCATTTTATCACAAATAAAATTCTTCATTTCATTCTTTAATTTTATTTTGACTTTTGATAATCATATTGTAGTTCGTATTATGCAATTCATTCCCTACAATTAATAATTTTGAAAATCCTCCCATAATAGCAAGCTTTTGTGACAAAGATTATGTTCAATTATGCAATTAAGACCCTGTTACATATAATTTTGCATTATTTTATTGATTCATGTTTTCACAAAGTGGTATAATTTGCAATACAATCCAAAATATTTACAGATTGTATGAAACCTTGATTATTTGTTAAACATGTTTCAAGGATACATTTATGCTAAAGTGTATGATATTGCGGAGGAATTTTTCTAGAATTCATAAATAAATTGATCAAATATTGCATCTCTAGGAGATGGAACACATGGAAAAACTAGATAGAGTTGATAGTGCTACTACTCACATCATCCTTAAGAATATAATTTTTCCCCCAATATTAATTCTAGTTTGAACATAGTATCCACGATAGCAGGTTCCGCTCACATTATTGAAGGTTCCGTGAACGCCCCGCTTCCCAAAAACATGGAATACGAGCACGTGACGAAGCCCAGCGAATGATTTTAACATCATCCATAAGCTGTAGGATCGACTCAGCATCACAACAAGAATATCACGAATATATATCCAACTAAGCATGCATGAACAATTTATTAGCAACAGAAACAATTGAAAATATAATAATAACATCCAAAGTTTCAAGTCTGGCTCAAGTTAAAACTCGGGAACATCAGCCTGTTACAAGTCTTAAGCTCAAATGAAATAACTCAATTACAAAACGAAATAATTAAAGAAAGATTTTCCCAAGCAAGGCCTAGAACGTCTGCTCACCGATTCCAGCAGGTAGCACGTCTCCAAAGTCTACTTAATAAATATAAAAGGGAAACATAGGGGAAAACAAGAGAAAATGCCGTTAGTGCAAGTTAGGGCCACAAATAGTAAAAACGAGTACAAGTAATGGGGAACAAGAATTCGAATCAAGAATGTAACAGGGATACAACAAGTAGCGGAAATCCAGGAACTAGCTAACAAGGAGGACAACTCAAGTGAACAGGCTGGATATCAAATACTAATGGTGAGGCAAGTGACAAGTAAACATGTAGGGGTATCTAACCTCAGGTGACGAGTCTCAAGTCTAGTGTCATGCAACAAGTGCCAAGTCTAGTGTCAAGATTTTATTTCAAGTGTCAAGTCTCAAGTAACAAGTTGTCAAGTATCAAGTAACAAGTTAACAAGTATCGAGTTCAAGTTTCATATAACAAGTAGTGGAAAACTAAGAACTAGCTAGCAAGAGGGACAGCTTAGTAACCAGGCTGGATAACAAATGCTAATGGTAAAACACATGACAAGTGAACATGTAGGGGTATCTAACCTCAGGTGACGAGTCTCAAGTCTAGTGTCATAGAACAAGTGCCAAGTCTAGTGTCAAGATTTTATTTCAAGTGTCAAGTCTCAAGTAACAAGTTGTCAAGTCTCAAGTAACAAGTTAACAAGTATCGAGTTCAAGTTTCATGTATCGAGTTCCAAGTATCAAGTAATCAAGTGTCGTGTAGCATGTTTCATGTTCAAGTATTGTAGTTATTACTATCTAGGTAGTACTTCATGCATCCATCTTTTTACTACATGGTTGCTACAATCAAAAAAATTTCGTTTAGGCCTAGTAATGAATTTTATAGGGCGGCGTACTCAGGTATCAAGTATCAAGTATCATGCAAGTCATGCTCATGAATCGGATAATCATATAACTAGTTCATGTGTCGAGTCATAGCAAGACAAGTCATGAATCACATATATATACTAGTTCATGGATCAATAATATACTAGTCCATGAATCGATTTATAATATACTAGTTCATGAGACATGTATCAAGTGGGAAGCATGGGCCCCCTTCTGAGTACACTTACCTATATTGTCCACTACTATGGTCTTTCTCTTAAACCCCGGCTTATTACATTTATTGATTTTTATCAAGCAAGCATACATGTGTGCGAAACAAGTCAAGAAATTATGGTCATGGACATGGGACGAGTTTGGGGTAATCATATGGCATATTCGAGGGTCGACGTGAATAAAAATAACACGAACAACGAAAATCCCAAATCTGGACAGCACGACGTTGCTGTACCAAAACTGTGATTCCCGTTGCTACGAAATAGCAAAAGTGGATCCGTTAGAAGGTCTAGAAACTAGACTCCTGCCCGGTTCCAACGCATATAATTAAGGTACATGAAAGTGGTGGGAACACGTGTCAAAACAGCGAATTACACAGCTAAAGTATTCAGGCATAATTTGTGTATTTGAATTCATACAGGTAGAACAGTGTTAAAAAGTTGTTAATTAATTCTGAGAAAAATTGGGGATGTCATATAGGGTGTCCAGCAACAGCATATAAAATTTCAAGTCAAACGCTTTCTGTTAACATAGTTAAATTAATTCGCAAAGTAAAGGTGTGCAGCAGTTTTGCGAATCTGCGTCTACCAACACAGATGCAGTAAAACTGCAATAACTCTTAGACTGTAACTCCGAATTCAAAAATTCCGGAGGCTATAAACATCTAGACATCCAGAGCTACAATTTCTATTCAGGGTTCGGGTTCAGATTCTAATGTTAAAGGGGCCAAAACAGTATAACAAGATTTAGGACAGCAACATGTGGAAATATCTTACTAGTATAGGTTACATGAAAATTGGTTATTAGGCGTCTAGGTTAATGTGTGATATAAATACAGGATAATGGTTGTCAAAACAGCAAGTAATAATTGTTTTTCAAGCCAAATGGTTGTAAGATCATCAAGTACAAGATATAACATATGTCTACACATCTAGGGCTCCTTAATTTCATGTGTCCATGTGTTCAGAGGATAAGATGAGTCCAAGTAGTTGTAATATAATACAATGAATTTGTTGTGACTCTTAATATTATGAAATTGAGGAGGTTTAATATTTGATCAACAACGACAGTCAAGGAGGAGTCACAATTTCTAACTATTTGTAGTATTTTCAAGGAATGCTTGTACTAGAACAAAAATGTGTACAAGAGGAATATTTGCCTTGATTGACGACGATTAGATCCGATTGTTGAAGAAAATGGGGTCGAAAAATCCCGGGTACTATCTCCCAAAAGCACGTGTGAAGCACGTGCACGAAATCAACAGTAGGGCGAATTTCCCCCACACCGGATCCCGTAAAAACAGCAAACAGCGAATTTGGATCTGGCGCGACAAAACAGCGAAACACCGAAACCAACCAATGGGATTCTCCCGCACACCGGATCTGGGCGAACAGCGTATAGCAATGCTGGATTCGCTGTGGCAAAACAGGGGACAGCAATCAGATCAGACTTGAGTTGCACGGATCTTGAAGCGATCCAACGGTTGAGATTGAATGGCGCCAATGTGCATCTTCTTCCTTCTTCGGTTCGACTGGGAGAGCGGCAGTGGCGAGTGGAGCGACCGGCATGGGCGGCTCGACGGAAGGTCGCGACTAGTCCGCGGAGGCTAGTCGGCGACGACAAGGCGGCGCGGCGCTCGGGAGGAGGCGAAGGCGGCACGACTGTGGCGACTCAGTTTCTGATTCGATACAGGGGAGGAGAAGAAAGGGGATTGGGCTCGGGGTGTTGGCAGCGCGAACGGAGATCGGAAAGGTGTTGGGTGTGGCGAGGCGGCGAGGAGATGACAATGGCGATGTGCAATGGTGTCGAGGTGTGAGGATTGGAAAATGGCGAAAGTTTGGGTAATGGTCGACATGGGTGCGGCGGCGGTGGTTCTGGGGTTATTCTGTGGTGGTGTTGACGATTGATGGTGGTGGTGCCGTGGGGTTGACGAAGGTGATGGTGAGGAAGTGGCCGGGTGATGGTGATCGGAGAAGGGGAGTTGGGTTGTGATGCGAGAAGAGCGAAGGGGAGAAGAAGGTTAGCGGCGGTTTAGTTAGGGCTAAACAGTGATTAGGGTTAGGGGTTAGGGTTAAGGAGTTTAAATAGTAGGGTTTCGGTTTAATGGGTATTAGGGTACCCGAATTGAATAGGGCCCAACAGGAGAATTTGTCAAAATGCAATAAAATGGGGGATAAAGAGATAAATGAGAAGAAATAGCCATTTCTTCATGAAGAATGACACAAAGTGCACACAAATGAATTCGGTAAAAAGACCAAAAAAATTGAGTCGAGGCGAAATAATGATTTTATTCAATCTGAAACAAAATACAGGATCTCAAATAGACGAAAGAGTACAATTGAGCAAAATACAGTATAAAAGTACAAATACGGGGAAACAGGAGTTACACTCCGGTAGAGCACATTTAATTTTACCCAATGGAACCCATCTACTATGAGCCCGCAGCTTATTCAGAATGTCTTATACGCTCGAAATTCCAGAAGAAATCTACTGAGTTTTAAGGACATAAGGGCAAACAGGTATCATATTGAAAACTTGAGTAACGAAAATAAATAATACCATTGTGTAACCTCTAGTATAGGGAACCAGAAGTTCATTCTAGAGAAATTCTCCAGCTTAACATTAGGGATCTACTTCACTCACATTGGGGTAGTTGAGTCGCATACCATTTTGAGCCAGCAGCTCACTCCTTATCAAGGACAACATCAGCCCCCTTCAAGTGATAGAGGACCAAGTGTGGGCATGAAGGTCATTGATCCCGCACCTGTCGTGCATCAACGGAGGCGGTGGCCACATATCAAAAAATCCAGATGATTACAGTAAATGCTACCCTTGACATAGACAATGATGACCTCCTTAACTAGGATATTGAGAAACAGGAAAACACATACTTGACATCTGCATATTTTTTGGGGGGATTATCAGTAGTATATTTTCATTTAACATTGCATTGCTTGACATTGAGACATGTTAGTATTTTTCAAACTATGTTTTAACACTTATGATTTGGGAACAACATTTCGTTAGAATTTATCAATGCAATTAATTTTAATTACTCATACTGATTACATATTGCATGTTTAAACACTTTATGGTATTACTTGATGCTTCAATTAGAACTCATTTTTCTAGCATGCTTCAATTAAAACTTAATGGTATTATTTCGATTAGACAATATTCCTGCCGTTAGGGGGAGATAAAAGGAAGATAAATTCTTCGTTCCAGATGAACATCGTGAATTATCGAAATACTCAAAACAAATGAAATAACTCCACATAAAAAACGTGGAAGACCTAAAAGATTCTAATGTTTTCAGCTCCCCTAAAGAGGAGATTGAATAACACACCATAATGCCCCTGAAAAAGCAGCTCCTGCAGTAGCATCTCCTGTAGAGAAAGTTTATAATGCTTCTGAAGAAGCAGCTCCTGAAGTAGCATCACCTGTAGAGAAAGTTCATAATGCTCCTAACGAATTAGCTCCTGAAGTAGCATGCTTCTGAAGTAGCTTCTCCTGTAGAGAAAGTTCATAATTCTCCTGAAGAAGTAACTCCTGAAGCAACATCTTCTGTTGAGAATTCATGACGGTTTGGAAGATGTCTTGAACCAAAGATTTAATTTCTCCAAAACAAAGCATATCACTCCGGTCGAGGATATGCCTCAGATCCCAGAAGAGATTGAGAAAGAGGTACTGGTACCCAACAAATAATGAGAAATCTGTGTTTTACACATACTCAGGAGAAACGTGAAATTGAAATGAATTTGTCATCGATGACAGTTACTTATATGCAGTAAAAAATGAGATTAAAAGGGGTGATAAAAATGAGGATAACACTGAAGCATGAACAATCCTTGAATGTCGAAAGAGACTTGATTGACCAAAATGAAAGGATGCGATTCAAGCGAAACTAGGTCCCTTCGCAAAACAAGGAATGTTTGATCCTATAGTACAAACCCCAAGAGGAATAAACACTGTAGGTTATAAATGGGGGTTTGTACGAAAAACAAATGAAAAGAATGAGATTCAACGGTATAAAAGCACGGTTAATTGCTTAAGAATTCTCACAAAGACCATAAATAGATTATGAAGAAAACATATTACCTGGTCATGGACATCATCACATTTAGATAAGTCTCGATGTTTCTGAAAAACTCGATATGAGACTCATGGATGTGATGACAGCATACCTACATTGTAACCTAGACAGTAAGATATAGATGAAAATCCCTGAAGGATTTTGTAGCGCCCCGAATTTCCAATAAATAAAATTAGAAATACGTGGCACAATTCCCAGAATCAACTTCAATGTAATCATAAACATAGCAACCAAATACAGGAAAAATTAAAACTTTTTATTATATCAATTGTTTACAAAGCACAGCCGAAAATTAACACCTTGAATTACAATATATTTCTATTACAACACATTCTTTTACAATGTACCTAAGCCATATTATCATTCTACCACATGCATCCAATCCCAAGCGAATGGTACCTACCTGTAAAATATGAGGCTAGAGATAACCCTAACCCCCAAAACTATGGGGTCAGCCATAACGGTTTGAGTGACATCAAAAAAATACAATGCAAGTAAAACATGAAGAATAAAGTTATAAACAACATATATCAAAAGTAATAACAATGGAATATGAAATACAATGAATAAAGCATGAAAACATTAAGTGAAACTAAACTAAGTGTCGAGTGTAGGAAAACAAGAAAACATACATGCATAAAAACAAGTCAAGAAAACACAAATGCAATATGATGACTCTCTAATGCATACTTGTCGGATTCTATGCATTCCATACTACATAGGTCCGGTGTAAACCCTTATCGTTCTCCACTTTATAGGGTTCGATCTCTCATTATGCAACTAATCCTACTACGGTGATGGAAACAAGATTCAGAATACTCCGCAAATCGGTATCACACAACCCTCAACGCGCAAGCATCATGTAAGAATAGCTCCCCAAAAAACCAGAGAATCACCTCCCTGCCGTGTACCCCACCGCCACCCCTCGACGTGCAAGTACACAGGCACATCCCGTGAATAAACCCGTCGGCCCTCAACACGCGAATGTACCTGTATGTTCCGTGAATAGGCACTGCGGACCCTCAACATGCGAACATACTAAATAGTTCTCTCGAGACAGAACACACACAGTCCTGGAACGCATCCGTTGGACTGGACTCCAAGAGCATATACTTACGTTTCCCAAGTTCCATCACATCTCCACTAGTGCATGTCTTTAAGTTGATCATTATTAAAACACAAATTCTCCATCTCTAGAGTTAGTGTATCCCAGCCGGACTTAATTCCACAACAACAACCCCAAGACCCAACTAGTCATAATCCACAAAATCTCATCTGCCGGTTCACAGGACTCTCACTCAACTCCTAAAGACTCACAAAACAAATATCAACACCAAAACTTTCAACAAAACTCTTAATTCCATCATAAAAACTCTTATATCAATGAAAACTTCTTAAGTCAACAAAATCCACATCCTTGAAATGTACTCATAAATTCCAGAACTGAAACAAACTATTAAATCCATCGAATAACTGAGAATCATATTTTGGAGTCACTGAATATCACAAAACATCACTTACTTCGAAACCATATATATCTCACTTTATAAAGCCATAAGAATACAATTTAAATTTTATTATAATAAAAATACTCTCTGTAAAATACTATAATCTGTAGTAAAAACATCATTTAAAACATTAGATCAATAATCTATAAGTTCAAAGAAATAATCGTTCAAGAAAAACGACGAAAAACTCACAAAAACAGTCCAAAACAATGATGTCGGTCGACTTTGCAATCGACCGTCATGACATTCGACCTTCATTTTAGTTCAAAAAATGGACAGTCAACCTTGCAGTCGACTTCAAGTCAAAAACAACAGCTTTAAATTTCGTGCACATTTTTACTGATACTTCGTTAAAACTTTGTAAAATCATAAATTTGTCAAACAACTTCCTGAGATGATGAAATACAACTTGTATAACATATAGGGGTTTATAAAACAAATCAAAACCACATCAAGATAATAAAAGAGTGAATTTTCATCAAAATCTTCCAAACAGTAAATGTGAATATGTACATATGTATATAGGAGTGTTCTAGCATCAGTTAAAGCACCAAATCCATCAAATAGGAGAAGTATAATATTTAGATTCAATCTCAGCATTAAAACAATCAAAATCCAATTGAAAACTTCATAAAAATCATAAAACCCCACTTTCGGCCTTTCTCCATCAGACCCAAAGATTACAACCCCTTCTTTACTTCAAAAATTGATCTTTTGATCCAACATCCCCTCTTGTAACTCATTAACACATATACAACCACTAGACATCAGTTTATCCATGAATAACAGAAATCTTAACATGTTTTTAATCAAATTCTTATTCATCAAAAAATCCAAACAGAGCCTATACATATATATACACAGCAAAGGTCCACTTTTAATCATTTTCATGCAATTCACATCATACAACTCTTTATATATGTTCAAATCATCAAGTATATGAAAGAAAACATTTTACTCATGATTTCTATTAGGTTCTTTAACATTCTCGAATTATCTATATAGAATTTTAATCATCAATAGCATTGTTTTCATGAAAGATTCAATTTTTAACTCATCCATCCATCCATAGTTCATTATATCAATAACAATCCTTAATATGCTTTCTAATTGACAAATCATCACATACAACATGTATAGAACAATAAGAAAATAAACATATGTCACTCACCTTATTGAAGAATCAACCGAATTAATAAAGAATAAGAAAAAGTCTTTCATTTCACAAAAATCCAAGATCCTTGCTTCGAAAATCCAAGAAATTAATAGTAAAAATGTATTTTGTTTTTGACGAGGAGGGGACGACTATAGTGGCTCTTTTATAAGCCAAAATCTGGAGTTTTTAGGGTTTTACAAGTTATATGGAAACATCCCTTAACAAATTATTACTTTACATATATAAACATTTCTTTAATAAAGTAGTTAAATAAGTTAAATAAATTAAAATAAAACCAAATACCTTTAATAATGAGTTATCCAGCCATCAAGCATAGCCCAGAAATTAAAAAAATTCGGATCTGTACTCCAAGTGATAATTTTGCACAAAAGTCCCTCGCTTTGTAATATTTGCAAATATGTCAAATAAATATCAGAAAAATCCATAAAATTCATAAAATACCTACTAATAAATATTATATTTTCCAAACAAAATTTTTGAATTTTAGTTTCCAAGAAAGATATTTGCACAAGATCCACTTCAATTTCATATTTGCAAAAATATCATATTTGTTCAAATCTTTAAAAAATAAACTCTAAATACATTTTAAATAAATTTCATCTTTAATAATGAACATGCCCAGCCCAAAAAGCAGCAAAAAATTTTTTTTGTTATTTGTTTGAGATCCAATCGGCTTTTTACATAAAAGCCCCTCTCTTTCGAAGTAATTATAAAAATAGTTTCTTTATTCAGAAAAATCCCAAAATTTAGGATATACTTAATTGTAAATAGGAGAATTTATTCAGAAATTTAAAAGTGGAGATTTGTACCAAAAATTTTGCACGTGTTTTGCACGTGTAAAATTGACAAATTTGTAAAATAGTCAAATTAATTTAAATAAATCTGAAAAATTAAAATATCATCAATAAATAAGGAAAATAAATCATTAACCATAAAATTTTAAGAATTCAAAATTCCCTAATTTTGCACGTGTGTTGCACGTGCAAAATTGCAATTTCAAGAAAATAGTCAAAATAATCAACTTTACTAATTTAATATTATTTAACAATGTAAAATAAATCATTTTATTTTGTGGGGTGTTACAGATTTAAACCTAGATATACACACAGTATTAAGTTAAATGAGTCTTATATGGACTAAAACAATCCAGAAGAATGTGGTCCAATAGACACTGGAATTATATGTCTAGGGAAGAATATAAACTTGAACGGATCTCCTGAAGATATTGAAAAGGATAATAGCTATCCTAAAGAAGAATTTGTGATTTTGTCTCGGCTTGCAGATCGAGCACAGTAAAATTGGAAGTTTAATACATCAAGTCAAATATACTAAAAACTCCCAAAGAGATTCGTTATGAGTGATTGTCATCTACTCAACCCACCTATGGTGGTAAGGTCACTAGAAGTTGACCGAGGATCCATATCGGCCGATAAAAGCAAATGAATATATTATGGATCATGAAGTACCCCATTTGAGTGCAATAGACGCACTCCTTTATTTACACGATGTAGTAGATCTTAGTTTATATTATTCATATGAATATTTTGACCTTGTTGGATATGTAGACGCATGTTATTTATCTAATCCCCATAAGGGGAGATTACAAGCAGGATGTATTTTTCTTAACAGTGTGCAGCTATCTCACGGAGATCAGTCAAATAACAATTGCAACAACGTCGACCAGTCATTCTGAGAGACCGGCACTTCAAGAAGCAAGTAGAGAATGTGTATGGTCAAGGTCTCTTGTTCAGCATGTCCGGGGAGTTGCGAACTCTGATAAGTCACAAACAAGCCTACAATCATTTATGAGGATAATATAACTTGTATAAAGCAAATTCAAGAAAGTTTCCTTAAAAGAGACAAGACGAAGCAAATTTCTCCAAAGTCGACCAGTCATTCTGAGAGACCGGCACTTCATGAAGCAAGTAGAGAATGTGTATGGTCAAGGTCTCTTGTTCAGCATGTCCGGGGAGTTGCGAACTCTCATAAGTCACAAACAAGCCTACAATCATTTATGAGGATAATATAACTTGTGTAAAGCAAATTCAAGAAAGTTTCCTCAAAAGAGACAAGATGAAGCAAATTTCTCCAAAGTTTTTCTTCACCCACCAGCTTCAAGTCACAAAAGATGATTGATGTAAAGAAAATCAAGTCTTCAGAAAATCTTGCAGATCTCTTCACACAATATCTCTCAAAGTATAAGATTTCAAAAGTTAGTACAACAGATTGGCATATCAAGAATTCAGCGGATAGGCATATAAATGTATAGGCTGATAAAATTTTGGGCTGGAATATAATGGCCAATTAGGTGGATGCCCATCTATTAAGATAGCGGCCCAAGCCCACCTATTCAGGTGTGATGGCCCAAGCCCACTACCACATCCAAACCCTAACTTTCTCCATATATATATGTTATGAATAAAGAGCCATATGACATAGATTTTGTGGCTACATCTCTCTATTTTTATAACAGAAATTAAAATTAAAAATCCTTTCAAAATTTAAAATAAGACACATTGATAAAAGAGTCATAGAAAGAAAGCATATAACTGACAAGGAACATCAGAATATTTATTAATAACCAATAGAGTGACTGAAAAACTACCTAAGGAGATACAAATAGTAATAACATACAAGGTACTAGATTATAGGAACGAAGAAGCAAGTTGATATTACCAGCACCTACTAGCATACAAAATATTAAATTGTAGGAATTAAGTTAGTATGGAATTAGGAATTAATTTATAAATATCCAAGAATTAGAAGAAAATTATAATGGCCCATAATTTGAGAGAAATAAGAAAAGACTTAAAAATTATTAATAACAACATAAAATAATTAAGTAGATATCTAACAGAGGACACAGAAGAACTAGGCATAACAGAAGAAGAAATGACGAAGTTAGAAGCTATAACAAAACCAAATATAAATATGTTAGAAATAGAAGATTTAATGACAAATCTCAATTTAGAGGAAGTTGAGGAAGCCTTAAAAATTCTAGATATAACAAATGAAGAAAAAAAAGGGTCAAGAAAAAGACATGATTATAACAAAACCTATAGAAAATCCAACTGATATGTATAAATATTTATGATCACCACCTTATAAAAGACTTTATCAACTACCATGGAAATGGCAAAGTAGATAAATGAGTGAGTTAGGAAAAGGTAAAGAAAAGAAACATCAAAATATGAACCCACGAAACACTACTAAAAAAGGAATAGCAGGAAATGGAGAATGACTAGATCGAGACTATGTAAAAGATGTAGATAGAACAATAGAATAATGGGTAAAAGCATTCATAATAGTAGGATTTAGGTAAAACCTCTCAGGAAATACATTTGAGAAATTTATAGATGTAACCTTTATAGAAGTAGTAGCAAAATGGTGGAATGGACAAACACAAGAAGAAAGAAATAATATCAGAAAATTAAGACCAATTGATGACAAAGAAACGGAATAAAATTCCGCACAAAAAACCTTAAAACTAAAAGAAATAATTACAAATTATGAGATAGCAATAAGAACAGAATTCAATATCTATGAAAAACATAAAAGCAAAATATATATAAAAAGAACCAAACAAGATGGAAACTAAGCAATCTAGAAATATGCGATATGTGTTATTTCAATAATTATGCTTATGAATTCAGAGAATATTTGCAAGATAGTTATTATATAAAAGAAGAAAAGAGTCAAATTTTGGACTCATTTTTCCTAAAACTACCAGATCCATGGAGTATAAACATATATAGTGCATATATAAATGAGAAAGTAAAAACAAAAATGCTGATAACTTTAAAATAAAACCACTCTTTCGAGAAATCATAAGATACAAATTAGCTAGAGGATACCCTGAAATGACCATACCAAATTATATAGAATTTGATTTCAACAAAGCAAAAGATATTGCAAAAGGAAAAACACCACAAATAATATTTGGAGAAAGATCACTATCCATTAGAAACAAACAACAGACATTAGAACTAATACCAATAATAAATAAATTAAATAACCAAAATAGAAATAGAATATTATGACAGTGGTAAATGGGACAAACAAATGACCTTTGTGGATACAGGAGCTACTAATACACATATTAAATAAACAAATATAAAAACAACAATATTGATACTATTAGAAAATCACTACTATATTTGGACTATTATAACAGTAGACATCCAATCATCCGTAAAATAATATTACCACTAAGGATTAACAATAGAAATGAAATGCTATTACATCTACATGTAGATCCAGAACCCAATGTTAATGAAATGTTATTAGGAACTGACTTTCTCACATCAGTACAACCATACTCAATATAGGAAAAAATAATAATAGCAGTAAATAATGAAAGTATAGTAATAAATAGAATATTGTCCAAATGAACACATTAAGAGCAACAAAAAACACGTTATATATACTAACAGAATTTGTAGACGAAGGATACAAACCAAGAAACTATCATAGCCTAACAAACCTAGGAGCAGGCACGAACTTATGTCGTGAAAATGTATTACCAAAATGAAAACTAGATGGAACTAATGAAAAAGCAACAACTGGATTGACATGACAGACTATTATACTTGACAAGTATCAACAAAATGTTACAATACAAATAGGAAGCTATATCCTAAAATACCAATAATATACCAATTTGATGATATAAATAATGATGTACTAATAGGAAACGGCTTTTTGCAACAATACTATCATATGACGATATCACACAAACGATTATATTTACAACACCTTGTAAATACCAAGCGATAACAATTAGAATATCACCACCTTATTCTAGGACAGACTTACCACATATCAAAGTTTCTTTAACTCAGCGTGGTAAATATTAGTATTTACCAAACTAAACTAAAATACAACAAGTCCAAGAAACAATTACAAAAGAAATTTTACAAAAACAATTAGAAGATATGTGTGGAGATGACCTTTTAGCAAAATGGCACTTAAGTAAACCCACAGCACATATAGAGTTTATAGATTAGAACGAAATAATAAAAATTAAACCTATAAGACATACTCCAACAGATTTAGAAGAGTTTAAAATACATATAAAAGAACTAATGGAAAACAATTACATAAAAAAATCACAAAGTCCATGCTCATCATCAGCATTCATAAAAAATATTCAGAAGAAAAAAGAGGTATATCACGAATGGTAATAAATTATAAAGAATTAAAGAAAAATACTAAAAGATTTGGATATTCACAACCAAATATGCAGATACTACTAAACACAGTAAGAACAAGAAAAATATATTGGAAATTCGATTGTAAATCAGGATTTTACCGCGTAAAACTAACATGAGAATCAAAACAGTTAACATCATTCAGTACACCACAAGGATTTTATGAATGAATGCATTACCCTTTGGATATAAAAATAGTTTAGGAGTATTTCAAGAATATATTGAAAAATATAATAATTTTATACTAGTATATGTAGATGATTTCCTAATAGGATCCGAAAACGAAGAGCAACATAAAGAACATTTAATAAAATTCATAGAAATAGTGAAAAATGCAGGAAAAGTATACTACCAAAAAAGAAAATGGAACCATTCAAAACAGCGATAGAATTCTTATGAACAAAATTATCGCATGAAGGAATAGAATTACAACCACATATTGCAGAAAAAATAAAAACATTTTCAAATATTTTAAAAGAAAAAAGAAAAGTACAAGCCATAATCAGACTGCTAAATCAAACAAGGTGATACATGCCAAATTTGTCAGCAAAAACAAATTGGGTTAAAAAAAACTGAAAAAGTTCAAAAAAATGTGAATGGACCTCAGAAGATGAAGAAAAACTTAAAATATTAAAACAACAAACTTCAAAATTAAATAAATAATGATTATCTATTAAAGAATGTCCATGGATAATAGAAATAGATGCAAGCGATTATAATTGGGGAGTAGTGTTAAAATTTATTGAAATAGGTGAAAAGGAAGAAGGACTAGCCAGATACACTAGTGGATCATTCACACAAATACAACAAAATTACCATATAAATGGAAAAGAATTATTAGCGATTTTAAAAGCAATAAAAAGTTTGAATTATTCATAATACATACAAAATTCACAGTAAGAGCAGATAACACCCACACCAAATATGGATAAATAAAATAATAGATCCAACAATAGCGAATAAAAAGATTAATAATATGGCAAATGGAATTAGCATATTAAGATTTTATAATAGAAAATATAAAAGGAAAAGATAACATTCTAGCTGATTTTCTATCAAGGAATTAACTGTTTCATATTTTACAGAATGAAAACTAGAGTCCAGCAAATAAAATAGGATAGTTTTCCTCAAGGAACCATGGAGCAAATAAAAAGAGCATTTAATCAACTACAGTTACAAATATGCGGACTCCAAAGTCTGTTCTACCAGCACTTAAGTCAGTATGTAACTACAGAAAATATGGTGGACAATGCTAGCAAAAAAATGAGAGAGATGAGAGAACCCACTCATTCCTTAAAAGAAGATGCAAATACATCTTTAAATAAAACTACATACAAGGAGATACTCCTCACTGAGAAATCTCCTACCAAAGTATCAAAGAAAATATTATTTTTACAATATATCGAGAAATTATGTCAAGTAACCGAGGTGAACCAGTTCATCAAAACCATATCACAAGCAACATATGAACAAGGTCATTATCCTACCATGAGCTAATCTAAGAACAACGAAGGCACTATTTGAAAGTGGACTTATTCATTGCATTTATCTATCCAGAGAATGTGAAGAACTTATCCACTTGCCAACAAAAAATCTATAAAGCAGCCAAGAGTTATTTTTGCCTCACAATGGCCTCAAAAATATATATCACAATGTATTAAGCAATTCCTAAGTATCTTGAAGAAAATGAAGAACTTCCAGCAAAACATGTTATAAAAATATGGATGACTACCTAAGTAATTTATGGAGCATCTAACATTGTACCATACAAAGCTGAGGAATTTGAGAAACTAATCTAGAAAGAAGGGCAATGGGATTCAGAAACATGTATTGTGAAATAAAAGACATAAAGTCAAGCGACAGCAACACATGAATCTATGTCAACTCAGACCCAGAGAAAATAATAATGTATAGTATATCACAAATAAAATAGCCACAAGATAAGTGTGCATTGTTTGACAGCTGGTACTAGATACTATCTACAGGAGCAATGACAATGACTGAACAGACAGCTAAATACCACTGTAGCCCGATGAAGACAGAGCATCAATATAAATGTGGAGCATATTAAGATGACGGCTAAGAGGAATCTCTTTTTCTAGAGTAGTCTACAATGATGTAAGCAGTAACGTATTTAGCTCAATTATCGACCTATGATGTAAGCAATGAAGTAATCAGAACAATAATTGTAACTGATGTAATGAATGATATAAGAACCTAATAATGTAGAGCCATCCCGACCTCTATAAAAAAGGAGGCTTGGGAAGTAAGAGCAAACGATCCAAGAAGGAGAAATTCCCTATAATCTTGTAAGGAGAGAAGAATATCTAAGAAGCGAGAAATTCCATATAATCTTCCTTGTTATTTCTTATTCAATATAAGAAATGACTAACTAATCTCTCCCCCCCCCCGGGAGAGCTTTGTAAGCCTGTGCCTGAAAGATCTTGCAAAACGACCAATTTGCAACCTTCTATAGTTAAGTTGCACACCTAGTAGCAGGAAACGAGCTAGGTTGTGGTTGTCTTTACTGAAGTGCTACTCAGTTGTTCTAGACGTATCCCTTATATGAAGCTCTCTCGAAGAGCATAGTAGTCCTGGGATGGGAGGAGCGTAAAAGAAACACTGCATCGGGGTGCATACCAAATGTATTTTATCCACTAGTAGTAACTGGTACAAAGCAGCTAAAAAAGGCTCAACTATGTGAGAAGCATGTTGGACCCTTTTGTTTGAATTTTTATGATATCCTTAAGAAACCTCTCCCTACTCATGTTTTCATTTTAAAGTTTTTTGATACTCTCATGTTTCTCTTTTGAAAGCAATTACAATTTACAGGCAATCATAGCTATTTCACGTTTTGCACCTAGTTGGTATCAAAGCATACTCTAAATACACATAAGGAAGAAGAAGACAAGGAAGGACATAATAAATAAGAAGACAAATAAGGAACTTTGATTTAATATTTGAAATAAACAAATATAAGTATAATGGAGAAGAATGGAAACACGGGAGACAAGGATAGAAGAATCTAATAAATGTGCTAGCGACCTGACAGTGAGAAAGAAACAATGGTGATAGCGACCTGAAGACTTATTGGATGAAATCTAATAAAGGTGACAACGACTTGAAGACTTATTGGCATACTAGTCAACCAACACAGCATATTAGTTGTACTACTTTCTTTTTTGTTGTGTCTGTAACTAGCTGTACTGTATTATTTTATTTATGTCGTGTAAGTCCTGTATGTTTGCTTTATGTACTTTTGTTTCAGAGTCGGTCCTGTAACTTTCCGCATCCTAGTTGGTATCAGAGCCTTGTTTTAAGTAAGTAACCCTTATCTGCTTTTCTGAAAGTATTTAGTACAATTTAAGCATCTAAAAATTTGATTCAATAGATCAAATAGAAAATATTACAAAATTTTTAAAAAAATTTGTAGAAAGGCACTGCATCTTATAGAAAATATTATAGGAAAGAAAGTATAGAATACTATTGAGAAACTATACCTTAGTTGCAGATAATTTGGATATTGTCCTTTTTTTGCAAATAGTTTCAAAATCTATCCTATCTCTAATCTCTATCTCTAATACTATAATGAGAGAGTTTAGGTTGTTATTTGTAAACAATCTGTAATGTAACACCCCGAATTCCAAAATGTAACACCCCGAATTCCCAATACATGTAATTCGTAGCAAATACATGATCTTTTAATTCAATTCGTACATATTTACAAGGAATTTAGAACTTTTTCATTTACAACATTGTTTGTTACATGTACACAGGGGAAGTTACAAAAAATATACAACTTTAACGTTCAATAACTTTAATATGGTAATAATCATCAATATCAACTCATCTTTGTGTCTTTTGCTAATCCAAGGCCTGCACTGGAAAGGTAGCGCCCCAGGATTTCCGTTACCGGAAATCCGTGATACAACCAGAATCTCTACCTTCAAATGCATTTCAACACAATAAATAACGCGAAAATTTAAACACTTTTATTGCCATCAAAGTTATTACATCAATAATTACAAATATCAATTTTTCCTTGAATGAGGAATACAAATTACATAACTTACTACAACTAATTACAAAGAATATTCAAGCTCCTCTCGCGAAGCTGTCAGCAGTCTTCCAGATCAGCAATCGATTGGTCATCGCCGAAACTCCACTGAATGGTCTATCTGCCTCCCTCTGACTTGTCCCTCGGCTTGAGCCTCTTACTGTGTGACTCTAATATTTTTGCACCCATTCGAAGGGTAGGCATGCCCTGCTGGTCTGGCTCTCCTGCCCTCTTGACCCGGTATCCAGCACCTAAAAAGTGGGGTAAGTCAGTAATTCTACTGACGCAATACTGATAAGAAAACAACGATTCTCTAACTATCACACTCACAAATCATCTGGAATGAAAAATAAACGTGTATCCTGATTTTCTTGTGTTCGTGTATGTCATGACTTGAAGTCTAATACAAAACACAGAGTACAGAACAGATGCACTTAATCTAATGTAAGCAAGACTCTGGACACACATGCATCCCATACTACATGTGCCCCAGATCAAGCAATTTCTCCAGTTCAGGGATTTGAACCCTCGCTATGCAAATAGATTCTAATTCGGTTCACTTCCTGTTCCTGATAGTATGACATGGTTGAGGAGGTATAAATAAAAGAAATAATTTGGGGTGCTACCCCGTTGTTACCAATAGTTGTTGCATCGGACCCTCCTCGAAAGCTGTGACGAACTTACAGATATGCAGCAGCATATCCATTGCGCAGAAGATCCATTATGATCTGTTCGTGTCCTTCAACATAGAACATGACGGTCTCGAAGGTCTAAAAAACCCTCTATCTTCCAGGAAATCAACATCCCTTTCTTACCATGGTACTTCATGAATCAACGGTGCAAGATACGCACAGCAGTACGTATCCCTAATGACAGGAAGAGACAATCCCATAATATCACCACCTAGTGCTAACTCTCAGAACGAGTTGGATTATAGGGAATCACCCCTAACACCAATTCGGTCTTTGAGCGAAACAATAAAGAAAAATCTAATCAATGCAGTTTACTGAAAACATGTTGTTACCCAAAATATACACAGTGTCGATCAACAATATCGAGCCTGACTAGTTTGTTAAAATAACAATCATCATAGGAATCACATCCACTGATTCCCAATACCTTCACAGGTCAGCGACCAAATAATCCTGGCCCGTGACCCTCAGCGAGTAGTCCAACGATGTCCCCGAGGATGCGATAATAATTCAAATGACGGTAAGCACACACATAATCATTAATTCTCGACCATTGATAGACTCAGGCATCGAGATACCAAACACAAACTGACCAAAGCTATATCCCAACTCACTCATGTCCACCATGAGAACTAAGAACAGGAACTTGTCTAAGTTCCAAATGAAAACATTACTAAAAATATGATAGCTCATGATCACCACACTGCGGTATGCAGAGGGTTTCTCATCAATCGTCCGACGAAATAGTTCAAGAAAAATAGCAGTAGTTGTGACCCAAGCTACGCTCATCGGAATCCAACACACTCAGAATTTCTAGAGGGGTAGGGAGTCCCACTGCAATCCCCTAGTGGACGTTTCCCTCAAATCATTAAAGAACTCAAGTTCCCAAGCTAACTTAAGCTCAAAGTCAATCCAAACAATAGGTTGCTAAACTTGCAACGTCCATCACTTCCAGCACACAAGTCAGGAATTGCTTGATATCCCCCATTCTGGAAAAATAAGATCCTAGTCTACAACTCTCCAGTTAACTATTTTCTTAAATTCAGTCATCTGGACACTATATAAACCTCATATACTCTCAATAGATATTCCTTCACTCACTCGCTACACCTTTCCGATATCATAAAAACTTGCTCACTCATCAGAATTACTTGATTCTGGGTTCAATGAAAAGGTGGGAGTGTCTACTACAACTTCTAGTTGAACACTTCCTTAGATTCAATCATTACAGTCCTCAAAAACACTGAATTCCACCAGGTATACAAATAGGGGGGAATTTGATTCTTCAATAAACAGGGCATCGACTGGACTAGATCTGCCCTAGTCTTTAAAAAATCATAACTCTCAATCTACCAACTGAAATTACAAAATTCCAGTTGGGTTAGAAAGCTATGACTCCCTACTACGACTCCCTAGTTGGTCAATTTCCCAAATTCTTAACGAATAATTCCAGAATTTTCCATCTTTATAAACTAGTCGATTTGCACTAGGCTGAACATAGTCCACTTTAAAATTCAATAACAAATCCACCTTAAGTCCAAAGCTCATGAAATTTGATATTCTTAATCCAAACATATACCATTTTATTGTGTCCAAAATTTGTATTCAGATTCATCTCACACAGTGAGTTATGACTCCCCAAATAATGCACAAAATTTCATCTGCTCTTTCCGCAGGGTATTAACTACCCCTTACTAAAAATTTTGAAACCTCATCAAATGACCTCTAAAACTTCTAAAATTTGAGAATCATCAACTGGACTCATACCACAAGATACTCTCAAAATTTCATAGCAATATCATGTATACACAAGGAGTTATGGTCAGGTGAACCTCATTCCAAAAACAGTCAGTTGCAGTTTCCATATCTAGACCAGTCACCTTCTACAATTTCTTTGAGGTATCAAATGACCTCGAAAAATTACGAAATTAAAGAATATAGTTGTAGACACATACAAAAGGTGTCAAAAAAAAAATTCAGCTCAAAATACTCAGCCTACACTGAGTTACAAAATCGGAAAGATACAACAAAATACACACAACAGCAGCACTTCTGGCTGCTCTCTGTCCGATTTTGGGTCCTATGTTTGGGCTATCAAATTGCTTCCAAATATTGTGAAAAAATCATAGATGTTATAAATACATAGAAGAACAGTTTTCCAAAGTTTGAGCTCAAAATTCCGAGCCATTTGAGAGCAAGAAATTCCCAAACTACCCTCACAAACAAGCTTCTTAACAAAACTCATAAAAATGAGTTGTTCTAGTTATACAACTATCTTTCCTTAGAATGCTACTATCACATCTGTTAAAAATGAGTTGAGTTGAAGATGCCAGGTCTACACATGTTCACTTTAAGGGATGTTTTGCATATTCCTCTGCTGAAACGGAATCTGATTTTCTTGGGAACTCTTGATGCACGGGGCTACAGGTACACAGCTCGAGGTGGAGTTCTGTCTATTTTTCAGGGTCGTCGTACGGTGATTAGAGGTATGAGAATAGTTGGGCCAAGCCAAAAAAATCTCTACAAGCTTTGGGGAATTCAAAATACTTGTGCAAGTGTTGCTCCTTTTCCCGGTATTCCCGCAAGCTCAGCTAGTTTGCCGCAACAAGATTCATCGAGACGAGACCACGACGTTCGAATATCGTCGAGAGGTGGAGAAAGCCTAAGGGTAGGTGGAGTTCGTGCGGCGTTTGGAAACTTCGTGAGTACATCTACGGAGGTGGGCCTTTGAGGGGCTGCACTGGATTTGGTGAGATTGGGTAGAGATCAGTTCAATTAGAAGAAGTTATTGCTTTAAGTTTTCTTTGCAAGTGGAATTTGTTAGAGTTTGGAGATGAGTAACACATCATGTGTTAGCACTCGTATGAAATCCAAGGTAGAGTTTGTTAGGATTGTGTCTTGTATACTCGTTGTTCAGATTAAAAGAAGGTAATATGAAGCACAGAGGTCAAAGCATCGAAGAGAGTAGAAGGAGAACAGCAGCTAGCAGCAGGTGCAGCTAGTTGCGGTCGACCGGTCTGGGTGACAGTCGACCGCACCCCCCGACTGCTATTTGTACTGGGAAGTCAGAGAGCGGTACGGTCGACCGGTCTCGGTGGACTGGTCGACCACCCACGCCGCTGTGTTCAGTTTTGGGCTTCGATTTGTTAGGTCATTTCAACCCAATCTTCAACTCCAAGTTAGATCGTACGACTCCTATTCAGTTACTTCTTTTCAGGTTATATCGGACGACTGAGGATCAAGATTAGACCTAGGGCTTCTCTCTATTCTTCTATATGTATTGTAAACTCCTCCAATATGAGAGGTAGTACTTCATAGATTCTTTTCTCCATTGCAAAGAGAAGCTCGAGAGAGAGACAGTTCTTGGTGGGTGAGTTTAATTCTTTGTGTCAAGTGAATCAGTAACTCCTTGTAATCTCTTCTAGTTGAATATCAGATCACCCACTACAAACCAAAACGTCTATCCCGGCAATTTTTTCCCAACATTTATAAGAAACGCCGTAATAGAGTAGTTCTATTTTTCAGCCCACAATGTCCCGGCGTGTTTACCGGTGTGTATATAAAATGCCGGTATAGGGATAGTCTATACCGGCGTTGTTTATATGAAACGCCGATATAGGAATCCCAATCAAAAGGACAAAAATCCCAGATTCCCAAATTCCTTCCCCAAATAATTCATTTCTCTCTTCGTCTCCCTCTAAAACTCTTCTATCCCTCTCTTACCTTCCCCAAATAATTCATTTCCCTCTTCGTCTCTCTCTAAAACTCCGCTCCCTCTCTCACCAAACCCGGTCTCCAAATCCCCTCATCCTGCCTGTCGTCGTCCCCCTTCTCCCGCCGCCGTGACTCCCCTTCCTCGCCGCCGTTCCCCCCTCCCCCTCAGCCATATCTCAAACCTACCCTTCGTCTTCTTTCCTCTCTTAAACCCTAGCTCTAATTTGGGTCTCTCTCTCTCTTTCTCTTTCTTTTTGCAGCATGTGTTTTTATTTTTTTCTTTTATTTATTGGATTAGATTTATTTTTGTTTTATGTTAAAATAATGATTGGATTACTTTGCAGGTAAGATTACATTAAAGAGCGGAGAAGAAGGTTCTTATTTTAAACTCATATTTCCCCCTTTTTTGCAATATTTTTTTTCATTTTTCTAGCCTAACTTTTTACAATTTTATGGTTTTTTTAGGGTTTGAGAAGACGATAAGTGTAGAGGATGAAGGGAATGAAGTATATGTGGAGATTTTGAGGGATGAAGCTGTGGCTAGAATTAAAGGGCTTGGAAAGGTGTACATATGTGTTTTTTTAATAAAAAGAATAAAATGATGATATTTGCAATTATTAGAGTGATATATGGTTCTTGATTCGAGTTTTGATGTAGGTATTAGTTAAGGAATTATGATATGATGATTTGTTGTGATTCTATATAACAAATCGGTAATACATTATTTCTGATTAAAAAGCTCCTAGTATCTGCACAATGTAAGTCAAACTGACATTTCTTATGCAGTAACTAGCGATATGCTATGTTTCTTCATTCCTTTATTATTGACTCTGATGGAAACAACCTCTTTCCCTGTCATTATTATTTCTCCTGTTCTAGCAATCATCTCCTAATAAATTGATGAACTCAATTGAAAACTATTTTAGGTCATGCAACTAAGTAGCTAGCTTCTATACTTGTACATCATTCTTCAATGTGAAGTTATGATGTAACCTTTTGGCAGCTTTGGTTTTTCTTCCTGCTTTAATTATTTTTATTATATCACTTCTGTTGCTTTAGAAAATATAGAAGAACCATTAAAGGGCTTTATCTGGGACTTCGATAAGGTCTGGTTTTCTTATCTTGATAATAGTAGCCATTGCATGGAATTAAAAAAAAATGTATCTGATCCATTCAATTTAACTCTATGCAGGGTGATTTTCATCATTGGGTTGACCTTTTCAATCTATTTGATTCTTATTTCGAAAAGTTCATAAAGCCTAGAAAGGATTTGCAAGTGGAAGACAATTTTCTTGAAGCAGATCTACCTTTCCCGAGGGAAGCAGTTCTTCAAATCCTTCGAGTAAGAAGAATTATATTGGAGAATTGTACAAACAAACACTTCTACAGTTCTTATGAAGTATGTTTATGTTCATTGTGTGTGACTAAGTCACTATTCAATTCTTATTTGATCTTTCTATACTTCTAATTCAAATGATATTTGAGATAGCATCCTGTTGTACATGTAGTATAAGGAGCTTAGCAGATAACAGCTTTCATCTATAACATTCTCATTTAGCATATGTATACCATCTCAGGTGCATGCTATTAGTTACTTTCCAGACCTGTTACTTTCAAATGTCATGCTAGATTCTTGTTCTCTTCAATCATAAAAAGTTTTTCATAAAAAGTTCTTCAATCTGATAATAATAAAATTACAATATTAATTTCGTTTCATAGGTTTGTTGACCAATGTATGCATCAGAGAAGTTGGAGCAGGTGCAGAAGTGGGTTGAATCCCGCTTGCTTCGGCAAAAACTGTAAGCAGATCTTTCGACTATTGTCAATATGTACTAAGAATATAGTAATTATTACTGTCTTTCTAGATTGCCATTTCCTTCTATCGGACTTATGCACTTGTTAAATTACGAATATTTGGAACTCAAACTAAATCCGCGTTCTCTTAATAATGCTTCTTCACCAACTAATATCCTAATTGCATATATCGTTCTTGCTGTATCTCTTCTTATTGAAAATCTGTTTGCATATTCTTGGGTCTACACAAATATAAACCACATATCTCATTTTTGCTCTTTGAGTTCCTTAAAATTACTCAGAACATGATCTGTTTAGTGAGGAGCACATAATGAAATTCATGATTGCTAAGCATTACTGTTTCTGTTGATTCTAGTTTTGATAGTAAATGCATTTGCACCACATGTTTCTTCAGTTAAGGTTGGTTTCCGATGTATCCAAAGATTCCAAACTGATGTTGATGTTTATAGATACCCTACTATTGGTGAGAAATTGGTGATCTAACCTGTTCTTTGGTAGTGTCATTACCCTACTATTTGTGTATTGTATAGTTGTTAATGTTTCATAGGGGACTACTTGGATGGCTTTGGTGGGTCATCACTGTAACAAGGATTGACAAATGAATAATGTACAAAATATTCATGAATTTAGCAAATTTGTATAAACTCAAGTAGGATATGTAAGAAATACTGCAAAAATAGGCCGCCAATCACATAATATCGCTTGATTTGAAAAGAATCTAATCTACAGAAATAAAATTTTGAATACATAGCAGCTTAAAAAAGAAAAAAAACAGAGCTCTTTACTTGAATTGTGTCAAGTCATGTTGAACACATGTTATTGTTAGATACTTGTGCTTAAAAAACGTATTTGAAATAATGTATCCTACTTCTATGCAGTATTTAGTTTTTTTCTGTGCCGGTATGCCATGTATCATCATGTTTATAAGATTTCCATATAAATACTTCGTATCCTAGATCAGTGTCTATTACCATTCTTTCTTTCTAAAAAATGCGAGGCACATTCACACATAATTTATCAGCAGTGCATCGGAATGAGCATGCAAGCCTTGTGTTGATTGATATTGTCCACAAGGTGCCTACGTATCTCATGTGCATATCAATAATAAATATTCTGGAATATTCTATTTTTGATTATTGGATAAGAATGTTTTAAGTTGCTCTCTGTATGGAAATGCCCAGCACATCATTTTCTAATATTTCTTCTAGGCATCAGAGAAGTTGGAGCAGGTGCAGAACTGAGCTTAACCCCATATGATTACGCAAGAACTGTAAGCTCTTTCAACTATTACCAATATTTATTACTGCCCTTTCTATACTGTCATTTTCTTCCATTGGACTTTTGTGGAATCTAATCTGCATTCTCTTAACAATACTTCTACACTAACAAATATCCTAATTTTATATATCGTACTTGCTATTGTCGACACAACTATTGATTTGTTCATATTAAAAATCTATTTGCAATTGGTTTGGATCTAAATATCTCATTGGTTTTGCTCGTTGAGTTCCTAAAAATTAGTCAAGAACATGATCTGTTTAGGAAGGAGCACATAATGAAATTCATGATTGCAAAGCTTTACTATTCATGTTGCACTTTTAATAGTATATAATCATGTATTTCTTTAATCAAGTAGTAGTTAATCATGTATTGCTTCTTTAATCATGTATTGCTTCTTTTCAAAAGTAGTAGTTAATCATGTATTGCTTCTTTAACTAGGTTGTCTTTCCATTATAATCATGTATTGCTTCTTTAATCTCCCAACAAAATCAGAACTCTAACAATCCAATACATGGAACTGTAAGTATTCAGCAATATTTTATGATATTAGTATGAAATTTAACTATTGCATTTTACTGGTGTGGTGCTTAGTGTAGTGAATAATCTAATAAATGACACTATTGTGAATTATGCAGAGCCAGCGAATTCCATCGACTTCTAGTCACGCACATACATCTGGGCGAAATATCAATGGGAATAAAAGCAATGTCGAGCCGCTTCAGTAGACTTTGCCATTGTTGGGTTAAATTTGGACTTTAGTCCTTTTATGTTTTGTCGAAACTGAGTTTATGCTTTGTTAAAGAAATTGATGTATAACAAGTATATTTCTAACTCTTCGTATGGCCATTTTTAGACAAGTAATTATTGTTTATTGTGGTCCATGATTATATAGTTGTTTATTATGCTGCTATTAGTGATTTTAAGATTTGAACGTTCAAACTTGATATGACTACGAATATTTTGAATTTGTGACATTTTTTAAATAGTGGGAAAAAACCCGAAACCCCCTATCAATCCGTTTTGAGATAAATATGCCGGGAGGATTCACCAATCGTGGCGAATTATTAAAAAAAAAAACGAACCAATCCCGGCGTTTAGGAACACTGGTATAGCATATTGAAATGATTTAGAAGATATACGCGCATGTGTCTATCACGGCATTTATGAAGCACCGTAATAGACCTACGACTTGTAACGGCGTTTTAAACAAGCGCCGTAATAGACCTACAGACTGTAACGGCGGTCTTAAAAAGTGTCGTAATAGATTTATATCTATAGCGGCATTTTTTTATAAGCGCCGGTATAGGCGTACGACCTGTAATGGCGCTTTTCTAGACCGCCGTTACAGGCCATATGCCTATAGCGGCGCATTTTAAGAAGCGCCGTTATAGACTGGTCTGTAACGGCGGTCTAGGAAAGCGCCGCGATAGACCTATGGTCTGTCCCGACGGTCGATGCAACGGCGCTACGCGTGGCGATAATAATGACGCCGCTACCATCTATGGCGGCGTTTATAAGCGCCGCCATAGACCCAAAAAAAACGCCGCTATAGACGTTCCATTTAGTAGTGTCCCCTATATTTTCTCCCGGATTAAGCAAAAGCTAACTGAGATAAGTCATCGTTGTTGTGTTTGTGTTAGTTTGGTGGATCTACTTACTCGCACTATTTATTCGCCTCGTCTACTTCGTCTTCCTCATTGCTCTAATTAGTTCCGCTGCGACCAGAGGGTGTTTGTTGACGCCCTAATCCCAATAAGTCCAAGCCACATTGATCAAGCAAGCTTCAAGATATAAAGACAATGGCTAAAGCTCAATTCAAAGACTGAAGTTCAAGACAAGACTACTGCTTCAAGTTGTTTTGTATTAAAGTGTATTGTAAAAATTGTTGTAACCTTTGAGTCTTAGAAATGTTGTAATAGCCTTGTCACACACACACTCACACAAATCTCTTAATATTTTGAGTGTTTTACAAAAGTTAAAAGGTCAAAACAAGCTAATAAGATCAGCTGTTGAGTACCAGTCGACCATTCTTCGGAACCAGTCGACTGTCTTAGTACGAAATTGTCTGAACTCACAGAAGCTCTGACCAGTCGACTCATCATGGCAACCCAGTCGACTGTTTAAGCCATTTCGATAGTTTTCTGATTTCAAAACTTGTTTTTCAAATTCAAAACTAATTCTATCTGTTTTAATTCAGTTTTAGGAACTGTTCTTCACCGTTCCTATGATTCCTCTCTATAAATAAAGCATAGGAATCACCATGAAAATGTTCCAAGCATTTTCTCTAAAGTTTTCAAGCTTTTGGTTTTGAAAAGAAAAAGTTTTCTAAAAGCAATCATAATCTCTAAGTCTTGGTTCTCTGAAAATCAGTCTAGTATAACATTGAATTTGTTTTAGACTTATTTTAAGAAGTTGACCTATTAGCAACCGTACAAAAATCACAATCACAAACAAGGCTATAGGTTGTTGTAACTCTTTTGTTGTTGTTCTTCACTCTCGGGTTCTGAGAGTGGTCCTCTCGGTTGAAGAGTAGGGCTCTAGGTTGTAGAGTCGGGTTTTCACTCTAGGTTGTAGAGTGGGTGTGTTCTCTCTTATGGTGAGAGATGTCTACGAGTTTGGAAAGGTTGTTGTTGAACACCGTAGGGTATTCTTGTATTTTATTCAAGAATAGTGAAAAATCTCAAGTGGGTTGCTTGGGGATTGGATGTAGGTCGGGAGGACCAAACCACGATACATCGCTGTGTACTCTGTGGTTGTATTTTCTTCACTCGCATTTCAATTTTTTTGTGTTTTATTCGAAAACTTGTCTGGCAAGTCGACTGAGTCTCCTCTATAAGTCGACTAATCAGACTTGTATAAAATACTCTTCGAACACTTGTCTGTTAAGTCGACTGAGATTCTGCTATAAGTCGACTGATCAGACTTGTATAAAATACTCTTCTCATCTGACGCCCCATCGACTATGTTCTCCTTTTAAGTCGACTGGACAAAACGAAAAGTTCAATTTCTTAATTATTTTTTATACAACACTATTCACCCCCCCCCCCCCCATCTACTTTTAATGCGAACCAATACCATGAAGGCCAATCCACACAAAGGTTACCCCTATTCGTTGAAACCAATTACAACTATTGGAAGTGTAGAATGAAGATCTACCTTCAGTCCTTCAACTATGAGATATGGAACATGACAGAGACCGAGTACACCACTCCTAAAATTCCTTATGCACAATGGAACGATGACATGAAGAGCGAAACAATGAACAATGCAAAGGTGATGAACGCTCTATTTTGTGCTCTTACCAAGGAGGAGTTCAATCGTGTATCCAATGCAACAACGGCATATCAAATTTGGCACACACTCGAGATAACTCATGAAGGTACTAATAAAGTAAAAGAATTTAAGATATCTGTTTTCGTTCACTGGTTCAAGATGTTCCGCATGAAGGAGAACGAGAATGTGTCAGACATGATCAAACGGTTCATCGATATTACAAACTCTCTTGTGGCTCTTGGAAAGACGTACACTCAAGCCGAAATGGTGAGAAAAGTTCTTTGTGCCTTAACCCCCGAATGGGAGAAGAAGACCACCGCCATAGAAGAGGCCAACGATTTAACACAACTTTCTCTTGAGAATCTTGTGGAAAATCTTATGGCATATGAAGTACAACTTGAAGAACGCAAGAAGGATCTAGAACCTCAACTATCAAAGAAAAAGACAATCGCTTTCAAGGCCATGTCGGACTCCGATGATGAAGAAGAAGATGAAGAAGAGATAGGCATGTTCACGAGAAAGTTCAAAGTTTCTAAGGAAAGGTAAATTTAATTTCAAATTTAAAGATACTAATGAACTTCCCACTTTTTTCAAGTGTAACAAAACATGTCATATGAAGAAGAGTTTCCCACTAGAACAGACGAAATCTAAAGGAAAGGCTTCCAACTTCAAGAAGGATAAGTACACAAAGAACAAGTACATGAAGAAAAAAAAGGCATATCAAGCAACTTGGGACGATAGCGACTCTTCATCGGAAGAAGAAAATGAAGAGACAAATGAAGTTGCGAATGTATGCTTCATGGCTACACAAAACGAGGTAAGTGATAACTTTGATTCAAATGACTTATTAGATGCTTTTAATGAGATTTTTCAAGAACTTAAGAAGGAGAAATTTAGAGTAAAAAACTTAGAGAAAGTTAATCAAATACTTTCTTAAGAGAATCTTGAATTAGATAAAAAGTCAAGTCTTTAAATTCTCGACTTTCTAATTTGGATATGGATCTTATAACTCTTAAGAAAAATTATGAAGAGATATCCAAGAATGTATCTAAATTTAATAAAGGAAAGAAGAATTTAAATGAAGTTCTCCAAAATCAAGTGCAATCTAATAAGAGATTTGGACTTGGTTTTCAAAAGTCTCTTGAAAAACATCATGTTTTTAAGAACACTAGTGGTAATAAGACTGAATCTATTTCTAATGTTAAGAATAAATTATATGAGTTTTTTGAAAAACCAAAAATTGTTGTTTTCAATGAAAAAGTAATTCTGTAGTTCAGACCAGTCGACTGAACCCCAATTTCAGTTGTCTATCCAGAGTTTCTAAGTCTTATTCAAAGAGACAAAAATCTTAGATAAGTCGACCTATTTTACCTCCCAGTCAACTGGATTTCAGTAACAGTCGACTGAAAGGTTCAATTAAGTCGACTGGACAGACTAAGAATATATGGGTTCCAGTCAACATGAGTCAGAAAGATAGAATTACTTATATAAATTCATATGTTCTTAATGTATGTAATTCTGTAGATTATATTCCTACTTTTGGTGGAAAATCAAACTCACTTTGGGTTTGGTTTTCCAAAAACTAATCCCTTTCGGACCCAATGAAAAGGGTACCAAATTCACAATAATTATTTTATAGGTACCTAAAAGAGAACGGTACGATACTTGACAGCGGATGCTCCAAGCATATGACTGGTCATGCTAACCTCCTGTCTTCCATTCAAGAGATTGATGGAGGAACAGTCACATTCGGTGACAACAACAAAGGGAAGGTTATTGGTATAGGCATGGTCGGTAAGAACACTACTCCTAATATAGAAGAAGTTTTTCTTGTTAGTGGTCTTAAGCATAATCTGTTAAGTATAAGCCAATTGTATGATAAGGGATATAAAATTGTTTTGAAAAAGATGCATGTTTAATATATGATTCTACCATACAAAATGTAATTTTTCAAGGTTTTAGGAAGAATAATATTTATGAGTTATGTTTAAAATCAAATGATTTTTCGAATGATTTTTGCTTAGTAACTTCTAATAATGATTTTTGGCTTTGGCATAAACGATTTGGACATGTGAATATGAAAAATATTGCTAAATTGTCTAAGTACAACCTAGTTAAAGGGCTGCCAAGATTATCCTATAAAAAGGATAAGTTATGTGATGCATGTCAACTAGGTAAACAAATCAAATCTACTTTTAAGACAAAAGAAGTGATTTCTACTAGTAGGCCTCTCGAATTAATCCACATGGATTTATTTGGCCCTACTATTGTCGCTTCTTTGAATAAATGTAGGTATGTATTTGTTTTAGTAGACTATTTTTCAATATTCACATGGGTTTTCTTTTTAAAATATAAGAATGATGCTTTTGATGAATTTGCAAATTTTTGTAAACGAATTCAAAATCAAAAGTCTCTAACCATAGTCACTATTAGAAGTGATCATGGTGGAGAATTTGAGAATGAAACGTTTTCAGAATATTGTAACAAGAATGGTATAATACATTCATTTATATTTTCTAGAGCTTCACCACAAAATGGAGTGGTCGAAAGAAAGAATAGGATTTTGCAAGAGTGTGCACGTACCATACTTGTTGAAAGCAATTTGCCTAAGTACTTTTGGGCTGAAGCTGTTGCTACAGCATGTTATGTTTTAAATAGAATTTTCATCAGGCCTAAGCTTAAGAAAACATGTTATGAGCTATTTTTTGATAGAATTCCTAAAGTATCTTATTTCAGAATATTTGGATGCAAGTGTTTCATTTTAAACACGAAAAATAATTTAGATAAGTTTAATCCTAGATCTAATGAAGGTATCTTCATTGGATACTCAAATAGGAGTAAGGCATATAGAATCTTCAACAAGTCAACTTTGACTATTGAAGAATCCATGCATGTTTCTTTTGATGAATCTCTGACTTCATCTACTGTTATTGAAGATGATGAAACTGATTCATCACCTTTAAATAACGTAATTAAATCACTAGAGAAAACTACCCTAGCGGATAAGTCGACCGATAAGGAAATCAAGTCAACTGATGTTAATCAGTTGACTGATGGAAAAGTTAAGTCGACTGATCCTGTTGTGATGACTCAAACTTTACAAAATCTTTTGTTGAAGTTAAAGATCATCCTCATGACTTAATAATTGGTGACATTTCACGTGGTATTCAAACAAGATCTCATATTAACATGATTTCTCATACAGCTTTCTTGTCGGATTTTGAACCAAGAATATACAAGAAGCTTGTGAGAATGAATTTTGGATGAATAAATTTTGGATGAATGCCATGCAAAATGAGTTAAACCAATTTATAAGAAATAATGTATGAGATTTAGTTCCACGACCTCCTGACCATACTATAATTGGTACCAAATGGGTATTGAAAAACAAGTTAGATGAATCAGGACAAGTCGTTAGGAACAAAGGCTAGATTAGTTGCTCAAGGATATAATCAAGAAGAAGGTATAGATTTCGATGAAACATATGCTCCTGTTGCTAGACTAGAATCAATTCGAATCTTACTATCTTTGTATGTTTTATGAACTTTACACTTTTCCAAATGGATGTTAAAAGTGTTTTTCTTAATGGTTTTATAAAGGAAGATGTTTATGTTAAGCAACCACCTGGTTTCGAATATGAACAATTCCCAAACCATGTTTTTAAATTGAAAAAGGCTTTTTATGGTCTTAAACAAGCACCTCGTGCTTGGTATGATCGATTGAAGACTTTCTTTTAGAAACTGGTTTTGAAATAGGTAAATTAGATACTACCTTGTTTATTAGGAGAATAGAGACTGATATCCTAATCATACAAATATATGTAGATGACATAATCTTTGGCTCTACTAATAGTAATCTCTGTCAAGAGTTTGCTAATACCATGAAAAATGAGTTTGAGATGAGTCACATGGGTGAACTCAATTATTTCCTTGGACTACAAATAAAGCAGTCACATAATGTCATATTTATTAATTAAGGAAAATATGCTAAGGAATTACTCAAACGGTTTGACATGGATAGCACTAGTAGTAAGACCACACCTATGGCTACTACTACTACACTTGACAAAGATGAATTAGGTAAGAGTGTCAATCAAAAACTCTATCGAGGGATGATTGGCTCACTCTTATATATAACTGTTAGTAGACCAAACATTATGTTTAATGTATGCTTGTGTGCTAGATATCAGTCAAGTCCTAAAGAGTCTTACTTAAAAGCTGTGAAACGTATTTTAAGATACATTAAAGGCACTTCTGAGTATGGTTTATTTTATCCCCGCACCGATAACTTTAAACTTTTGCCGTACAGTGATGCAAATTTTGCTGGCAGTAAAACAGACCGTAAAAGTACTAGTGGTACGTGTCATTTTTTGGGACATTCACTAGTATCTTGGTGTAGTAAAAAGCAAAATTTTGTATCTCTATCTACTACAGAAACTGAATATATTGCTGCGAGTTTGGCTTGTGCCCAAATTTTTTGGATGAAACAAACCCTATTAGATTATGGTATTTCATTTTTAAAACCTGCTATAATGTGTGATAATACCAGTGCCATTAATTTATCTAAATGTCCAATTCAACATTCACATACGAAACACATTGATATTAGACATCATTTTCTACGTGATCATGTTTTAAAGGGAGATATATCTTTAGACTTTATTTCTACTGATAAACAAGTAGCAGATATCTTTACTAAACCACTTAAGAAAGACACTTTTATCACCTTAAGAAGAGAACTAGGAATTTGCAGTTTTCATGATATTTTTTGAATTTTTATCTTGTATAAGTCAACTTAAACCTACGTTTTAGTCAACTGACCAAGTATGTTTTCGTTGTCTATTTTTGACTGACTTTTATGCTCTGGACAGTCGACTATGAATAACACCCAGTCGATTACCAGAAGTATTACTTGATATTTTCATTTTGTTTTATTTGCTCTCGATTAAGTTGACTGTTCCTCAAAACCAGTCGACTGTCGCGACATCAGTCCGTCTTTCTGATTCGAAACGACGCATTTTTTGAGGCATTTCTCTTTACTTTTTCTTACCCATTGATTGATCTCATCCTTTGATTAACCCCAGCCTAGATCTCAGCCCTCTATTCTAAAGTAAAACACGGCCTAGTTTTACTTCTCATTTTCACTTTCCCCTCTTTTCATTGTCTCTCTCTTTTTGAAGAAATAGACCAGTCGGCTGCTCCTCAACCTGACGATTTCAGCATTTTGAAGCTCAAACATGAAGATTTCGTTCAGATTTCGAGTTAATCTCTTGCTGAAGTCCTTTTCGAGATCTCTTGAAGCTTTATGTCTCTCTTTCAATTTCCATTGTTAGGTATAATTGCTTGTCCTTTTTTTTTTTCTTTTTTCAATTTTCTAGAGTTGAATCATGCCTCTAAAGAGAGCTCGTGGTTCTAATGTTGAGGAAGGACAATCTTCTAGTAATTACCTTCAATATCTTAAGAACCCCAACCTTGTTGATAAATTCTTTCTCATTTTTCAGATTGCTATCTTTCCAGGGAGATTTGTAAGTTTTCCTGATTTAGAAAGGTTCCCTTTAGCTCCATTGTTTAAACAATAAGGGTTATTTAACTTACTTTCCCTTGTTAATCAACCTTTTTACTTTCCATTGTATTATACAAATATGAGAATTCACACTTCCGAGGATGGTAACGAAATATTTATTACCACTACGGTAAAAAATATTCATATGAGGTTGACACCTGAAAAATTGGGAATCATTTTGGGTATTCCCTATGAAGGATTAGATTTAGGGGAGATTGATATGGATGACGACTCTATCCACTCAAAAATCTTCTTGCCAAATCGCGGTCCTCCAATGTCCAACCAAACAATTACACCGCTTGCTAAGCTAGTTGCAAGAATTTTGTCGTATAAGATTATCCCTAAAATGGGGAGTTACGATCAATTTTTCCACGAGTTGCAACAAGCTATCTATGCAATTTTTGGCAACATCTAAATAAATTGGAGTCGAGTCATTTTTAATCGTTTTCATAAGGCTCATACTTCTTTTCTTCCTTTTGGTGCAATACTTACTCACGTTTTCAATTTCTATGAAGTTGATCTTACTTCTGAGTCTAGTGTTGTCACTCATTATGAGTCTTTTGATCGTGCGAGTTTAGCTCGTATGAAGATTCTTCACTCTCCTCCTCGAATAAATACCCCTCCTATCTACTTCAGGTCGTAGATCTTCTACCTCTAGTTCATCTCGTCCTAGCGCTGTCTTTTCTGATCCTGAGAGTCTTTATCATTCTGTCAACTATCTCATGGATCGTCAGGATACCCTTGAAGCTAGTATCTCTCACCTTACCCACTTGTTCACCCAACAATTTCCACCTCCTGCCTCTCAAGGTGCTGATGACGAAGACGAAGACTGACTTGATGTATTTTCTATTTTTTCTTGTATTTATTTCTTTATGTTTTATGCATTTTCCTTTTATGCTGTATTTGAATCCATGTACTTCAATTTCATATCTATAAATTTATTCTGGTTTTGCCCTATGTTTGTTTTTTTTTTCCCATGATGTTATTTTTTCTTTCCTTCCTCTATTTTTGTTGATGAGAAAGGGGGAGAAAAGGTGTATGGTGTATGTATGTTATGTACATGTTTTGTGGTTTTGGTGTATATTTTTTATGTGCTTGATTTATTTTTTATGTGCATGATTTTGTGCATGTTTTTTAACTTGTGCATGTTGTACATTTGTTAGGGGGGGCATCTTTACTTATTATTATTATTATTGTAAGCTATTGTGTTGTCATCATCAAAAAGGGGGAGAATGTTAATTCTTGGTTTTGATGACTACAGCACAATGCAAAGTTGTGTTATCACTTATTGCAGGGTGTATCAAGATCTATACCATAGTGCAATACACAAAGCCAAAGTTGTTCCAATGAAGCTTTCAAAGTTGATCCAATCTACAAAGAACTTAGCCCAAGCCACATTGATCAAGCAAGCTTCAAGATATAAAGACAATGACTCAAGCTCAAGTCAAAGACTCAAGTTCAAGACAAGACTAGTGCTTCAAGTTGTTTTGTATTAAAGTGTCTTGTAAAAATTGTTGTAACCTTTGTCTTAGAAATGTTGTAATAGTCTTGTCACACACACACTCACACATATCTCTTAATATTCTGAGTGTTTTACAAAAGTTAAAAGGTCGAAACAAGCTTGAATAAGATCAGCTGTTGAGTACCGGTCGACCATTCTTCGGAACCAGTCGAATGTCTTAGTACGAAACTGTCTGAACTCATACAAGCTCTGACCAGTCGACTCATCATGGCAACCCAGTCGAATGTTCAAGCCATTTCGACAGTTTTCTGATTTCAAAACTTGTTTTTCAAATTCAAAACAAATTCTATCCATTTTAATTCAGTTTTAGAAACTGTTCTTCAACGTTCCTATGATTCCTCTCTGTAAATAGAGCATAGGAATCACCATGAAAAGGTTCCAAACATTTTCTCTAAAGTTTTCAAGCTTTTGGTTTTGAAAAGAACAAGTTTTCTAAAAGCAATCATAATCTCTAAGTCTTAGTTCTCTGAAAATCAGTCTAGTATAACATTGAATTCGTTTTAGACTTATTTTAAGAAGTTGACCTATTAGCAACCGTACAAAAATCACAATCACAAACAAGGCTATAGGTTCTTGTAACTCTTTTGTTGTTGTTCTTCACTCTCGGGTTCTGAGAGTGGTCCTCTTGGTTGGAGAGTAGGGCTCTAGGTTGTATAGTCGGATTTTCACTCCAGGTTGTAGAGTGGGTGTGCTCTCTCTTGTGGTGAGAGAGGTCTACGGGTTTGGCAAGGTTGTTTTCGAACGCCGTAGGGTATTCTTGTATTTTATTCAAGAATAGTGAAAAATCTCAAGTGGGTTGCTTGGGGACTGGATGTAGGTCGGGAGGACCGAACCACGATACATCGCTGTGTACTCTGTGGTTGACTTTCTCTGTGGTTGTATTTTCTTCACTCGCATTTCAATTTTTCTGTGTTTTATTCGAAAACTTGTCTGGAAAGTCGACTGAGTCTCCTCTATAAGTCGACTGATTAGACTTGTATAAAATACTCTTCGAATACTTGTCTGGTAAGTCGACTGAGTTTTCCCTATAAGTCGACTGATCAGACTTGTATAAAATATTCTTCTTATCTGACACCTCAGTCGACTGTGTTCTCCTTTTAAGTCGACTGGACAGAACGAAAAGTTCAATTTCTTAATTATTTTTTATACAAAACTATTCACCCCCCCTCTATTGTTATTTTGCCTTGCCTACAGGATCCAACACTGATGCAATGCTATAATACAGTGATTCTTTTACTTTAGCAAAAATAAACTTGAATGCACAACAAATTGTGAAAAGTTACTATCCTAAACATGACAATGTATGATATGAACTTAATGTCTCTCTCCATGTGCACCCAACCATTGGAAAGAGTGCACAATGCACGTGTGCACGTGTGCACGTATTGTGTACATTTTTCAATTTACTCTCTTAATATTATTTTATTTTATTTTAACCCTTTTCATTAATAAATAATTATATTAAAATTCTTTAACATTAATTTTAATATATTTTGTTTACACAACTTTTAATAAATATAATGTAATTAGCACGTGCATAGAAGAAAAACACGTGTAAAGTATGTGCCAATAAATATACATATATAAAATAAATTCGAGAGAATAAAAAATATATTTAAATACTCGAAATACGAAAAAAATATTTCATTAATTCTATATATGTATACAACAATATAATTAATGCGTGCATAAAAAATACGTGCACCGCATGTGTAAAAATATATTTGAGTCAAAATATGAGAAAAATGAATTTCAATTTATGAAACAAATTCGAACAAGTTATAAAATAAATAATTAAACATATAGAAAATTTTATAATATTACACGTAACGGTGGAATATACGTAATCGACACGTGTATTGAAAGTACGTGCAACACACGTAAAAACACAAAAAGATTAAGGTTTATATTTGAGTTGGCTCAAAATAGGATAAACAGAAATTTGAGATGACGAAAAATATATAATTAATCGAAATATAAAAAAACTTATGATTTTATATTAAAATACGTTACTGATATTACTCGTAACAGTACAAATACATGTGCGTAGCACCCGTGGGCAAAATTGTCATAACTTAATTTTGCAGGGTGTTAGACTTATAAATTCCAATACTAATACAAAAATAGATTTCTTAGTTTTATAGGAATCATGAATGAGTGTACTACATCTTTGTAGTTAAGATCATCTACATTCATCCTCAATTACTTCGTCTAATTTCATTTGCAAAATAGTGGGTTCACAATCCGAAAACTGCAGCTAATGCTACTTGTAAAATTATAGAAAATTCTATACTTCATGAAACTTTGTGTTCATTAGATCAAATTAAAGGTATACAAGTATTCTATAACTTTTTAGTCATAAGTTTCTCCAAAATATTGTGTCTATAACCCTGAATTCTACGAAATCTACAGTATGGTCGAAATGTTATACAGACTGCACTGTTCAAACTTGTAAAATTCACTATCAATTCAATTCTTCATGAAAAATTGTTTTCTGAGACTCTAAAGAATGGTTAACGAGTCTACTTCAAGTTCTTAATTTTGACCTTTCTTAAAATATTGCATCTAAGATGCCGAAATGATCAAAATCCGAAATGTGTACAAATTTCCAGTAGCTAGCCAATTGCCAACCAGTCCTAAGTTTGGATTTTATTAAAATAGTAAACAACACCAAATATTATTAAATTTTAAAGAGTTGTTCTTGACATTTACAAGATGCGCCTATAAAAATTTAGCTCTAGATTCTATATAGTTCAATGGTTATGATTTTTTTTGAAGTGCAACTAGAACTCAAAACAGAACTTTATGAAAATGTCATCAAATCAAACATATCATAATTTCACACATTCAATCAACAACAAATAATCTAAATATGAATGTTCAATCTATATAATTTATCATGCATCTAACAATTCACACATATCTAGCATTCTACTAATAAAACTATATTAGAAAGTTGGAGAAACACCCACATCAAAAAGGAGAATTCCTAGCAAATATGAACTCCTAAAGAAGCCTCCAAGCCTCCTCGAAATCTGTGCCCAAGAGAAAAAATCCAGTAACCCCTTCAGGCAGCAAGCCAACAGTGAACAAACACTTTTTCATTTTTTCCATTTTGTTTTTCTCTTTGTTGTTTAGAAGTGGGATGGGGTGGGGTTTATTTAAATGGATTTAATTAATTAATGAGTTTTTAATTAATCTCCTACTAACTAAATTAACTACCCATTAACCCCATCTCACACCCCCCACTATCCCGGCCACAAATCCAAGGGTGAGAATGCACGTGCACGTGTATGCACACAATTTATTAATAGTTTTTATTTTAAATTAAATGTATATGTTATAATATGTAATATGTATTTAATAGAACTAGTTTAATTTAATTAGAGTTTTCATGCACCAATAAAAATAAAAGCACACACACTTCATAAATTTTATTTTGAAAGAGAATACAAGTAACATGTGCACTGCAAACACGTGCGTCGCACGTAAAAATAAATATCAATACGAAATAGATTTGAGCAACGGAGAAATTTTTATAAATAATCGAAATATAACATATGAAGAAATACCTTTCATTAATTCTATGTACACAACAATGTATTCAACACGTGCCTAGAAAACACGTGCATCGCACGTATATAAATAGATATTTGAGTCAAAATATGAGAAAAATGAATTTCAATTTATAAAATGAATTCGAACAAGTTATAAAATAAATAATTGGAACACATAGAAAATATTATACATAACGGTATAATATACGTAATCGACACATGTATCGAAAGCACGTGAAATGCACGTAAAAACACAAAGATTGAAAAAATAATATTTGAGTTGGCCCAAATATGATAAGAATGAATTTTGAGAAGACCGAAAGTGTATAAATAGTCGAAATACAAAATACGTATGATATTTATATTAAAATATATTTCGGATATTACCCATAACGGTACAAAATATATGTGTGTAACACACGAGGGGCAAAATTGTCATAACTCAATTTTGCAGGGTGTTACATGTAATTTGTAGAAAATCAACCATCTAATCTAAACTATTCATTTTTAAGTGGGAGTTATATTAACTATTCATTTACTCAACTGTTGTAGCTACCATAATACCCTTAAAGTTCAAAATTTTATTTACGACATAATTATTTACAAAAATGGCACTCATATAAAATAAAAGTTTGTGCCACTGGCAGTAATTTATAAAGAGTTGTATGAGTAAACAGAGATCTCAGATTCGAGGCCAGATTACGTATTATTATTTATTCTAATAATTTTTTTATTAGAACATGCATCACACGTGCAAATTACTAGTTAATATAATTAACTCAATAATATCAACATGATATATATGGCGAAACAATAATGCTAGCATTGTTGGTGTCAAAAAGTACTGAATAGTCATAAAACCAATTTCCAATTCAGTGCAAATTAAAGTCATAGAACTTTTTATTAAATGATATTTCATAGCTTGTACTCATACATATATAAGTAAGGGGTGGCATTGAGTCGGATCCTATAAGATCCACTTGCGGATTCAAACTTATTCGGATTGGATCCCACTATTATTTTCGAATTCGGATAAGGTTTACGGATTATCCAAGATCCATTTTTTCATAAATTATTAATATGGGAAAATTTATTTACCTGTAAAACAAATTGTTAAAATTTACTTATTACATATTGAAAAATACTAAAATAAACATATAAATAAAAATTATTCAAACGAAAAAGAATCTTACCTTAATAGCTAAGCATAAATTAAATTAAAAAAAAAGATAATTGATTGATATGTGTGTATTATGAAATATATAATATATTAATATTAACATTGCCTATTCACAAAATACATTCCTACTATACCTTAAAAATATACAACATTTACCCATCAAATCTTTACAAATTTGGATTATATGTTTAAATTAACATATATAAATATATATATAGTTCTGATTATCCATCGGGTTATTAGACTCGGATCCACAAAGTTCTATATCTAGATCCAATAAAAAAATTGATCTATTATGAGGATCTATACCCTAAAAATCGGGTCGGATTCAGATCAGATTATCGGGTTATGGATATTTTTGCCACCCCTATCTATAAGTCCATCTATATATACCATAAACTTGTTAAAAATAAATTAAGCCTTTTCCAAAAAAAAAAAAAATAAAGAATTTAAATTAAATTAAGTTAACAAATAAAATATAAGTAAGCATTTAGGAAATAATTGTGTGAAAGATAAATCTATACCTACAACTTCTCTCCTACAACTTGTCTCCTACAACCTCCACTCCTTATATGAGAGTACTAGATTTGCCCGTGGGCATGTCTTCGAAACGATACAACATATAAAAGTCTTGTAAACAGTAAAACAACAATTATGTAGCTCAAGTTTGAATAATAAAATAATAATTAGTTGTAAATAAAAGTCTATGTTTCCATTAGTATATGTTGAAAAATAAGTATAAATGGGGGTGTAAAATCCAACTTCTTAGAACTTTGAATATGGAAAATAATAAAATTTAACTGTTGATGAGATATTTGTTATTTTCAATGTAACATGAGTAATAAAAAAATGCATAAAAAAACTGAAAATTACAAACTTGAAATCTGAAAATATAAATTTCTAAGTAAATAGAGAGAATGAGAGAGGGAGAGAGAGAGAGAGAGTGAGAGAGTGAAATAAATAAAGAAATAAAGGAGTTTTTTTGGGATTTGAATTTGAGTTTTGGGGGGAAACTTTTGGCGGGAAAATATGTTTTCTAAGGTTAAATCTGGACAATTGATTTCAACCCTATTGAATAAGAGCTACTTGATAATTTTCTTTGTGCCACTTGATAGCGAAGGTGTCTTTTCCATCAAAAAAAAAAAAGATAGCGAAGGTGTCTAGTATAATATACATTACTCATCTAGCGATAGCGAAGGTGTCTAGTATAATATACATTATACTATAGTATAGTATTAGACACTTCTGCCAAATGAGTATTACATTAGAGTGTCAGGACTAAGGAGTGAATGTTATATAAAATAGAGAGTGGGTGTAACATTGTCCTTGTGTGAAAGCCATACTTTCAATTCCGAAGCAATAGATAAGGATAAGTTCAGATTCAAAAAGATACAATAGGAATTTCCTCCCAGAATCCATGTGATCCTTCTACCGATCACATATAAATATTCACCCAAAACCCAACAAAATATTTTTTAAAAAATTTATCAAAAGGAAGGGAAAGGAAAAAAAGGGAGAAAGCAAGTGCAATAAGAGAGTAGAAGGAAATTAGTAGTTGTTGTTTCTCCAGATCTTTGCTTTGTCCTGTTTGCTTTGTGGTCTCTCCGCCCTCATTCATGTTCTCTTCGAAAAGCCAAGAGATTAAACAGTAGATCTGTTTGTTGTAGGTTTAGTAGTATTGGAAGTAGTTAAAGTTTGGATCTTGGTTTGGGTTTCTTGATTTGTGCAGAGAGGGTGATGTGAATGTGAAGTTTGGTGATAAGATGAGCATAGATCAGGGAAAAAAGGTAACTTCTTTTTCTGGGTTTTTGTTTTTGTCATTAGTTGTTATGTTGATTTTTATTGGGTGTGGAGTAATTTTTGGATTGAAGTGTTTTAAGTTCTTGAGTTTGGTTGGTCTGGATTTAGTTAGGAATTTCATCAAATTTGGAGTATGCTATCAGCTTATTAGTTTGTTCAATTCTTCAGAAGCATGGGTAGAAATCCCTTGATTAAGTTGTATTTGCTTTCAAATTGAGCTTATAGTTCACGGGGTTTGAACTTAACTAATTGCACATTTAGTAGGAGATCTTTGATGAAAACATCCATATCCAGTGGCAATGAGCCACTTGGGATTTCGCAAACCAAATTATCGAGGCAGAAAAAGAGAAGATAAAATTGAGAAACATATTCATATGAGGCTATGACCCTATGGTTTCATGTGAAAACGAAAATAGTAAAAAGAAAGGTGGTGTTTGCTAAATGTGAAAGGTCTCTGCCACCACAACCAAACTCTGAAGTTGTGAGGTACAAGGGATTTACATTCTTATCTTAAGATGCCCCGAAGGTCACCTATTCTAGTCTGGAGCTTGGCCTGTGTGGGTACACTAGTATTTTTGTAAGTTCGCATGAAATGTACATTCGGTGGGAATTCAACCTTGGTGGCTCTAATAATATGTGACATGAATGAAAACGTCAAATAGTGGTGAGACTTGAGGATGTTATGTCTAAACTCTAGCATGCCTTTGGTTGGAACAAACTTGTTTAGCTTGGTCTGCTATAGCCATGCCGCTACACCCAAACTCCGAAGTAATTGTGAGGGTTGAAGGATTTATTTATGTTGCTACTTTTTTTGGTGTAGGAGCAATCATATGATGAGTTCTTTATTTGAGGAGGAAAACTCAGATCTAGATCGTCGATCGTGATCTAATTCTGGTTAGCCGATGATCGCCTGAAATCGTATGGATCTGGATTTGAACGGCTGATAACGTTCGGAAACCTGCAAAATTCTTAATACCGGAGGTTGCTCCGGCGAAAGGCCCCCTGACACTCAAGTCATCCACCCATAATAAAGATTAGGGTTTTTAGTTTAGAAATATTGATTACCTTTGGCTGAATGAGGGGGGAGAGTATTTATAAGCTAGGAATTAGTTACAAAAGATAGATTGAGGAGATATCTTTTAAGATTTGGTTGGAGATTTTTCTGGTTAAGGGATAGAATTAATTATTTAATTCATGATTTGGAGAGATTTGACCGACAACTACGATTAGTTGGAAATTCCTCTTTCTTAGGCTGTAAGTAAGCCCTAATTGTGGATCTGGTTGAGCTGATGGGCCTACGGCCCATGTTCTTCTAGTGGGCCTGTTGTTATTGGGAAATTACTGTTGTGTCATGGGAAGCTTCGAGATGCGCGCTGAGATCATGTGACTCAAAATTTTACTCATATCAATATCTATATTCTAACACCTTGAGATTAGATATAGGGAACAATCTTTTGTCTTATTATATTATATTTTATTATTTTATTTATTTGAAATTGGATCTACTGGATAGGCCAAGCATGTTAACCTATTTAAGTTCTTCATTCTTGATATAAGTGAGGTGATTATACTCATTTGCAGTGGAAGAAGACTAGAGGAAGATAATTAATCAACACCAATTTGATGAAAATGTTCTCTGTTAGGGAAATGAAATAAACACATCCAAAATGTGTTTGTCTTGGGCTGGCTAATTTATAGCCCATTTTCTCAATTATGTCAAGCTTTATGAAGTAGACACCCTTGTTTTGTGGTGAATTGGGGACATTAATAACATTGATGGCTTTCAAATTTGTTTTATTGTTGTTAGATATTATTATAGTCCCATATTGGTTGTAGAGTTGTTTTGATATTTGTTCTCCTCCTATATATAGGTGGTATTGTACTTGGTTGAACTCAATTCAATATTCAGTATTATTTTCATCTCTCTGATTTATCTTAACATGCTATCAGAGCCAATTACTCAAATTTTCTTCTCTTAAAATTTTTCCATCCAAAAATCCTCAAATTCCAACAGCCAAAGTTACACAAATTTCTTCCCAAAATCCTAGATTTAAAAAAAAAATCGAGATCCACAGTCGCCATCGTCTCCAACCTTACCGTCAAAAAAAAAAAATCATCAAGAAGAAGACTTCCAGCAACTTCGACCTCTCTAATCTTACCGTCAACCTCTCCAACCTCATCGTCGATCTCCCCTGTGTCGAGATCCAAAAAAAAAAAATCATCAAGAAGAAGACTTCCAGCAACTTCGACCTCTCCAATCTCACCGTCGACCTCTCTAATCTCACCGTCGATCTCCTCTGTCGACTCCTCTTCCCCATCCAACCTCCACTGCCGTCGACCCAATCCCCCCATCGGCTGCAACACCTGAAACTTCGAGTCCCCAACTCCGGCGACCCAACACCTAAATCCCTGATTGTGATCATCCTCGAGTCCCACCACCACCACCACCCCGTCCTCGTCAGCCACCACATACCCCTTTCCCCAATCTTTGAAAACCCTATTTCTTTTTTCTTTTCCTTCTAAACCCATTACCCGAAACCCATTACCCGAAATCCATTACCCTCAAACCCAAACCCGACCCACTTCTTCCCTCTTTTTTTTCTTTACTGTTTTTTCAAAAAAAAATAAAAAAAAATCAAAAAAAATCAAAAAAAATCAAAAAATTATATATATGTATATATATATACAGGTACTACTACTTGATGACATCTCAGGCTCTCCCACATATTTCCGCCTCCACTGACTTCCCCGATGTAACCGCCTCTCGTTCCTCCTCCAAATTCAAAAAGCAACAGCAGCGCCACTTTCAGTCTGCCTCCGGTCTACTACCTTCTCCTTATATCATTCCTCACCCTACCCCACCGGTAGCACCGCCCTACTCCCTACCCCGATCCAGACACCAGCAGTATCTCCCTCCACATTGTGCTCTCAGTCACAGCAGCGCTAGTCTTATTTCTTCTCGCAGTGCTTCTTTCCTCACATTCTCGACCATGCCCGTCACTCCGACCTTGCCGTCTTCTGCTGATTGGGCTAATCTTCAGCAACGCCTCACTCAGCTGGAACTACAGCTCATGGGTCAGTCTATCAATGTTGGCTCCTCTGCTTCTGCACTTTCTACCACTCCCGGTATGAATTCATTCTGAATTTTAGATTCTAGTGCATCACATCATCTCACTAGTAATCAGACACTGTTCACCACCTGCACAGCACTTCCCTCTCACTCTTCATCTTTACACACAGCTGATGGCTCACCACTTCTTATTACACACTCAGAGACAATTAACTCTCCCACTCTCACATTACCATATGTTCTCTATGCTCCTTATTTATCAATAAATCTTATTTCTATTAGTGCGTTGTGCGATAGTGGTCTTGTCGTTACTTTTGACTCTTTAGGTTGTTCTATTACTGATTCCTCCACCGGTGAGGAGTTTGGGCGTGCTAGTTGTCAGGGTCGTCTATATTATCTAGATTTTCTTCGTGCACATCACTCTCCTTCTAGTTTTTCCGGTATTGTTTCCACTGATGTTGATCTGTGGCACAGACGTTTAGGTCATATTAGCGTATCACGACTCCAGACTATAACTCGCAGTGGTGCCCTTGGTTCTCTCACTTTTAAACATTTATCTGATTATCAGGGTTGTCATTTGGTCAAACTCATTGCCCTACCCTTTAGTCACAAAATAACTTCTGAAACCACTAACCCTTTTCAACTTGTTCATTCTGACATATGGGGACCCTCTCCTGTATCTTCGTGGAAAGGCTATCTCTATTTATGTTACCTTCATCGATGACTTCACTAGACATACATGGGTTTTTTTTATGCGTCAGCGATCTGAGATACCTGACATTTACCGGTTCTTTACAACTATGATTCACACTCAGTTCAGTGTGCGCATTAAGAATTTTCGATCGGACGGTACACGTGAGTACGCTTCCACCACTATGAGATCGATTCTTCAGTCTCATGGCATCCTTTTTTAGCAATCATGCCCTCACACACATGAGCAGAATGGTGTAGCTGAACGCAAGCATCTTCACATCCTTGAGACGGTTCGCGCTCTTTTACTCTTCTCTTCCGCACCTCATTCTTTCTGGGCTGAAGCTATCATGACCTCTGTTAGTCTCATCAACATTACTCCCTCGTCTGCCTTAGCTGGTACGACGCCTTATGAGGCTTTTTATCATTCACCTCTCGACAACAGTATGCTCCGTACCTTTGGGTGCACCTGTTACGTCATTCTCCCTCCTACTGAGCGCACGAAGTGTAACGTCCCAAGCCCGGCTCAGCTGTGCACGTGGCTACACGTGCGCGCACTCGAAAGAACGGACACAAAACTTTAGCCACGCCCACCACAGGCACCATCAAAAGGTGGGTTAACCCTTAGGTGACCCTTCATCATGTGGATCCTAATATACACACTCTCCTTCCTACACAATTCCGATATGGGATTTTTATCCCCATACCAACTCACGTTGACCATGCATGCATACTCATTTTTCACGCACAATCAATGCATAAGCTCCACAGGCAATCCTCTAGGCCTACCTCTCATCAATCCCTTGATCATAACCCATAGATACTTCTGTAGGCCACAATCAACCACATACACATCTCATCTCTTTCTTTTATTTTATATATATATATATATATATATATATATATATATATATATATATATTTTATTATATATATTCCTATATATAATATTATATATATATACCCGCTTAAGTACGGGGCGTTACACACACCCCTCCTTAAGAACTCAGCATCCTCACTGAGCCCGGGACTTGCAACTTTGATCCAGGACCCCTTTCTAGCCGATGTGGAAAGGATTACCCTGATTCTGCTAGTTGTACAGTCCCCTATCCGGGCGACCTGTCCCAACCTTGCTCCTTCTCAGGCGTACATCTTGCACACACTTGGTGTCGAAAGTTGGCTCTGATACCATTTGTAACGCCCCGAGCCTGGCTCAGCTGCGCACGCGGCTACACGTGCGCGCACGCGAAAGAACGGACACAAAACTCTAGCCACGCCCACCACAGGCACCATCAAAAGGTGGGTTAACCCTTAGGTGACCCTTCATCATGTGGATCCTAATATACACACTCTCCTTCCTACACAATTCCGATATGGGATTTTTATCCCCATACCAACTCACGTTGACCATGCATGCATACTCATTTTTCATGCACAATTAATGCATAAGCTCCATAGGCAATCCTCTAGGCCTACCTCTCATCAATCCCTTGATCATAACCCATAGATACTTCTGTAGGCCACAATCAACCACATACACATCTCATCTCTTTCTTTTATTATATATATATATATATATATATATATATATTATTATTATTATTATATATTCCTATATATAATATTATATATATATATCCGCTTAAGTACGGGGCGTTATACGAAGCTCTCCGCTCGTGCTGCTAAGTGCGTTCACCTAGGTCTCAGTCCTGAACACAAAGGTTATCGTTATTTTGATCCATTAGCGGGTCGTGTCTGCATTTCTCGACATGTATCCTTTGTGAAAGACTCCCCTTACTACCTGACTGCCCCTGAGGATACTAGATTTCTCGATTTCCCAGTTGTTGCTAGCCCCCCGACTTTATCTTCCCGCATTCCTTTTGATCCTACTCCTCCGGCTCCATTCATAGCGCCTGCAGTCCTTACACCTGTTGTTCTCTCTACCGAAACATCACCTGCATCCCCACAGTAGCCAGCACCCATTCCACCTACTTCCCCACCGACACATGCACCTACTCCACCGTCCTCACCCCCACACCCTGTCAGTCCACCACATCTTCGTCATTCTACCCGTTTCACTTCTGGTATTCCTCCGGCACGTTATACACCTGATGCCACTGGTCTTTCTGACCAGTTTAGTTTTGCCACCCTAGCTTCCTACTCATCACAGTTTCATGCATATCTCACTGCTATACACTCTACATGTCAGTCCAGAACCTATCAAGACGCAATTCAATATCCTGAATGGAGGAAAGCTATTGCAGAGGAATTCAGTGCATTTGATCAGACTGGTACTTGGGATGTTGTTCCTCTGCCAGAGGGCATTCAGCCTATTAGCTGCAAGTGGATCTTCAATGTCAAATATCAACCTAATGGATCCATTGAGCGGCACAAGGCTCGTCTAGTAGCCTGATGATTTACTCAGGAGCATGACATTGATTATGATGAGACCTTTGCTCCCGTTGCACAGATGACTACTGTTCGCACTCTTCTTGCTGTTGTAGCCATCCGCCAATGGCCGTTATACCAGATGGACGTGAAGAATGCTTTTTTTCATGGTACCTTATCTGAGGTTGTTTATATGGATCCTCCTCCTGGCCTCCCTACTCCTCGTCATGTTTGCCGGTTGCGTCGGGCTATATATGATTTGAAGTAGGCCCCTTAAGTCTGGTTTGAGTGTTTTCGCCTTGTCATCACCAAGGCTGGTTTTAGTCAGAGTTTTCAGGACCATTCTATATTTATGCGGTCATCACCACAGGGGAGGGTAATTCTACTACTCTATGTTGACGATATGATCATTACTAGGGATGACTCTGCAGGCATTGCATCAACTCAGAAATACCTTCATCAGCAGTTCCATATGAAAGACCTTGGCAGACTACGCTATTTTCTGGGGCTAGATATTGCTTATGGATCTCAGGGGATACTCATTTCTCAACAGAAATACACATCAGATATTATCTCTGCTGCATGCCTTTCTGACAGTAGATTAGCCGATACACCCTTAGAGCTTCATGCGAAGTTTTGTCCCACTGATGGTGAGCTCCTTCCTGATCCCACTAGATACAGACAGATTGTTGGACAACTGTCTACTTATGCATGATCAGACCTGATATTGCTCATGCAGTCAGTGTTGTCAGTCAGTTTGTTTCTGCTCCTACATCAGTTCACTACGGTGCTCTTCTTCGGATTCTCAGATATCTTCAGGGCACTATTACTCGCTCATTATTCATGCCTGCTACATCCAAACTAGAGCTGAGTGCATATTCTGATTCAGATTGGACAGGTGTTCCTACTACCAGACGGTCTACCACAGGTTTCTGTCTATTTCTAGGTGATTCGCTGATCTCATGGCGAAGTAAGAAACAGGCAGTTGTTGCATGTTCTTTGACTGAAGCTAAGTACAGAGCAATGACAGCTACTACTAGAGAGATTATTCATGTTCGTTGGCTATTATCTTTTATTATGGGTGTCACTCTTACAGGAGCCACTCCTATTCATTGTGATAACCGGAGTGCATTGCACATTGCAAGCAACCCGGTCTTTCATGAGTGAACGAAGCATATAGAGATTGATTGCCATTATGTTCGTGAGCGCTTTGAGGCAGGGACCATTTCTCTCCATTCTGTTACATCTTCCCAGCAGACTGCAGACTTCTTCACTAAATCTCATACTGTTCAGAGATTTAGATACTTAGTAGGAAAACTCACACTGTTTGACCCATCGTGAGTTTGAGTGGGGGTGTTAGATATTATTATAGTCCATATTGGTTTTAGAGTTGTTTTGATATTTGTTCTCCTCCTATATATAGGTGGTATTGTACTTGGTTGAACTCAATTCAATATTCAGTATTGTTTTCATCTCTCTGATTTATCTTAACAATTGTCATAAGTGGTGTGGTCCTTAAACTGAAATTTTATGTGGACTTACATTTTGCACAAGATAGGTTATTTGTTCTGCACTATGTGTGTGTATAAGAATATATAATTGAAATCACATATTTTTGTGTGAAAGACTTTTGTTTAATGGGCACTTTGGATGCAGGCTTCAGCGGAGGTAGATTTCTTCACTGATTATGGTGAGGGAAGCAGATATAGAATAGAAGAAGTGATAGGCAAAGGGAGCTATGGCGTCGTTTGTTCTGCTATTGATACACATGCTGGGGAGAAGGTTGCAATCAAGAAGATCAACGACATCTTTGAACATGTTTCTGATGCCACGCGCATTCTTCGTGAGATTAAGCTTCTCAGGATCCTGCGTCATCCCGACATTGTGGAAATAAAACACATACTAGTACCTCCTTCAAGAAGGGAATTCAAAGATAAATATGTTGTTTTTGAACTCATGGAATCTGATTTGCATCAAGTTATTAAGGCTAATGATGATTTAACTCCTGAACACTACCAATTCTTCCTTTATCAGCTGCTGCTAGGTTTAAAATACATTCACACAGGTGAAGAAGTTTTACATGGAAAATACTAAAAATTCAGTTTTATATTCTTTTCATACCATTTCTTTTTTTGCAATTTGTATTCTTGTCATCTATGAACTATGAAGTCATCCTTGCTAATGTGTTGATTTTATCAATTTCTAAATGTGCTGATGCATGCTATCTGTACTAGAGGTGGGGCCCCTCCAACTCATGAGAAACCCTTTTATCCTTCTCTGTTTGTTCGTCTCCCGTCAGGCCACATGCCGCCCCATCCACACACCAAAGAGTATTTCAGTATAAGTCAGTAAAAATAACATGAGATAGAGTTACTCTGCAATCATTTTCATGAAGGTGGGATTCTATTATACAATGAGTTGTTTGTTGAGAAGGAAGAAGATGGCTCGATGATTAAGTAGCTCTCTTTTGATTGATGCATTCCCTTTCACGATCTTAATAGAAAAATCGTTGGGCATGCGATAAGTGTGAGAGCAACTATGAATTATATGCAAAATTTTTGTATTATATTTAGTTTCCTATTGAAGAAGATATAGAGGTCATGGTTGTGATTCTGTCCTGGACATAGGTCATGGACCCAGAAGGGGTGAAAACTCGTGTGATACATATTAGTTTACGAGGAATCTGTTCTAAATATCTGAGTAAAGATATGTTCAATGGAGTGGTAACTAGTCTAATAACAATTGGCAGAAGACAGAGTCATTCGTCTATCAGGCTATCAACATAGGGTTGCATTAAATCAACATTAAAACCCTTTGTTTGCTAGAATGACCCGTGAATCTGCCTCCTAATTTCTAGCCAATAAAGTCAAATAGCTGTTGAAACAGAATATTTGATTTGGTTTTATTTAGGCATCAGTTATGCTAATCAATAGCAAATGTTTTGCATTTTTATTCTCCTCTGGTTGTATAATTACATGTTTTGCTGCTCAATAAAATATACAACCTCTATATTTTTCAAAATAACCAACAAATTGGTATCAGAGCAATCTTCTTACGGGATCTGTGAAATGGATGCCGAAGCAAATTTTTCACAGGTTATTCCCCTGTTTTTGATGGAGAAAGCTATGACCTTTGGGCTGTGAGAATGGAATCCTATCTGGAGGCTTTAGATCTCTGGGAAGCCGTGGAAGAAGATTACGATGTTCCTCCATTGCCAAACAATCCCACCATAGCCCAGATTAAAAATCACAAAGAGAAAAAAACCGAGAAGGCAAAGGCAAAGGCATGTCTATTTGCTGGTATCTCAAAAACCATCTTTACCAGAATCATGACTCAAAACAGCGAAAGCGATTTGGAATTACGTGAAAGAAGAATATGCAGGAGACCAGAGGATAAGAAGCATGCAGGTGATAAATTTAAGAAGAGAATTTGAGCTACAAAAAATGAATGAGTCTGAGACAATCAAAGAGTACTCCGATAAATTGCTTAACATTGCCAATAAGGTTAGATTGTTGGGTGCTGAGTTTCCCGATTCAAGAATTGTAGAAAAAATTCTTGTGACACTACCTGAAAGATATGAAGCTTCTATAGCCACCTTGGAGAACACAAAAGATCTGTGTAACTCTGGCAGAAGTGTTACATGCACTGAAGGCACAAGAGCAAAGAAGGCTTATGAGGCAAGAAGGATCTATGGAGGGTGCATTTCAAGTCAAGTTGCAAATCAACAATAATGGAAAAAGCCACAACAACAAACCAGAAGGTTTTGCAAATAGCAGAAACAACTATCAAAGCATCAACACTCAGGTATATCCACCTTGCCCTCATTGCAAAAAAAAACTGATCATCCACAAAAAAGGTGTTGGTGGAGGCCAGATGTAAGGTGACATAAGTGTAATCAGTTAGGGCACATGGAAAGGATATGAAAATCTCAACAACAGCAAGAAGAAGTCAAGGTTGCTGAGGATCAATCACAAGAGGAGCAGTTGTTTGCTGTATCATGCTTTGCTTCCAGTAGCTCTACAGAAAGTTGGCTTATTGATAGTGGTTAACCACATGACTTATGATCATGAGCTCTTCAGAGAGCTTGATAAAACTGTTCTCTCTAAAGTCAAGATTGGAAATGGAGCATACATTGAAGTAAAGGGCAAAGGAACTGTGGCAATCGAAGGTCACACAGGTTTGAAACTTATCTATGATGTTTTATATGTTCCTGAAATCAATCAAAACCTTTTGAGTGTTCCACAGTTGATGGAAAAAGGTTATAAGGTGCTTTTTGAAGATAAAAATTGCATGATTAAAGATTCAGAAGGCAGAGAGGTGTTCAAAGTTCAAATAAAAGGCAAAAGCTTTGTCTTGGATTTCATGAACAAGGAGCAGGTTGCAATGCACAAAGAGGTTAGCAGTACATTGCTTTGGCACAAAAGATTGGGGCACTACCATCATGCTGCTCTACTCTTCATGAAGAAGAACAACTTAGTGAAGGACTTGCCTGAATTAGAAGTTATGCTTCCTGAATGTGCTGCTTGCCAATATGGGAAGCAAACAAGGCTTCCTTTTCAACAAAACAAGGCTTGGAGGGCTACACAAAAGTTACAATTGGTACACACGGATGTGGGGGACTGTCACGCCCCGCTTCTCAAAAACACGGAATACGAGTGCGTGACGAAGCCCAGCGAATGATTTTAACATTATCCATAAGCTGTAGGATGGACTCAGCATCACAACAAGAATATAACAAGATATATATACCACCAAGCATGCATGAATAATTTATTAAACAACAAAAAACAATTGAAAACAAATAATAATATCCAAATAGTTTTCAAGTCTAGATCAAATGTAAAACTTGGGAACATAAGCCTGTTACAAGTTTTAAGTAGCAAAAATAAATAACACAAAAAAACCAATAATCTAAGCATGTCTTTTCTCCACTTGAAGTTTAAAATCTCTGCTCATCAATTCCGGCAGGCAGCACGTCTCCAAAGTCTGTTTAATAATTATAAAAAGGGAAAAATAGGGAAAATAAGAGAAAATGCCCTTAGTGCAAGTTAGGACCACAAATAGTAAAAACGAGTACAAGAAACATGGAACAAAATTTGGAATCAAGAATATAATAGGGATGCAACAAGTAGTGGGAATTCATGAACTAACTAGCAAGAAGGAAAATTCAAAAGATCAGGTTAGGTAACAAATACTAATAGTAGATCAAGTGACTAGTGACATATAAGAGTATCCAACATCAAGTGACAAGTATCAAGTATAAGTGTCAAGTAACAAGTCTCAAGTCTAGTGTCAAGTAACAAGTCTCAAGTCTAGTGTCAAGTTGTCAAGTACAAGTATCAAGTCGCAAGTGTCAAGTATTATATTCAAGTATCAAGTCTCATATATCATGTCATCAAGTAACAAGTAAGCATGTATCAAGTTCAAGTTTCATGTATCAAGTCTTATGGTTATTACTATCTAGGTAGCATTTCATACATCAATTTTTTTACTACATGGTTGCTACATGCAAATCAGTTATGTTTAGACCTAGTAAATGGAGTCTACAGGGCAGTGTACTCAGACATCAAGTATCAAGCTGGCACGGTTCATGAATATGAAAATAAATAACAGGTTTACGAAGCAAGTCCGTGAATACTAACAGGTTCAAGAACCACACAGTGGGTTCATGAATACAACAGGTTCATGAGCCAAGTAACTGGCTCCATGAATACATCAAGGTGCAACAGGTTCATGAATCGAGTACTGGGAAACACGGGCTCCCTTCCGAGTACACTTACCTATATTGTCCACTACTATGGTCTTTCCCTTAAATTCCGGCTTGTTACTTTTATTAATTTTTATCAAGCAAGTATGAAAGTGTGTGAAACAAGTCAAGAAATCATAATCATGATCATGGAACGAGTTTGAGATATCTATATAGCATATTCGAGGGTCAACACGAATCAAAATATCAAGAACAACGAAAATCTCAATTCTGGACAGCACGACATTGCTGTACCAAAACCGCGATTCCCGTTGCTACAAGATAGCAAAAGCAGATCCGTCAGAAGATCTAGAAACTAGACTCCTCCTGGTTCCAACGTATATAATTAAGGTACGTAAAAGTTGTGCTAACATATGTCAAAACAACAAACTATACTGCTATTGTGTTTAGGCAGAATTTGCGAATATGAATTTATACATGTGAAACAGAGTTGAAACATTACTAATTAATTCTGAGAAAATTTGGGAAGATTCTCTAGGGTGTCCAGCAACAGCATGTAAAATTTCATGGCAACTACTTAATGTTAGCATAGTTAAAATAATTTGTAAACTAAAGAGGTGCAGCAGTTTTATGAATCTGTGACTACCGACACAGCAGTAGTAAAACAGCGATATCTCATAGACCGTAACTCGGAATTCGAAAATTCTGGAGGCTATCGACATCTAGACATTTAGAGCTACATTACATGTTCAGGGCTCAAGTTCAGATTTTGACTTTAAAGGGATCGAAACAGCAAGGTTCAGGACAGCAACAAGTGTGAATGTCTTTCATATATAAGTTGCATGATAATTGGTTATTATGAGCCTAGATTAATGTGTGACACAAATACAGATATAGTGGTTATCAAATCATCAAGCAACATCTATTTCTCAACTCAAGGAATGCAAGATCACTACGTACGTGATACAACACACATCTACAAGTCTAGGGTTTCTTAGTTTCATGTGTTCAAGTGAATAGGAGATAAATGAGTCCAACTAGTTTGTAAATATAACAACGAAAGGGTTGTGACTCTTGAGATCATGGGATCGATGATGAATAATTCAAGATCAACAAATGATATGACAAGGAGGAGTCACAACTACAATCTATTTCCGGTATTTTCAATTTAATACTTGTACTAGAACAATAAATTGTACAAGGAGAATACTTGCCTTAGGGGCGACGATGAATCCGAACACGATCAAGTGACGGGATGAGAACCCCGAGAAATGAAGCACAAACATGGACACACGCAAGCACGTGTGGTACACGTGCAAAACAGCAAACAGGATCGGATCCACCCGGATCTGCTCGGCGTCAAACAGCAAACACGAAGGGAGGATCTCAATCGCGAAAAGATCAAATGACCCAGATCTGATCTAATGGAATCAAACGGCTGGGATTCAAACACCCTTCACCTTCTCTCCTTCCTTTTCTCTGCTTGATCACGACAGCAATGGTGGCAGCTCCGAGCGGCGACTGGTTCGCGACGGTGAGGGCGGCACGAGGCTGACGGCGAGGCACGCCGGGGCAGCGATGGCGAGGGGCTGCGGGGCGCACACAGGGGATGGCGAGCGTTCTGCTCGGAGCTCTGTTTCTTGGGTTCGAAACAGATTGAGGAGAGCGGGGGAATGGGTTCGGGGGTGCTGGCTTGTAAGAAGTGACGAGGATGCTCGAGTGTAGGGGACGAGGGTAAGGAGTTTATGGGTTACGAAGATTGGGTAATGGTGAAGGTGGTTGCGATGGCGAGGCGAGATGGGATGGGTTTCGGGAGTTGGAGGCGAGGAAGACGATGGCGATGGGTGATGGGGGCGAGGTGATGCGGCGATGATGGGGGCGATCGGAGAACGGGATGATGAGGCGGTTCGGAAGCGAGGTAATGGGTTCAGTAGATAATGGCGATGGCAATGGGTAATGGTGATGGCGAGGACGGGAAGAAGGTGAGGGGATGCAGGCGAGGGGATGGGTTGCGGCTGTGATGGGGATATGATGGTGAGAGTCGAAGGTGGTGGTCGGAGGGGATTCGGAGAGGCGGAAGACGAAGAGGCGAGAAGGTGATGGAGTGGGGAAGAGAGAGACGGGAGACGATGAACAGTAGGGAAGAAAAGGGGTTGGCAGCTCTGGGTTTCAACAATAGGCTAGGGTTAGCTAGGGTTAGGTTTTATTAGGGTTTAAATAGAATGGATTATTGGGTATTTGGGTAGAAAGTCCAATAGGAAATGGGTAATGGATTTATTAGGGGTTATTAGGATCTAATGAAAGGATCCAATAGAATAGATAAAATAATAAATAAAAAAAATTAGGATTATATCACAAAAATATATTTGTACTACAATATGGAAATCATTTGAAATGACTACAAATACAATTAACGATAGAAATGGATTTTTAAATTAAAGTTCAAGGGTAATAATATTAATAGTAAAAATACTAATAATAGTACTGATAACAAGAATAATAAAAATGATAATAATAACAATAATAATAATTATGGTATACATATCAAATAGGATTGGAGATAAACAAGTTTATAAAAATCCAAATAGTAATAAAATAAGATTCAAATAGCCAATCACTTAGAAAATAAACAATAAAGTCAGAATATACTATTATTTGAAGTAATTATAATTTCCGGTTCGAAAAGATTTTATTAGAAGGCCCAAGTCGAGTTTAAAATAATAACGAATTTATAAATAATTAAAATACAAAAAGTATTCTGAAAATATGTATTTACGGAAACAGGGGTTACAGGGACCTATGAAAACACCATCATTGAATGGCAGTAAGTATTATATTGCATTCATTGATGATTATTCAAGAATGTGTTGGATTTACTTTATGAAGTTTAAATCTAAAGTTGCTGATATTTTTATGAAGTTTAAAGCTTGGGTTGAAACTCAAAGCGAATGCAAGATGCAGGTGATCAGGTCCGATAATGGGACTGAATATACCTCTCAAAAATTTAACAAATTTTGTGAAGATGCAGGTATTGCACACATCAATTGACAGCACCATACACTTCGCAACAGAATGGTGTTGTAGAGAGGAAAAACCGAACAATTATGGAGATGACAAGGTGCTTACTTCATGACAAAGAGCTGCCAAAGAAATTTTGGGCCGAGGTTGCAAACATAGCATTTTTCTTGCTGAACAGATTGCCAACAAAAGCTGTGCAGAAAAAGACTCCATTTGAAGCTTGGCATGGCAGCAAACCCAAGCTAATCAATCTGAAGACATTTGGCTGCTTATGTTTCTCTTATATACATCAGATTAAGAGAGACAAGCTGGACAAGAAAGCAGAACCTGAAATTTTTGTGGGCTACAGCTTAATTGCAAAGGCCTACAGAATCTATTTACCACACCACAACAAAGTAATTGTTAGTAGGGATGTAAAGTTCTTAGAGTTAGATAGCTGGAGCTGGGAAAATGACAAAAAGATTGAATTTCAGGAGGAGAATGAAGATGTAGATGAAGAACTTGTCCGAGGAACAAGATCAATTTCTGACATCTATCAAAGGTGCCATGTTGCAATCATGGAACCTACTGGATATGAAGAAGCTGCAACTGATAAAAAATGGATAGATGCAATGGAGGAGCTCAAGATGATTGAAAAAAATCAGACATGGAAATTGGTGGACAGACCTAATCACAAGAAAGCTATTGGAGTCAAATGGGTTTATAGGACCAAGCTTAATCCTGATGGTTCTGTAAACAAGTATAAGGCAAGACTTGTTGTTAAGGGATATGCCCAAATCTTTGGGGTAGATTTTTCTGAAACTTTCGCTCCGGTGGCTAGGTTGGATACCATAAGGTTGTTGTTAGCACTAGCTGCACAAAATGGTTGGGTCATACATCAAATGGATGTCAAGTCAGCCTTTCTGAATGGATACTTAGAGGAAGAAATCTTCGTTGAATAACCAGAGGGCTTTGTTGTTCAAGGATAGGAAGAGAAGGTGTATAGATTGAATAAGGCCCTATATGGGCTAAAACAAGCACCAAGATCATGGTATAGCAGAATCGATACACACTTGGTGAACTTAGGCTTTGTAAAAAGTCCAAGTGAATTTACCCTATATGTCAAAAAGGTTGATAATGAAATACTTGTGGTATCACTTTATGTTGATGATCTGTTTGTTACAGGAAGTCGTGAGGAGCTCATTAACAAGTTCAAAGAAGAAATGGAAGATGCTTTTGAGATGACAGACCTTGGAAAAATGACATTCTTCCTTGGAATGTAGGTGCAACAAAAGCAAAATGAAATATTTGTGTGCCAACAAAAATATGCAAAAGAAGTTCTCAGGAAGTTCAATATGGAAGAGTGTAAACTAGCTGCAATTCCAATGAATCAGAAAGAGAAGTTTTGCAAAGAAGATGGAGCTGAAAGGGTTGATGAAGGGCTGTACAGAAGCTCAATAGGCTGCTTGATGTATTTAACAGCAACCAGGCCAGATATTATGTATGCTGTGAGTTTACTATCAAGGTACATGCACTGTTCTAGTGAAATTCACTTTCAAGTAGCAAAAAAAATTCTTAGATATGTTAAAGGCACACTTGATTATGGAATAAGGTTCAGTCAAGTTAAAAATTTCGGTCTTCTTGGTTACTCTGATAGTGATTGGGCAGGATGTGTTGATGATATGAGAAGCACCTCAGGTTACTGTTTTACTATGGGTTCTGGAGTTTTTTCATGGTGTTCTAAAAAACAAGAAGTTTCAGGTTACTGCTGTTGCTGCTGTGAACCAAGCTTTTTGGATTAGAAAGCTTATGACAGACTTGGACATGGAACAAACAGAAAGCACACAGATATTTGTGGATAACCAAGCTGCAATTTCAGTTGCTAATGATCCAGTGTTCCATGGTAAAACAAAATACTTCAAGATCAAGTTTTTCTATCTAAGAGAAGTTCAGAAGAATGGAGAAGTACAACTTGTCTATTGTAGAATAGAGCATCAAAGTGCAGACATACTAATAAAGGCACTCCCTAAAGCCAGATTTGAGTTCCTGAGAAAAAGACTTGGAATATGCAGCTCCAGTGTCAAGGAGGAGTGTTTGCTAGAATGACCCGTGAATCTGCCTCCTAATTTCTAGCCAATAAAAAGACATTTATTTTCCTTATTTCTAGGCAATAAATAGTCAAATAGCTGTTGAAACAGAATATTTGATTTGCTTTTATTTAGGCATCAGTTATGCTAATCAATAGCAAATGTTTTGCATTTTTATTCTCCTCTGGTTGTATAAGTACATGTTTTGCTGCTCAATAAAATATATAGCCTCTATATTTTTCAAAATAACCAACACCCTTCTATTTTTGCATTACTTATGGCTGAACTCACAATAAATGTTCGAGATTAGCTTCTGCGTTTCATGTCATTAATTTATTTTAGTTGATGAAAGAGGAGATGACATGAACTAGTAATTTGTGAGATACTTTGGAGTGTAAAAAATTTAGAATCATCATCTTTTATCTGTCATCTAGCCTTATCCCATTAAAATGGGGTCAACTAAGGAGTCAAGGCTCCTAGAAGATTTGACAAAGTTTTATGACCGGGTGTTGACTTGACGTCTACCCTCTGTAATTAGTTGATGCCAAAAGTCCCAAAATATGATTGGAGAAGGTTTACCATAGTTTGAGAAAGACCATTTGGCATCTTCCAAGTTGTCCAAGACAAACGAAAATTGTCTAGAAGAACAAGAAAGATTTTAAATTTGTTGTAGGAAATGTAATCCGACTCTAAGCACATGTAAGCCGAGAGGCAAAAGCTTTAGAATTATTGATTTAGAATCAATAATTTAAATTGGAGAATATGAAGTGTGACTTCAACCGAATTATGAATACACAGTAATAGCCGCTTACTTCACCGAATTTTTAATTATTATAATGCTATCTAGGACCAATCATTCATTCATTTGTTATGATGGGAGATTACTGTATGTCTGGCTTAGAATGTTGGACAACTAAGGAACATGTCTAGGAAACTGGCTTACCCTAAATGAGGATGTTGAGATGGATTAGTAGTAAAACACTAAACTTTAAGGTGATTAATGAATGCATGAAACCACTCCAATTGCAGGTATAATCGGAAGAAACAATCGAGATGGTTTGGACATGCGTAATGGAGACGAATATTAACACCAAATTTGGAAGATTGATATGATTGTAGTTAAAAGAGCAAAGAGAATTGGGTTAGACCTCAATGAACACTGGTCAGGCAATTAAGAAGGGTATGAATGGTGTTACTTGTTGGATATATTCTTCAACATTACTTTGGTATAGGAGATAGATCCTTAACAGAGGAAAATCGTGAAATAAGATTCATGGGGCTGTCCCTGGAGATTCTGGGTAGTGGCACTATTCATACTCCTTTTTGCTTTTGGTTGGTGGGAGGGTGTTGTTGGTGTGTGGAAGAGGAACTTGAACATTTTTACTAAAAAGTGCAAATAGAAGGTGATTTTGAACACAGGGTTTTAGTTTTGGATCAGAGGACCAGCTTTCATACTAGCTGATGGAGATGGTCAGTCAGTTAAGACTGGATTCTAACAGCTGAAGAACTAACAATTGTTTCAATATTACACTCTATTTTGCAACATTTATTAGTTTTGGTGAATAACATTTTGTAAAGCTAGAACCATATGTAAATATATTTTTTTGTATTTAATACCTTGCTTCATAATTGCACCTCTTGCTTCAGGAACTTAATTACTTGGTATCATTTTTAATGTGCTATATATGAGTTTGTATATGGGATCAAATAGCTGGAGTATGTAACTTTAGTAACTATATAAAAAAATGATACTGGGCATAGTAATTCTTATCAGTTTGCAATCAGTTTGCAATCAGTTCAGTAGACGTCCACACTACAAGAAATTTGACATATAGTGACAGCAAAAATCCGTGGGTAAAAGGCGAAAAACCGTAGGTATAGCCCATAAAACCTATACCAACGGACATATTTTTCCGTCGTTTTTAATTAGCTATACCCACGGCAAAATGCCGTCACTATAGCCTATAGCGACGGTTTTTTCACCCGTTGGACAAAACCTTGGTGTTATACCCACGGTTTCGGATCCGTTGGTATAGGTTTTAAAGACACATTTTGCTTTCCTATACCCACGGTTGAAGCTTCATTGCTATAGGTTTTAGCGATGGTTTTCGCATCCAATTATTTGAATATATACACATCGCTCTATACACAATTTTTTCTTTAATTACGCTTATGATAATTTAATATTTTCTTTTATAATATTAATTCAATTATAAACCAAATACACAATGAAATAAATACATGTGTTTATGAAACAAAATTAAATTAAATTAAACTTCAATCATATTAAAAATTAATGAAGTATTACAAACATGTCAAATTCAAATTACAAAGTAGTTAAAATGTCAACATAAGAGTACCATACTGACATATAATAAGCATATAAAGTCTTATAACAATCTCATCAACTTAATTTCGAGGTTTGCTCCATCAACAGAAAATTATCTTCCATAGCCAATAAATAATGTACGTCTACAACTCGTCAATAAATAACTCTGATCTACAATGCTGACTGGAAAATCATCTCAGCAAGTTCCTGTACCATCAAAAATTTAAAGGAATAGTTATTAGGCACATTCAGCGAAGGGTAATAAAGAAAACTTGTTCGGCACAGGGAAAATCTCAAAACTATTTTACAAAGGGAGAATGTACAACCTCACATATGCTCAATCGACCGCTTTCAGGAGTCTTCTCTTCCATGAGAACTGCGCAATCTGCGCCCCCCCCAAAAAAAAAACTTTGGTTTAAAACTTAATATGAAAAAACAGAAGCTAATGAATTCAAAGAAGAAAAAAAGGCATCTACACAAGTTAGACCAATCAACTTGAAAATGTTGGCTGAAGCATGACTTTCAAATTAAATAAAGTTTCAATTACTGAATGCCGCCAATGGAAGCGACAAATTGTGTGCAACAAGTGGCAGATACAGATAGGATCATAGGACTGCTACACATTTACAAGAATCCATGAAGAGAATTATATAGCATACCAACCAGGGGGTGATTTTCTTGCAAATAATTTTATTGAAAATATTTGTCAAAACAGTTTTTTTACTAAACAAGATGAAGTGTAAATGTAAAGACAGGAACCTGAATCATTTCAGTAGGCCCATAAGTTTCTGTCCGTATAATCACCAGCCGATCCAATAGATCTACAGGTACGCCATGTGGACTCGTCATATCGGTTCCTCTGAGAAGCAATAGCAAAAGAGTTAAAGTCCAAAAAAGTTTAACTAAGACTAGCAAAATTTTGATGACTATACTAATCCACATGCAGGAAATTAAAAACATGTCATAGCAAAGCGGCTTTCTTTGACATCAAAAATTGTATATATTATCAGTCAGGTTAAAGATTGCCACTCAGTCCAGCTGAGTTGGAACACAATGTTTTGAATTTCAATTTAACAACTGTAAGATATAATCGCAACTATTGATGTTACTTACGGAAGTTAAATCTAATGTCCTATCATTCTAATACATACCTCACATTACATATTCCTCGGTTTGTAGCCAATATAACTATTGGTGATATTGAACTCTCTAAAGCACGGTTTAGGTAAGAGAAGCATTCCATATCCAGCATATGAACCTGAAATCCACACAATAGCCATTAGTAAACCACATCCACACAAAATAGCAGTTCGAACTTTGGAAAGGTAGGTGTACCTCATCGATAAATAACACACCAGGGACAAGCTCTGCCACACCTTCTTCAATATACCTGTTAACCACCTGTCACAAATGCAGCTATCGTGATAATTAACATATGTGGTATTCACAAATTGTCGATGACGATCACGTGATATTTTAACAGAGTCTGTAAACTTAAGGTTGGATCTCATAAAGATCAGAGGGAAAAGGAAGAGAAAAGGAGAAAAAAAACAAATTATGTATGTTTCATGAACACTAGGAGAATACCTTATTAATTTCCTGTCGTAGTTTGTCTGTGATTTCCGTCTTCCTAGGTTTCCTCATCTGGCCCATAAGGGATAATATATCCTGGCCACCCTGTGGGCGAGCATTTGCTGCATCAAGATCATGTAGAGTGACATCCTAACGAAGAATGAAGAACCATTATTCTTCTTCTGTATGTCCAATGTTACTGTATTGAATACTCAAGAAATAATATTAGATATAAAGCAGTAAATTTTCATAGTTTAAACATTGAAGAAACCACAAGTATCCCGTGGACAAATAAAATTTAAATTCTAAATTTTCAAAATCTAAAATGAACGATGAAAAAATAGCATATTTGAAGAGCCAATGTGCATAGAGAAAATAAGATAACACGTCAGGTCTATATAATTAACTGATCTGCTTTCCATGACATGCAGTCAATAACACAGAGAGCGAAGTAAGTAATATTGGAATTAACCACATTTAACTATACAGTGACTTTGATTAGTTTCAAGTGTATCTAGTTATCAGGTGATACCTATAGTAACTGGATAATTAGGATCATCTAGAGTAGAAGGGAAACTATGATCCTATCTTCATATGATAAACCGATATGAAAAATCAGAGGCGTCTCTATTCACTTACTTCAATATTATAACTAACCAAAATGGTCTTTTTAGGATGTCTACGACTAATTATGAGATTTTTTGCATGCCCTCTAGATCAAAGGATAAGGTCAACATTTGTGGTAAATGAGAATTTAGAAAACCGCCATGCATTGTAGCACAAAAATATCAAGAGAAAGAAGAGACTAACTGGAAGGTTATCAACCAAGACTAAGTTAAAGAGGTTAATTCAGAAGATGGATAGATCTCAACAAATACCCATAGAGTTTGTGCAGATTTCTCCAGCTAATTACACCAGTATTGTCTTCCAGTGTTTACTAACATAACTATGGCTTGAAATAAAAAGAATAATCTGTGCTTCCTGTTTGAAAGGATGGACTAAAGTTACAGAATAACAGTAAACATATGGATTCATCCTGACATTTGCCAACTCTAAGTAATTTCAGGTCCTTACTGGAATTAGTACTCGGAAATATATCAGTCATGAAGGTCAGATGAAATCAAATGTTCTATACGTATCATAAGCGCTACTCAAAGTAGGCCATTCTTCTGGCAGTCGCAAACATAACAATGATAAAAAGTTACAAACATCTACAGCGACTTCTGTGCTGCAGAAACATCTATTGGGAAAAACTTCTTAGTACAGAAAAAGGTTAAGAGAATTGTTAATGAAAAAGGAGGAAATTATGTAAACATTTCAAATAAGAATCCATCTTCACAACTGCCATTTATATCTAATTCGAGAATAAAATCAGTATCTGGTAATATTTCATTCATAAAGGTGCAAGGAAATAAACTTTCCAAATAATATATAAAGTTATAAACCCTACAAGTATCTAAGCTCAAAGTGATCCATCCTGTCATCCTAAACAGGAAATCAAATTTTGAGTTAATAACATAGCTGACACCAAATTATGATAATTTTTTAACCCTTCCACCTAGCAAACAACAAAAGAGAATAAAGAAATGGGAATGAAGTGCAAAAAATAATCAAAAGAACACAATTTGTATGATTATACAGACATATATAATGAATTAAGTACTTTCTAGAAACTCGTAACAATACCTAGAAAACATGAATGAAAACTGGAGCATAAAACTTACAATGATCCAAGGTTTTACATGTCTAGATTTCCTTTTATACGTGTCTTGCAAACTATGTTTTATAGCATTGTGGTTAACACTTACTGTTTAAACAAAATCTTTCAATAACATGCATGGTGATGATCTCTGATATCAGTATAGTTTATCTTGTGATCATTAATGCACACCTCAAATACCACAATACGACACATTTGCAGCTCCTTCAACAGTCTTCTCTTTTTTTTTCTTTTTTTTTACCCCATCTTTTTTTTCTTCCTTTCTTGCTCTTAGAAAAGATAGTCTACTTATTAGTCGTCAATGGTATTAGCAGCATTTTCATTTCAAAAAATAGTATTCTATAGCCATTGCCAAATGTAATAGTACTATTTTAGCATGCAACTAGCCAGGATGATTACAAGAATTAAAGAAACCAGGCCAGTTAAACAGAAGTATAAGCATACATGGCAGTAAATTAACAAAAACTCTATTATGATTCTTCATTAAAGTGGAATGTATGACCATCTGGCACATTTAATGAGATGCAACTTTTTCCTTAGCCTCGTAACAAAGAACATATGAACTGCAACTTGTAGGGCATGAACTATTGCTATATTAATTACCTGGACTACCTCCTTTTTCTTATGCACTTCTCCCTTAGGAATGGGAACATACTCCTCAGCTTCGAGATCAAATTCCGTAGCGTAAGTATCACATCTTCCAACTCTCTTAACAGCACCACTGTTTGCTTCAATGTATATAACGTCACCTACAGCAACCTGTAACTCACATTAGTGACATTTGCCTACTTCAAGTCCATTTCAACAAATGTAATGGATTGTGTATATACAATGTAGAGGTTGATTCATTCCCCAGATATAACAATGAAAATTCAGTTGCAAATATCATAAGTGCACAAGGTAAACTAATTACAAAAATGAAAGGTATTTTCAATCATATATAATTGTTCAAATTTTCTGCATTGTGAAAAAACTACTGTCTTCATACAATCTTTTGTTTTCAGTATCAAGAAAATAACGGACGTGTATTGATAAGTTAGTAATCCCTGCCCTTAAAACCCAGGAGTAGGCAGATCATATCAAAAGATGGTGCAATTTTTATGGAAATTGATCTAGTGCGGTGTAAAATCATATAGGGCAGAACAAATTGATACAGCTATATATAGAATTCTTTCACACAGTCTCTGAAGCTAAAATTGATCTAGTGCGGTGTAAAATCATATAGGGCAGAACAAATGCAATTTATCTATATTAATCTTCTATACAAATCTTATGTACTGTATGATACACGAACTGATAAGAAACACTCATAGTGTTTTCATGGAAGTGTTTGTAAGCAACATGACAGTGCCAAGTGTGTCAAGAAACTTTGATATCTTTGACATATACTTAATTATTTTCCTTCCGAGCCGGTTCTTGTACAGAACATCAACCACAAGCTTGAGAAATTTTCATAAATTACATGCAATTGTTTATTGTTCACATGTATCTTTGAATTGATCGGCGGACTGTTATATCTCCAAAGGTGTAAGGTATATATATACTGAAGTATCAACTAACAAATGAATTGATGATTTTGAAGATCTTCTGAGAGCTAGCAAGAAACATTAAACTATCGAGTGGTTTGTTATAGTGGAACAATTGAATGACAATCAAGCATTTGACTGAATAAATAAATTCATGCGGATATTTACAGGGAATCTAGAAAATGTTAAAACAGAATAGCTCATACAGGAAACAAAATTGATTGGAATTGGAGATTTTTCTCTCAACAATCTATCACTTTCTTATTAAGAAACAACACTCAAAATAATCAGAAACATGGAAAAAAGATGCTATTTAGAATATTCCACTAATATTTACAATCCCAAAACCATTAATTAGTCTAAAATGTTGTATAATTTGGACTCTCATGTTCATATATACCGCAAATTAAAGAAGATTTTTTTGATGGGAGGACTCAATTAGAATAGATCGTGCTTGAGGTAACAAAAATGTTTTACACCAATTTAATCAAGGAGTCCCATTTGTATAACTGATGTTTCAAAGAGAAATATTGTAATTAGTCATTTTGTTTCCTTTGACATTTAATATTTGCAATCACAATTAATGCAGGACAATCCATATAAATGTGTATGTACTTTAGTTTGAAAGGGAAATCAGCTAGCATCATACAACAATGATAACTGTATAACGCAATTTAAAATATGACAAATGAGATTAAGACCAATTTAAAATATTACATCCTGAAAGATTATATAAACCCCCTGATTATTCAATAGTAATATCTTAAGCAGTAGCATGCAAAATCTAGAGAATGAGTTAATAATCAACAGATATTCTTTGAACTATCTTCTTCACAGTCTTAAGAACAAACCTATATAACATTAAATAACAAATAACATGAATCTAGACAAAAATCACCCCATTACCATTTGTAAGTTGTAACTGAAAATAGCACCCAATTTAAGGCCAACCTAGGTAACCTGCTAACCATAATAGATCCAAAATGTAACTAACCTATTATAACTAATTAACCCAAAAAAAATCCAATGAATCGACCCATAACATAAACATCAGCTTAATCTAAATCTAAACTACCCAAAACCCATAACAAAACGAAATAAATTATGAACATAGGAAAATCACAGTATTAGAATTTTGACAATACCTAGGGTTTCGACGAGATGGGGGAGGACGCCGAAGGAGAGAGAGATGGGGCGACGGGGGTGGTTTGGAGTAAGAGAAAGGAAACTGTGCGACGACGGGAAAGGGTAGGGAACGACGACGGCGGATGGGAGAGCGAACGACGACGGCGAGGGGAGAGCGAATGGCCGGCTGGAGCACGAAGAGGGAAATAGAGAAGGAAATTGGGGATTGTGGGAGATTGAGGATTGAGGGAGATTGGAAATTGGGTTTCGAAGAGGTTGAGTGCGAGGAGGAAAAAGAAGAGGGAAATAGGGTTTCGGAGAAGCGCGTGAAGAGAAAAAGGGTTGAGCGCGTGAAGGGAAATAACGGAGGGGGAAGAAATTAGAAATTGGGATTTTGGTGGGAATTAAAAGTTTTCTATCTCGTCTATACCCACAGTTTACTACGCGTCTGTAGGTATATGATGACTATACTCATGGTTTTAGTGATCCGTCACTATAGGTGTCCGTTGGTATATGGCAAATTCCTTGTAGTGCCACCATCTTCTATCGACCATCTTCTATCGACGTCCACCATCTTCCAACTTCTCTGAAACCCATCTCTCATCATCCCCGTTGCCATCTCAATCCCGACGGCAACACAACCGAAACCTTAGCGGCTGCACCTTCGTCCATTGTATCTCCTCCCCCGCTATTTTCCTATCACGTCGCTACCCGTACTGCACCTCGTCACCACCGCATGCGTCGCTCCCCATTTCCATTGAGATCTCACCTCATCGTCGACACTGCCCATACCCTAGCTGCCATGACCACCTCTAACCCTAATCCTACTCACATACTGCCTATACTCAAAACCCAACCCGATATCCACCCCTACTCACTTTGTCTACAAAACCCTAATACCCTATTAATCCAAACTTGAATCTGAATATCCTATTACCCAAATCCAAACCCGAATCCCAAACCAGATAATTCCAAAAAAAATTTCTTGCATGTCTTCAACTTCTACAGTCTTCGTCAACAAACTCACACCGAGTTTGAGAGGGGGAGATATCAACATCATCCCAGTTCATGTCTCCCTCATCTTATCTTCCATCGACGTCCACCATCTTCAGAATCCAGTTCTCAGTTCTCAGTTCAAGGACAATTATCAAGTCAGGGGTAAGATCCCATTAGGGACAGTTCTCAAGTCGGGGGTAAAATTTCATCGGGGACAATTCTCAAGTCGGGTGAGATCCTATTATAATTCAGGATATGGAGATCCCGCCACAGTTCGAGATATGGAGATCCCAACAGTGCGTCACTGCTACTTTCTTCCACCACTACTATTCTCAAGTTAGGGGTGAGATTCCATCACAGTTCGGGATATGGAGATCCCGCCACAGTTCGGGATAAGAGATCCCAATAGTGCGCCACCACTACTTCCATCCACTACTACTACTACGACTCAAGTCAGGGGTGACTGGGTGTAATACCCTGATTTTCATTTATGAAAATTATTAATTTTTTTGCACGTAGTGTGCACGTGCAATTTTTGTAGTGTGAAATCTTATAATTATTTTCATTATGGATGATGTGTGTATATATATATGTATATGTGTTCTCTAATTATTTTTATAAAGGCCCATTTTCTTCAAATAAACATAAGCCTTTCTTTTTAGCCCAAATCTAATTTATTTTTGTAAACTATTATTTGGCCCATTAATTAAAACCCATGAGTTATTTCTCTTTTAATTACAACTTGTAATGTAGGATATTTTTATAAGATTATTTTTATAGAAAATATAATGTACAACTTTTTTAAAATGGAGAACGAATGAATGCACGTGCATTGCACGTACACGTGCAAAAGCACACAAAGTGGCCGGTTTAGGATTGGAGGGAAAAAGAAAAAAATGAGTGGAGTTATGGGTGGTAGTTGCTTGATCATGGTTGGTTACTACAACTTCCCCTTGAATCCTAGCCTTTTATTTTTAACTCCTAGATTGATCCTAACCCTTCATTTGCTCCCAATTTTAGTATAAATACCCCCCCCCCCCTAGCCTAGTTATTTTTGTACTCTTCATTTCTCCAAAACCTATAGTAGAAAATACAAATTGTTAGTAGTATAGTAAGTGAGATAAAAAGATTGAGAGTTGTGTGTGAGTTGTGTGTGTGCATTCAAAGAAGGCCGGCATCACTAGGAAGCTCTCAGGATTGGCATCTTTGAGGCTTGATTGTGCGCATCAAGGAGGAGGAGGAACGCTCTTTTGGCAAGGACTCTTGTGTTAGGAGGTGTTGCAATTTTATTCTCTCCAAATAAGGTGGGTTATTTTCTATGTTTCTAATTAGATAGCATGCAAAAATTGAATTGAAATGATAATGCATGAAAAAGATTAACAAGAGTACATTTAATTGGAAAAATGGCTTATTAGTTGATTGGAATGTTACTAAATAGATTGTATGTGATTCCATCATCAAACTTAAGTTGTGTGTGAATTATTTATAGCTATGGATTGCTTGAAGTAAAATTCGTTGTTAGCATCAAAAACTAAATGCAAATGTTATTTTATGTGCTTGAATGAACCTTTTTGTGATAATGTTGTAACGAATAACTTAAAATATAATTTTTGGGTTGTGAAAGGAATATAAACAGGGAATTGATATAGGGAATATTGATGTTAAGTTGGATAAGAAATGTCGAAATGAGATGTGGTAGTAGTAGTATACAATTTAAACTTATTGTATGAAAAATATGTGTTTGATTACTGGAAAAATTATTTTTAAATTACTGGAGTATTAAATATTATTTGAATAATTATTCTGGAGATTTACAGTAAATTTAGTAAAAGCAAAACTCAAATGAGAGCTTTTGAAACATCGAAATATTCGATTAAACAGAGAATTGATTTAACTAAAATATAAGTAGTATTCAAGACAACTTGAGCCTATAGCTCAAGTGGTCGGGAGGCTTTAAAATGCTACAGTGTATGCGGTTGGGTTCTCACAGATCGATGGTTCGAAACTTGAGGACACCATATTTTTTGTGTGCGTTTAAAAAATTAATCAAGTTCAGTCCGAGAGTATATAATACTCTAACCTTTCTTTATACCGATGAGCACTAGTGGCCAAGTGGCTAGTGTGTGCGGTTGGGTTCTCAGGGGTCGCTGGTTTGAATCTTGGTCTCGGCCAGAATTAAACTTTGTGAAAAAATGATTTTTTTGGGTGGATTTTGATGTCTAAAAATTATGGAAAAAAATACTATTATTATTCTAAAATTATGTGTGACTTATGAAAAATAAATTGGGAGTTATTGAAATGAAATAGAGTATATTTTGGGAATAAAAGTGTAGTTAGAACTATGGTTCTACACTTGTATATTTTTGTGAAAAATGTGTTTTGCAAGAGAATTGAAATAAGCGCTAGAAAAGAAAAATAACTAAGAAAGAAAATATATAAGGTGAAGTGGTGCGAATTATTCTTGTTAAAGAATAGTGTGACAATAATGAGTTGTGAATATTCATTTTGACCATATACTTAGTGATATAATTTTTTTAATGTGGAAATAAATATTGGATGAAATACATGATGAATGATTGAACTCCATGTATGGTTAATTACTCATGAATAATTTTGAAATCATGTGATTGGAAAAGAGAAATGTTATTGAGTATGAAAACTCAAACATATGAATTTGTGAATCGAAATTGGAAATTAGGGTGTAGCCAAAACTCACACCGGCAAGTGAAAAGTGATGAATTATGATTATTGATATTGAAAAGACCAAGGTTGGTCATGTGAAATTGAAGAAATAAGACCGGTAGTAGTGAGAGGGCTAACTCTAAGAGATTAATTTTGTTCATGATTTCATTAAATTAAGAATTTAGTACATAGTGAAGAGGTGATGAAAGTGAGAGAAAAACACAAGTATGAGGGCCTTGAGTCTACGATGTGAGAGTGATCCACAGAATGCATGCTTGATGCGTCAGGACATGGCGTGGGCACTACTCCAGAATTATCGGGATCTTGGCGACGCTTGTGGGATGTTTGGTGACTGCAAGAGGATCATGTGCCATGAAGGAGGCTGAATTGCCACAGAATGCATGCTTGATGCTTCAAGACATGGCGTGGAATTCCCCTCAAGGTTTTCTGTACATGAGCTTGTACTCATAGATCATCTAGGATACTTACCGTAGTTACAGTAGTAGATTAAGTCATGACGAGGGATTGAACCCTACAAGATGAAGAACGATTAAGAGGCTTGCCCTCGGACCTATGTAGTATGGGATGCATAGAATTCGAACAAGTGTGCATTAGTGTCATATAATATAAATAATTGCATTAAGGACTAAGTGCACAATCACAACACGACATCAATAGGGTATTCCCTTTAGTTTGATATGTGACAAGTTTGTGTTTGTTAAATATGGAAAATCAGTTATACTATTTCCGGCATAGAGAGGATGGTCATGTATAATGTTCGTCGGTTGAATAAATTGACGTACCCACAGTTTTGTATGCAGGGTAAATGACATGATAAAGATTAAAGAAGCATAGATGCTTAGAGATTATTCAAATATTGATGTACATTTATTTAAATGTTGTAAATTTGCTTCTGCTGTAAAATGTAAAGTGTAAAGTTTTCATGTAACTCTGATGTAAAGTGAAAAGTTTTAATTTCCTTGTAAAATTGTACGAAAGAAGTGTAAAGATCCTGTGGAATCTCGAATTCAGTTGTGTTTTGGAATTCGGGGCGTTACACTGGGTGAGATTCCATCACAGTTCGGGATATGGAGATCCCGCCACAGTTCGGAGTATGGAGATCCCAACAGTGCGCCACCACTACTTCCTTCCACCACCACTACTACTATTCTCAAGTCCGGGGTGAGATCCCAACTCATGCCTTACAGTGCGCGCCGTTCATGCGCCATCTACTTGAGTGCCTTCCCTACGTTATGCTTCGTCACCAAGTGCATCGCCGTGTGCCAAACCTGCCGCATCAACATCGTCAATATTCCAAACTCATGTTGCTTAAACTAACTTGAGCTTGAGAGGGGGTGTTAGATATTATAGTAGATATTATATTAGTTTAGTCCCATATCGAATATTGTGTTGGTTTAGTCTTCTCTTCTATATATAGGAAACATATTGTACTCAGTCTATTCAATCAATAATAAAAAAGAATTCATTCCTTCCTACACCTAATTTTCACATGGTATCAGAGCAACCCAGGTTCGAATCTCACTGGCTACGCAATTTAAATGTGTATTTTAAAAAAAATACCGCTGCTTATAGTCCAGGTCTCGGTCCACAATTTGTTGGGCATTTATCCCGTTTTTTTGGCCCAAAAAAAATGGGCTCTCAACCTGAGGGGGCGTGTTAAAAATACAAGTACAATTTTCCTCAGTCCTTCTATAACTTCAAAATTTTAGCTTAGTACCAGGACCTTCACACACTGCCAATTAATTATTTTGTATGACTTGTGGAATGCTGTGTACTCTTAGGTTTGTCACCATTAACTGAACCTTCAGCAATCTTCTATTGACTAAAAATCTATAGTGCATCTTTAGGGTTTATATATACTGTTGGTTTGCACTGCTATGCCTGTTAGAGCAATTCTTTAGGATTCTTCCCAAATTATTTTTTCTGCTCTGTGCTTAATAACTGGGTGTGATTTTTGGTCATCCTCTTTCTTGTCACTTTCTTCTAGGTTTTTTTCTCTCTACTTGATTTTGATTATTCATTTATTCTAGCTTTTCCCAGTGTATCTTCAACGATTACTTTTCAAGGGAACAGTTCCCGTGAACATGTTTCATGACCTCTTTTGTCTGCTACTACTGCTTTTGATTTGATCTGCTTTATCAAAAGCTGAGTGCCTGCCTACAATATACCATGGTTAATTCCATATACCTTTTCTTCTTCAAATCCTAACCTGAGTTTCTACCTCGTCTCTGGTTACTCATTTCTAGGTGAGCTTTGATGTGCTGGCGATGACTGCAAGTCTGCAACATCTCTAACATTTATTTTGCAACAAACTATAGAAGTTTCTGTATCTGAATTCATTCCTTTCCATTCTGGTGTTAATTTAATCTTTTGATAATATTCTTCATGTATTTGCAGCAAATGTTTTTCATAGGGACCTCAAACCCAAAAATATTTTAGCAAATGCTGATTGCAAGCTTAAGATATGTGACTTTGGCCTTGCAAGGGTGGCCTTTAATGATACTCCCACTGCCATTTTTTGGACGGTATGATTGAATATTTCAAGTAGCTTTATTGTTCTTTCTCTGTATTTAAATGGTATTTCCATTCTAATTTATCTCTTTCATTCTCTTCGCAGGATTATGTTGCAACAAGGTGGTACCGTGCACCTGAACTATGTGGTTCCTTTTTCTCTAAGGTTTGTGACACTTCAGTTCTTTTTTATCAGGAAATACTGTGTGGTGTATTATTGGTGAATTCTGCTTTTCCATAAATTTTAACAACCTATACACAATGCAATGAAGAGTAACATTGTTAAGTAAACAGTGATGTAATGAAAGTCTTTTCTTGTCTGTATTTTTCTGAGGACTGGGACTTGGTCCAATTTAATGGGGTTCCCATCAAGCTGTTAGTTGGTTGCATACTTTCTTTTTCCTTTTAGTGGAATATTATCACTTTAGGACTGTATATTAAACTTATTTTTTTGGGGAGACGCTTAAATAACATGATACTCTCTTGAGGAGTGATTAGGCTGCGGTGGATTCTGATGAAAAGCATTGTATTGTCGTATGCAGATGGTTCTTCCTTATGACAAACTCTCAAGGAAAAGGTTCTCCTTGTAGACATTGGCTAGTTATAGACTGTGGAGTTATATGTTCAAAACCCCCCAATATTATTGGGTCGACGGGCGAAACCCCCCAAGGTTCGGCCAATGCACATTGTTGTAGAATAAAATATTGGAGTAAAGAGAGAATATTTTTGATCTTCTTGAGATACATAATGAAAAACAAAGAGACCTTTATATAGGCTTACAGAATTTGGGCATAAAGAAAGCATTTTAACCTAATATAATCAAATATGGAAACAAATATAAATTAACCATAGATCAACTAATATGACAACTATTATATATTAATTTATTACTAAATATGAAAGATATGGTAAATATTCCAACACTCTCCCTCAAGTTGGAGTGTAGATGAAGTTGAAGCCCAACTTGAAGAATTGCGACTGGGCCGAGATCTAGACCGAGCAAAGAAAACTTTAGGGAATTCAACTATATGAGTCAACACTGCTATCAAACTTCATAGAAGAATCGAGCACCTTGTAGATAAAACCAGATAGCGAGGAAATTGAGCGCGTTGCAGATGAAACCGGATAGCCGGAGAAAATCTTGTGCGTTGCGGATGTAACTGGATAGCATGGAGGAAATTTACCACGTTGTGGATGAAACCGGATAGCTTATAGAAAATCTGAATTTAGATGAATCAGATACGAAAATTCGAATATGAAAGAAGATCGGATCTGAAAATCCGAGTCTGGAGAACCGAATCTAAAAATTTTCATCTTGAGGACTATATCTAGAAATTTTGCATCTAGAACTGGGTTTGTAAATTCGAATATGGAGTATCGAATCTGAAAATCCGAATTTGGAGGATCGGATCTGAAAATCCGCATCTGGAGGAGTGTGACAACTAAAGAAGAAGAAAAGGGAATTTTTTTATGAGTAATACTACACCTACTACCAAATCTACTACCTTAGGTGGCACACTATTAGTGGAGGTTATTGTAAAGTAGGTGGTATAAATATCCAATAGTAGTGTACCATCAAAGGTTGTAAAGAAAAAACTACCATTGATGGCACACTACTATTGGATGTTTATACCACATACTTTACAATAACCTTCACTAATAATGTGCCACCTAATGTAGTAGATTTGGTAGTAGGTGTTAGCATTACTCATAAAAAAATTCTCCATTTCTTCTTTTTAGTTGTCACACTCCTCAAGAAAGAGTGCTTAAGGAGGATCAAAACGCTCTGATACCATGTTGTATAATAAAATATTGAAGTAAAGCGGGAAAGTATTTTTGATTTTCTTGAGTTACATAATGAGAAACAAAGAGACCTTATATAGGCTTCCAAAACCTGGGCATAAAGAAAGTCTTCTAATCTAATATAATCAAATATGGATGTAAATATAAATTAACTACGTATAGAATATAGATTAACTAATATGACAACTCTTATATATTAATTTATTACTAAATATTCAAGATATGGTAAATATTCCAACACACATAAACCCTTAGGGGGGCATGGAGTTAAATTTTCTGTTAGAAAGTAAATCTACATGTATTGCACGTGATTTTATTTATAGTTTATGGACCAAAATACCTATCACTTAAACTCATTATCCCAATTTGACTAGTCGTCTTCATCAATCTTCTTCATCATTGATCTTCTTCATCCCTTTTCTTCTTCAAACACCTGTGCCTCCACCTTCTTCCCCTTACTCTCACCTTCCCACCATTCCCAACCAAATCCAACTTCTTGGACCCACCACCCCGTACTTTCCATCTTCTGCAAACTATACATTCTTCTTTAACTTTCTTCTCCATTAGATTACAAACAAATCTTCTCCAGTTTGTGGAACTCCTCTTTCATTTTGATTTTTGAGATCTAGGATTAGAAAAGTGATGAGGACATCGGTTCCGTTTTGTTTTATTTTGAGATTTAGCCCTATGTAGTAGTTTTACAATTTGTACCCTTTGTTTTATGCATTAGAATATTTTGAAGATTTGTATTGAGATTTGTTTTGAGCCTATATTTAGACCTTGAGAATAATGAGAAAGTATGTTATTCTTGATTAAAAAAATTATTGTGTTGAGTTATTGCTCTTCATCCCTCTTTTTGTGTGAGACAATTGAGAGAATTATTAGCGTTTGTAAGAAATCCTAATAAAGTATTAGGATTTGTGATAAACTCTAAAACTACCCCCAAATCCCCAAATTAAAATCCTAAACCCTAATTCCCAAATCCAAACCATACCCTCCTCTTCATCTCCTCCCTCTCTTCTTTCCGATCCCGATCAGTCGACGCTGCCACAACCACCATCGCAACCCAACCCCCCGTCGTCCTCTCCTTCCACCGCTACCTTGCCGCCACCCGACGAGACCACCGCCCCACCGCCAGCAACCTTCGACAGCCACCCCTTCCCTTTACTCCTTTTCCCTCGTCATTTCCGAAACCCAACTCCGACTCCCCTCCTTCACCTCGCCGCCGCCGCCGTTGCAGTCTCTCTTGCTCTCTCCCTCCCACGTCGACTCCCTCGCCACCCTCTTCTCCCCTTTCTCCACTCCCCACACCTGACCACTGCCTGCACCCCCACCGACGCCTTCGCCAACCACAAGATTATCGCCCCGACCACATCATCTACTGCCGATGCCCCTTCTTGCTGCGCCATCATCGCAGCCGTCCCTGAGAGCACATCATCGAAGACAAATCATATATGATCTTGTTGGATTAGGTCGTTATTCGCTGTATGGTGTTTGGAGCAAAGGACTGGATCGTTGTGTGAGAAGCAGAACACGTAACAATACGTTCTTCGAATCCGGTAAACTCTTTCCACTTCTCAAATATTTGTGTTACTGCTTTATCATCTCTTTAATATTATTTGATTTATCTGTCGTCTACAAATATTGAGTGAGTGCTTCTACTTGCTAATTAGGGCACGAATCATTATTGAATATCTTACTTGCTACTCACACTTAGGTGTAATTAGGCGTGAACTTTTAATTGAGCTTGTTAGACTATTTCATATCTTGAAAATCTATCAAACCAATTTATATTTATAATTTCTAACTTAATCTACATTACATGTCGGTAAACTTAATCTTTTAATATTCTTGAAATTCTCTGTTTAGGATTAAGTTTACGTCAAGAGGAGTGTGATTGAGCTTAGTGTTTCTCTCAATAACTATGATTTCTATTCAGAAATTCACTCCGATTCCCCGATGCTTGAACTAATTGATATTAGCCCATCATCTCTAACCTAACCCAATATCAATTAATGGGGTCAATTTCTGAAGTTTAGAATTTGGCCCATCCATAAATTAGTTTGAATGTATATTTGCAAATTGCTATTTGGTTTTCTTTGTTAATGATGGCCAAATAGGAGGTGGAGGTGGTTGTGGGTGTTAACGGAGTGAGGAGAGAGTGGGGGATGAGGTGTGTTTGGTGGGGTAGTACTAGAGATGGAGATGGGTTTGGCGTTGGTGTAGGAGGAGATTTGGAGGTTGTGGTGGGCTTGAAATGCCATTGGAAGGGTGGGAGGTGGTTGGTGGTGCTGGTGCTGGTGCAGAGGAAGAAGAAGAAAGCAACGCAAAATTTTAGTCAAGGGTATTGTAGTCCCCAAATAACTAATGAGGTCAGATGTTATGCACGTGTTTTAATTTAGTCCCCAAATAAAGGTGTGATGTCAACCCTAGGTTTTTTTTTATATTGGAATCTCTTTTCTTGTTGTAAGAAACATATTGATTATTTCTCCTTATTTTTGTCTGAGTTTCCATGTTTCTATTATATTAATGCATGGTCAAAGCCAGTAATTTCCTTGAATTTGTCTCTATGATAGAGCAAAAATTGATTGCTTTAAGCTCATGTGCTAAACTCTGATGGCTTGTGGTGGAACCTAGTGAATCTTTGGTTGCTGAAACTTATCCCAAATTCCAAACATGGCTACGGTTAGAGAGTACTTCATGTTTGTATTCCTGTTAAACAACTACCATCTGTAGTTAAACTGGTTTGTGGGTGTTAGTTTAATTTCATATTTGATTTGATTTGATTTGATTTTATTATTATTATTATTATTATTATTATTATTATTTTGCAGTATACACCCGCTATAGATATATGGAGCATTGGCTGTATCTTTGCAGAACTATTAAGCAGAAAGCCTCTTTTTCCTGGAAAAAATGTGGTCCACCAATTGGATCTAATGACCGATCTGTTGGGCACACCATCTCCTGAAACCATTGCCAGAGTTAGTGTGGCTCCACAAATCTGAACTTGCACTTTTAACTTTGTAATGTAATGTATTATGTTTCTTTGTAAAGCTTTTTCTTAAGAAAAATTTAACACTGGCAGGTTCGCAATGAAAAGGCCAGACGATATTTAAGCAGCATGCACAGGAAAAAATCCATACCTTTCTCTCATAAATTTCCAAATGCTGATCCCCGTGCACTTCATTTGTTACAGAGAATGTTAGCATTTGAACCCAAGGATCGCCCTAGTGCAGAAGAGGTACAGTTATGGGCTTTTAATTCTTTTGTATGAAAAATTGCATTACAATCTAAAGTTGTTAAGGTCTTGTTACAAGGTGTCAGGCTTTGGCTGATCCTTATTTCAGGAACATAGCAAAGGTTGAGAGTGAGCCTTCTGGACAGCCAGTCACCAAAATGGAGTTCGAATTTGAGAGACGAAGAATAACAAAGGAAGATGTTAGGGAGCTCATTTACAGAGAAATTCTCGAGTACCATCCAAAATTGTTGCAAGAGCTACTGGATGGATCAGAGTCTACAGGTTATATGTATCCAAGGTAATTTACAGTTATTATTTTCTGAAGGTTTACTCCTGTTTATCCATAATGTTCAAACTTTTAAAACAAAGCACCAAGGTAGACAAATTAATAGCGGGGCTTAGTTAGGTAGGACAATTTTTTCTATCCACATATACTGAACATTAAGCTCTCATCCCACCAAAGATCTATTTTAAGGAAGATATTAGAATCAAAAGTAGACCTTAGTTTTTGGTACGGTAATTTTGTCTCTTCTTACATGGTTGAACATAACTCTCTCGGATTTTTAACCTATATAAGTTCCGGAGACTTTACGAAGAAATTAGTAAATGAATTCTAGTTATATTTTCTGGAATTTTCTCATCAATACTCATGGCTAGTAACTTGAGTTTATGTAATGTGCAACCATCCAAGTTCAGTTTATTTTCTCAAATTTTGGTCTAAAGAGGGTATAGTGCAGAAGAGGGTAATGTGCAACCATCCAAGTTCAGTTTATTTTCTCAAATTTTGGTCTAAAGACTTTACGAAGAAATTAGTAAATGAATTCTAGTTATATTTTCTGGAATTTTCTCATCAATACTCATGGCTAGTAACTTGAGTTAATGTAATGTGCAACCATCCAAGTTCCTAAGCTGAACTTGCTATTTCAGTTCAGACTTACCTGTCAACCTTAGAAATGCTGGCTGGGTCACTTTCTAGGCCTTGCACTCTGGAGGAATCATGCTTTCATGAACCTATCTCCACCTAGCGTCTATATCTTTCTTTTGCTTTCCGGACCACTTTGTATATGAGGTTGTAGTGTGTGGTGGTTAGGGTAAGGGTGAGGTGAGTTCAAGAATTCAAGTATAAAGTAGACAAGTTCATTCTATCATGGTCAGATAATTTGGATCATATTGCAAGCTATTGAATATTGTTTCGTAGGATTGAAAGTTAAAAATATGAAGACAAAAAAAAAAATCTGAAACACTTCAGGGTTTCTCAAAAGATTTCGAACTAGAGTGATCAAGGGAGATTGATCTATGGTGTAGAAGAGATTAACTAATTTCGGAATATCTTTGTTAATGGTAGCAAGCATGTTGCACTCTGAAGGATTTGTACTCGGTAGAACTCACGATATATGTATGCTTAAAGGATGTAATGTTCACTGTTCTTTTTCCGAAAGGTACCAACTGTTATATTGTATTTTATGATTAAATTTTAATTAGGGAATTTTCCATATTGCCCCCCTAAAATTATGTCTAATTCCATTTATTCACAAACAATTCAAATCATTTGTATATTGATATAAAACAACCATCATTAATTGGTTTTTGTATTTTGGTTTTCAATTTTCACATCCAAACAGAATCCTCATTAGAGCATCTGCAGTCGTTCCCCAAATTTCCAAAATTTGGAAAAATTGGCAAAATATCTGATGCAGTCGTTCTCTATATTTGAAAATTTTGAGTTTTGGGGGAATAGTGCTCTTCTATATTTGAGAACTATATTTGAGAAGGGATATAGGAATTTGGAAATTTTAGCAATCGAAAGATGAAATTTCGTCTGAAGAGTTCGTTAACGGTTAATTATATCGGACGGAATATGAAATTTCGTCTTTTTTTATTTATTTTTAATTTAAGCCTAGGAAGCACCGATTCGGGTGCGGGGATGCGGGTGCAGGGGATGCGGCAATTTTCAAAAACAATAAGATGCGGGTGCGGCTGGGATTCAGCCAATATTTAAATAATTATTTATATATTATATATTTATATTAATATTTATATTTTTGTATAAAAAAACCAAAATTATTGTTAATAATCATACATTAATCAAGAGATTTCAGTTTCTACAATAACAGCAAGCAAGTATATTATATATATTTGAGTTCATACAATCACAACAAACAAGCATATTATATTATTATGTATATTTGAGTTCATACAATCACATCAAACAAGCAAACAAGCAAGCAAAAAGAAAAAGGAAGCAAAAAGGATTAATTAAGGTTGTACGGACTTTTGTGGGGTCATACAATAACAACAGGAAGCAATAAAGGATTAATTATGGTCATAAAATCACAACAGGAAGCAAAAACTATATTTATAACTTCATTACAAGTGAAGTATATGCACAAATCTCAAAACAAGTTTAATGGTGGATATTGGCAATAGAAAGCAACAGGAAGCAACAGAGTTTAATGGTGGATTACCAGAGAGAGAAGACGGTGACGTCGAAGAGTAGAGTCGAAGGTGGAGGAATCGGCAGAGTCAACGATGGAGAAAAGGAGGAATTAACGGTGGCGAGTGGAAAAGTAGAGTCGACGACGAAGAGTGGAGAAGCCAACGGAGAGATGAGTCAACGACGGCAAAATAGAGGATTAGGGTTTTGATCGGGATTTAGGGATTTAGGGTTCTTGAGAGAGGGCGGAGAGAAAACATCAGATAGTGAGAGAAAAAGAGTGGGATTTAGGATTTTTTATTATTATAGCAAATGCCCAAATCCGCACCCTTGCCGCACCATAGCCGCACCCGAACCGCACTCTAGCCGCACCCACTAAAATTTTTAATATAAAATAATAGGGACATGCCGCACCCCCGCCACACCCGAGTCCGATACGAGTCCGACTCGGGTGCGAGAGCCTCTGTAAAGAGTCCGTGCTTCCTAGATTTAAGCAATCAGATGAGAAATAAGTTTCGGCCAATTTTTTTTATTTTAAATATATTGGACCGGAGATGAACTCCCTTCCGTGCTCAATTTTGTCCCATTGAATAGGACGAAAGAAGATCATCCGTTTATTAAAAAAAATAAAATTTGAATAGCTTTTTTGAATGACTCAAATACCCCCCTTTCAATCCCACCGTTCACTAGATGCTACTCCAACGACTAGTATTCAATATCACAACGGCTATATTTTTCAATTGGCTATACATATGAACACTATGTTCTTCCCAAATTTCAGACACAAATTCTTCCACTGGAATCTGTTTATTCCCCAAGTTTTAGTCTCATTTTTCTTTCTCAATTTCTTTGTTTGTAATTCAATACTATGACGAATCGTTCTAATAGAGGCAGGGCATACACAACTCTTAAAGATGTTATTTTATCCCAATCTTGGGTTGCTATAACTCAAGATCCGTTGATCGGTAGCGATCAATCTAGGACACAGTTTTGGGTTGCTTACAAATATGAGGGCGGTCGTCGACAATCCGTTTCCACATTGTTGGATCGCTGAGATCCAATTCTGGAGTATCTGATTTAGCCTTCTTTTCTTCTGTTGCCATGATTTGAACCGGCTTGATTTTTTGATTTGATCCTACCAATAAATCTTTGGATCGATATTATGTTTTGGACTTGATATCACGAAGAATGGAATTGAGACGAGGAAAACTTATTTGGACAAAGAAGTGAAGTCAGAAGAGGGAGGAGTATGTATGAAGGAATATATGGAGTTTACAATAATATATACTTTGAAGGGTAAAATTAGAATTTGTGGACAGGAGATGATCCATTGTCCCGCAAAATTCAATATTTAAAAAAAAAAAAAATTATATCGGACAAGACTCCTTACGTCCGTGCTCTTTTTTTGTCCCCACATGTCGAACGGGATTTCATGTTTAATATATATATATATATATATATATATGTATATATATATATATATATATATATATAGGTGGCCCTTCGGTTGAGAACTAATTTGGTGAGAACTCCGTGAGAACTCAAGGAGTAGACCCCCCATGAAAAATCCGAACCGGCCATCTCGTTCTACACGCCTTAGATAGCATAACATAAAAAAATCACGTAATTTGAAGTTCATTTTCTCATGATTTACATCATCGCAAAATTGTATGGCTGAAAATTCTACTCCATTTGATGGATGAGCAAACGAACTTCAAATTATTTGAATTCTTTATGTTATGCTATCTAAGGCATGTAGAACGAGATGGTCGGTTCGGATTTTTCATGTGGGGTCTACTTGGTGAGTTCTCACGGAGTTCTCACCAAAATTAGTTCTCAACCGAAGGGCTCCCTATATATATATATATATATATATATATTTCTCAGACAGGATATGAGATAAACATATTTTTTTCCCTTTTTTGTGATGGACGGCATAAGATCCATCGTCTGTAATTTTTTATTTAAAAAAATTCCCAATTTTGAACGGGACGAGCTTCTATCTACCGTCTGACCCTATTTTCAAACTAAATTATCAAATTTTGAGTATTAACAACTGCAGCGAGAACTCAAAATTTCAATTTCCTAATGCTATATTTGGAAATTTTCAGACTCAATGCCTACAAATGCTCTTACCGATTGAAGCACCATCTCTCTTAATACTCATTGTGATGTAAAACTAACCTTAAATAGAGAATTTTTCCAAGATTCTTAATAGATTAATTTACCAACACGTAGTGCGGATCAAAGTTAAAAATTTTAAATAGTTAATCGGTTTGATGGATTTTTAAGAACTGTATCACGTTTAACAATCCAATTAATAATTCAATTCTAACAATCAATAATTAAATTCCTAAGTGTTCTTAGCAAGTAAAAGATTCAATATTGATTCGTACTCTAATCAAGCAAGTGGAACACTCAATCTCAATTGTTTTTGTGGATGACAGGCAAATTAGATAATATAATAGAGATGATAATTGATAAAGCAGTATAACACAAGTATTTGTAAATTGGAAATAGTATACCAAGAATTCGAAGAACTCAGCGTAGATCTCGGGTTGAACAGCAACGCAGAATGCAGCAAATCAGCAACAACAGTCAGATAGAAACATAGCAACCGCAGCAAGAGGGAGAGGGAAGGTGTGGCCAGAGGCGGCGGCGCGATGGCGACCAGAGGGTGGCGATAGGGTCGATGCAACGGCGAGGCAACGACGGCGTCGCGGTGGCGGCGCGACGGAACAAGGAGGAGGTCGGGGTTGATCGGCGTTAATGTCGAGCAGAAAAGGAGGACGGGGTTGGGATTTGGACGATTGGGTGTTGAGGGGAGGTGGAGGACGGTGCTGGGGAGTGGTCGACAGGAGTGGGGATCGCCGGAGGTGAAGGGGATGTTGTCGAGGACTGCTAGGGTTTCGGTCAGGGTGGAGGTAGGAGGAAGAGGACGATGGGAGAGAGAACGGTTTTGGATTTAGGGATTAGGGTTGGGGTTAATTTTATTTGGGGGATTTTTAATTTGGGAGTAGATTTTAGAGTTTATCACAAATCCTAAAATTGTATTAGGATTTATCACAAACCCTAATCAGTTGTATCTCAATTGTATCACACAAAGGAGAGAAGAAAAGCAAAACTCAACACAATAATTTTTTTAATCAATAATGGCATATCTTTCTCATTAATCTCAGGGCCTATAAATAGGCTCAAAATAAATATTGATACAAATCCCAAAAGATTCTAAAAATCTCAAAAATATTCTAATGCAAAAAAGAAAGATTACATATGGCTATAATTGCCAAAAACAAATATGGCACTGAAATAAAATACTAAATTAAATAGAATTGATGTCCTCATCACATTGCCTCCTCTAATAAGTCCTAATTGATAAACAAGGTATTATCTTGTACCGCCATATTTTATCCATCTTATCTTCTACTTTCACATAAGAATATTTTATCCATCTTATCATCTACTTTCACAAAGGCCGAGCCTCTGTCCCAAATTCTCAGCTTCGTGATTGTAGCACCACCAGCACCCACAATTACCCGTACTAACTGTCACGCCCCGCTTCCCAAAAACACGGAACACAAGCGCGTGACATTGACACAACGAATGACTTGCGTCATCCATAAGCTGTTATTGTTCAACTTAACAATATAACAAGATAAATACAACCACGCATGCAATAAGAACAATCACATGAATAACAATATTTGGAATAAAACATGAAATAACCAAATACGATAATCCAACGTCTGGAAGCAAAATAACAATCTTCGGGTCAAAAGCCTATAATACAATGTTTTAATAAAAGTCGATGCATAAAGTCCAATAACATAAACAGCTAAACAACAATCTAAAAAGTGGTCAATCCTCAGAATCTCTGCTCTCCAAGTTCTGCAAGTAACTCTCCTTGATCACTTGTGAATACCTCATCTAAAAAGAGGAGAAAATTTTCCTTAGAGCAAGTCATGGACAATAAGTAGAGAAAGCAATGAACGATGGAAGTACGGTATAATAATGAATTCAATAAAACAATAGGAATCAATAACAATGGACGATAGCAATAATCAATATCAGTAGTAACAATGCGATGGGTATATCAATAAACGATATTTCAATATTCGATGTCAATACTCAATGGTCAATGTCAATATCAATAACAATGTTCAATATCAATAGCAATGACGATGTTCAATATTCCGTGTCAATATTGTGTCAATTCATAAGTTTATTAGCTTTTAGCCTAACTAATGCACGTACTACTGCGCCCCATACCACAGGTTCGGTGCATGCAATCAATGTCGTTTAGACTCTAGTGGTGAATTCTATAGATCATGTACTCGAAAAAACATAGAAACGATTTCAGTATTTAGTTATTCAGTTATTCAATTATTCAGTCATTCAGTACCAATGTCCAAGGAATAATATGCAGTTATTCAGTTACCCAGTTATTCAGTTGTTCAGTAACAATAGGGAAACCACGAGCTCCCTTCCGAGTACAGTTCTTATATTGTTCACCACTAGGTCACCCTTAAACCCCGGTTTGTCAAACATTTTATCGATGCAATCAACACATTACGCAATTTAGAGAAATTCGATAACGATGATATCAATAAAAGTAACAATAGGACGATCAATTAGAATGAGGTCACCCTTTAACCCTGGTTTGTCAAACATTTTATTGATACAATCAATACATTATGCAATTTAGAGAATTTTGATAATGATGGTATCAATAGAAGTAACAATAGGACGATCAATTAGAATGAGACAATTAGAATGGTGACAATAGTATATTAGGATCATGCAATGCAATTTATACACTTTAATTCATTCAATATAACGATATATTTACAATTATATTAAGAAAATATGGAAACACAATAGGTTACTGTACCAAAATCAAGTTCCCGCTGCTATAATAATTCAAAAATGGATCTGTAAGAAGTTTTAGAAACTAGACTCCTGCCCGGTTTCAATGCATATTTAAAATACGAAATCCAATAACAATAGATAGGTTAATTACATCGTTCTTTACAGATTACACATTTTGACCGAAAATGAAGATCAAGTTGTTGTAATTGTAAAATCAGTGAAAACCTAATTTTAAATTCATCAAAAATATTCATTAAGTTCCTAATCATGTTAACTAATAATCTGGAATTTATTAGGGCAATATTCTAACATTAACTTAGCTTTTTAATACTTAAACATGAAGAAATACATGAATCAGAAATTCTGAAAATAAAAAGGCAGCAGTAGTAAAAACACCATAACTCCTGCAATAAAACTCGGAATTCAAATATTTTAGATGTTCTGGAAACTAGAAGCACAGGGCTACAATTTTCGTTTAGAAAGCTATAATTTTTTATGTCAAATACTGGGTCAAAAAGGTCTCACAAATTCCAGCCAGACAGTGAAAATCGAGGTTCAACAAATTTCATGAAATAAAAGCGATTTAAACATGGGGAACTTCACTCAATAGTTAACAAATCTTATATTCAGCGTGGTAAACACAATAACATGGTAAGCACAATGAAGAATACATCCATATACTAGTTTAACATCAATGAGGCAGCAATCAATCATTCAAGCACAACAACCTAATAATCAATTCTACAATAGTTTATTTGTGCGGTGTTATGCATGAATAACTTTTATTATCAATACTACATGAATGTATGAAATATTCGATATTTTAGAGTCAATAATGACACGAAGTCAAGAATATCTTGGGTTAGCTCGTGTAAACCCTTAATATACTCGACGGAAGATGAACAATATAACAATACGATAAACAATTCATGATCTACTTGCGGAGTTTCAATGAAAAGCTCGAATGCAATACAATAACGATTCAAGAGTGAAAAGTGACTTGCCTTGATTGGATGAATATGGATGTTAAAATAGAATAACGGGATTAGGATCCCGAAGCAATGATGCACACCTCAAAAGCATGTGCACACTACGTGCAAGCAACACAGTAGTAAGACCGCAAGAATAGCGAGATCGATGACCCAGTCCGCAAGAACAGCGGCAAGCGGCAGCAGCAATGCAGGGGGAGCACAACAGCAAGCGGGGCTTCGGCGGCGATGGGACAACGGCTGTCAGCGAGTAGCAGTTGGTGGCTGCGCAGGTGGAGACAGGGGCTCGATGGTGGCTTTGGGTGGTGCTGGTTCTGTTGCGGTGATGGAGGCAGCACACAGGGACGCGAGCAGAATCGTGGTCAAGGGATGGGGTTGAGGGTCGCGACGGCTGCAGATTGGGCCAGGGACGAGGGTGGATGGAGGAGGTCCAAGGTCGAGGAGGAAGAAGACGACGGCGATCGACGGCATAGGGGATGCAGACGACGGGACTATCGAGGGTGGGTGCAGGCAATGGGAGCGACGAAGGCGATGGGTTTCGAGATCGAAACAGGAAGAAGATGAGGGTTGCACAATGACGGGGTTGAACATCGGCTAGGGTTGGGGGGGGGGGGTTGGATCCAATAAGAATGGGTTGGGTTAAAATTCAATAGGGAAAAAAAATAGTATTTAGATTAAAAATTGAACAAATAAATCAATAGTAATATAATATAACATTTAGATCAAATAATATGCATTACATTAATACTTAACTACTAATAAATACAATAGAATGTATGGATTCACAAAATAAATAAGATTGTATTTGATTTGGCTAAAATATAATAAATAGCAATATAGTAGTACATATTAATTAATTAAATCAAATAGTATACATAAAATTTATACTCCAATAATAATAAAATAGAGATTAAGACCTATAGGCTTTCACAATAATAAATAATAAAAGATGGATTTAATAAACATTCAAGAAATAACAATAACTATAATTATAATAATGATAATAATAATATATATACATCAAAATAGGATTAGAGTTTAACAACTTTATTAAAATCCAACTAGTAATAATATATTTGATTTGGGCTAAAATATAAATAGTCGATCGATTAGGAATAGAATATAAGGTTAAAATATATCGTCATTCAAAATAAATATGATTGTCAATTAGAAAAGACTTTGATAGAAGATCCAAAATGAATTTAAAACAAAATGAATTTATAAATAATCAAAATAGAGAAAATACTCAGAAATATGTATTGGTGAAAACGGGGGTTACACTAACTCCATGCCTTCTCCCTCTCGTCACAAATCCATAATCAATATCAATGACGGGAGCAACGGTCCTTGTCATGCTCATCCGCAAAGTGGGTTTCCATTAATTGGAGGTCCTTATCATAGAGAGGGGTTAAAGGAATTAGGAGTTAGTTGAGTAGGAGAGAACAAGGCCAGAGCTCAATTTTCCTTAGATCAGGGATAACTTAGGTATGGGAAGCATTGAGGAGTTAAGAGGAAGGTAAGGGTTGCTCTTCTAAGTTGTGACTGTATAGGGTCAGTGTGATGGGATGGAGAGGGGAGAGCAGAGAGAGAATTATTTAGAACTAAAATTAGAGGGTTTGTATTGAATAATAGCTTTTTTGAGTGGGTTTTGACCCAATTCATGGAGTATTCTGAGTGCTAAATTGTTATATTAATTAACATCAGGGTTGATTTATCCTCAAAATAAATTTTAGATGTGAGAAATATGAAAATTTCTGGTGTAAATATGGAACTAGATGTGATATAGGGGTGAATGTGGACAAACCCCATTTTAATGATTACTCGACAGTACAAATTATTATTGAAGAGTATGAAAATTAGATTACTCTCCTTTTGTAAATGTTATTCTCAATGGGCAAGACCCGTCTTGCTCTGGGTGACACCCTCTCTAAAATTAGTGGCTGCCACTCATATATCATTCCAATTGACATGATTTTGTTTAATTACTCCTGTTGGAGTGGTTTTCTGTTTATTATCTCCCAGAAAATGCCAAACCACATCGATGCACCCTTTTGATAACTGCATGTCTTTGCTGGATTTCCTTGGGCTGTTCCATCAAAGTGCAAGTTGATTTAACCTTCATTTCCAAATTAAGCCTACATTTTGTCCAAATGTAAGTAGAGTAAGAAAGTTTTATAAAAAAGGTTACCCCTCATTTCATATTCTGCTTTACACCATACATATGCCCTTATCACCCAATCTGGATTTTTGTTCGTCCCCCTCTGTAAGTAGCCTATATGATGTATAATAAGAGGCGAATGAGAGGGAGGATGGGGATGTTCTTCTGCCAAGTAGCTCTTTTTTCTTAAAAGTAGTACTACAAGTACTTCTAATGTAGTCATTGATGTGTTGGATTCCTTCGTGGAAATCAATTGGCACAAACAGTATGTATCATCACCTAATCAAATATTGTTAAGATATAACACTTTATGTCAATTGGAATCCATGCAGGATTCCAACATGTGAACTAAAATATTGTGTACAACTTGGGGTACACATATCACTTCTCTTTTCTCAATAGTTCTAAACAGTTCTGGTATGCCATTTTACAATAGAAAATTAAATAAAATCCTAGAACATTCTGGCCTTATCAAATTATATAAAGTAGCAGCTAAATATAATCATATCAATTGAAAGATTGTCAATCCAATTATAATCTCCAAAGACATTTGGCTATCTCCCCATTCTTCCGTTTGGTCTCAATCACTATCAGTTGTGACCTTGCATAGACAACATGAATGTTTGGACTATTGTTTGAGTGCTAGAGATCTTACCACCACACATGTCGCTTGAGTAGACCTTCCTTGAATTTTCTCTTGTTAGAAAATGAGTGTTTTATATACCATTTGCGAACCGATTTTTGAGCAATTTTTTGAGTAAGATCCTCAATGAATTATTGAGAGATCTTGATTGATTTGTATTCTTCTTCGTGAGTAGATAAAAATCATATATTGGTTTGCTAAAAATGGTTAAGGTGTGAATGAGAAATTGTCTCTCAAAGTGAGAAGTTTTCATTCTTGAAATGGGTTAAGGGAACATAGTCCCACATCGGAAAAATCAAAGGAAATAGAAGAGGATATATATCAACCTCCTTCTAAGCATTGTAAGATAGCTAGAAGAGAGGCTCTCTCTCGCGCGCGCAGGGGGGGTGCAAATCTTGGACCGGTTTACATCCGACTTGTGTGCACCCGCATGAATGTTGGACCGACTTGACCCCACCCCGTGCAGAGCCACTTTTTGCTACAGTTTTGATTTTTCTTTTTGTAACGGCTGAAATGAATGCAAAAACGGTTCTGTCTGCCGTTTCAGTGCTGTATTGAATGCTTTGTCTGCCATTACACTGAAGACATTCAAAGGCAATGATTGATATCTGCCGTTACAGTGTCGGCATTCAATTGGTTGTCTGCCGTTACAATGTCGGCATTCAATTAGTTGTTTGCCGTTACAATGAAGGCATTAAAAGTCTTGTCTGCCGTTACAGTTTTAACCCTGACTCTATAAATAGAGGCCTCCCCTCTCATTTCTTGACTGAAATACAGAAACCTTCTTTCTTCCCTTTTCTGAGTGCTGTTCTGTTCTTCGGTCCCGTTTTCTTTTTCTTTTTGGGTAAGTCGGTGATAGGGTTCTGGCGCTGCTGCTCAGTTCGGAAGTGCTATGTGGTGCCTACGTGATCGCTCCGGTCGTTGCATCCTGGGAGACAGACGCCTTCGTTCATTCCAGCAACCGGAAGAGGCGAAATCTGTTTTAAGGACACTGTGTGATACACAGGCCTGGACTTCTCAAATTGTAATCTGAAATTAGTTCTTGTAAGTTATTACTTGTTTATTTATTTTCTTTTTTTTCGTTTTTTCTTTTCCCCTCCTGATTTCTTCTCTGTTTTGTGCCTCTCAATCGCTTGTGTTATTGTAAAACAAACTTCATAAAAGAATTTTTGTAACAATACTTAAAACAGATTTTGATTTTCTTGATTTCCGATTTTGAGGCACAATTTTTCTTTTTTTTTTCTTTAATCTGGAAAACTTACACTCGTGTTGTGTAAATTTCAGAATCAAAATGACTACTACATCGGACAATGCTGCAGTGTCTGAAACGGTCTACGTGCCGGTTGCTGATACAATGCAAGAACCGAATGTTGCCGCGGCACGAGTGCCAATGCCCACTGGTGTACCCATCTCAGTCTCCCATGGGGAGAAACCTGAGAAGTTCAACGGGCAGAACTCTAAAAGGTGGCAACAGAAGATGATGTTCTATCTGACCACACTGAATCTTGCGAGATTCTTGAACGAAGATGCTCCAAATCTTAAGAAAGATGAGCAAGATAACCAAGTCATTGCCACTGTGGATGTTTGGAAAAATGATGATTACTTATGTAGAAATTACATAATGAACGGATTAGCCGATTCTTTGTATAATGTATACATTGACAAAAGAACAGCTAAAGAACTTTGGGAATCACTAGACCATAAGTATAAAATTGAGGATGCCGGCGCCAAGAAATTCATTATGGGCTGCTTCGTAAACTATAAAATGGTAGATTCTGAAACAGTGATCAGTCAAGTTCAAAAACTACAACTGATCTTGCATGAGATTCATGCTGAAGGTATGAACTTAAGTGAAAGTTTTCAAGTGGCATGTATAATTGAAAAATTACCACAAGATTGGAAAGACTTTAAGAATTACCTAAAGCATAAGCAAAAAGAAATGGGCATTGAAGATCTCATTGTCAGGCTTCGTATTGAAGAAGACAATAGAGGATCTGAAAAGGTTGGACTGGTCAGTCATGCAGCTAAGGCAAATGTAATGGAATATAAATAACGTTCCAACAAGCACAACAACAAGGGTCCCAAGTTGGGGCCCAAGGGAGGAATCTCCAAGAAGCTGAAGTTTTAAGGCAAGTGCTTCAATTGTAACAAAATGGGTCACAAGTCTACTGAATGCAGACTTTCCAAGAAGAACAGGAACAGAGAAGCAAACTTGATTCAACGGATTGCTCAAGATGTTTCCGATATCAACCTCTCAGCTGTGATCTCAGAGGTGAATATGTTAGGTTCAAACCCGAAGGAATGGTGGATTGACACTGGAGCTACTCGACATGTGTGCTCAAACAGGAGTATGTTCTCCACTTTCGAACCATTAGAGAATGGGGAGAAAATGTTCATGGGGAACTCGGCTACTTCAGAAATAAAGGGCCAAGGCAAGGTGATCTTGAAGATGACTTCTGGAAAGGAACCGACTCTGAACAATGTTGCATATGTTTCTGAAATCCGTAAGAACCTGGTATCTGGTTCATTGCTTAATAACCACTGTTTTCGTTTGGTGTTCGAGTCGAACAAATTTGTTTTGTCAAAAAGTAGAATGTATGTTGGTAGAGGATATATGAGTGGTGGAATGTTTAAACTCAATGTAATGACCATGGTCAAGAATATCAATAAAGCTAGCTCTTCTACTTATTTGCTTGAGTCTTCCAATTTATGGCATGGTAGACTAGGACATGTTAATTATGATACTTTGCGAAGACTAATTAACTTGAATCACATACCAACATTCCAAATTGATTCCTAACACAAATGTAAAACTTGTGTTGAGGCAAAACTAAAAAAATTATCGTTTAAAAGTGTTGAAAGAAACACCGAACCACTTGATCTAATTCACACTGATATTTGTGATTTGAAAATGATACAAACAAGAGGTGGTAATAATATTTTATTACTTTCATTGATGATAGCACAAAATACTGCTATGTATATTTGCTTAAAGGCAAGGATGAAGCTATAGAGAAATTTGCTCTCTATAAAAATGAGGTTGAAAACCAACTCAATAAGAAAATTAAGGCGCTAAGAAGCGACCGAGGTGGAGAGTATGAATCGCCATTTGCTGACACGTGTGCTGCATGGGATCATACATGAAACGACAGTGCCTTATTCTCCTCAGTCCAATGGTGTTGCTGAGAGAAAGAATCGTACATTGAAAGAAATGATGAATGCAATATTAGTAAGTTCTGGTTTGGCACCAAACTTGTGGGGAGAAGCTATTCTTTCAGCTAACTACCTTTTGAATAAGGTGCCCAAAAAGAAAGAAGAAAAAACTCCATATGAATTATGGAAAGGAAGAAAGCCATCCTACAATTACTTGCGAATGGGGGGATGTCGTGCCAAGGTAGCAGTACCTCCACCTAAGAAAGTGAAAATAGGACCAAAAACGGTTGATTGTATTTTCATTGGCTATGCACTTAACAGTAGTGCCTATCGGTTCTTGGTGTTCAAATATGATATCACTGAGATATCAAAGAACACGATAATGGAATCTAGAGATGCATCGTTCTTTGAAGAGGTATTTCCATGTAAGTCAAAGGAGGAACCAAGTTCCTCCAAATGAACACATGAGACTATCAGTGAAGATAGTGAAGACCAAGATGAAGAAGTTGAGGAGGAACCTCGACGCAGTAAAAGAACAAGAACGAAAAAATCTTTTGGTCCGGATTTCTTGACTTTTATGCTTGAAGGAGAATTCCAAACCTTCAAGGAAGCGGTGAACTCTAGTGATGGTCCTCAATGGAAGGAAGCCATCAAGAGTGAAATTGATTCTATCTTGCAAAATCATACTTGGGAACTAGTGGATCTTCCACCGGGTAGTAAACCTTTAGGTTCCAAGTGGATCTTCAAGAGAAAAATGAAACCTGATGGATCAATTGATAAATACAAGGCAAGACTTGTAATTAAAGGCTATAAACAAAAGGAAGATCTTGATTACTTTGATACATATTCTCCTGTGACGAGAATAAATTCCATTAGGATGGTACTTGCAGTAGCAGCTCTACGCAATCTTGAAGTACATCAAATGGATGTAAAAACAGCTTTTCCTAATGGAGATTTAGATGAAGAAATCTACATGGAACAACCTGAGGGTTTTTCAGCTCCAGGACATGAAAAGAAAGTGAGTAAACTGGTGAAGTCATTATATGGCTTGAAACAAGCTCCAAAGCAGTGACATGAAAAATTTGACAATGTCATGATGACAAATGGCTTCAAGATCAATGAATGCGACAAATGTGTATATGTCAAAGATACAGAAGATGGATATGTCATTATATGTTTGTATGTAGATGACATGCTTATTATTGGAAGCAATGATCAGATAATTAAATCTGTTAAAAACATGTTAAACTCGAGGTTTGACATGAAAGACATGGGACTAGCTAATGTTATATTGGGAATTAAAATCGCAAGAACATCAGACGAGCTTATTTTAAGCCAGTCACATTATGTTGACAATATTCTTGGAAAATTTGATAAAGATAATTCTGGAATTGTCAGAACTCCAATAGATCTAACTTTACATTTATCCAAGAGTAAAGGGGAGAGTATTTCTCAAGTAGAATACTCTAGAATCATAGGCAGTCTAATGTACTTAATGAGTTGTACAAGACCAGACATAGTCTATGCAGTGAGTAAACTAAGTAGATACACGAGTAATCCTGGAAGCGAGCATTGGCAAGCAATTACAAGAGTACTGAAGTACTTGCGTTTTACTCGTAACTACGGGCTGCACTATACGAGATACCCTAGCTGTACTTGAAGGATACAGTGATGCGAACTGGATATCAAGTGATAATTCAAAATCCACTAGTGGCTATGTGTTTACACTAGGTGGTACAGCAGTTTCTTGGAAATCCTCAAAACAAACAGTGATTGCTAAATCCACGATGGAATATGAATTTATTGCACTGGACAAATGTGGGGAAGAGGCTGAATGGTTACGCCACTTCCTTGAGGATATTCCAAGGTGGACGAAGCCTGTGCCTCCAATCTGCATACATTCAGATAGTCAATCTGCAATTTGTATAGCACAGAGCAATATGTATAATGGTAAATCTAGACATATTCGTCGAAGACATAATACCATTAGACAACTACTCTCTACTGGGGTTATCTCTGTAGACTATGTAAAGTCAAAAGATAACATTGCGGATCTGCTAACCAAAGGGTTAAACAGAGAGTTAGTTGATAAATCATCAAGGGGAATCGCGTTTACTGTTTAGTTAGTAAAGTAAACATATTTTTATAAGGAAAGGTTCAAAGGGTAACACCTACCTATCCTATGCAGGAATCAACTGTTGAATTCTATCACCAAGTCTGTCGTGTCAGTCTGTCCTGTCTGTGATCGTTAATTTTCATTCATGTGGGGATTGTTAGAAAATGAGTGTTTTATACACCATTTACGAACCGATTTTTGAGCAATTTTTTGAGTAAGATTCTCAATGAATTATTGAGAGATCTTGATTGATTTGTATTTTCCTTCGTGATTAGATCAAAATCATATATTGGTTTGCTAAAAACGGTTAAGGGGTGAAGGAGAAATTGTCTCTCAAAGTGAGAAGTTTTCATTCTTGAAATGGGTTAAGGGAACATAGTTCCACATCGGAAAAATCAAAGGAAATAGAAGAGGATATATATCAACCTCCTTCTAAGCATTGTAAGATAGCTAGAAGAGAGGCTCTCTCTCGTACGCGTAGGTGGGTGCAAATCTCGGACCGGTTTACATGCGACTTGTGTGCGCCCGCACGACCTGCGGATACGAATGCCGGACCGACTTGACCCCACCCCGTGCAAAGCCACTTTTTGCTATAGTTTCGATTTTTCTCTTTGTAACGGCTGAAATGAATGCAGAAACGGTTCTGTCTGCCGTTTCAGTGCTGTATTGAATGTTTTGTCTGTCGTTACACTGAAGGCATTCAAAGGCAATGATTGATGTCTGTCGTTACAGTCTCGGCATTCAATTGGTTATCTGCCGTTACAATGTCGGCATTCAATTGGTTGTCTGCCGTTACAATGAAGGCATTAAAAGCCTTGTCTGCCGTTACAGTTTTAACCCTGGCTCTATAAATAGAGGCCTCCCCTCTCATTTCTTGACTGAAATACAGAAACCTTCTTTCTTCCCTTCTCTGACTGCTGTTCTGTTCTTCGGTCCCGTTTTCTTTTTCTTTTTGGGCAAGTCGGTGATAGGGTTCTGGCGCTGCTGCTCAGTTCGGGAGTGCTACGTGGTGCCTACGTGATCGCTCCGGTCGTTGCATCCTGGGAGACAGACGCCTTCGTTCATTCCAGCAGCCGGAAAAGGCGAAATCTGTTTTAAGGACACTGTGTGATACACAGGCCTCGACTTCTCAAATTGTAATCTGAAATGAGTTCTTGAAAGTTATTACTTGTTTATTTATTTTCTTTTCTTTCGTTTTTTCTTTTCCTCTCCTATTTTCTTCTCTGTTTTGTGCCTGTCAATCGCTTGTGTTATTGTAAAACAAACTTCATAAAAGAATTTTTGTAACATCTCTCAAGTCAACCTAAATAATTTTCTGTAGAATTTTGGTCAAACCTTGCATTTTTCATATGGTTCACAGTAATTGAATGTAAATTCAGCTGGTGAGCATTAATAACAGTCTTGCTCTCACTCTTCTGTGGCACATGGCATTGGGAGATCAGTAATGTATCAAATGATCATTCCCTTTGTTTATAAAATGTTCTCATAGAATTATCTATAGATATTTGCAGATTTACTTTTTGTTAGTTTATTTCCTTTCCCTTTGTTCTGGATACATGCAGATAGATTGTTATCTTTTGTCGTCAATCATATGTTAGGCGGTAAAGTTGTCTGTTTTGAAACACAACACTTGTGAGTGGATGCCATTTTTTAAATCATTGGTTCCTGCAGCATATTTCAAGTTCAAGCCAGCATATGTTTTGAGCATTGTCTGTGTACTTTGGTCTCTGTAGAAATTGTTTGACTGACGATACATCAGTTTTTGCTTAGGTTGCAATCTTCTTCATACTTTGAATATTTACAATTTACATTATCAGTTTCTACATAAACTCCTTACATATTTGTAGTGCGTCCCATGGTTCTGTTTTAGCCAACAAATATGCTTGTAAAAACGATGCAATTTTTTGTTGAAAACAGATTTGGGAAAAATAATTATTATTCTTCTTGTTGTTTTTCCTTTGCTGTATACATCTATCTATATATAGAATTACATTCTTGGAGAAGAAGAAAAGAGATTGAGAGAAGATTGGGGAGATGAGAGATTTGGGGAATCTGTTTCCTATATATTAGGAAACAGAATATACAATTGCTATATTTCAACACCCCCCCTCAAGTTGGTGCATAGATATCGGACATGCCCAACTTGTCAACAAATTTCAAGAATAGCCGAGTCGAAACAGCCTTGGTTAGGATATCTGCGAGTTGATCTTCTGACTTCACTTTGGATATCTCAATAACTTTCTCATCTATTTTTTCTTTGATGAAGAATCTGTCCACCTCTACATGTTTCGTCCTATCATGCTGAACTGGATTAGCCGCAATATCACATGCTGCTTTGACTGTCACAATACACCTTCATAGGTTCCTTTGGACCATAGCCTAAGTCCTGCAATAGGAGTTTCAACCATAAAGCTTCTGTTATACTCAAAGCTACTCCGCGATACTCAGCCTCTGCACTAGAGCGTGCAACAACATTTTGCTTCTTGCTCCTCCATGTAACTAAATTTCCTCCAACAAAGGTGAAATATCCTGAAGTGGAGCGCCTATCGATTGTAGATCCTGCCCAATCAGCATCAGTATATGCCTCAACCTTCAAGTGACCATGTTTCGCAAATAAAACTCCTTTTCCTGGGGCTGACTTAATGTATCTCATAATTCTCATTACTGTGTCCATATGTTGTTCCCGAGGTGCATGCATAAACTGACTTACCACACTTAAAGCATATGACAAATCTGGCCGTGTATGTGCAAGATACATTAGTCGTCCAATCAATCTCTGATATCTTTCCTTATCACAAGGTACTTGATCAGCTTCGTTGCATAGTTTTAGTCCTTCTTCCAATAGTGTACTAATCGGTTGACAAGCGGACATTCCAGTTTCCTTCAATAAATCGAGAGCATATTTTCTTTGAGAAAGAAATATCTCTTTTCTTGAGCGAGAAACTTCAATACCAAGGAAGTATCTCAAAGGACCAAGATTTTTCATTTCGAACTCTTGTGACAAGTAGTTCTTTAATGCCTTCATCTCCTCAGGATCATCTCTAGTTACTATCATATCATCAACATAAATAATGAGAGCAGTAATTTACCTTCTTTCCTTTTTAGGAATAGAGTATGATCAGAATTACTCTGATCGTATCCGAATGTCCTAATTGATTTTGTAAATCTCCCAAACCAGGCTCTTGGCGACTGCTTCAGTCCATACAATGCTTTCTTCAGACGACATACTTTGTTGCTGTGTTGGACTAGTCTGTTCGACCCTGGTGGAAGATCCATATAGACTTCTTCTGTCAATTCTCCATGCAAAAATGCTTTCTTCACATCAAATTGCTCCAACGGCCAGTCAAGATTTGCAGCAAGTGACAGTAGAACTCGAATAGTGTTGAACTTTGCCATAAATGCAAATGTTTCATCATAATCAATTCCATAAGTTTGAGTGTACCCTTTGGCAACCAGCCTTGCCTTGTACCTCTCTATCGAACCATCCGATTTATATTTCACTGTATAAATCCATCTGCATCCTACTGGCTTCTTCCCTGCTGGCAGCTCGACTATCTCCCAAGTCTCATTCTTCTTCAAGGACTTCATCTCCTCATCCATAGCTGCTTTCCACCTTGGATCGGCCAAGGCTTCCTGCACACTGTTAGGAATAGATACAACAGATAATTGATTCACAAATGACTTATTTGATTCAGACAATCGGTGAGTGGACACATAATGACTCATGGGATATTTGACTTTACTAGTGGGATTAGGATCGTAAGTGGGTTTGGGGATACCTCTAGTAGTACGGTTTGGGAGTTCTCTTCTTGGAGCTTCGGACAGCGATGACGATTGGTTTTGGGGTTCTGCTGGGAGTAGAGATAGATCTGATGGTACTGGTGGTGGAGATGGTTCAGATGGTGCTGGTGGTGGAGATGGTTCATCTTCATGGAGGTTCGGCACTGACTGCAAATCTTCATGGAAATTTTCTTCCACAACCAAGTCTTCATTCGAGTGATTGTCATCCTGATTTTCTCCCCTTATATCTGTTTGTTCAGTTTGAATAGTAACCACTTCATCATAGGCAAAAGTTTGAACTTCACTTCGATACTCCCCGTGAAGTTCAACCTCAGAGGAAAAATACATCTCATCTTCATGGAACACAACATCCATAGTCACAAACATATTTTGAGTTGGTGGGTGATAGCACCGATACCCTTTCTTATTCTGTGCATATCCTAAGAAAGCACAGTGGACAGCTTGAGGAGTTAACTTATTGCGTTCATGTTGATGAAGATGAACAAATGCAACACACCCAAACACACGAGGTGGCAAGTTGACAACTTTTGGTGCATTCATAGCTTCAGTTAATGCTTGAAATGGTGTGAGGAAGTTTAGGATTTTAGAGGGAACTCGGTTGATTAAGTATGCAGCAGAAGCAAGGGCTTCTCCCCAATAAATGAGTGGCATATTTCCATGGATGAGAGAAGCACGGACCACTTCGAGCAAGTGTCTATTTTTTCTTTCTGCAACCCCATTCTGTTGAGGTGTATACGAGCATGTAGTCTGATGAACAATTCCGTGTTCCACCAAATATTGTTGCAGATTTGAACTCAAGTACTCTCCGCCATTATCACTCCTAAGAACTTGAATCTGTGAATTATACTGAATCATAACATGCTTGTGAAATTTCTGAACCAAACCACTGACTTCACTTTTCGATTTCATCAAACAAATCCAGGTCATACGGGTACAGTCATCAATAAAGGTCACAATCCATTTGGCTCCTCCAAATGTAGTAGTTTTGGATGGACCCCAAACATCAGAATGAATAATCATAAAAGGACGGGAGCTTCGACTTGGACTTGGAGGAAAAGGGACACGATGATCTTTTGCGAGTTCACACACATCACACCGAAAGGCAGGTATATCCAACTTCAAAAATAAACTTAGAAATAATTTTTTCAAATAACCAAAGGAGGCATGCCCTAGACGTCGATGCCATAGCCAAATATCTAATTTCTTCTTTTCATCTTCGGATCCTTCCACACTTAAAGCTTGAGTCAACTTGCTCGAACATTCAGATTCTAAATCTAGGTAATAGAGCTTCCCGTGTCTAACCCCATAACCAATCGTCTTGCGAGTCCGAATATTCTTAAACACACAATGTGAAGGCCAAAAAACTACAATACAATGTAAGGCAGTGGTTATTTAGGCAACAGATAATAGGTTGAAATTCAAGGATGGCACAACTAGGGCAGTATCTAAGGTTAGGTTGTTTGTGAGGTGTATGGTACCCTCGCCAGTAATAGTGGCAGGATCACCATTGGCAGTGGACACAGTTGATTTAGTGGATGGTTGGAAATTTTGAACTTATTTAGAATCAAAAGTCATATAGTCGGTAGCACCCGAATCAATTATCCATGTACTATTCATAACAGAAGCAGAAATATTAAATACCTTACCATCATTACCTGCAACTGTGATTAATGTAGAGGCGAGCCCAATACTCTTCTTAGCTCCATCAGTTTGTCCCATAGTAGCGGCACAAGAAAAACAACGGATCTAATCTTCAGCAACCAATAGCAAACGACACAACTTGGCCAAGAACAGCAACTAGCAACACAACAAACAGCACCCTCTGATAGAATAGCTTCTTTTAGATCCGATCTGGATCAAATCCAAGATGCCGAACACCAAACAACAACAGCAACTCAACAGAGCAATTCAAACAACAACAACAACGGAACTGGATCGAAATACACAGAAGTCAGCAACCAGCAAGTTAGCAAAGTGGACCACAGCAACCAGCAAGTCAGCAACGAGACATCAGCAACCAAAAAATTAACACAAGAGTCTTCGACCAGACATCAGCAACATCAAAAAAAACTTCTGAGAAATGGAGATCGGGACTTGGGTTTGGATAAAGGTTGATGGAGAGAGGAGCGGCGGCGGTGACGCAATGTCTGGGAGGAGGTGATGGATGAGAAGAGCGGCGGCGGTGGGTGTGGAGGGCGACGAGGATGAATGTGGAGGGCGACGAGGAGTTGCAACGACTTCGGTGGGTGAAGAGGATGAGTGTGGAGGGCGACGAGGAGTTGCAACGACTTCGGGAGTGGGACTCGGGGGTCGATGCCGTCGTTGGCGTCAGGGTGAGGAACGGCAACAGCAACAGTGATTGACTAGTGGTTGTCGATCGATCAGGGGAGGAGCAACTCCTCAGGGGGCGTGACGGAGGTTCGGCGCGCGTCAGGGGGCGCGACGGAGGACGGTGACGGGATTGGTCGGGATCGGATCAAGAAGGAGATGTCAGATCTGATCTTCTCCTTTTCTTCTTCTTCAGTTAGCCCAGATCTGGTTAGGATCTGATACCATGTTGAAAACAGATTTGGGAAAAATAATTATTATTCTTCTTGTTGTTTTTCCTTTGCTGTATACATCTATATATAGAATTACATTCTTGGAGAAGAAGAAAAAAGAGATTGAGAGAAGATTGGGGAGATGAGAGATTTGGGGAATCTGTTTCCTATATATTAGGAAACAGAATATACAATTACTATATTTCAACATTTTTTTCCAATTGTTTATTAGTCTTTACTATTGGATTTTACTTTTAAATGCTGAACTTAATAGAACAAGTTGGATGTAATCTTTCTTATAGTGCTGTTGACCACTTCAAGAAGCAGTTTGCATACCTTGAAGAACACTATGGAAATGGTGCAACAGTTACCCCACCTGAGAGACAACATGCATCCTTACCTAGGTGAGTTATACCATGGACATTATTGAAAACAAAACTGATGCGCACTGAAATTGATCTGAGATTTTCATGTGTAGGGCATGTGTATCTTATTCAGAGAGCATGGTTCAGAATCCAACTCAAATCGCTGATGATTTTGTCAAATGCTCCATCAAGGAAGTTGAGAAGCCACAACCAGAGAGTTCTATTTCCCCGTGACAAGAGCTCCACTTCAAGTTCCCCAAAGGTTCCAAGGTGAGTTTTCCACTTATAGAAAAGGAAATTTCCTTCACTTGTCAAATTTGTTGTTAGAACTTTATCAAAGCAACAGGAAATAAGACTCGTGCATATTTTATAGTTGGGTAATTTTCACTAAACCCTACACAGTTTTCACCAATTTGCAGATAACCCTACCCAATTCTTTTTTTTGCAAATGACCCTGCTATTGGCCCAAAGTTGTTTCGGTTCACCCTACTTTTTGCTGGTGCCATTAATTTTGATGCTAAATGACCATTTAACCCTTTTAAAGTTCCGTAGGGTTTTATGCAAAAAAAATATATACACATTTTTGAAAATTTTGTATTTCAAAATTGATGGGCTTATTAGAAAATATGCTCTCTCTGTTCACCATTTTTTTTGAAAATTAAACAATACAGTGCCTCTATTACCCAATTAACCAATAAGGGGTATTTTAGGTATTAAAAAAACTCCAAAAGACTAATTTATAGAGATTTTGGACGGAGTATGGTGAACCGCAACTACTTTTGGCCCGTAGTATGCCAAACCGAAAAAAAAAGAGAGGATTTTATGCAAACTCATGAAAACTGGGTAGAGTTTACTGAAATTTACCCTTTGTAGTTTTCATGAATCTACAACCTTATAATTACCTCAGGTATGAATTTTACCATATGGTACCTCTACGTATATGCCATGTATATGCCATGGTTAGAGATTCAGCTGAGACTGACGATGCACTGAAGTATCATAACCCGGATTGGATCAGGAATTTTCCGTGGAGAGTTGGATTATACATCTGATATTACTAATAATGGCAGGCGAATATCTGATCACTAATAAGTTTGTTAGGACAATTATTAATGCTTTCTGTCACTAATATCATCTAGTAATATTGTGTTCCCTTGTACAAATAAAATTGAATTTATTGCTTACTTTATGTACTTACTTTTCAAATGGATAAATATCAATTTGTTGGATGTCAGGTGCTGTTGGTGGTGCTCCCAGGCCAGGCAAAGTTGTCGGATCCGTGCTGCCTTATTACAGTAACAGCAATGCACGCGGTGTTCCTCTTCCTAACCAGCTATATGAACAACAGCAACAACTGCAACGAAGAATCATCAGAATTCCTGCTGGCACTCCACCTGCCCATTATACAGCTGCTGTCTCTTATCCCAGAAGGAACCCAAGTTGCAAAAACGACAGAGGTGATGGACAGAGTACTGCAGGACCCACTGTTGAGCCTCAGCCCAAGCCATATATTGGCGCTGCCAGGAAAGTGGCGGCTGTCGCTCAAGGTGGTCAGAGCATCCAGTGGTAGCAGGTTGCAGTCAAGTTGCAAGTTCCATTCAATCTTATCATGTATTATTTATTGCCCAGTGTACAGTTTCACTCACAGAATTAATAGATGGGTCCAAAATCTAATTTAACTCGTAGATGTTTGTTGGAAGATATTACATAATAAAGGAAGCATAGACGTTCGTGTATGTATCAATGTATGTGCTACAACTTGTTCTGTTTTGCGAATTAAGATATTTTTATTATTCATGGCTTTAAAAACCTGGTGCTACTGGATTGAGTACGCATGCGAAGGAGACATCATCACATCACTTGTTTGGTTTTTATTTGTCTGCAGTCAATTATGTTTGGTTGTGTGGTTATACGCAGAAGGAAGAATAAAGAGGAATATCATAACTTTATTTTCCTTGGATTGTGGTGGGATGTGTTTAAGCGCAACGGTTGTAATTGGGGGTAGGGAATATATCTATGTAGCTTTCACTATCTCATGTTTGTGCTGTGATTCGCTATTGCATCAATTTTTAACATTGTTACAGACCAACAATATTAGAAGTTTAGAACCTTTGTAACATTTGTTAAGGAATGACCAAGTAAACTACTATCTCTGGCTTTCGTAGTTCTATCGTTTTCCCCTTGTTGCACCATAAAATAAAAAAAAACTAGAAATCCAAGTAGAGCACAAAATGACAAGCAAGAAACAAGTATGACATGGATAAGCCATCTATATAATAAAACACAAAGAAAGCTATCAAGTCGCTCTCCTTCAATCTCCTAAAATTAAAGGTCCAGATCTAACCTCACAAAACACATTTCTTCCCCCCCTCCCAAAACAACTCATTTATTTATTTCATTCTCTCTCTCTCTCTATATATATACTAGTAATTTACACGTGCGATGCACGTTTTAATAATTTCAAAAAATAAAAATAAAAACTTTGACATGGGGAGGATTTGAATCGAAAACCTCATTTATATTAATTATGTACGTGCATTTCACATGTTGGTAGAATGACAAAATGACAAATGACACTAAGGCCTTCTCCCATTATAATATTAGAGATATATATATATTCTATATAATAAAACACAAAGAAAGCTATCAAGTCGCTCTCCTTCAATCTCCTAAAATTAAAGGTCCAGATCTAACCTCACAAAACACATTTCTTCCCCCCCTCCCAAAACAACTCATTTATTTATTTCATTCTCTCTCTCTCTCTATATATATACTAGTAATTTACACGTGCGATGCACGTTTTAATAATTTCAAAAAATAAAAATAAAAACTTTGACATGGGGAGGATTTGAATCGAAAACCTCATTTATATTAATTATGTACGTGCATTTCACATGTTGGTAGAATGACAAAATGACAAATGACACTAAGGCCTTCTCCCATTATAATATTAGAGATATATATATATATAAACATAGACTTTTATATCCCAATTTATAATTATTTTTCATCATATACTAATGGAAACATGGACTTTTGTTTACAACTAATTATTGTCATACTATTCAAACTTCAGCTACATAATTGTTGATTTACTGTTTACAAGGTTTTTTTTTATGTTTTTTATATGCTGTATCGTTCTAAAAACGTGCCGTAGGCACGTGACCACGGGCAAATCTAGTACTAAAATAAAAATAAAAGAATATCACTTTTTTTCCCTCCTTTTTCTTTTAGGTACCACGTATTATTAGTAATCTGTACGTGCTATGCACACCTTTTTTCCCCTTAAACTCGTACTTTTTACAAAATTATCTTCCATGATACCGACTTTTATTACATGAATGACACTTTCGTAAATAATTATATCACACGAAAAGTTGAATTACGTATATGGTTAATATAACTCCCCTTAAAATTGGATTATTTATAAATTACACAACTCCAACAACCTGTTTCTCCTTACCCTTACCCAATTACGGTAAAGGTAGGGGTAGGCTTTTTCTACCCGCATGTAGGTTAAGGCCCATAAGAGTATAATTTTTGTACTCGTTTTAAAATATGATAGGGTAAGAATAAAAGTAAACATATATATCTACCTGCTTACTTTTTTACCTGTTTACATATATGTTATAGACTTATTTATATACGATAAGTGAAGTAAATAGAATGTGTAGAGGTAAGAAATATACGACTCTTTATGTGATTATGTTAGATAAAAGTTGAATTATATAGTAAGATAATCATTCTTATTTTCATAATCTGCTCTCTAACTTAAATTTTATTAAAAAATTGTATTAATTGTTTCACCCTTTAGGGTAGAATAAGGTAATTTTATAAATTACCTGTTAGGGCCTGGGAAAGATATATATTTGGAGACTATGGTAGAGTAAGGATAAATTTTGTATCCTACCCTTAACTTACTGGTTGCCACCCCTAGTTATAGTAGTGGAGAAGACTGTAAACACAAATTAATTGCTAAAAACTGCATGTGGATAAAGCTCTTAAGATTGAGGGATAACGAAAGGAAGTATATATAGTAAAGTATTATACTATATCTTAACCTAATAGGCCTATTCCTCTCTTTTTTCTCTATTTTGAAATGGAGAAAGGAGAGCAAAAGAAGGAAATCACACATATCTTAACATGTGCACATCACACTTTTTACTTAACAAAACAAAATACAAAATACAAAAACAAATACAAAAAAAAAAAAAAAAAAAAAAAACTCCTTCATCTCCCAACTTCCCCTACCCCCCCCCCCCCCCCCCCCCCCCCCCCCCCAAATCTCAGCAGTCGTTGTTCGCCAATCCACCCAAATCCTCCCCATCGACGCCCAAATCTCAGCAGTCGTTGTTCGCCAATCCACCCAAATCCTCCCCATCGACGCTTGCTGGCCTGCCATGGGTGATGACACCATCGATAAGAGTTCTCCTATGAGAAATTAGGGTTTTTGAATTCCTAATTTATTTTGTAATATTGTATTCATGAAACCCTAATTTACCGCCCGCTTTTACCCTTGATTTCCAATTAGGGCATTTCAATTCTTCAAATTTCAGAATCTAAACTCTAATTATGGATTCAAAAATAAAGACTGGTTATTTTTAGACCAAATCCTAACTAATGTTCTGTTCTTGATTAGTTGTTTCTTCAAATCCAAATAAATTAGATTTTAGAGACCATGGTAGAATTTGGGATTTCGGAAGGCGAAGAAATGAAGGAAAGAATAAATTGTGGGATAGTAAGAGGTAATGTAAGTGTTTATTATTTGTTTTTTTTATTCACTGATTTGCACTACTTTCTCCAATGTGTACTCCCAGAGATTACAGAGATGGCAGTTAGGCCTGTATGTCATGTCGTCATTGCAATTGGCCCAGATATAGGTTACCCGAATATCAAATCTTATTCTTCAATTTGATACAAAAACAAATACAAAAACAAAAAAAACCCTTCATCTCCCAACATCTCCTCCCCCAAAATCCCACTAACCCTCCTCCTCCAAATCTCAGCAGTCGTTGTTCGCCAACCCACCCAAATCCTCGCCGTTAACGCTCGCTGGCCCGCCATGGGTGATGACACCATCGGTAAGAGTTCTCCTATGAGAAATTAGGGTTTTTTGAATTCCTAATTTATTTTGTAATATTGTATTCATGAAACCCTAATTTACCACCCGCTTTTACTCTTGATTTCCAATTAGGATCTTTCAATTCTTCAAATTTCAGAATCTAAACCCTAATTATGGATTCAAAAATAAAGACTGGTTATTTTTAAACCAAATCCTAACTAATGTTCTTTCTTGATTATTTGTTTCTTCAAATCCAAATAAATTAGATTTTAGAGACCATGGTAGAATTTGGGATTTCGGAAGGCGAAGAAATGAAGGAAAGAATAAACTGTGGGATAGTAAGAGGTAATGTAAGTGTTTATTATTATTATTTTTTTATTCACTGATTTACACTACTTTCTCCAATGTGTACTCCCAGAGATTACGGATATGGCAGTTAGGCATGTATGTCATGTCGTCGTTGCAATTGGCCGAGATATAGGTTACCTGAATATCAAATTTTATTCTTCAATTTGATGGTAATTGTGTTCCCTACTTCTCATAAATATTTCTCATGAATAATTACTTTGTTAAGTTCTTGAGCTTTTCATTTATTTTTAGCAATCTCTCATAATTATTTTAGCAATCTTTCTTCAGTTAGAATTGTTGTTTCAATTTTTATATCATTTTTGAGTAATATTTAATTTGTTTGTATTTGAGTATTTTTCTGCTTTTTTATGATAGTATGGTCGAGTTTTGAGATTCGGGATCAGATGCAAACCTAATAATGTAGGTGTTGCCGCTGAAATCAGTGTGGGGGCAAACAGATAGATTTGTGGATTCGAGGGAAGGTGAATAGTCAAACTTGAACGAATTCACCGGAGTTTGACCGAGATCCTTTCGCCGTTAACCTGCAAAATAGTGCGAGACACCAGGGTTGATTCCGGCGATGCACCCTCTGACGCTTTTGTCAGTAATCTGAATGATTAAGAAAAAGCTTTAATTAGCAAAAGATTGATTACCTTCTTATGGTGGGGGGAAAGGGGTATTTATACTTCCCGGTGTGAATGGATAGAAGTGATTAAAACCACCTCTTAGGGATAATTGTGGATCTGAATCCTTCTTTATCCTGTTTGAGTGGGTTTCTTATAGGTAGGAACCCGCACCCAGTAAGGCAAGTCCGTTTATGGATTATTGGGCTTTGACAAAAGACCCAGTTTTCACTTCAGACCCGTTTATAGGTGAAATTACCATTTTACTCCTGAACTTTAAGATTTGTGCCCGATTCGAACGATCCCAATTTAACCCTATTTTAGCCATATCACGAGCCCCCTACTCCCGAAGACTGAGCTTGATCAGCCTTTGAGGAGTAGTTTTACTGACTTAATGGCTTGCGGGGTTATATCGGAGTCTGAATGAGGGGTTTCGGATCCTATACGAGGCAGGATGGTGTTTTTCTAAGTTTGTAGCACGCTCTGGATTGTCTTTGAGCTCTTCTAGATCTTGGGTGATTTTCCTCAATTTTTAATTATTTTTCGGGTCATTTATTCAATTTTGCGAAGCGGTGATTTTTTTTGAGGACATTAATTAATTATTCTAAGCAATAATTATTTACTCAGGGGTTCAAAAATATTTTCCTGGAATTATAATTATTTTTTAGAATTTTTAATTAATTTTCCTGATTTTTAATCATTTTTTTGCAATTTTTAAATAAATAATTCAAATTAAATAAATAAAAAATAGATTTTTGCACCTATTTATGACGTGGAGCGATCTGGATCGTCCATCAGCCTTGGGTGCGGATTTCTGAGCGATCTAACGGCTGGAGTAGCTCGGAGGCGCATTTTCCCCCATACGGAGGTCGGTGCCCCGGTAGCTCGGCGATGTGGCTCGATAGCTCGGTGCTGTAGCTCGAGGTGCCTTTCTCCGAATGGGCACCTCGGTAGCTCGGTAGCTCGGCGGAGTAGCTCGGTAGCTCGGCGCTTGCGCGCTGCCGAGCTACGTGGCTAGATCTGGAGCGTCCATCATAGCATGAATCACGGCGCAAAAGGCTCAGATCACGAGAAATCGTGATTTTGTCGTTTTGTGGACGTGGCGAAATCTGAGCCATCCATCAAATTTTGGCACGAATCTTGGGACAATCTGACGGTCCAAGGAGCTCGGAGGCATTTTTTCTTCAATGCGGAGGTCGGTGCCCCGGTAGCTCGGCAGAGTAGCTCGGTAGCTCGGCGCTTCGTGGGTTGCCGAGCTATGTGGCTAGATCTGGAGCGTCCATCACAGTGCGAATCACGGCGCCAGTGGCTCAGATCACAAGAAAACGTAATTTTTTCGATTTGTGGACGTGGCGAAATCTGAGCCGTCCATCAGCTGTTGGTGCGAATCTTGGAACAATCTGACGGTCCAAGGAGCTCGGAGGCATTTTTTCTCCAATGCGGAGGTTGGTGTCCCGGTAGCTCGGTAGCTCGGTGCTTCGTGGGCTGTCGAGTTATGTGGCTAGATTTGGAGCGTCCATCACGGCGCGAATCACGACGCAAGAGGCTTAGATCACGAGAAAATGTGATTTTATCGTTTTGTGGACGCGGCGAAATCTAAGCTGTCCATCAGCTTTTGGCACGAATCTTGGGACAATCTGACGGTCCAAGGAGCTCGGAGGTATTTTTTCTCCAATGCGGAGGTCGGTGTCCCGGTAGCTCGGGAGCGCCTTCTTCGGATGGACACCTCGGTAGCTCGGCGCTTCTATGGCTGCCGAGCTATGTGGCCAGTACCTAGGTTGTTCCCACCCTTCTGCAATCTATCATTTAACCTTCTTAATGGGCGTGAGTGGGGCCCATTACGTTAGAAACCCAAGGGTCGCCATCTTTTTACTATAAGTTCTCCCCCCTCATCATTTCTCCCATTCTTTCACTTTTCACTCTCAGAGAAACTTTTGCTCTCGAGTTTCTCCGCTAGCGGTGATTTTTGCTCTTGGGTGGTCGTGCTAGCTGTCGCGGCATGGCAATGCAATTTCTGGCGAATTATTCCGACTGAGAACGTCACATCAAAGTAAATATATATATTTTCAGTTATATATATATATATATATATATACTTTTCAAGATGTCTAGAGTGTCCTCGGGTAGTGAGGCCTCTTCCTCGGGAGGTAAGAGTGAGCAGCGGCTAGTGGCTCCGCCTGTTCAAGAGGAGGGGGCAGAAGTGCTAAGCCGAGAGAAGGGGAAGGAGGTAATAGGGTCGGCCGTGGTCGAGCCAGTCACTCTGCTCGAGAAGAGAAAGGGTAAAGAGGTGGCGCGGTCGGTAATTGCCGAGATGGTGGTAGAGCCCGTCAGATAGGGGAGGAGAAATGGGTCGGCTGCCGATGGAGATATCAGGCCATGGGGGGATCAGGCAGTATATCGGTGACCTGTTGACGAAGGCCATCTATGGGAGATCGGAGACATACGAGGAGAACGAGCTGAAGGAGGTTACCGAGGTTGACGACATTGCCTCGGTTCTGACAGAGAGGGACCTGCTTCGGATACGGAAGAGCTTCGTGATACCCCCGAAGTACACCCTAATCCTCCCCGGACCCGGAGTGCGAGCGTGCACGGTGTTCACGCCTGATACGTGCGTCTTTGCTTACGACGCGCTGAATGCAGGCATGCACCTTCCCCTTCACCCCTTCGTGATCGAGGTGCTTCGGTGGTATGGACTGAGCCTAATCCAGTTCATGCCGAACATGTGGTGCCACGTGCTCGGTTTCTGCTCCACTGTCGGACGGCGAAGGTGGAGCTTCAGCTCGTCGTTCTCCGAAGTTTGTATCAGATCAACCGGATGAGCAAGATGGAGCACCGATACTACTTGTCGCCACGAAAAGGCGTCAAATTGATAGAGAATCTGGACTCTATCAAGTCGTGGAAGAGAAAGTATTTTTTGATTCGAGGCCCCTCGGTGTGGGACTTTCCGACCAGGTGCAAGGAGGATGTGCCGAAGTGGGCAAAGGCCGAGCCGGTGTTGACTCCGGTCGAAGCAGAAGTTGTGACGAAGCTAATCGACCTCCCGACCCTGAGCTGGAAGGATATGACTGAGGAAGTGCTCCACAGGTCGGGTCTCAGTCCGATCGACCCGAGTACACTCCGGACATCTTGTTCTTTTATTTACTCTCTATACCTGGTGTATTTTTTGTCTTACCTTCGCTTTTTATATTTGGCAAAGGCTCCAAACATGGATTTTAGGGCGATCATGGATGAACGAAACAAGGCTTCCGATGCCAAGAAGAGGAAGAGGAAGACTGCGGGACCTTCATCCGGCCGACCTACCAAAGTGGCCTCCGCCGTGGTCGAGACTGTAAACCTGGCGTTTCCTCTGCGATCTGCCTCGGCTACCACTCTTCCTCCACCGACCCCGTTCGAGCCCTCAGCCGAAGGCTTTTCAATCTTGGCAACGTTGGCGCTTGAGGGTCCCGCCCCTTACCGAGAAGGCCGAGGCAATTCTGACCGAGGGGCACGAGAAGATTTTCGTCCCCAACGGGCGGGTGATGAACCACGATGGCCATGAGCATGCAGGCCTTGCGCCATCTTCTGACCCCGAAGGACCGAGCAGCAATGAAGGCGGGGACGACGGGCAACGACGCTTTCGAGATAGCTCGGGCGACCATGTCGGTGAGTCTCTTGGTCGATTTGTTGATAATTCAAAAAAAAATTTCTAAGTCTTTTGCTCGGTTTTCATCGCTTCTTTTCCTCTTTTGTTTAGATCACGTGCCACTTTAGCCACCTTCTTGAGCAATATTCCGAGCAGGAGAAGGAGCTGAAGCTGATATGTGATAGGGATCGAGCTGAGAGGGCGAGAGTCACAAAGCTGTATGAGGCAGAGCAGTGTCGCTCAGAATCCCTGGCATCTCAGGTCGCGCACTTTGAGATGGCCCTAGCGCAGGCAAACGAGAAGGTCGCCTCGGAGGCGGCTCGGGCGGACGAGGAGAGGGAAAAGGCGAAGAAGGCCTTGGTGGACGTGACGAGGGAGAAGGATGCGGCAGTGGAGGCAGCGAGGGTGGAGATAGAGGCCGAGGCGAAGAAGCATATGATGGCGAATATGGAGAAGTCCTATGCCACTGTGCTCGAGCACGTCGAGGCTCGAGTCCCCGGCTTCGATAGGTCGGGATACGGACTGTGGGGTCCGACTGTTGGTGAGGATCTCGAAGCTGATCAAGAGGTCGAGGAAGAGGAAGGGGAAGGAGCAGGGGGGTGACTATGCTGTGGCCGACCCCGAGGCCGTGGAGGTGGAGAAAGGGGGCGACGAGGCTGTGGCTGACCCCAGACCGGAGCGGAGGAGGAAGGGGAGGCGACCACCGAGGAGCCTGTCACCGAGCTACCACCCAAGGTGGCCCCTTGACTCCAGTTGTCTCATATTTTTGTCTTCTTTTCTTGTATTGCCTTATAGCGGACTGGACACCGCTTTTTTTTGTAGCAATCAACTTTTTTATGAATGAAACTTTCTATTTTGACTAAGTGTTGGAGATATTTTGAATTCATTGACTGTTTAACTTTTGAGTCTCGCACTATGCTCGCCTAGGCTTAGCTTTTATACTTTGGTTTTTTAGACTTAGCCAATTTTTTCAACTCTTTCAGCTAGTCGAACCATTATCACCCCATTCTCAGCTTGGCGTCGTTAAGCTGGCTCTTGCTCAAACTCGTGAGAAACTCTTCAAGGATAAGTCGGAGCTAAATCACGTTAGGGTGCTACTGGCTAAACGAGACTCCAAGCTGGAGCGATTAGAAGAGCAGGCTTGCGAGGCACCCCCCGAAGGGGAGGAGAGATGCCCCTCAGGGGTTTATCACTATGGCCTGAGGAAAGTAGCTCTTCTGGGTCTTCTATTCAAAACAAGAGCTAAAAGGGACGAGCTGAAGAATGTGGTGCTTGAGAAAACTATGGAGGCGGCGCAACTTCGGAAAGACATCTCGGAGGCCCAGCACAGGGGTGGTTCGAGTCGACTACCCCGTTTCAAGATTAAAGTGACTGGTGAAGCACTTAAAGAGCGGGTGATTGAGTTAGAGGCAGAGAACTTGCGCCTTTGGCGGTTGACTGAGGGAAGCAATGTTAGGAGTGTCTCTTATCTTCAGGAGGAGTATGCCCCAGGGAGAAATTTTCACGAGTTTGCACGCCAGCCATCGTCTCTCGTGCGAAGGCCTAGAGACGTGCAAAGTGGGGTCGCCGGTTCGTCAAGCGGCGCTACGGTTAGATTGGGGGCCGAAGGCGCAACCCAATCCGCTGGTGTACAGTCTTCAGTGGAGACGAAGAGAATGCAACGTGTAGCTCGTCGACCTCGAGTGTCGCTCTGGAGGAGCATCCCTCGTCCTAAGTAGGGTGGTTTTGTAGTCTCAAGACTTGTATTGTACGAGCTTTTGGTCCCATGTTTGACTGTACTCAGCATAAGAGCTGTATCTTTGATTGGTCTTTTGTGAAATAAAGAAATAATCTTTTTGCAAGTGTTAATTTGTGCTTTGGTAGTGTTAGTTTCGATAATCAACGGTTGTAGGAGCAATTCCGAATGGCGAACCACTTCTTACTCACTTATGAGCGAGTAGATGAAGCGGAGTCGAGCCAAGTGTTGGACTCCGAACTCGTCGTTTAAAAGAGATTCAACGGTTGTGGGAGCAGTTCCGAATGACGAACCACTTCTAACTCGCTTATGAGCAAGTTGATGAAGCGGAGTCGAGCCAAGTGTTGGACTCCGAACTCGTCGTTTTAAAAGAGATTCAACGGTTGTAGGAGTAATTCCGAATGGCGAACCACTTCTTACTCGCTTATGAGCGAGTAGATGAAGCGGAGTCGAGCTATGTTTTGGACTCCGAACTCGTCGTTTAAAAGAGATTCAACGGTTGTGGGAGCAATTCCGAATGGTGAACGACTTCTTACTCGCTTATGAGCGAGTAGATGAAGCGGAGTCAAGCCAAGTGTTGGACCCCGAAATCATCGTTCAAAAGAGATTCAACGGTTGTGGGAGCAGTTTCGAATGACAAACCACTTCTTACTCGCTTATGAGCGAGTAGATGAAGCGGAGTCAAGCCAAGTGTTGGACTCCAAACTTGTCGTTTAAAACAATACACTTGAGGTATTAAACGGAGATAAACTGGGCACAAGAGAATTATTATTCAAAAGAAATTCTTTATTAAATACTGCTAATCGGCCGCTTCTAGGTTGCAAGCCGTTATTACAATGGAAAAAACAAATAGAAATACCTTAAAACTGATGTTGCTTGGAGAGGTGTTCAAACGCCCTCTTAGTACTTCAGTAAATGATCGGCATTCCATGTTCTTGGTATCTTCTTGCCCCCCAGGTCTTCAAGTTGGTACGCTCTGGGGCGAACTACTCTGGAGACCTTATAGGGTCCTTCCCAATTTGGGGCTAGCTTGCCCCTCTGGTTGGGGAACGAGATGGCTAGCTTTCTGAGGACTAAGTCCCCCTCCTTAAGGTCCGTTGGGCGAACTCTTCTATTGTAGAATTGCTCGATTCTTCTTCGATAATTCTCTTGGCAAATCGAGGCTCTCTCGCGGAGTTCATCGATAAGATCCAGATTGGCTCGGAGCTCCCTTGCGTTTTTCTCTTCATCATATGCAATTTGGCATGGGGATGGAAAACCAACCTCTAAGGGGATCACGGCCTCGGATCCATAGGTGAGGTTGAAGGGTGACTCTCCTGTGGGGGTTCTTTTTGTAGTGCGGTAGTTCCACAGTACGTTAGGAAGCTGTTCTACCCACAATCCTTTAGCCGACTTACTTAGTCTCTTCTTGATGCCCGAGAGGATTTGCCTATTGGCATTCTCTACTTGGCCATTGGATTGAGGGTGGGAGATAGAGGAGAACCGCTGTTGAATGTCGAGGTCTTCACAAAAGGAGCGGAATGTTGCCCCTGCAAATTGTGTTCCGTTGTCTGTCACCAAGACTCGGGGTATGCCAAACCTGCAGATCACGTTCTTCCAGAAGAACTGTTGCACCCTGTTCTCAGTAATAGTCGATAGTGGTTCGGCCTCGATCCACTTGGAGAAATAGTCGATCGCCATGACTAGGAACTTGAGCTGGCTTGGAGCCGGTGGGAACGGACCCAGCAGGTCCATTCCCCACATTGCAAAGGGGTTGGACTTGAGAGGGAAGAGAGTTGAGATTGCGGTAGGCGACGGATAGTAGAGAATTGTTGATAGGGACCACATTGTCGGACATGTTGCTCGGCGTCCGAAGGAGGGTAGGCCAGAAGTACCCATAATTCAAGACTTTGCGGGCGAGGGACCTTGATCCCGAAAGGGCTCCGCCTATCCCTTCGTGGATTTCTTTCAGAGCATACAAGGCTTCTTTTGGAGAGAGACACCTTAAGTAGGGTCGGCCATCTACTTGGGTGTAGGAGCGTTTGTACAAGATTCCCTCAATGAAGGTGTACCGCTCCGCTCTTGTTCGGATTAGGCAAGCTTTTTTGGGATCTTGGGGAAGGTTCCCGTCTCTGAGGAACTCAACTAAAGGCCTCATCCAGTTATCTTCAAGTTGGACCAGTAGCGACTCCATTCAGTCGGGGGCTTCTTCTTTGATGCTGGGCCTTAGTAGAACTTCGATCAAGACGGTCTGCTCGAGCCCTTGGAGGGAGGAGGAGGCTAGTTTTGAAAGGGCATCTGCCTGGGTATTCTCCTCTCGGGGGATCCGCTGGAGTTGTGCTTCCTCGAATGAAACCATGAGACTTTTGACCTTGGCTAGGTACTTAGCCATACGGTCGTCTCGTGCCTCATATTCTCCCAAGACCTGATTTACCACGAGCTGAGAGTCACTAAACATTCGAACACGCTTCGCCCCTGCCTTGCGAGCCATGCCCAAGCCTGCTATGAGGGCTTCGTACTCGGTCTCATTGTTGGAAGCCTTGAAATTGATGCGGAGGGAGTATTGGAGGATGAAGTCATCCGGGACTATCAGGATAACTCCGACTCCGCTCCCTTCGGCGCAACAAGACCCATCCACATACACCGTCCAGATGGGTGGCCCATTTGCCACTTGACTGACCTCAGGGATTGTGCTCTCCACTATGAACTCGGCTAGCGCTTGAGCTTTGATGGCGGTCCGAGGTTGATAGGATATGTCATGTTGACTCAGCTCGATTGACCACTTCATGAGGCGTCCATAGGTCTCGGGCTTATACAGGACCTGCTTGAGCGGCTGGTCGGTGAGGACGACCACCGAATGGGATTGGAAATAGGGACGAAGCTTTCGGGCTGCCATAACCAGGGCGTAGGCTATTTTTTTCTAACCTCGGATAACGGAGCTTAGCCTCTCTAAGGACCTTGCTCACGTAATAGATAGGCTTCTGTGCCTTGTCTTTTTCACTTACCAGGACAGCACTGAGGGTCTGTTCGGAGGCGGCAAGGTAGAGGTAAAGGGTTTCCTCGAGTGTTGGCTTGCTGAGGAGTGGGGGGTTTACCAAGTAGGCTTTGAGTTGATCAAACGACTGTTGCTGCTGCTGGCCCCACTCGAAGCTCTTAGTCCCCTCTGAGGGCTTTGAAGAAGAGGAGACACTTTTCCCAGGACTTGGAGAGGAAGCGCCATATAGCCGCGAGGTGCCCGATGAGCTTTTGCACTTCTTTCACGTTTGAGGGGGAAGCCATATTGAGTATGGCCTTTATCTTCTCAGGGTTGGCTTCAATTCCCTCTGGCTGACCATAAAGCCTAAGAACTTACCCGAGGAGACCCCGAATGCATATTTATTTGGGTTTAGTCTCATGTTATGCCTCCTTAGCACGTCAAAGGCTTCTTGGAGGTCGGCGACATGGTTAGACCCATTGATGCTTTTCACCAACATATCGTTGACGTAAACCTCCATGTTCCACCCGATCTGATTTTTGAAGATCTTATTGACGAGACGTTGGTAGGTGGCACCAGTATTTTTAAGCTCGAAGGGCATCACTCTATAGTAGTAGAGGCCTTGATCCGGGACGAAGGACGTCTTCGGGATATCTGGGGGGAACATTCAAATTTGGTTGTATCCGGAGAATGCGTCCATGAAGCTTAGCAGCTCATGGCCTGAAGTGGCATCGATCAAGGTGTCGATGCTAGGGAGCAGGAAGGGATCCTTGGGGCATGCCTTGTTTAAATCTATGAAGTCGATATAGATCCTCCAACTTCCATTGGCCTTTTTGACCATCACAACGTTGGAGAGCCACTCCGGGTAGTTGACTTCCTGTATGAATCGGGCTTTGAGGAGCTTCTCCACCTCCTCCTTTATGGCCTGCTGGTGCTCTGGGGCAAACTTGCGCCTCTTCTGCTGGACCGGTCTGGCCTCGGAAGCGATGCGTAGATGGTGGACAAGGAGCTCTTCGGAGATCCCTGGCATGTCTGCTGCTGTCCAAGTAAAGAGGTCGCGGTTACTCTTTATGCACTGGACTATGTCGGAGCAGAGGGTAGAAGGGAGGGTTTTGCTAATTAAGAATTTACGGGTCGGATCTTCCTCTGAGAAGAGCACTTCCTCTAGCTCGTCTACCGGATCCGACATAGGCTGGGTGTTCCCCTGGGGAATCTCAAGAGCCTCGAGGGAGAGGACGGGTCCTCCAGTCGAGGTCATATAGTATTTGCGGGCCGTTTCCTGACTTTCCCTCACTTCTCCCATGCCCACTTTGGTGGGAAACTTCATTTTTAGATGGTAAGCCAATGGGACGGCTTCTAAAGTAGCTAGGCCCGGTCGACCTAGGATCACATTATAGGCGGCTTGGACGTCAACCACCATGAAGTCCATCGGCTCCGTTCGGATAGTAGGAGCTTTACCAGTGGTTACGTCGAGGGTTATAACACCCTCGATCGTCACTGGTACTCCCGTGAACCCATGGAGAGTGTAACCGACGGGCTTGAGTCTGTCCCTCGATAATTGGAGCCCTTGGAAGGCCTCCAGAAAGAGGATGTTGACAAAACTGCCATTATCCACCAGGACCCTCTCTACCTTGAAGTTGGCCATGTGGAGGTTGATCACCAATGCATCACAGTGGAGGGTGCGGACACCTTCCAGATCATCATTCGAGAAAGTAACGAGGACTCCAAGACCTTTGGGAGGGGGGAGGCTATGCACGGAATTAACTTCCCTGACGAAGGCTTTTCGGGAGGAGTTGGAAGTTTCTCTTATTGGACCTCCGTGGATGAGGTGCAAGATGCGCTCTTCCTCGAAGTCGGGAGTCTCCTCGTGCCTCTCGAGCAGCTTGTTAGGGGGTGGAGGAGGATCAGCCCGGTCCTTTTTTACAAATTTGACAAGCTGCCCTCTCTGAATGAGGGCCTCGATCTCGTTTTTCAGGGCCCGACAGTCGTTGGTGTCGTGGCCATGGTCTCGATGGTAGCGACACCACTTCTCCTTATCCTTCTTCTCCCCAGGAGTGTTCATTTTTGGGGCAGGAGGTAGAATTTCTTCTTTTTCAACCTCCATTAGAATGGCCGAGACATTGGCGTTGAGAGGGGTGAATCTCTCAAACCTGGGAGGCTTTGCGATCGGAGTTGGAACCCTTCATCTAAAGGGTTTAGGGCAGTGGCGGCGGTGTCCATGGATGAAGAAGGTTCGAGATCAGAAAGGATGGAGATGGAGATCGGGATTGGGAATTTGGAATCTACTTGGGTTTTGAGAAAAAGATATAGAGATAGCGTCGGGATCGACTTGGGAGGCAGCATCAGCAGGGTCTGGAGGTGAAGGGAGTTTTGGCGACTGGAGATATAGAGAGAGAGGGGAGATAGAGAGAGCAGGAAGAGAGAGGGATACAGTGAGAGAGAGAGAGAGAGATGGGAGGCGGAGAGAGAGAGAGAGACAATGAGAATTGAGAAAGAGAGAGAGGGGGGGGGGGTTTGAAATTGTGGAATTTGAAATTTTGAGCTGGAAAATATGTTTTGTGAGGTTAAATCTGGGCCATTGATTTTGAGGGAGATTGAATGAGAGTCACTTGATAGCTTCCTTTGTAATTTATTATATAGATTATATGTGAAATGGGATGAGGGGCCCACATGTTCAGAAGCAAAATAACCTTGCTGTTGGTGTTGCTTTGACTCGTCAAGGCATGCTGACGTGGAGCATTTGAGTGGGGCCCACGTAAATTGAATTAACCATAAGCTTTGGCTGTTGATCTGCTTGTTGCTGCCGTGCAATATGCATGTGCATAAAATGAGAAGAGTGGGGGTAGCCAGTATTGAACATGAAGAGTTGGAAAGACGGAGAGTTGGGGGGTTTTAGGAGTTAGAAAATGAAAGATTAGAAATTAAATTGAGTAATTTATTAGGGTGAAAATTTTGCAAATAAGACCCTAACCTAGACCTATAAATAGTATCCATTCTCTTCTCATTTTTCACACCAAAAGCAAATCAAGAAATAAGAGAAAAAAAAAGAGTAGAGTGTTCTCATCTTTGTGGTGGAGTTCTTGCTTTGGAGAAGTCATGCTAGGAGGAGAAGTTCTAGATGTTGCTTTGGAGCTAGAAGAGGTGTCCTATCTTTTCATTGTTCAAACTTCAATTAAGGTGGGTGATCCTACACGTTCTAATTGTAGGGATTGCTTGTTTAAGGAGTAGTATTAATTTGGTATCATAATTAGAAGATAAATTCATGTTTTTATGTTTGATAAGTTGTAGAAATATTAATATTGATTAAGGAACAAAGTATTGTCATGTTGCTTGGAAATTGAGAACAAAAAGTAAGGAAAAATTTGTAGTTTGTATGTTAATGAACAAATATAGAAACTAGAAATTTGTGAAATGTTTGAAGAGATTTTCTTTATAATTAAAAGGGAACTTTGGTAATGTAATATATATATATATATATATATATATATATATATATATATATATATATATATATATCTTATTAAAGTTTTGTATTTGTAAAGGAATACAAACTTTCTAGTTGATTAAAATAATTGCAATTCTTGTAATAAAAGATAAGAAAGAGATATTTGAAATTTAGTTACTATCAAATATGAGTTTTAAACCCATGAGTTTCTGTCGTAAATAGATTTCAGTCTAAATAAACTATTGGTAGACTAATGGAGAAGATTTGATTAAATGAAAAATCTAGTTTCATGAAAAAAATAATAAAATAACAAATGGTTGGGACAAAAACCCACGGAATGAACCTATACCGTTGGGCGCGTCTGGCCCCATGGGCTGGTGTTGCGCGGTCTCGCTGTTGGGTAGGGTTCGAATCTCAGTGAGCACAAAACCTTTAATTTTTTTTAATTTTTAAAAAGGTACTCAAATCCCGAAACATGGTATAAAAGGATTTGTCTTATAAAATGTAATGTAGAATTTATCAAAAATAATTTTTATATTTTTCATATATATTTGAGAAGTAAAAGAAACATTTGAGATAAAATGAGGTTTTGTTCTCAAGTTAATTATTTTTAGGTCATGATTTTATTTTTAGAAGAAAAGTAAAGATTTTGATTAGTTCTCTTGTTGAGAATATGCAATTTATGTTGAAGATGAAATTCTAGAATTCTACTTGTGCTTAAATTGATAATGAGTTTTATGAATGTATGAGTAGAACCATTGATTGAAAAGAATTAAGAGTGGGAAAAATAGATCATGAATAGTGTTATTGAATAATGCTAAATGAGACATTGATTAGTGCTAAAATGAGACATTGATTAAGTTGTGAAATAAGAATAATTAAGTTCTTTTGTAGAGAATATACTATTATTTGATTATAGAAATATTTGATGGAATTGAGATATGTTGCTAATGAGACTTAATGAATATATGTTCTTAAAGATGATTATTACTTTGAAGGATTGTGATTTAAGAATTCATGAGCAGTATTAAATGGGACATTGATCATTTGTGAAGATAAGAATAATCCAAGTTTAAGACATGTTTATTAAAGGGTATGTGTACCCCTGATTCGTGTGCATGAACTGTTGAGTTTTGGAGTTAGTAAAACCTCGGTTATCGGCAATATTGAAAGAAAGATTTGAGATATGATTTTGAGATATTGCCGCGGGGCGATCTCGTATTTTTGTGAACAAGTCCGGTAGGAGGTGAAACTGATTCTAGGAATGATAACACATTCATGTCTTGAACTAAAATAGCTAGGCACATAAGTGAAAATATAGTAAACTTGGACAAACGTAAGTGGGTTGCTTCTATATAGTCAGCGGTGGATCTCCGTGGCTATAGACCCAGTATGCGGACTGAGGTTGCTCTGTGGGAGACGGGTTTTTATATTTAAATCCGGAATTATGAGGACGGGTCAGCGGTGGATTCCGGGATCTTGAGTAATCGGGCGGATAGTTTTGTTTTGCCGTACTCCAATGTATATGCATATACCGAGGCTAGAGGGTACTTGCAGGATGATTTGCACAATGTAGGATCTGTTATAACACTCAGTGGTGGACTTCGGGGCTAGGATTCAAATTCGTGGAATGATCTAAATCTTGTCTTATTACTGGGTAGTTATCATGGCGAGGGATCGAGCCCTTTATTGTGGAGTTACGTAGGCGCTTGCCCTCGGACCTATGTAGTATGGGATGCATAGACTCTGAACAAGTGTGCATTAGTGTCATCCTAGTATGAATTGTCTGCATTAGGCATTAATGCATGACATATACTTACATGTTTAGCGTAGTCACAATTTAACACTTAATGTTCATTCAAATTTGTAATTTTGTTAAAGTATTGAGATCGTCATACTGTTTCCGGCATAGAGAGGATAGCCGTGTATAATATTTCGTCGGTTGTAAGCAACTGACGTGCCCACAGTTTTATATGCAGAAAAATGGGGCTGTTAAAGAGATATGAAGTTGATTTCGATGCTGTTGATTTATTAATTGTTAAGAGATGTATAAGTTGTATATTATTTCCATTGTTGTATTCTTCATGTATTCTTCCGCTGTGTATAAATTGTAAGGAACTCTGATGCATTATTGAGAAAAGTTTTAATTTCCTTGTAAAATTGTACGAAGTGAAGTAAAGATCCTGTGGAATCTCGAATTCAGTTTTATTTGAAATTCGGGGCATTATAAAAAGTGAATAAATGAGTGAATATATAAGAAAGCTAAGGACTTGCATCAAATGATTGATGAAATGAGAAGATGAAAATTTGATGAAGTAAAAGAAGCTTCGGAATGTACTGAAATCAGAAGGGAAACAACATGCAGATAGTGGTATCTTTTCTATTTCTTTTGTTTTGTTTGAAAAGTTTTGGTGAATTATAGTATTGCATGTGTGTTTTATAGTTTGATCATTTTATAGAGACACAACTAAGGAGTAATATAAAACAGTTGGAGGTAAATATTGAGGAACTTTGCAGACAATATGAGTATTTGCAAGCAAGCTTTAGAAGAGAGGAATCTGACAAGATTGTAAGTCACTTTTGTAGCATCTCTAAATTTCGGTAATTATTCGACTATTTTTTTAAATTTCTTTTAATTGAATAGAAATATAGAATGACGTTGGTTAGTTTGAAAGTGTGAATTAGTTAATTTATAGATTTATTATGTTTTCATTATATTGTGATTGAAATAGCTAAAGAGAGAATTCTAAATTTTTTAGTAATATATAATTTTATGAGTTCCTCAAAATTATTTTAGTTTGTGCAATTTGCACAGGATAACACTAGTGCAAATGAATCAAATTAATTACATTCATATAAAAAACACAATTGCAAATTACACTATTGAAATGGCTAATTAATGAGGTGTGGGAACGAGTCCAAAGCACAAACGAACTGAAAATTTTGAGTTGGAAACGACTGTAAAACACATTTCAGAATCGGGAACTTGAACTTGAATTGGAAACGAGTCCCAGCCTGAGCTTTAGGAGTAGAAGGGACACTTACATTGTTGTATCTCACTCAGATGTCAGTAACTTTAGTCGTTGATTAGACAACAAATTCAAGGTAACCTCCAAAATAACGTTGTTGTAAATTATCATTTAATTTAATACAATTGTTGAACAAAATTAATTAAAGTATAAATTGGATTACTTGTGTGTATAATATATAAATATATGATGCAACACAAAAGCTTTTGCTTTTCATCTAGTGTTGGCATTCGGGTCCTCCGAGCCGGGCCGGGTCGAAACTCGGCAGGTTTGACTTGGGCCCGGGCTTCGCAACAAGTAGTATAATTATGTGAAAAGAGTGTCGAACCCACAAAAACTAATTATTTTATTGAGTACCGAAGTTACTAGATTAACTACTATTTGGAAAATCGAAATTCAATAAAGAAAGCAACTAAATTAAATTAATCTAAATAACTAACTAAATTAATTAAAAAGAGTAGATACCGAAATTTTGTTGTTTATTAATGGCAAAACAAATTCTAGGGTTTTTGATTTGACCTAGTTAATCTCACACAATTTATAACTCCATGTGAAAAAAATATTATTTTTCCAAGTTATAGACCAAAATCCCCAAATTATTCAATATTCTCTCTCAAAAAATATCAAAAATATTCTCAACTAATTATTTGTCTTAGTTCATGCACAAATTACTATTTGAAAATTTATTAAGATCTATGGATTTCTTAACGGTCACATTAATTGAGGTAAATCATCTCTAATTTCTTTCAATCAATGGTGTTAAGTTCTATGATTCAAAATGACAAATTACCCCCGTGTTTCCATGATCCAATAAATCATACTAAAGTTGGCCAAACAATTGTAAGCATTAAGAACAAAACTCAAACACAACCATGGAAAAATGGAAAGATAATATGAAATTAAAATTGTGTTATCAAAACTAGGCTACATCAAAGTCCTAGAAAGATAAATTTAGTTCATAATGAAATTGCAACTAAAAAACTTGTTCATGGATTGCATAATAAAAATTAGAGAAGAAAAAGAAAGAACTCGTTTTTGTAGAAAATCCCAAATCGAAGCAACTTGAGATTCGCGCCACAACTCAAGCCCAGTCTCTCTCTCTCCTCTGCCTTGATTTCTGAGCCGCAACAGCCAGTACATGCCCTTTCCTCTTCCTGTCATTTTCTGTTTCTCTCTCTCCTTTTATTTTGTTTTTTTTTCTTGGAGTTCACGCCGCTCCCCAGCACCCCACTTCCAGCGGCCTTCACATCTGCACTTATATAGGAATAGGAAAACTATAATTAGGGTTAGGTTGTTAGGTTAGTTAATTAGGATACTTAATTAATTAAATAATTAATTTGATAAGTGTATACATTTAAATAATTAATTAAGATTAATTGATTTGGTGACGTTGCTTTATTTAATTTTTTTAAAAATTTTATTCCAAAATTTCATTGCAGCCCCTAGTTGACCATAATATTTTTATTAATTCTTCTAAGAGCAAATTTGTAAAAACATGTATTTAAGTGCTCAAATTTTCTAGAAATCTTTACATAAAATAAATTTGAATTTTAAAATCTTTATCCTTGTTTGTTCTTTGATTTTTTTTCAAAATGCATATCTTTTGGCACTTATAAATCTCATTCCTATAAAATCAAACAAACAAATAAAATAAGTAGAAATAAGATAAATGGTAAAGAAATCAATGCGAACTCGCCATTTTATTACATAAAAGAGTACTAAAAATTGTGCATAAATTTCACTCATCAAATACCCCCAAACTTAAGATTTGCTTGTCCTCGAGCAAAAAGTAAAATAAAGGAATAATAATTAACAATAGGCTCAACTTATCACACTAAGAGATCTTATCATGCAAGCATCAAAATTTCAACTTAAAATATAAACAATAGCAAATAAAGTAAAACTAAGCATACTCACTTTCTTCAGTGTAATTATTCATTCATAATTCCATACCCAATCATATTTGTCATGCAATTAATATAATTATAGTGTGTAACAACTCCATCTGTGATTACCCCTTCTCACTACTACAAATCGAGTAGCAAACTAGAGTTTGTTTTCTTTCAAGTTGTCACTTGCCTTTTGACGCGAATGCAAATATTTGTGATGAATTCATCCGGTTACTCAACAAGTCACAAACTTAAAGTGCTTTGCATACTCATATTTCAAGTTGTCGTGTGACGTAAAAGTAAACACTGGTGATGAATACCCCTAGTTACTAAGCAATTCAAAACATTGTAGTAGATTGAACTTTATTCATTCAATTATTTGATCATTATCACTCTATTTACTTAAACTCTGTTTAGAACTAGATCAAAGGGGATAATCACAAGAAAAAACATCACATTTTTCTTTTATGTATAATCACATAACTTCCACAATTGTGTAAGGAATTTTAAAATTCAATAATCCTAAAGTAAATAGGCATGCTTAATCTTGCTTTATAAGCAATTTTCTATCCTAAAAAAAATATTTCAATGCTTTAGCACAATAAAGACTCAAAAGTGTAATGGTCAGCCTAATTGAAATCCCTTTTTGTTTTGTCTTTCTTTTCAAATATATATAAAATAAAAAATAAATTTGTAACCCTTCCCCCAAACTTGAATATCACATTGTCCTCAATGGGAAAAAAAAAAAGAATGTAAAAAGTTAAGAATTTCTCTCCTGATTTGTGTTAAAATTCTGCACGCGCGACGTTAATTGTTTCAGTGATATCTGGAGCTGTAGATGTCCAAATGGTCTGATTCTTTTTGTTCTGGAAAGCTAATACAATTTCCTACGATCTCTCTTTGAAACACATTTCCAGATTCTGACTCCATCCTGCTAAAAATAGCCATCAATTCAAGTGTAGAAAACAGCTGTGCCTCGGCGATTTCCAAACTCATGCAATCCTACAAAATAAAATAAAAAATTAAAAATAAAGTAAACTAAAAGAAAAATAAAATCTAATGCAATAAAAATAAATCATGGGTTACCTCCCAAAAAGCACTAAGTTTTAAGTCTTCAGCCAGACTTTCTCCAATTTGTCACTGTTGTTTGGCCTTATAGATGTACAAGACTTCCTTGCCAACTTCTCCATCCATGTATGGCTTCAACCACTGTCCATTGACCTTGAATGTCCATTTTTTCTCATGATGAATTTCTATAGCTCCATATGGAAAAACTCGTGTGACAACAAATGGTCACGTCTCAATATATGCTTCTGGCTGGAGCCGTAAGGCTCTATCTGTTTCATCAAAAAAAAAAAAAAACAAATGGTCCCGTCTACCTAGATCGCAATTTTCCTGGAAAAAGTCTAAGTTTTGAATTGAATAACAACACCTTCTCCCCTTCCTTGAATTCTTTTCTGAAAATATGCTTATCGTGCCACCGTTTAGTCTTTTCTTTATAGATCTTGGCATTTTCATAAGCATCATTACGAAACTCATCCATCTCATTTAGTTGCAACATTCTCTTCACCTGCTTTTTTCATGTCAAAATTAAGTGTCTTTATTACCAATAAGCGCGATGCTCAAGTTCCACCGGTAAGTGACATGCTTTACCATACACCAATCTATATGGGGACATTCCAGTTGGTGTTTTAAATGCCATCCTATATGCCCACAATGCATTATCTAATTTTCTTGCCCAATTAGTTCGAGACATAATCACTGTCTTCTCAAGTATACGCTTCAACTCTCTATATGAAACCTCCACTAGACCACTTGTTTGAAGGTGATATGGTGTTGCCTCATGACGAGTAACTCCATACTTAGCAAGTAAAGCATCAAATTGACGGTTGCAAAAATATTTTCCTCCATCACTAATAATTACCCTTGGAGCTCCAAATCTTGAAAAGATATTTTTCCTAATGAAGTTCACCACCACTCTTGCATCATTGGTTGGAAAGGCAGCATCTTCCACCAACTTGGAGACATAATCTACAACAACCAAAATATATTTATTAGAAAATGAAGATGAAAAAGGACCCATAAAATCTATTCCCCAAACATCAAATAATTTAATCATTAAGATATTATTTAGGGGCATCTCATGTTTCCTAGAAATATTTCCGACCCTTTGACAATCATCACATAATTTAACAAAATTAAAAGCATCCTTAAAAGTTTTTGGCCAATAAAATCTTGATTGTAAAATCTTTGCTGCTGTTTTTGCTCCACTAAAATGGCCGCCAACTTCCAATGTGTGGCAATGTTTGAGTATGCTTTCTATTTCCTCTTCAGGTACACATCTCCTTATTACTTGATCTGCACAATGGCGAAATAAAAAAGGTTCCTTCCAAAAATAATATTTTCAAGTCAGAGAAAAATTTCTTCTTTTGTTGATAAGTAATTTCAGGAGGTAGAATTTTTGATACCAAGTAATTAACTATATCGACATACCATGGAGGAGTTTGTATCATCATTAAATACTCATCTAGAAATTCTTCATTGATTGGTGTAACCTGCAATTTGTTTTCATCTTTAGGCTCAATGCGAGATAAATGATCGGCCACCACATTTTCCACACCCTTCTTATCCTTGTTTTCTACATCGAACTCTTGTAAAAGTAAAATCCAGCGCAACAATCTTGGTTTGGCTTCCTTCTTTGCAAGTAAGTATTTGAGAGCTGAATGATCTGTGTACACATCCACCTTTGAACCTATCAAATAAGATCGAAATTTGTCAAAATCAAATACAAAAGTTAATAACTTTTTTTTCAGTAGTAGCATAATTAAGCTGTGCTTCTGTCAAAGTTCTACTTGCATAATAAATGGTGTGAAAATTTTTATTTTTTCTTTACCCTAAAATGGCATCTATTGCCTCATCACTAGCATCACACATTAATTCAAAAGGCAAATTCCAATAAGGTGCAATAATTATAGTTGCTAAAATCATTCTTTTTCAATGTTTCAAAAGCATGCAAGCAATCATGGGAAAAATCAAAATGTGTATCTTTATTCAAAAGATTGCAAAGAGGTTTAGTGATTAAAGAAAACTCTTTTATAAATCGTCAATAAAATCTTGCATGACCCAAGAAACTTCTCACTCCTTTGACATTAGTTGGTGGAGGTAGTTTTTCAATGATATCTATTTTAGCATGATCTACTTCAATTCCTTTAAAGGAAACTTTGTGGCCTAGCACAATCTCTTCTTCCACCATAAAGTGACATTTCTCCCAATTCAAAACCAGATTTGTTTCCTTGCAACGCTGCAAACCCAAAGCTAAGTTAAATAAACAATTATCAAATGAATAACCAAAAACTGAAAAATTATCCATAAAAATTTCAATAAACTTCTCAACCATATCCGAAAAAATTGACATCATGCAGCGTTGAAATGTGGCGGGTGCATTGCAAAGACCAAAAGGTATCCTTCTATATGCAAAAGTTTCCGTATGGGCAAGTAAAGGTTGTCTTCTCTTGATCTTCTGGTGCTATGGTGATTTGATTGTATCCCGAATACCCATCAAGAAAACAATAGTATGAGTGGCCTACAAGTCTTTCTAGATTTGGTCAATAAAGGGTAGTGGAAAATGATCCTTTCTAGTTGCATTTTTTAGTCTTCGATAATCTATGCACACTCGCTATCCCGTGACTGTTCTTGTTGGTATTAGCTCATTATTGTCATTCTTTACTACAGTTATTCCTCCTTTCTTTGGCATAACATGTATAGGACTTACCTATGCACTATCTGAAATTGGATAAATAATATCTGCATCTAAAAGCTTCAACACTTCCTTATACACTACTTCTTGCATTAATGGATTTAATTTTCGTTGTGGCTGCACTATAGGCTTAAAATCATCCTCCATTAAAATTTTATGCATGCATATTGAAGGACTAATCCCCTTTATATCAGAAATGTTCCATCCTAAGGTTGTTTTATGCTCTCTCAAAACTCTCAATAACTTCTCCTCTTCAAAATTATTCAAAGAACCATTAATAATAACAGGAAAAGTGGAGTTTTGGCCTAGAAATGCGTACCTCAAACTAGATGGGAGTTATTTAAGCTCGAGTTGTTTTGGTGAAGAGGAAATGAATGGTGTATCTTCCAAATATTGGTCACATTCCAAGATCTCTTCATTTTCTGATTCAAGTGTTTCTGAAGTTGATAAGCATTCTTCTAACAGTAATTTAGCAATTTCATCCAATGTGTCTCTTCCATGGTTTTGCTTACTTGAAAGCATGAATGAACTTCTGAGGGAAACTCCATGAATTTAAATACATCAAAAGTCACTTGCTCGTTGTCAACCCTTAGAATAAGTTTCCCTTATTGCACATCAATCAATGTTCTCCCTATGGCAAGAAAAGGTCTCCCCAAAATCAAAGGGATTTGTTCATCTTCCTCCATGTCAAGCATAATAAAATATGCGGGAAATATGAACTTGTCTACTTTCACCAAAACGTCTTCAATGATTCCTCTTGGGTACTTGATAAATCTGTCCACCAATTGCAATAAAACTGTGGTAGGCTTTGCTTCTCCAATCGCTAATTTTCTGAAAACAGAATAAGGCATAAGATTAATACTTGCTCCTAAATCACATAATATTTTATGAAAAGAAGAATTTCCAAGTGCAAGGAATTGTAAAACTCCCTACATCTTTAAGTTTAGGAGGCAACTTCTTTTGCAAAACTGCACTACTTTCTTCTGTTAGCATCACCATCTCATGCTCTTCCAGCTTCCTCTTGTTTGATAAAATATCCTTCAAAAATTCAACATATTTAGGTATTTGTTCTAAAGCTTCAATAAGAGGAATATTAATATGCAATTGTTTAAAGATATTTCAAAATTTAGAAAATTGATTTTCGAGATTGTTCTTTTTAAGTCTTTGTGGAAAAGGAATAGGTGGATCACAAAGAGATTTACGATAAGTGTCAGAATTAAACTTCCTTGAACTTGTTTGGCTTGAGACTGCATTGTGTTGCGTTTGTTCCTCCACATTTTGCTCGTTCTCACTTTGCTTTTCAACCATATTTTGTTCGATATTTTTGGTATGTGGCCGCTCAATTATTGTCCCACTTCTAAGTGTTATTGCTTTGACACGCTCCTTGGGATTAACCACTGTGTTACTATGTAATGTTCCTGCCGTTCTCTCTATAAGAATATTTGAAAGTTGACCAATCTGAGCCTCAAGGTTGTGAATTGAAGCCATATTATTTTGTATTGCTATATCTGTTTTTTGCATGTTCTGCATGAACATCTCTTCAAGTGTCGGATTCTTTTCTTGTTGTTGAAAATTTTGTTGTGGTCTAGCTCCTCCTTGATTGTTGTTCCAAGAAAAGTTGGGGTGATTTCTCCATCCTGGATTGTATGTGTTTGCATAAAGATTGTTTTGCTTTTGAAAGTTTGACACAAAATTTGCTTGCTCGTCATTTGATGGAGCAAAATGGTTCCCCACTTAGCAATCTGCACTTGAATGATTTTGCACAAAAATCACAAATCATATTAGTTTGAATAGCATTAACATTCATATTACCTATTTGTTTAGATAAAATATCAATTTTTGCAGTTAAAGTTGTAATAGGATCAAGTTCAAAAACTCCTGCCACTTTTCTTGGCATTGTTCTCTCTGAAGACCCCTAGTAATTATTAGATGCCATCTCCTCTAAAAGCTCATAGGTTGCTTTGTGAATTTTGCTCATTAGTATACCTCCAGCTGCTGCATCTACCATAGATCGATTTGTAGCTTCCGAACCGTTATAGAATGTTTGCACTTGTAGCCACTTCGGAAGTTCATGATGAGGACACTTTCTCAATATCTCTTTGTACCTCTCTCATGCATCATATAATGACTCAGTCTCGAATTGAGTGAATGTGGTGATGTCATTCCTTAACTTTGCTATTTTTGTTGGGGAAAAATACTATGCCATAAATTTTTGTGCTAACCCCTCCCAAGTTGTGATGACTCATGGTGGTAAAGAATTTAACCAAGCTTTTGCCTTATCTCTGAGTGAAAAAGGAAAGAGTCTCAGTCGGATAGCATCATTGGAAACTCCTTGTGTTTGAAGTATCACATACTTCGAGAAAATTTGCAATGTGAACATTGGGATCATCATGTGCTAGTCCTCCAAATTGAACTGTCTGTTGAATCATCAGAATAATCGCTGGTTTAATTTCAAAATTGTTTGTTTCAATTACAGGCCTTTTGATGCTTGATGTTGCTCCAATGACTGAGGGCATTGCATAATCCCTTAAAGCTTTGTTATCCTCTTCGTTTTCCATGGATAAAGATAATGTTGTGTTTTCTTTCTTCTTCTTTCTGATATGTCGTAAGGTTCCCTTAATCTCTGGGTCAAAAAGTGTAGGCTCCAATGGTTTAGATTTTGGGCATACACTCCTAAGTCCTGGAAAAAACAAATAAAGAAAAATAAGTCCAAAGAGAATTAAGAAGTAAAATAACAATTAAACCTAAAATAAAAATAAAAATCCAAACTAGTAATAGTCTAGCAATCTTCAATATCAATAAAAGAATAATTAATCCCTGGCAGCGGCGCCAAAAAAATGATGTGAATTATTTGCAAGCGTACAAAATCGTAACAAGTAGTATAATTAAGTGAAAAGAGTGTCGAACCTACAAGGACTAATTATTTTATCGAGTACCGAAATTACTAGATTAACTACTATTTGGAAAATCGAAATTCAATAAAGAAAGCAACTAAATTAAATTAATCTAAAGAACTAACTAAATTAATTAAAAGGAGCGGAATCCGAAATTTTGTTGTTTATTAATGGCAAAACAAATTCTGCGGCTTTTGATTTCACCTAGTTAATCCCACACAATTTATAACTCCATGTGAAAAAATATTATTTTTTCCAAGTTGTAGACCAAAATCCCCAAATTATTCAATATTCTCTCAAGAAATATCAAAAATAATCTTAACTAATTACTTGTCATAGTTAATGCACAAATTACTAATTAAAAATTCATTAAGATCAATGGATTTCTTAACGGTCACATTAATCACGGTAAATCATCTCTCATTTTGTTCAATCAATGGTGTTAAATTCTATGATTCAAAATCACAAATTACCTCCCGATCTCTCCATGATCCAATAAATCATTCAAAAGTTGGCCAAACAATTGTAAGCATTAAGAACAAAACTCAAACACACAACCATGAAAAAATAGAAAGATAATATGGAATTAAAATTGTGTTCTCAAAATTAGGCTACGTCAAAGCCCTAAAAAGATAAATTTAGTTCATAATAAAATTGCAACTAACAAACTTGTTCATGGATTGCATAATAAAAATTAGAGAAGAAAAAGAAAGAACTCGTTTTTGTAGAAAATCCCAAATCGAAGCAACTTGAGATTCGCGCTGCAACTCAAGCCCAGTCTCTCTCTCCTCTGCCTTGATTTCCGAGCTGGAACAGCCAGCACATGCCCTTTCCTCTTCCTGTCCTTTTTTGTTTCTCTCTCGTTTTATGTTGGTTTTTTTTTTTCCATGGAGTTCACGCTGCTCCTCCAGCACCCCACTTCTAGCCGCCTTCACATATGCACTTATATAGGAATAGGAAAACTATAATTAGGGTTAGGTTGTTAGGTTAGTTAATTAGGATACTTAATTAATTAAATAATTAATATGATAAGTGTATACATTTAAATAATTAATTAAGATTAATAGATTAGGTGACGTTGCTTTATTTAATTTTTTTTAATTTTATTTCAAAATTTCATTGCACCCCCTAGTTGACCATAATATTTTTATTAATTCTTCAAAGAGCCAATTTGTAAAAACATGTATTTAAGTGCTTAAATTTTTTAGAAATCTTCATATAAAATAAATTTGCATTTTAAAATCTTTATCCTTGTTTCTTCTTTGATTTTTTTTCAAAATGCATATCTTTTTGCACTTATAAATCTCATTCCTACAGAATCAAACAAACAAATAAAAATAAGTAGAAATAAGATATATGGTAAAGAAATCAATGAGAACTCGTCATTTTATTACATAAAAGAGTACTAAAAATTATGTATAAATTCTACTCATCAACGACCCCGACACACACACACACACACACACACACACACACTCCTAGAGGTTGGATGGTAGTAGCCTTCGAGGAGTAGTTATTTTCTGGGGACATTTGTGGCTACATTCAGAGTTCCTGAAGGCATTAATAGTCTTCCCAAATTTTAGTAAAATTTTTGAGATTTTTAATTAATAATCTTGAACTTTTCGAAGTGGTTTGGCAGGCTGAGGCAAGTGGCTTAGAATACCATACAGAGAGATGAGGCAAGCGTGTGTTTGGAGAACATCGTAAGTAGCTTGGATTACCATACTGAGCCAAACCAGGTTTTTAGAGAAAATCGTGAGTGGCTCAGATTACCATGTAAAGGGATGAGCCAAAGCCTGTTTTTGGAGAAAATTGCGAGTGGCAATGGCTCAGATTACTATACCGAGGGGCGGGCCAAATGAGTTTTTTGGAGAAAATAATGAGTGGCTTAGACTACCATGCTAAGGGACGAGCCAAATGAATTTTTTTGGAGAAAATCACGTATGGCTCGGAATACCATGTCGAAGGACGAGCCAAGCGAGTATTTTGATAGAATCGCATGTTGCTCGGATTACAATATTGAGGGTTGAGCCAAGAGAATTTTTTTGGAGAAAATTGCGGGTGGCTAGAATTACCATGCTAATGGATGAGCCAAGCAAGTTTTTGGAGAAAATCGTTAGCGGCTCGGAATACCATGACAAAGGAAGAGCCAAGCGAGTTTTTTTGAGAAAATATCAAGTGGCTTGGATTAACATGTAACGCCCTGAGCCCGGCTCAGCTGTGCATGCGAAAAATAAATCATAACAATGGCCACCACAGGCACTGCCTCACCAAAATAGCTAACTTAGTTGGGTGCTTTTGGATCATAGGCTAATCTATGTATACATTCATTTTCACTTCCTAATTTCTGATGTGGGATTTCATTCCACCACCACCACCTACACACATGAGCTCACGTGCATGGCTCAACATGCCAACTAACCATGCAGCTACTATACTCATTCATGGCCCAATAATTACCCATACACCCAAAGCCCATAAACTTCCTATAGGCCCACTCTCTCCCCCCCCTCTCTCTCTCTCTCTCTCTCTCTCTCTCTCTCTCTCTCTCTATATATATATATATATATATATATATATTCAATATAATACTATATATATACTCTTAATTATGGGGTATTACATACACCCTCCTTAAGAACTCAGCGTCCTCACTGAGCCCGGGACATGCAATCTTGATACAGGATCGTCTTAGCCGATGTGGAGTAGAGTACTCTGATTCTGCTAGTGTACATTTTTCTGGTCTATTTTGCTCAGTGCACATTTCTCTAGCTCCATCTCAGGCATACATCTCACACACAATCAGTGTCAAAAGTCGGCTCTGATACCATTTATAACACCCTGAGCCCGGCTCAGTTGCGCATGCAACTATACGTGCGCGTATGCGAAAAATAAATCCTAACAACTGTCAATCGCAGGCACTGCCTCACCAAAAGAGCTAACTTAGTTGGGTGCTTTTGGATCATAGGCTAATCTATATATACATTTATATTCCCTTCCTAATTTCCGATTTGGGATTTCATCCCACCACCACCACCTACACACATGAGCTCACATGCATGGCTCAACATGCCAACTAACCATGCAACCACTATACTCATTCATGGCCCAATAATTACCCTTACACCCAAAGCCCATAAACTTCCTATAGACCCACTTTCTCTCTATATATATTTTCAATATAATAATATATACAAGGGATGAGCTAAAGCAAGTTTTTGGAGAAAATCGCGAGTGGCTCGGATTATCAGGTCAATGGTTGAGCCAAAGCGAGTTTTTTTGGAGAAAATCGAGTGGCTCGAATTACCATACCGAGGGCGAGCCAAGTTCATTTTTTTTGAGAAAATCGTGAGTGACTCGGATTACTATGCCGAGGGAGGAGCCAAGCAAATTTTTTTTGGAGAAAATTGCGAGTGGCTTGGATTACCATGTAGAGGGATGAGCCAAAGCGAGTTTTTGGAGAAAATTGTGAGTGGCTTGGATTACCAAGCGAGGGTCAAGCCAAAGAGAGTTTTTTTGTGTGAAAAAAATTGTGTGAGGCTCAGAATACCATGCCAAGGGTCGAGCCAAAGTGAGTGTTTTGGAGAAAATCACGAGTGGCTCAGATTACCATGCCAAGGGACGAGCTACAGTTGACCGAAGGTCGTAGACTTTGTGATTAATTTTTCTTTGAGCTCGCAATGCTACATGGGTGGGGGATCTTGACCGTTGGACAGTTTGGCTGATGAAGGGCTAGGATCAGGCTTATGTCACGTGATTGACGGTGTTAACGAGGAGTTGCTTCACGTGACCTTCATAGTTATCGAGGAGTCTCCTCCCACTCTATATATCTCACACCCATTCTCATTTCACTCTTTACTTTCTCTTATAACACCAGAGCTTCTCTCTCTAGAATGTTCAAAACAATATTCTGGCAAATTTTTCGTCACCCCAACATGTAAATTATTAATTTAATTATATTTAGTGTAGGCCCGACATCTCGACCTATACTTCAGGCCATTGTGAGTCACAATCACCGTCTACATCCTGGTCGCTTTTTGAAGGCGAGGAGGAGTCGGGAGTGTTGCGGAGGTAATATGGAGAAGTAGCCGAAATTCCAGAGGATGACGTCGATGAAGAGGAGGAGAAGGATTATGAGGTGGAGGGGGTTTTCTCGAGCTGAGAGGATCTGTCACGCACCATTTCCCACTATACAAAAATACAGACACACAGTTGAGGCCCAGTGAATGATATACATCATTCATAAGCTGTATAATTATTAGCTGAACAAGATATTTATAACACATTCACGCAGGCAAATATAATGATCATATGAGCTGGAAATCGAATACCATCATCTGGGTAATACTTCAACATTGGGTCAAGATGCCCGGGCATACAAGGTGCCAGAATTAAAATAGTATGATAAGTAATTCTCTATAACAACTAGATAAAATAGCGACTGAAAGAAAAACAACATAAAGTAGTAATAATGCAGCAACGATCGTCTAGAGTGTTTGTTTGTCGGGTCCATCAGTACCTGTATAATCATTAACTCAAAAAAAAAGAGAAAAAGTACCCGTTAGAGCAAGCTTCAGGCAGCAAGTAGCAACAAGCAGTAAAAGGGGTAATATAACACGATATAATATGGAAGAAATAAGAAGTAGCAATGTAGATATAATATGGAAGGAAGCAGGAACTGGGACGATATGATCATGTAAGTAATAACTGTAAACTAGTGTATTCAAGACTTCAAAGTATAATCAATTGATAACCTAGGCTCAGTTAATCGATAATCATGTAATCAAGAATCATGAGTCATGTAATGAAGAGTCATATAATCAAGAATCATGCTTAGTGTAAATCTCGAGTTTATCTATTTTATTAACTTATCTAATGCACGCAATCCTGTGTCCCATACCACAAGTTCGGATGCATATCAATAATGTGACGTTTAGACTTAAGTAGTGAATTCTATAGGATTATGTACTTGGGTCTTCCAGTGATAGTATCAAGACCTATAATCAAGAATCATGTAATCAAGAATTGTGTAATCAAGAATCACTATTACAGGAAATACGGGCCCCTTTCCGAGTATACTCCCCTATATTGTCCACTACTAAGTCGTATCCTTATAACCCCGGCTTGTAATTCTTTTATAATTAATTATGAACATGCAGTTGGTACGACTAGTGGAACAGTAAAATCAAGACAGTTAATTAAGAATCACGGAAAATATCAAGGGCGGTAATCATGGGTATGAGATATAAAATGAGTACATGTATCGAGAATAGTTATCATAGAATTATCAAGTGGTATAAAATGCATTATATGAGAAAATCTATCAAACTGTTATATCGATACATGTTATTATTACAAGAACAACAATATATATAGTTCAGTTCATTAAATATGAAAAATAACAGGTTTATATGTAAAAGCGTCGAGATGAATTTCTAGACAACACCACATATATGCGTTCAAATTCACTTTTCCGTTGCTACAGAAAAGAAAATTCGATTTTGTCAGATATTCTAGAAAGTAGACTCTCTTCTGGTTCCAACGCACATTCACACGATACATTCTAGAAACAGTATCTACACATACAAATTCATTCTTTACTGGTTTCGATGTTTCATGCACATTCTGAAAATTCAGGAGTCACAGTACTAAAACATCAATAACTTATAATCTATATATCAGATTGAGAAACAGTAAGATGTTCTGGATTCTAGACTCGATGGGCTGCGATTTTCATGTATAAAGTTCTTGGATCCAGTATCGGGAACATGATCTTATTCTCAGTAAAAGAGACAGGGCAGTGGTTTCGTACAGGTTCTGTAATTTACAATATGACAGTACTAAAATCGTAATATCTCACAATCTATAAATCGGATTGCGAAATCGTAGATGTTCTGGATTCTACACTTGATGGAATACGATTTTTATGTATAAAGTTCTTCGATCCAGTATCGGAAACATGGTCTAATTTTCATTACAAGAGACAGGACAGTGATTTCGTGCAGGTTCTGGAATTTATAATATGACAGTACTAAAATCGTGATATCTCATAATCTATAAATTGGATTGAGAAACCATAAGATATTCTGGATTCTACACTCGATGGACTATGATTTTCATGTATAAATTTCTAAATTTTAACGTCGGGAACTAGGTCAAATTTGCAGTCCAAATTCAGGGAAACGACATAGCAGAATTTCGATTATTCGATAAAATGATACGAAGTGTGTTAACGATTCAATCTTGAGTTGATATAGCATGGAACAAGTGACTAGAACAGAATTTGAAAATAAAACATGATGATAACAAGACTACTTGCCATGTGTCCAAGAAAATGCTTTTATGGAAATAAAAAGAGTGTACAAGATACTTGCCATAATGACGATGAGTGCGAATGGTGTAATACCCTGATTTTCATTATGAAAATTATTAATTTTTGCACGTATTTTGCACGTGCAATTTTTGTAGTATAAAATCTCATAATTATTTTCATTATGGATAATGTGTATATGTATATATACGTATATGTACTCTAATTATTCTTTTATATAAAGGCCCATTTTCTTCAAATAAACAAAAGCATTTCCTTTTATTTTCTTTTAAAATATTATTTTGGCCCATTAAATAAGGCCCATGTACATATTTTTGGCCCATTAAACTATTCCTTATTTAATTACAACTTGTAATGTTAAATATTTATAAGATTATTTTCATAAAATAAAATGTACATATTTTTGGGAACTAGTGAGTGCACGTGCATTGCACGTATACGTGCATGAACACACCAAATAAGGGAGACTGGTTTGTGCATTTGAGTGGAAAGGGTGTGGGTAGTTATTTGAGTGTGTGGGTGGTTGCTATAACTCCTACTCTCATCCTAACCCTCCATCCTATAACTATCTATCTGATCTTAGCCCTCCAATCAACTCCTGAATTGTATATAAATACCCCTCCCATTTAATTATTTTCTACACAAAAAATCTATTAAGAGTAATTTTAAGGAGAGTTGAGAGTGAGTATTCTTTGGAGGCCGGTCATCACTACAGAAGAAGTTCTCAGTTTTGGCAAGGAGCAAGGAGGAGGAGACGTACATCGCACTAGGAAGCCTTAAGGAATTTCATTTATCTCTTCAAAGGTGGGTGTTTCTCATGACTTCTAGTATAGAAATCATGCTAGGATTGAGATTGATTTGTTATTATGCGTGTGTAAATTGAATTGATAGAATGATTGTTATATTAAAATCTTCCATGCTATACATGATGTAGAAATTGAATGAATGGTAAAGAACTAAAGACATTTTGAGAAACTGGAACGTACCTGTATAGTCGACCGATCATGTCAAACAGTCGATTGGTATGATGAAATAAAATTTGTATAGTTTGAAATTCCATGAAATGATATGTTTAATGTGTATTATTACCTTGACTTTTCTAGCATGTTAATTCGGAGTTAATATTCATCCCCGTAGACAGACAATGAGTAAAAGAAAAGTGTATGGTTAGAAATCGTAATTATGTGAAAGAAAAATACTAGTTATGAGAATTCTACATTAGATTGTAAACTATGTTTATGATGATGGTAACCGGATAAAATTGCATGTTTGTATCGATATTGAATATACTGTAGTCTAACAAAATGTTGTGTGCTAATTGAAAGAAAGAAGAAAGAAATATTTCCCTAATTCGAAGTTTAACTCTTTTCAGTCGACCGAATAAATGTAGTAGCCGACTGTCCTGAACAATGAAAGTTTTCGAATCAAAACATTGTAGAACAGCCGACTGGTTTGAGTAACAGTCGACTGACTCGTGATTGATATTTTAGAGTTGTTAACACTGCGGCACAGTCGACTGGTCATGTGCAGCATTCGCTATTCCGAAACTTTTCCTTGAATAAAATCCTTGCTGAATAAGTCGACTGGATATATTCTAAGTCGACTGTCCAGATCATTTTTTCGACATCTCAGAATTCTAAGATTTACTTTAAGATAAAGATTATGAATCTACTGTTGATGAATGATTATTTGTTGTGACAATTTAGAAGAAGTAAATTCTATTTGTCTTTGCATGAATTTATACATGAAATGAAGCAAATCATTTTATTAAATTTATGAAAGTTTTATGATTGTGAAAGCTATGAACATGAAAAGGAAAATCTATTGTGATTATGAAAAATGAACTTATGGGCTTGAAAGGCTCAATTTTTGGTAATTGTGGATTGAAATTGAAACTAAAGGGTAGCTAAGTCTCCCACCGGCAATTGAAAGGAAATGAACTGTAATAAATGGTTGAGATGAAAGACCAAGATTTGGGTCACATTGAATGAATGATTAAGACCGGTATAGTGGAGAGGCTAACTCTAGAGATTTGATTTCGTTCATGATTCTAATAAACTAAGGACTAGATACATAGTGAAGATGTGATGAAAGTAAGAGAAAAACACGAGTATGAGGGCCATCGGATTGGCGGTGTGAGAGTGATCCACAGGATGCCTGCTTGATGCATCAAGACATGGCGTGGTCACTACTCCAGAATTATCGTCCCGGTGGCGACGCTTGTGGGGTGTTTGGGTGGCTACAGGTGGTGCCATTGTTCCATGGCGGAGACTGAATTGTCCATAGGTTGCCTGCTCGGTGCGTCGTGTCAGTGCGTGGGATTCCCCTCCAGGCTGCCTGGACATGGGCTCGTAGATCATAGAACATCTAGGATACTTACTGTAGTTACCGTAGTAGAATAGGTCATGGTGAGGGATTGAACCCTATAAAATGAAGTACGATTAAGGGCTTGCCCTCGGACCTATGTAGTATGGGATGCATAGAATCCGAACAAGTGCGCATTAGTGTCATATAACATAATAATTACATTAAGGACTAAGTGCACAATCACAACACGACATCAACAGGATAGTCCCTTTAGCTTTGTTTGTGAACAAGTTTGTGGTTTGTTAAGAAATGAGAATCATTATATTGTTTCTGGCATAGAGAGGATGGCCATGTATAATTTTTGTCGATTGAATAAACTGACGTACCCATAGTTTTGTATACAGGATAAATGGCTTGATAAAGATTAAAGGAGAACTGATGCTCATAGATAATTCGTTGTTGTATCTTTGTATAATGTTGTAAATTGCTTCCGCTGTCATTACATGTAAATTATTTGTTATATATGCTTCCGTTGTAAAATGTAAAGCGTAAAAATCTTATGTAACTCTGATGTAAAGTGAACAGTTTTTATTTCCTTGTAAAATTGTACTAAATGAAGTGTAAAGATCCGTGGAATCTCGAATTCAGTTGTATTTTGGAATTCAGGGTGTTACAAATGGGACAAAGAGAAATACCGCGACAATGGAAATGCAAATGTGACGACAACGGTGACCACAGACGCAACAACGAGGTGACGGTAGCGCTACGAGATGCAAGTATGGCAACACAACAGCTATAGCAATAAGCAAGCGCGACCACAACAACAAGGAGATGACAGCTACGGCGGCGAGAAGCGAATAACCGCAAGGAGACGTTGGGTTGCGGTGGAGAAGAAGCTCGGGTTCGGAGGTGGTCGGCGATGGTTGCGGGTGTGGGAGACGGAGTGAGCACGGGGTGGTGGCGATGACAGCGTCGATGCTTGGGGTGCATGCGGTGAAGGTGCTCGGGTTGTAGTGAAGAAGGGGAGAGATGGAGCTCGGAGGAAGAAAACTAGGTGGAGTGGTGTGTGCGTAATTGAAGTGTGGAGAGTGGCAGTAGTGATAGTGTAAATAGGAGTTGGAGGGAATATGTATGTATATAAAGACATATATAATTAGGGATATATAATAATATATATGTGTAGTAATAGTAGTAGGAGTATGAGTTGTTTGTATCTGTATGAAAATATAATGAGGAAGAGAGAGAGGTTGGCTGCAAATGAGTGGATGTATGTATATAAAATATATATATATAGGGTGGGAATAATATATAGATATTCGGAGGTAGAGAAGTACTAGTATGGTGTAGTTGGAAATGTAAAAGAAGACAGAAGAGGGAGTTGATGGATTAGAGAGGAATAGGCAGTAGTAGGGGTGGTGGAGGCAGTAGAGTAGGAGAAATAATGAAAGAGAGATTGGCTGTATGCAGAAGTGGAGAAGTAGGGATTATAGGGAGAGAGAAAAAGAAGTGCAGGGAGGAAGAAAATAAGGTGTAGGAGAGGAGAGTTGGGTTGGCTGTTGGATTAAGATTAGGGAGTTAGATTGGGATTAGGAATTATGATTAATCAGGGTTTAAATTTAAACTCCACTTGAAAAATCACAAAAAATTAGAATGGATTGGAAAAATATTTGAGTTCTAATAAGAATGAAATAATGTTCGATATAGAGTCCAAAGAGAAGAAAAGAAAAGAAAAATAAAATTAATCTGAAATTGAAGTAAAAAAAATTCACGTAATAAAATACGTACAACTGGAACAGGGGGTCACAGGATCACATGCCATCCTCTTCTGACAATTTAGTGGTCGTTGCTCCCCCTCGTGCTCCTCGACCGCCGAAGAGAAAAAAGTTCATCTTCCTCAAAGATGAGAAATACGAGCCAAAGGAGTACGAGTTGAAGGGCATGGAGATTCCCACATTCGTAGACCCCTTCATAATCAGGATGTATCCTGAAGACATGATAAATCTGGCCAAGTTCGAAATACAACCCTCGGGCCGTCCAAAGATAAAGGTTTACAAGATGACGAATACTTTAGAGAAGGCAGACCTCCCTCTAATTCGGAATACTTATCATATTCCCCGAGAGTCCGAGCTGCTGATTCAAAACTCGGGGGCCCGCCTAACTAATCATCTTGCCCTGTGGTTTTGCATGTTTCTGCTCAAAGCCTTCGTTTCGGGACTCCACCTTCTAATGCACCTGTTCGTTAAGGGGGTGTTGAACTGAGCCAGAGTGAGTCTGATGCAGTACGAGCCTAACTCCTGGAAGCATCTTCTCAGCTTCATCATGTTATGCATGAAGAAGGAGGTGTTGCTGAAGCTCAACTACTTTCGAATGTGTCTAAGTCTATGCACCGTGCGAGCATACAAGAGATGATGCCTTCTTTCCCCTAGCCACAAGATGTACATAGTGCACGACCAACCAGACTTCATCATAGGGTGGAAGTCAAAGTACTTTTGGAGCCCCAAGCCCTGAGATATTCCACCAAAATGGATGTATGAAGTTCTGAAGCTTACAGCTCCGAGGCCGAGCGAGTTTAATCTAGAGGAGATGAAGGAGTTAGAGAGTGTTTTTGAAGAGGAAACATAGACTGGGTGAGGGTTACTGAGAAAAGTCTTGCGCAGTGCAGCTTGAGTCTAGTTGGGCCTTGTACATTCTTAGTTTTTTTTAGCCAACTTTCTTGCCTCGTTTTAACATTATTTTGTTTTTTGTTACAGCCATGCTCGACGAGAAGGTCATTGAGGCTCGCCAGGATGAGTTGGAACAGGGCCGTCAAAGAATCAATGGGGAAGAGTAGGCTCTCAACCTCAACCTCAAAAAAATCATCTAAAGAGCATTCCAAGAGGGCCAAGAGGTCGAGAGCCCTGATAATCACCGAACAACCCGAGTATTCGAGGGGCGAATGAAGCCCAGCTGTGCTTAAGATTTCTGAGCTGGCCATATCCCCTTTCCTTCCATTCCATCCCCAGACTAAGAGTGTCCTTGGAGAGCAGGCCTAGGATACGTTTAGGTGAGACTAGGCCGTGAAGGTTGCTGACACAATCATGGGGGACCTGATCGCCCCTGAGGTGATAAACAACCTGGAACTGCCCCGAGACTGGAAGTCCATCGCCCACGAGACGTATGACTCAAGCTACCTCAAGTGGGGTCAAGCCAACATGGTGGTATGTATCCAATCCTTGATAAGTTTTGTTTCTTTCTCCTTGCTTCTTTTGAATTTTTCTAAGTGTTTGACATCCCTTTTGTAGGCGACTCTATAGGGGGTAGAGATAAGGTGGTAGCACGAGCGCGACTCAAGTGCACTAACTAGTAGGATGCTCTAGTCGAGAATGAGTACAAGGAAGTGAATCTCAAGTTTGAGGAGCTTGAGAAGGGAAAGAGGGATATGAAGGCAATGCTCTTGTCCATGGCCGTGGACCGGGAGAGGCTAGAGAAGGATAGGGCCAAGTGGATGATGAGGGAGAAGGAGTTGGGGAAGGATTGGGAGAAGGCCATTGATATGGTCATCAATGCTCAGGATCAGGGTTATGACCGAGCCCTATAGCATATCGAGCATAGATATGCCGACCTTGACCTCAACAACCTCTCCTTCTTAATGAATGTCGACGATGCTCCTCCGACCCCTAGGGAGATTCCCTCGGGTGGGGAGGAGGGTCCCCTATCTCCCACTAAAACCCAGACGATCGGCGCTGAGGCTGCCCCCGCCGATGGTCAAGAGGTGTCTCACTCTCCCACGTAGTAGGATTTTGAGTTTGTTTTGTTTTGTAACCGTACCAAACGCGGACTGGCCACAGCTCTTTTTGTACTCCGAGTACTTGAATTGAATGGAAAGCTATTTTGGACCAAACTTCATGACTTGAAACCTTTTTTATTGTCGATTTGTGTTGTCGCCAATCCTCAAGACTTGGATTTTGGTAGAATTATGATTTCTGTCAAAGTCTTTGAACCTCAGTGTAATATGGCTTTTCTCTTGACTAGATTATGGGATGTGTTGGGGCCGACCCTCATGTTGCCGAGCTTGAATATCTTCAAAATAGACTGCAGATAGTAGAGTCGAGTTTGGATCATTACCGAAAGGAGTCAAAGGATAGGGAGGCTGTGTTATCGTATCATATCTGAAGGTCACACCAGGTGTAGCGCCCCGATTTCCAATACTGGGAAAATCGAGACACGAGCAAAGACCTTTTTAAGTCACTACCTTAATGATGTCCCTGACTCGACAATCCTAGGGACGATAATATTATAAACACAACATGCTAGGCCTTAAATTAGACCTCACAAGATAACTCTACTAGGCTGCTCAACCTAGACTTACCAGAATCCCTCAGGACCCGGTTCATGGCCTATCGATCCAAGACCCCGGCAATACGAACGCATTCGCATGCTACTACCTGAACTTGGATTTCGTCACACTCCGGTCCGCAATCAACCAACGGTTAAGATCTGACGGCACCCGCGAAGTGACTCGTCCACAGTCCCCTTGGAGTAAGCTAAACACACGTCTTGATGGTCGATAGCCCTAGGGCAATGATATCACTCTAGATGAGTACAACAACTACGTATTAGCTAAGACGCTACATACGAGTAACAACCACATACGAGCCAATAAGCTACGTATGAAACCATAACTACCTACGAGCCAGGCTGGCCTCGTAGGAGATAAAAACGTACATACCAGCCAAATAATGCCGCGTATGAGACCAACAGCTACGCACGGGCCGGTCGAGCCGCGTACGAGACAACAACCTACATACGAGCCAAATAAGCTACTTACGAGACCCACAGTTTCGTACGGGCCAGTCGAGCCACGTACGAGCATAACCATATGCAAACAACCATTATCAACTGACTACTACTAGTGGTCTTCCCAATCCATATTACTTCAACCTATAGCACTTAAAGTACGGCATACAATTGCAAGCATCTATCCATGACAATCTAATTATATAACATAACCACTCACCACAATACTCCTAAGTACGAATATGATTAAGCATGTGCTTACATCAGTCTTAGCATGAAAATCACTATGATCTAGACATGAAGTCCACTACGGTCAAGCATAGGTTATAACTTGAGCGTGAATGCTTACTACTTATCATGACTAATCACCACAACCCAAGCATGGATATATAACTAATATAACAAACAATATTCCAAGGCATGGTAGGTATTCTAACATTAACCCTACAACATTCTAAGCACGCATTTAAACTTTAGCATGGTATGCCTCATTCCTAGACATGGTATGCTACTTTAACACTAGCATATGGCATGGTGTACATTTTAGTAACACTCTAGTCATGTATACTAGTTAAGTATCAACCTACAACATAGTATGAGTTTCTACAAGCATGGGTGAAAATCACTACAACTAACCATGGGTGGTTACTTTAATCTAAGCATGAATATCATTAGTATGGATACCATTAACTTAACATAAATCATCATTAGCATGGTCATCTACTAACTTAACATAACAACAATTAGCATGACATCTCCTAACTTAGTATGAATAATGATTAAGCATGATCGCTTACTAACATAACATGAACATATACTTATCTAAGCATAGATATCATGTAAGCATGAATATTTATTTAATCTAGCATGGTATACAACTTTCCTACCATTAATCTAGCATGGTATACAACTTACCTATAAGCATGTGAGTATGGATAATTTAATCTAGCATGATATACCACTTTCCTACAACTATCTAGGCATAGATAAATGAAACTAGCATGGTATACTACTTTCTTATAATCATCCAAGCATGAATCTTTATTAAGCATGAATAACTACTAAGCATGAATGTCTTACTAAGCATGGGTAACTACTAGTATGAACATACAACATTCCTAAGTATATATATATATATATACTTCTAAACATGGTAGATTAATTAGCATCAATCCTACAACAATGTGAGCATGGTATTTATTTAGTGATTAACCTACAACATTCTAAGCATGTAGAAAGACTTAGCATGGTACATATCATCCCTAAACATGGTAAGTAATTTTATCATGGATCCTACAACATTCTAAGCATCATTAAACATGCTAGGTATTTTTTAAATAAATCCTACAACATTCTAAGCATAAATAACACTCCTAAACATGGTAGATAACTTTAGAATGAATCCTACAACATTCTAAGCATGTAGAAAGACTTAGCATGGTACATATCATCCTTAAACATGGTAAGTAATTTTATCATGGATCCTACAACATTCTAAGCATCATTAAACGTGCTAGGTATTTTTTAAATAAATCCTACAACATTCTAAGCATAAATAACACTCCTAAACATGGTAGATAACTTTAGAATGAATCCTACAACATTCTAAGCATAAATAACACTCCTACACATGGTAGATAATTTTTAGGATGAATCCTACAACATGTATATCATTTCTACATATGATAGATAATTTTAGAATGAATCCTACAACATTCTAAACATAAATAAATTAATCTAATCCAATCTTAGCATGGTATTTACTTTATGAACATAAAATAAACATCTACAACTAGCATCTACAATTACTTCTTTTTATCATCTACTACTACTACCACTTTATGTTAACCATGAATATAACATACAACTATCTACAACTACTTCTTTTAACACTTACTACTACTTCTTTATTTTAACAACATACCACTACTATTTTAACAACATGCTACTACTACTTTATTGTCTACTATTCTTTATTGATTTATTATCACTAGTGATTATAAAAGAAAAGATCTTTTTATTCATTCTACAACTAGTGATTTCTTTTTCATAATTAGAGCTAACATCTAATTTATGTTCTTTTTTACTTAAGATTATAAAAGAACACAACAATAATAAAAATAAGGTAAGAACCTTCATTTGGTTCAACCATCATATGCTTATCTTTTAGTCCAAGTCCCATACAAGTCCTACAACCAAAAATGGTTGTATAAAATGTTCATATGCTTTATGTATAGTTCATATCAAGTCCTACAACCCCACAATCGGTTGTATGTGCAAGTTCATATGCCTTATGTCATTTTAGTCCAATAACAAACACAAACAACAACTACAACTATAAAGATTTAATCTTTATGTGTATTTAACACTACCATTTGGTTCTTTTCTTTTTATGTGGTTATTATTATTTACAACCATACATACAACAATATCATTACAACAAACCATTCCAAAGAGCCAAAGAAAACAAAACAAGGAGGGTAAGAAGAAAAAGTCAAACAACAATACAAACAAACAAACAAACAAACAAAGAGAAACCCCCACCTTAATCTCTTTGTTTGGAAGGACTTGCTAGCTTAACCTTCTCCTTCCCCTAGCTCTTAGAACTCCTAGGAAAACCTACAAGAAAACTCTCTTGTTAGTATGAGGTTCTCTCTTTCTTTTCCTTTCCTTCCTTTCTTTCTTTTTGATCTTTCTAAAATGAGACAAGGTGGAGAAGGAGGGGGTATTTATAGGAGGAGAGAAGGGTGGATAGTGCAAAATTGCACATACACATTTGCACAAAGGCCCTCCCCTAAAATGGGGGCCGGCCATACCATGTAGGGGGTAGGGGTGAGGTGGAGGTAAGGTGAGGTGTGGTGTTATGTGGTGGAGGTGTTATGTGAGGGTTTCTAGAAGGGGTTTTAATCTTCTCATGCATACAAACCCTAGTTTAAGCCTCCTAATCAACCCTAACCATCTTATTAAGTTGTCATGACAAGATGAGTACATTGTCCAAGAGTACATGCTACATATTTTGTATAATGTACTAAGTATAATACAATGTATGTATGTGTACATGTATGTGTACACAAAAATCCTCATATAATCCCCATAAATAGTTTAATTGCAAATAATAATAAAAATAAGTTTTATTATTAATTCGGAGGATCGCGCTACCAATTTGATGTATTTCGGATGTACACCGACTGATATATGCGCGTAGACAGTGTTTGTAGACAAACCGGCAAAAAATTACCAAAATAATTTGATTTTGGAATTAAAACCGAATAATAATAAAATAATAATAAAATAGTGATTTATACGAGGTAATATCCATCCGGGATATTACACCAGGTGAACCTAGAGCTCGCTCGCTTGAAAGAGGCAATGGTTGAGAAAAAAACTAAGGCTTGGCTGGGGTCCAAGTGGCCTTCCCCAGCTGGTCATCTCACCCACCTCCCTTCGAGGGTGTCCTTCAGACGCCAGACATTTTCCTTCGAGAAATGCTTGTAGAGAAGGAGTTGGAAATATACCGATTGAAGTTAGAGTTCGGAGTGGCAAGATCGAGGGCCACCCCTTTTCCTAGTAGTTGGACTTCCGTTCGAGGTCTGTCTTCGGGGGTCCGGATGGAGCAGGGAACCCGGGGATGCTCAGAGTGGGGTGTCTGGAGTATTTAGCATGATTAGCACCTGAGAGGGACCAGATCGATAAGCCGAAGCACCGAACAGGTTGGTCGGTCTGGATTTGGTCCGCTTGAGCTCGAGGGAGTGCACTCTCGATGTGGAGGTTCCCTAAATGATTCTCGTGACTTAGTTTTTGTAATGCCCTGTTGTACTAGTTGGAGTTCCTCGGCTGTGCCGAATGTAATAGTATGTAAGGGCCCTATTGTTTTGAATGTAACAATATGTATTTGCTCACTCGAAACATGTAATGGTTTGTGAAATAAAAACTCAAAAGTTTTCAAGCTCGTGTTTTTGCTTGAATTCTGTAGTGACTCATTTTGACCGATTCTCAAATGGACTTCTCATGAATCCGAGTTGAGCAAGCTGCGTTTCTTCCCGGGGTTGGTGGATATCGAACTTGTAGACTTGATTCTTTTTGAATATCTAACAAGTTGTAAGCATGACACAGAGCGGCGAGCCAACACTTGGGATTCATATGTTCATGAGTGGGGGCATGGCTTTAAGCAGCGAGTTTGAACCTGTAACTCCGTGGTGCGGCCACTTTTTTTGTGAGCTGCGACGGATTCATTGAACCATGGGTTGGACTCCAAACTTGTTTTATGAAGGTAATGAGTTGTTCGAGAAGTTCTGAATGGCGAGCCCCATTTTTACAAGAAGTGAAGGGTGCATGGAGCCATAGTTCGGACTCCAAACCTATTATTAAGAGTTTTCGACTGGTCGTGGGTCCAGTTCCTAACGACGAGCCTCGCTCCTAACTCACTAGTTAACAAATTGTAGGGGAAGCTGCAGGCTATGGTCAAGATGCTAGGCCAGCCGTTCGGGAGACATTCCTGGGACGTTCACCGAGGGTCGAGTCAATTAAAGGGAAAATCACAAGTGGCTCGGATTATCATGACGGGGAATGGACCAAGCGAGTTTTTCAAAAATTTCGCAAGTGGCTCGGATTACCAGTCGGGGGACTAGCTAAGCGAAGTTAAAGATGAAATTTCGAGTGGCTCAGATTACCAGGCTAGGGGACGAGCTAAGTGAATGAATTCGTACTCCGAAATTTTTTGATAACATATTAACTCTCTACAAATTTTATTCATAGATGATAATAAACTCAAGTGGCTACCTCTAGGTGAGCGTTTATTACATTCACTGGCCTTCAAGACCTTATTACAATTTTGCCGAAGCTTTCTATAGTATTAGGTACTCTTGTAAAACTTCAACAGGTGTTCGACATTCCAAGTTCTAGATATTTTCTTGCCCCTATGTTTTCAAGTCAGTAAGGGTGGACCACTTTGGAGACCCAATAAGGTCCTTCCCAGATTGGAGCTAGCTTTCCCCTTCTATGGGGGTCATAAATTTCAAGCTTCCTCAGAATCAAGTCCCCTTCTTTGATATTGGTAGGGCGAACCTTCTTATTGTAGAACCTCTCAACGCTCTGTTGATATATATTGCTCTAGAGGGTGGATTTTTCTCGCACTTCCTCGACCAAGTCAAGGTTGCCCCAGAGTCCTTCAGAGTTGCAATGGTCATTAGTCGGGAGGAAGGGAGTTCGAACTCCAGAGGAATTATGGTCTTAGATCTATATGTGAGATTGAACGGCGATTCTCTTGTCGATACCCATTTGGTCATTCTATACGACCAGAGCACGCTCGGCAGTTCCTCCACCCATAACCCTTTGGGAGACTCATCAAGCTATTTTTTGAGACTGTTAAGGATCTAGTGGTTTGCATTCTCGGCCTGACCATTCTACAGAGGGTGGGAGATGGAGGAGAATATGTGCTGAATCTCTAAGTATGCACAAAACTTGCAGAAATCTCTTGTTGTGAATTGTGTGCCATTGTCGGTGACTAATATTCGTGGAATTCCAAGCCTACAAATGAGGTGTTTCAAAAAGAATTGTTGGAGTTTGTGTTTGGTTGTGGACTCTAGCAGTTCATCTTTGACTTATTTCGTGAAGTAATCTATAGTCACCACTAGAAAGTTTTTTTGACTGGTCGCTGGAGGGAATAGTCCGACTAGACCATTCCCCACATCATGAAGGGGGTCGGATTGGACATGGAAATGAGCTTCACCTGGGGGCTGTGCTTGATTAAGGAGAACTTTTGGTAGGGGCACATTGGCGAACTTGTTCCTACGTGTTGTGGAGTAGGGTCGACTAGTAGTATCCATGGTTGAAGATCGTTTTGGAGAAGGATCTCGCTCCCAACTGGCAACAATCCCCCCCCCCCCCCCCCCATGCATTTCATTGAGGGGGTATTGCGCTTCCTTAGGGGGAGAGGTAACGAAGATAGGGACGTCCGTCAACCAGAGTATAAGAGAACTTGAACATGACACATTCTACGAGTGTGTACCTTTCTGACCTTTCTGCTCTGGTTGGAACCTTTGGCCTCCTTTGGTTCCGACGGGAGGATCCCTTTGTCCAGGAAGTTGATTAAATCCTCCATCCAATTGCTAGTGGTCACTTGTGCTTCAATGCAAAAGGTCTTGATAGCTTCTCCCTTGATGCTCGGACTGACCAAGACCTCGACGAGTACAGTGTGATCCAGTCCTTTGAAGGAAGATGAATCCAATTTGGAGAGAGTGCCTGCATGCCCATGTTCCTCTCGGGGGATCCAAGTGACCGAGGCTTCTTGAAAAGCAAAAAGGAGTTCCTTGGCATAGTCCAGTTACTTTACCATCCGAGAGTCTCGAGCTTCATATGCCCCAAATATTTGCTTCATGACTAACTGAGAGTCATTGAACGCCTTCATCTTCCGAGCCCTAGCTTTTTGAGCTAGGAGAAATCTTGCTATCAGGGCCTCATACCTGACCTCATTATTAGAGGCTTGAAAATTCAAACAGAGTGAATATTCGAGGACAAACTCGTCGGGTCCAAGCAATATCACTCCCACCTCGCTACCTTCTTTGCACGAGGACATGTCGACATAAATGCTCTAGAGGGGAGTGTTCTCCTGTACCTCCGATGGATCGGGGATGTACTCTCAATGATAAACTTGGCTAAGGTCTGGGCCTTGGTTTCTGTCCTCGGCTTATAACTGATATCATGCTGACTCAGCTCTATCGACCATTTAACCAACTGCCTGGAGTAATTTGGCTTGCGGAGGACCTTCTTGAGCGGCTGAACAATGAGGACTTAGACGAAATGTGCATGGAAGTAAAGACGAAGCTTTCGGGCGGCCATCATAAGAGCGTACGCCATCTTCTCCATCTTCGAGTAATGGAGCTCAGCATCGTGGAGGAGTTGGCTCATGTAATTAATTGATTTTTGAATCTTGTCTTCCTCCTGCACTATGACGGCACTCAGAATTTACTCCGAAGTGGACAAGTAGAGGTATAAGGTCTCACCTGGTTCTGGTTTGCTCAGTAGAGGAGGGTTCACCAGGTATTCCTTCAACTGTTCGAAGGCCCGTTGCTGCAGTTCCCTCCATTCGAAGTTTTTAGCCCCGTGGAGGGCCTTGAAGAAGGGGAGGCACTTGTTACCGGACTTGGATAAGAACTTCCTGATTGCCGCGAGTTTCCTAGCGAGCCTGTGCACCTCTTTAACACTGGCCAGAGGTGCCATGTTGAGGTTGGCCTCTATTCCCCTCTGACAGATCATAAAGCCCAGAAAATTCCTTAAGGAGACGACAAAGGTACATTTTGAGGGGTTCAGCCTCATGTTATTCTTTCTTAGGACGCCGAAAGCCTCTTCAAGATCTTTGATGTTAGTTTCTTTTCTGAGGCTCTTGTCGAGCATGTTGTCGATGTATACTTTAATGTTCCAACCTATATGCTCTTGAAAATTTTATTAACTAGCCCCTGATAGGTAGCACCTACATTTTTCTGTCTTAAGGGCATGACTCTGTATCAATAGAGTTTCTGGTCAGTAATGAAGGCGGTCTTAGGGATGTTCTGGGAGGGGGGACATCCGAATTTGATTGTACCCTGAGAATGCATCCATGAAGTTGAGGAGCTAATGTCTGGACATTGTGTCAATCAGGGTATCGATGCTTGGGAGAGGAAAGGGGTCCTTCGGACATGCCTTATTGAGATATGCGAAGTCTATACATATTATCCAGTTACTGCTAGCCTTCTTGACCATTACAACTGTAACGCCCCGAATCCCATTTTTACTGAATTCGAGATGTTCTTCAGGATCTTTTCGCTTTCTTCACATACAATTTTACAAGGAATTTAAAATCTTTACTTTTACATCAGAGTTACAGCATGTTACATTTAATTTTACACAGCGGAAGCAAAATGTACAATATTTACATAAATGAACAACAATATAATGAACTCTTTGTGCATCCATTCCTTTTACATGTGATTATCCTGCATAAAACACTGTGGGTACGTCAGTTTATTCAACCGACGATAATTATACATGGCCATCCTCTCTATGCCAGGAACAGTATAATGAATCTCATTTCTTACAAATCACAAGCCAGTTCAACATAAACATGCAAATAAGGGAACTTTTAATGATGTCGTGTCGTGATGGTGCACTTAAATCCTTAATGCAATTTACTTAGTTAGTTATGACACTAATGCATACTTGTTCGAATTCTATGCATCCCATACTACATAGGTTCGAGTGCAAGCCTCTTAAACGATCTTCATTTTAGTAGGGTTCAATCCCCCGCCATGACTTATTCTACTACTGTAATTCCAATGAGTATCCTAGATGAATCTATGAGTACAAGCATGTATCCTGGCCCCTGGAGTAGAATTTCGCGCCATGTCTTGACTCGTCAAGCATGCATTCTGCGACAATTCAGCCTCCTCCCTGAACACACTCCTCTTGCAGTCACCAACACATCCCATAAGCGTGACTAGAGTCCGATCATTACTGAGTTGTGCCCGCGCCATGTCTTGACTCATCAAGCATGCATTCTGCGGCTCACACACCCGCACCGTACCCTAGCTCTCATACTCATGTTTTTCTCTCACCTTCATCACCTCCACACTATGTATTTAAGTTATATTAGAATCATGAATAAAAATCAAGCTCTAGAGTTAGCCTCTCCATCATCCGGACTCATCATTTCATTTCACTTGACCAACCTGGTCTATTTCTCAATATCATTTCATTTCACTGCCGGGGAGACTTAGCTACTCTTTTGTTCAATTTCAAATTCACAATATCCAATGGAGCATCATCAGCTCATTATTCATTTTAGAGTCTCACAGACTTTCTCATCATGATTTCACATTTCATAAATTCATTTGATTCTCAATTCTCATCTATGATTCAATTACACAATTCATGTATCCATAAACAGAGTCCATTGACTTAAATCATAAAGTTCACAATTACCAACAGCAAATAACATGAATTCAAGCATACCAGAGTTCACTCTGTACAGTCGACTTGGAAGAATACCAGTCGACTTATACAGTCATACAGGGTTATCAAAAGGGCTCGGGATAGTCGACTGTATACACCACCAGTCGCCTGTCCCGCAACTTTCAAGTTCACAATATCAGTCACACGACAGTCGACTGTTCACATCTCAGTCGTCTGTCTCAGAAATTTCAACAGCATAATTCTATGTCCAGATCAGTCGACTTGCTACACGCAATCGGTCGACTGGACAGATCCATTTTCAGTAGTTTATTTACAGTTCTTACGTGCATGATGTCAACTAACAGTATACATAAGTTCATGTTCCACATACAAGGTTTCGTATCATTCAGTAACACTACAACATGGATCTTCACATTACTAACATGCTCTTTCCTTGAGGGAAAATAATTAAGACATGCATTCACAATGCTCATGTTTTCTTACAACAATAAAGATGTAAATCCCAAGTCGTCAAACTGGGTCCACATGATGAAAATATCTCAATTTATGAAACCACCAAATAATCAGTCAGATTGAAGTATCAGTCGACTTAGCACAACATCAGTCGGCTGCTTCGACAACTCTAATTTATTAATCACCATTAGTTCTTTTCATTCATTCACTTTCCCTCCATCATATGTGTCATAGGGAAATTGTGTAATAGTAATCACACCATCATGTTCATTTATACACATGTTTATCATCACAATCATGCAAAATAATGTCTCGTACCAGTCGACTTGCTCACCTGGCAGTCGACTGCATCGACAGACCTAGTTTTCATAATAACAACATACCAAGCAATTCCTATTGCGTTTAATTCAATTTTGTAGCATAATATCAATCATAGCCATTATAGTAACATTCCTACAATAGAAGTCCTGAGAAACACCCACCTTGTATGAAGAAAATAACGAAATCCCGCAAAGTCCTTCAACGTAGAGAACACCTTCTTGCTCCTTTGCTCCACGCCGAGCTCCTCAACAATGCTGCTTGCCTCCACAGAAGAGCTCCCACACAACTCACAAATACTTTCTATTACAGTAATAATCTTAGTGTAAAAGAGATAGGAGATGAGAAGGGGTATTTATACTAGAAAATAGATAGAATGGATGGCTAGGATTAATAGGGGAGTTGGTGAATCAAAGGCTGAGATCTAATCGGGAGTTAAGAAACTACCCACACCTCAAGATGTAACCGCCCATGATCACTCCACAAATCCGGCCAAGCTTAAGTGTCTTGTGCACGTGTACATGAAGTGCACGTGTACACACACAAAGCTCCAAGGAGTACATCTTATCCGGAAAAATAAAGAGGGGAAAATGCTACATATACAAGTTATGAAATAAGAGGTTAAGTTTAGGGGTTTAAATACATTTGGGCCAAAATATGTATTTTTATATAAGAAAATAAACAAGTCACATTTGGGCTTTGAGAAGAATGTTTCATAGGAAATAATACACTTTATTTATCATGGAGAAAAGTAATAATAATAGGCTATCATAAGAAAATAAATCCCCTCCAAATATATTAAAAAAAAAATAAATCGGGGTACTACATCACTCCCTCCTTAGAATAGTTCCGTCCCCGGAACTACAGCCAAGAGCGAGAACAGAAGAAACACATCCAACCAGAACAAAAGACATAAGATACAAGATACCAGATACAATCAATACAAATACAATCAAGCAAAAAGCTCAGGATAGTCCTTCAACATCTTGTCCTCGGATTCCCAAGTAGCCTCTTCAACCAAGTGGTTTCTCCAGACTACCTTGACCATCGGTATCGTCTTATTCCTCAAGACTTTCTCCCTACGGTCAACGATCTCAACAGGAGTCTCGATGTAATTCAGGTCTAACTGCAAACCTTCCGGTACTTCTGGCAAATGATGACTCGGGTCTGGAATATAACCTCTCAACATAGACACATGGAAAACATTGTGCACCTGAGACAACTCTTCCGGTAATTCAAGCCGGTAAGCAGTTTTCCCGATCCTTTTCAATATCTTATATGGGCCTATAAATCTCGGGGCTAACTTCCCGCCTTTGCCAAAACGAACCACACCTTTGCTGGGTGATACCTTCAGAAAGACAAAGTCACCAACCTCAAACTCAAGGTCCCTCCTCCGGTTGTCTGCATAGCTTTTCTGCCTGCTCTGAGCTTCCACCAACCTTTTCCTGATCAGATCAATCTTCTCAGAAGTCAGCTGTACAAGCTCAGGACCAAACAACTGACGCTCCCCAACCTCATACCAACACACAGGAGTCCTGCACTTCCTGCCATACAAAGCTTCATACGGCGCCATCCCAATGCTAGTTTGAAAACTGTTGTTGTAGGCAAACTCCACCAAAGGTAAATGCCTTTCCCAACTGCCTCCGAAATCTAGTATACAACACCGAAGCATATCCTCAAGAATACGGTTGACTCTCTCGGTCTGCCCATCGGTCTGTGGATGAAAAGCAGTGCTGAAATCTGTCTTGGTACCCAAAGCTGCCTGAAGACTCCTCCAGAAATGCGAAGTAAACCGCGCATCTCGATCAGACACAATAGTCGAAGGAACGCCATGAAGTCGGACAATCTCACCAACATACATCTCAGCCAACCTGTCCATCGAAGCTATGAGTTTCATCGCCAAAAAGTGAGCGGACTTGGTAAGTCGATCGACTATAACCCAAATAGCATCATTGCCTTTAGAACTCTTAGGCAAACCCGTGATGAAATCCATACTGATGTTATCCCATTTCCCTTCCGGAATAGGTAATGGCTGTAATAGACCTCCGGGTCTCTGATTTTCGGCTTTGACTTGCTGACAAACCTCACATCTCGCGACAAATTCGGCCACATCCCGCTTCAAACCTGACCACCAGAAATGCTGCTTGATGTCTTTGTACATCTTAGTACTCCCAGGATGTACAGACAGAAGGGTAGCATGCGCCTCCTGAAGAATACTCTCTTTCAGGTCCACCTGATTTGGAACGCACAGCCTGTCTCCGAACCACAGCACTCCATCCCTGGTCTGAAAACCGGGCAACCTGCCAGCACTAACCTGCTCCTTCATCTCCAGAATATCAGCATCAACTTCCTGACTTGCAATGATCCTTGCATTCAGAGTAGGCTGAAGCTTCAATTGAGATAAAGATGCTCCCAATCCTTGCAAGACAACCTCAATACCGGCTCGGTCCAACTCCTCAATCAAATGCCTCTGGGTCGTAATCAAACAGGCCAAACTGTTCTTGCGACTAAGTGCATCAGCAACAACATTAGCCTTTCCGGGATGATACTTGATCTCAGGTCGCATATCCTCGAGCACTTCCAACCATCTCCGCTGTCTTAGATTGAGATCCCTCTGCTGGTAGATATACTTCAAGCTCTTATGATCCGTGTACATGTTCAGCTTCTCACCATACACGTAGTGCCTCCACTGCTTCAAAGCAAAGATAATCGCAGCCAGTTCTAGATCATGAGTGGGATAATTCTTCTCATGCGGTCGTAGTTGCCTAGACCCATATGCGATCACTTTACCTTCTTGCATTAAGACACAACCAAGCCCCCGATGTGAAGCATCGCTATAGACATCATACTCAACTCCTGCTCTAGGCAAAGCCAAAATAGGTGCAGTAGTCAGTCTATCTTTCAACTCCTGAAAACTCGCCTCACATTGCTCAGTCCACTTGAAGCTTGCATTCTTCTTGGTCAACTCGGTAAGCGGCACAGCTATCTGAGCATAACCTTGAATGAATCTCCTGTAGTATCCAGTCATCCCAAGGAAACTTCTGACTTCCTTCACTGTAGTAGGCCTAGCCCAGTCTCTCACTGCCTCTATCTTCTGAGGGTCAGTTGCCACTCCCTCCTTAGAAAGGATGTGACCTAGGAATGCCACTTCAGATTTCCAGAAATCGCACTTGGATAACTTGGCATACAACCCCTGCTCTTCCAACTTCTGCAAAACTGCTGCCAGATGCTCAGTGTGCTCCTCCTCAGACTTGGAGTACACGAGAATATCGTCGATAAACACCACGACGAAAGAATCAATAAACGGCCTCAGAACTCTGTTCATCAAGTCCATGAAGATTGCAGGTGCATTCGTCACTCCGAATGGCATAACTAAGAATTCGTAATGCCCATGCCGAGTTCTAAATGCAGTCTTATGCACATCTTCAGCTTTCACTCGAACTTGGTGGTATCCTGATCGAAGATCTATTTTAGAGAAGACAGCTGCCCCTTGTAGACGATCGAACAAGTCATCAATTCGAGGAATCGGATACTTATTCTGAACAGTGACTTTATTCAGCTCCCGGTAATCGATACACATCCTCATCGATCCATCCTTCTTCTTTACCAAAAGCACTGGTGCTCCCCACGGTGACGCACTAGGTTGAATAAAGCCTTTTCCCAATAGTTCCTCAATCTGCCGTTTCACCTCATCCTGTTCCACTGGAGCCATCCTATACGGTGCCTTAGAAATGGGTGCACTTCCCGGTTGAACAGTGATGCTGAACTCTACATCACGATGCGGAGGTAACCCAGGAAAATCTTCCAAGAACACAGTCGGATAGTCCCGAACCACAGGAATCCCTTGCAATTCCACAGGAGTCTCTTCCTTGCGGATAGTTGCCACCAGCTTAGAACACTTCAACTTCCCTTGGAAAGTGACTTCAGGTCCACCTGGAGCCTTCACTGTCACCGTCTTGGCCTTACACTCGATGCTCGCACTGTACACCGACATCCAATCAATGCCAATGATAACATCGACTCCCAAGAGAGTCAGCTCGATCAGATCAATGCCAAAGATTCGATCCCCAATCATTATCTCGCAATCAACATAGTACCGATCAGTGGTCAAAGTTTCCCCTGATGGTGTAGCCACTGCTAAGATCTTGCCTGGGAAAATCTTCGGTTCAACTCCCAACACTTTAGCAAATCTAGGAGACACAAAAGTATGAGAGGATCCAGTATCAAACAACACCACAGCTCCCTTTCCATTAATATAGAGTTCTCCTGTTACATAACATACATCATTACATAACAGTTTTACACTATGATCGGGAAGGAGAAATGAAAGAAATCACACTAGACATCAGCCCTCGTACCAGAGATAACCTGATCTGCTTCCTCAGCATCAGCTTCTGTCAAAGCAAATACTCGCCCTGACTGGTACGGCCTCTTCCCAGTCTGCTGTATTGGCACATTGTGATTGCCAATCCGCGGTTTGAGACATCGAGATTGGTAATGTCCCACTTCACCACAGTTAAAGCAAGTGACTGCAGAAGGTCTCCCTGCATCGTTTCCAGGTCTCCCAGCTACACTGACGGCATTCGCCCCTGTCGGTTTGAATTTCTGTGCAGATGGTTGCCCCTTGAAACTCCCCGATGGCGCGGGCCTCTTCCCAGTCTGCCAGTTGCTCCTCTGATGCTGAGCAACATGGAACTGCTCCATATCCGCCTCCGTTGCTGCCGCCCTCTTCACCAGCTTATCGAATCTCCTAATACCAAGGGGTATCATACGAGATCTCAAGCTCGGCCTCAGACCATGCTCGAACTTGCGAGCCTTCTTCGCCTCATCCATCACCAATTCTGGAGCATACCTGGAGAGTTGAGTGAACTTGGTCTCATAGGCTCTCACTGACATGCTGCCTTGTTGAAGTGACAGAAACTCCATGGCCTTTTTCTCCTGGACGTCGGAGGGGAAATAGTGACTGCGGAATTCCTCCAAAAATTCCTCCCAGCCAAGCAACAAGCCGCCCATAGTCCTCTTCATCGACTGCCACCAAACAGCCGCATCCTTCTCCAACTGCAAAGTCGCCAACTTGACCTTGCTGCCCTCCGGTGTTTCCAACACCTCGAAGATTGTCTCCACTTGCCGAATCCAGTTATCGGCCACATCCGGGTCAGATTTTCCCTCGAACACTGGTGGTTTCATTCTCTTGAATGATTCCACTAGCTTGATTGTCTCGGGTACTGGATTCACCGGCCCCCTTCCTTGGTTTGCAGCCACTGCATTCAGCGTCTGGTAAACCCTTGCAAACTCGGCATCCAGGTCCAAGCCTTCACCATTCCTGGCTCCCCTTCTTGCCATATTCTGATGCAAAAGATCCATTAAATTCGAAGTATAAAACAAGAATTTAAACCAACTTTCATTGAATTTCAAAGTCTATACATTCGAATTAGAAAAACATTTTAACATCAGAATAGAAGAAAAATGGAAACCAAGACAATCTAATCTCTACGGGTCCTCTTCGCTGCTCGAAGTTCATCCCGCAGTTCATCCACCTCATCTTTCAGCACATCAGTTAGGTTCTTTTTCTTCTCAAGTTCCCAAATCCGATGGCTAAGAACAGAATAGTCAGCATTTCGCTTCTCCAGCTGAGCCTCCAAAACTCCAACTCTATACTTCAAGGTATCCACTTGCCTCTGCAGAGAAGCCACAGCGTTACCCAAAGCTGGTCCCTTTTCTTCATCGGAAGAAGAAGAATCATCAGGTGAGTTCGGCGGTGGGGTGATCTCTCGAGATTCAGGGTACTCCTCATCATCAGAATCAGCTTGCCCAGGGTGGTACTCGTCCTCAGAGTCAGCCTGTCCAGGATGGTACTCTTCCTCGATAATGTGCCAGTCGTCGCCTCCAGCAGGGTCGAAGTGATCAGCCATCTTAGAATAGAGAGGAAGAAGCGTAAATCATAGAGCAACACAAATGTAAGTTACTTACATTTAAATCTCTAAATCCAAACACACACTCTAATGTCCACATCTAGGGTGTCGTTCCTTATAAATTTGTACGAGTGTGAAAGCATAGAAAAGCGTGGCTCTGATACCACTCTGTAACGCCCCGAATCCCATTTTTACTGAATTCGAGATGTTCTTCAGGATCTTTTCGCTTTCTTCACATACAATTTTACAAGGAATTTAAAATCTTTACTTTTACATCAGAGTTACAGCATGTTACATTTAATTTTACACAGCAGAAGCAAAATGTACAATATTTACATAAATGAACAACAATATAATGAACTCTTTGTGCATCCATTCCTTTTACATGTGATTATCCTGCATAAAACACTGTGGGTACGTCAGTTTATTCAACCGACGATAATTATACATGGCCATCCTCTCTATGCCAGGAACAGTATAATGAATCTCATTTCTTACAAATCACAAGCCAGTTCAACATAAACATGCAAATAAGGGAACTTTTAATGATGTCGTGTCGTGATGGTGCACTTAAATCCTTAATGCAATTTACTTAGTTAGTTATGACACTAATGCATACTTGTTCGAATTCTATGCATCCCATACTACATAGGTTCGAGTGCAAGCCTCTTAAACGATCTTCATTTTAGTAGGGTTCAATCCCCCGCCATGACTTATTCTACTACTGTAATTCCAATGAGTATCCTAGATGAATCTATGAGTACAAGCATGTATCCTGGCCCCTGGAGTAGAATTTCGCGCCATGTCTTGACTCGTCAAGCATGCATTCTGCGACAATTCAGCCTCCTCCCTGAACACACTCCTCTTGCAGTCACCAACACATCCCATAAGCGTGACTAGAGTCCGATCATTACTGAGTTGTGCCCGCGCCATGTCTTGACTCATCAAGCATGCATTCTGCGGCTCACACACCCGCACCGTACCCTAGCTCTCATACTCATGTTTTTCTCTCACCTTCATCACCTCCACACTATGTATTTAAGTTATATTAGAATCATGAATAAAAATCAAGCTCTAGAGTTAGCCTCTCCATCATCCGGACTCATCATTTCATTTCACTTGACCAACCTGGTCTATTTCTCAATATCATTTCATTTCACTGCCGGGGAGACTTAGCTACTCTTTTGTTCAATTTCAAATTCACAATATCCAATGGAGCATCATCAGCTCATTATTCATTTTAGAGTCTCACAGACTTTCTCATCATGATTTCACATTTCATAAATTCATTTGATTCTCAATTCTCATCTATGATTCAATTACACAATTCATGTATCCATAAACAGAGTCCATTGACTTAAATCATAAAGTTCACAATTACCAACAGCAAATAACATGAATTCAAGCATACCAGAGTTCACTCTGTACAGTCGACTTGGAAGAATACCAGTCGACTTATACAGTCATACAGGGTTATCAAAAGGGCTCGGGATAGTCGACTGTATACACCACCAGTCGCCTGTCCCGCAACTTTCAAGTTCACAATATCAGTCACACGACAGTCGACTGTTCACATCTCAGTCGTCTGTCTCAGAAATTTCAACAGCATAATTCTATGTCCAGATCAGTCGACTTGCTACACGCAATCGGTCGACTGGACAGATCCATTTTCAGTAGTTTATTTACAGTTCTTACGTGCATGATGTCAACTAACAGTATACATAAGTTCATGTTCCACATACAAGGTTTCGTATCATTCAGTAACACTACAACATGGATCTTCACATTACTAACATGCTCTTTCCTTGAGGGAAAATAATTAAGACATGCATTCACAATGCTCATGTTTTCTTACAACAATAAAGATGTAAATCCCAAGTCGTCAAACTGGGTCCACATGATGAAAATATCTCAATTTATGAAACCACCAAATAATCAGTCAGATTGAAGTATCAGTCGACTTAGCACAACATCAGTCGGCTGCTTCGACAACTCTAATTTATTAATCACCATTAGTTCTTTTCATTCATTCACTTTCCCTCCATCATATGTGTCATAGGGAAATTGTGTAATAGTAATCACACCATCATGTTCATTTATACACATGTTTATCATCACAATCATGCAAAATAATGTCTCGTACCAGTCGACTTGCTCACCTGGCAGTCGACTGCATCGACAGACCTAGTTTTCATAATAACAACATACCAAGCAATTCCTATTGCGTTTAATTCAATTTTGTAGCATAATATCAATCATAGCCATTATAGTAACATTCCTACAATAGAAGTCCTGAGAAACACCCACCTTGTATGAAGAAAATAACGAAATCCCGCAAAGTCCTTCAACGTAGAGAACACCTTCTTGCTCCTTTGCTCCACGCCGAGCTCCTCAACAATGCTGCTTGCCTCCACAGAAGAGCTCCCACACAACTCACAAATACTTTCTATTACAGTAATAATCTTAGTGTAAAAGAGATAGGAGATGAGAAGGGGTATTTATACTAGAAAATAGATAGAATGGATGGCTAGGATTAATAGGGGAGTTGGTGAATCAAAGGCTGAGATCTAATCGGGAGTTAAGAAACTACCCACACCTCAAGATGTAACCGCCCATGATCACTCCACAAATCCGGCCAAGCTTAAGTGTCTTGTGCACGTGTACATGAAGTGCACGTGTACACACACAAAACTCCAAGGAGTACATCTTATCCGGAGAAATAAAGAGAGGAAAATGCTACATATACAAGTTATGAAATAAGAGGTTAAGTTTAGGGGTTTAAATACATTTGGGCCAAAATATGTATTTTTATATAAGAAAATAAACAAGTCACATTTGGGCTTTGAGAAGAATGTTTCATAGGAAATAATACACTTTATTTATCATGGAGAAAAGTAATAATAATAGGCTATCATAAGAAAATAAATCCCCTCCAAATATATTAAAAAAAAAATAAATCGGGGTACTACAACAACATTGACCAGCCGTTCAGTATAGCTATCCTCCTGGATGAAGCGACAAAGAGGAGTTTGTTGACCTCTTCCTTTAGGGCTTGTTGTCTATCAGGACAAACTTTTGATGCTTCTATTGCACCGGTTTAACATTGGGGTTGACACTCAATCTGTGCATTATTAGTTCTTCCAAAATTCCTAGCATATCAGAGGCCATCCAAGCAAATAGATCTTGGTTCATTCAGATGCAGTCAACGATATTCTCCTTGAGCTCGGTAGGAAGGGCTTTTCTTACTTAGGATTTCTTTTCTTCGTTTCCCTCCAGAATGGGGACTTCCTCTAAATCATCAACGGGTTTGAAGCTAATTAGTTTCCTTGCATCGAGGGGGAGGACCGATCTCTCCACTTTGGTGGTATAACACACCTGAGCCATCTTAGCTCCCCTGACTGCTCTAACCCGCGCTCTTATAAGGAGTTTCATTTTCATAGATTAGGCCGAGGTGATGGCCAAGAGAGAAGCTAATCTAGGATTTAACACTAACCTCCATAAAGTCCATAGGCTCGGTTCAGATAGCTAACGACTCTTCTGCAGTAGCTTCGAGTGTGATAATCCTGTCAATCTGGACTGGTGCATCGGAGAAGTTGTGGAGGGTATAACCGGACTATTTCAACATATCCCTAGTGAGTTTGAGACCTTCGAAGGCATCAAGAAAGAAGATGTTGACTGAGCTTCCACTGTCCACATTAATTTGAATGACCTCGTGGTTCACCATGCAAAGGCTAATCACAAGGGCATCACAATAAGGAGTGCAGATGACCTCCAGGTCTTCATCCAAAAAAGCAAGACAATCCCGATCTCTTGGGAGGAGGGCAGTTGTGCACCAAGTTCACTCTTAGACGAATGCCCTTGTAGAGGAGTTATGTTCTCTCCCCCCATTGGCTTTCCATGTATGGAATGGAAGACTGCCATTTGTCCTTACTCTTAGGACTTGAGTTCCTTTTTTGGGCTCTTATTGGGTCCTCTACTGGGGTAAGGAGCTGTTTTTTCCTTTTAAGTGAACTTTGACAGATAGCCTCAGTGGATCAAGGCTTCAATCTCATCTTTGAGCACGTGGCAATCGTCTACTTCAAGCCCGTGATCTCAGTGGAACCAGCACCAGAACCTTTTTGTAACCCCTGTTTCCGATCAAATAGCTCTCTCTCTCTCCTCACACATCTTCTTCCTCTATTCTCGCTCCGAACTGAGACCCAACACCGCCTTGCTCCTCCCCTACCTCTGCAACCACCGCCATTGCCGCTGCTCTCCCTCATCTTCAAACTCATCGCCCAACGCCCCTACTCACCGTCACCGTAGCCCAACACCACCAAGCCTCATCATCGCCATCTTCACCACCTCACCACCGCAACTCGATAGCCACCTACCGAAGCATCCTGCGACTGCGATCCACCGACTGCAACCCTGTTTTGTCGCTGCTCACCCTCTGCACCGTCGAAGCCCACCAGCTTGTGCTGCCTCCGCTGTCGCCCTCACGACCTTCCACCTTCCGATCTTGTAGCCCCGTCGCTTCCACCTCTCACTGTTGCACACCTCTTCCAAGCCACCTTGATGCCCTGCTCCAAGACCACCTACACCTCAGCCCCAAGCTCCGCCTCTATTGATAGCAAACCCCAGCCATTGCTGCTGTCCCTCCGACTGCACCATCTCGCCTTGCTGCCCTCATCCCTACTACCACCTCTCCTGTCGAGCATCCCCTGCATCCTGCCGTCCATCCTCATCGCCACCACAGTCACCCATCAACGCCATCACCACCCATCAGCTCTCGCCACTTGCAGAACCACCATCGTCACCCCTTGTCTCTGCCAATATCCCCGTAACCCTTCCCCACCATCGCCTACACCCGTCGCACCAGCTCTGCCTTGCCTTGCTGCCGACCACTGCAGCCCACACCTGCCTTGCCCAGCCCTGCCGTCGACTCCCCACTGCCCTGCTCTCCACTGTTGCCAACCTTCGCACCTCGACCCTACAGTACAACTCCATTGACAGCTACCCCTAGCACCTCTTCGCCTCTCGTTGTGTGTTGCCACAGCCTCTTTCCTCTTCTTCGATTTCGCAACCCCTCACTGGCGACCATCATTACCGCTGCCCTTGGTGTTGCTACTGTCTCTTGCTCGTTGCCACCGTCTCTTGCCGTCGCCGTTGCTCTTGGCGTTGCCGCTGCCTCTTTTGCCTATGTCACCACTATCTCTTGCCGTGCTCGCTGCTGTGAGCTTACCTCACTAGTACTCATCGACATGGCAAGCATCTCTTGTACACTTTTTTTATTCCGTGCAAGCATTTTCTTTGAAATCCGGCAAGTAGTTATACATTTGAATTTCGTATTTAACTGAATTCCATTATTGATTTATTATTTTCTTCGCAATACCATGTTATTGATTCATATTCGTCTTATCGTGCCATTATTATTGATTTAAAATTTAAACGGTAAATTTATCGTATTATTGAACATTCAAATTTACTGCGTTGTCGTTTGCCCGAGTTTGTACTGACGTTTTGACCCAATTCCTGACATCAGAATTTAGAACTTTGTACATAGAAATTGTAGTGAACCGAGTCTTGATTTCGGAACATCTTATAGATTCTCAATCTGTTTTATAAATTGTAAGTTATCACTATTTTAGTACTAGCATGTTATAATTTCCAGAACCGAGACCGTGCACGAAACCCGTAAAGAGTTGGTTAATCGACCTAGCTTCTGTAACTATAATGTATCTTATGAATATGCATTGGAACCGCCAGAGGGTCTACTTTCTAGAATCTCTGAAGGAATTAGATTTGCATTCCCATAGCAGCAGGAAAGTGCAATTGATTACCAATAGGTGCTGGTGTTCAGAACTTGTATTATTATGTTTTTGCATATACACAAGTTATTTTCCATAATTAATGAATTGAACTATGTATATTTCATGTATTTCATAGCCTTGACATCTTCTTGATTTTGTATAGATACTATTGTTCTCATCGATTGTACCAATTGCATAAATTTTGATACCACAGTTCTCGTTGATCGCATCGGTTGCATATTCGTGATTCATGTTAATAAAATAATAACAAGCCGGGATAATAATCGTCGACTTGGTAGTGAATGATCAGTCACTGTGCTCGGATGAGGGATCCATGTTTCCCTATATTGTTCTTGTTATCTTGTATTGTATTGTGGATAAATTCTCGTTATGGATCGTGGATTGTGAATTCTCGTTATTGTTATCGTGCCGAGTACATGATCTGTAGAGTTCACCACTATAGTCTAAATGATCACTGTTTACATGCACCGAACCTGTAGTATGGGACGCAGTATTACGTGTATTAGATAGGTTAATAAAATATTGATAGACTTAAAGATTGACGCCAATGATTATTGTTTATTGATTATTGTTCATCGACTATTCATTATTGTTTATTGATTATTGTTCATCGACTATTGATTCATTGATTATTGAGTATTGTTTATAGATTATTGACTATTGTTTATTGAATACTGTTTACTGATTATTGACTATTGACTATTGGCCCCATCGACTATTCTTTATCGACTATCGTTTATCGATCATTGATTATCGAACATTGATTTTATTATTGACTATTGTTTATCGAATATTATTTACTGATTATTGACTATTACTTATCGACCATTGCGCAAATTGATTATCTACTTTTGACCTTGTTATCGTCTATCATTAATTGACTCTGATATCATTCTAATTCCTTGTTCTTGTTATATAGTCATTTATTTCTTTTACTACTTGCTACTACTTGTTTTCCGAAGTTTACTCTAACGGGTACTCTCCATCTTTCTTTTGAGTTATTGTTTATACAGGTACAAATGATGTGATACTGAGGAACTTGACGTGCTGCTATTGCATTGTGTATCCTCGATATTCTGTAAGTTCTTGTATCTTAGATATTGGTTATTGGATTATATTCTTATTCCTGTGATTATTATTGTATTGTTGAGCTTACTGGTATTAAACAGCTTATGGATGATATGGGCTGGTATACTTATATCATTCGCTGGGCCTCAATTATGTGCCTATGTTTTCGTATAACGGGAAGTGGGCGTGACACTCTTATCACTCTTCTTCCCGGGAGTGTTCATTCGAGGCGAGGGACAAAGGAGTCCCTTTTCCTCCATTTCCATAAGCACTGCCGAGATACTAGCAGTGAGTGGGGTGGACTTTTTGAACCGAGGCACAGGAGGAGGGCACCTTTGACGGGAAGCATCCTTCTGTGACTTCTTAGGAGTCTAGGAGCTGTCAATCTTCTGCTTCCACCTCGGCAAGGATTCTTAGTGCCCCCCGGGATGGAGGGCCTCTTCGGCCTGAATGTATTTTTTGCTTCGAAAGAGTAGGTCAGAGAAATATTCGGGTGACTTCTTAGCAAGAAAGGTTTTGAGGAAATCGTGTTGGACATTATACCTGAAGGAAACCATAAAGACCCCAGAATCAAGAGAGGGAATGGATCGGGCCTCTGCTGTGAACCTATGGATGATGTCTTTAAGTGATTCCCCATCCTTCTTCTTTAACTCTAGCAGGGAGGCACTCATTTTCTCCGCCTTTTGACTGGTTAAGAAGTGCGTGAGGAAGGTAAAATCAGTAGATGGAGCTAAAGGCAAGCCAGGAGTACCATTCTCTTGGGTCTTGGAGTGTAGCAGGGAACGTCTTGCAAACAAGTGCATCATAGGCATTGTGAATCATCATGAGAGTTTTAAAATCCTCGATGTGATATGCCGGGTTGGACTCTCCATTATAAGTCTCGTATGCTGGATGCTTGAAATCTCTCGGGACCGGGGCTTCGAGAATGAAAGGGGAGAAAGGTGGTCGAACGGGGTAGTACCCCATGTTTTGTTCTCCCCTTTCTTGTCCTATCTGGGCAATGCGGTCCTCCATCTCCTGAAGGCGCTTGATGGCCACGTCTTCACGTTCCTCGGATCAAGTAGACCTGTAGGACTACACATTGTGGACTAGACCAGCTTGAGCGCTGCTCGAATGGTGGTCCCTCTTGGGGGCCCCATGAAAAGCTTGAAGGATCTCGTTCATGAAGTCCTGGAACTCGGCTACGGTGATGGGGCCTCCCTCATCCCGATTCCCCTTTGGGGCTTGACGATTTGCGGGAGAGTGATTTTGCTCGTTCTTCTGTTTGCACTGGAGTGGCTCCTGCAGCACCCCCGGTGACCCGAATGGGGACCCCCATTCCGGAAGCGGTTATACTCGGTGTGATGACGAAGGTCTTCCTCCTGCTGTCGATTATTGAGGACGTGTCGGAGGACCTGATCCGCGGAGGGTTCTGCCCTCCATTCGGCAGAGTGAAAGGTAGTGTTGACTGGACCACGGCACCCAGGAGGAGGAAGACCAGATCAGTTCTTTGAACGCTACCACTGGGACCCTTGAGTCATGATGGAAAAATTTGCAAGTGCACAAAATCGCAACAAGTAGTATACTTTAAAATAAAAGTGTGTTGAACCCACAAGGACTAATTATTATTGTAACTCCTGTATTCCTTATCTTGAATTTTTGTATTGTATTTACCTTTCCAATGTATTCTATCTGATTGTATTCTTTCATTCTTCTGGACTGTGTGATTGTTTCTTTGTTCTCAATAAAATCCATCTATTTTTTCTTTGTCGTCTGTGATTTCATTCTTCTTGATTCAATTTTTCTACCAATTATTTATCTCTGGATGATTTGTTGATTCTATTTTTTTTCATTCATGGCCTAATTGTTTATCTATTTGTTTTTGGCCTATTGGATCCGGCTTCTGACGCAATCTACCCTATTTAAACTCTATTACCCGCCCTATTGGATCCTAATACCCGCTACCCAGTACCCTCATTGACCCAGTCTCCCTCAATTTCTCCTTCACGTTCTCCATATTGCCTAACCAACAAATCTTGTTCCCGATTATCTTCCCCTAATTCCTCAAAATCCTAACTTACCCATATCCTATTAAAATCATAGCAAAAATTGTTATTTTCCTCTCTACAGTAAATATCTCCTAAACAAACCCTAAACCCTAAACTCATCTCTCCCCCTCTCCCTGTGTTCACCCCCTTGTCGGAGCTCCCGCCGTAGCACCTCCACTGTCGACCAGTTGTCGTCGCTCCCAACCTCGCGCCACCTCCTGTTGCGCTACCAGGCCAGCAACGCCAGCACCCGTGCCCTCTCCTCCTCCTTTCGAAGCCAGTAGCAACCCCTCGATGCCTTGCCTTCGCTGCCCCTGTTTGCCGTCGACGTCCTCCCGCCGAGTGCCGCCGTTGACCACCATCCACCGGTGCACCACCGAGCCCCACCATCTTCCTCCTATCCAGCAAGCGTTTGTGTTCGTGAGCGTTTGTGTTCATGATTGTTCGTGTTTGTGTTCGTTGCCCGGAATTCGTTCCCATTATTCTATTCTTTCGTCCGATTCATCGTCTTCACCCTAAGGCAAGTAACTTGTATAATTTTTGTTTGTATACAAGTACAAAATACCGCATGTAGTCTCGCTCTCATATTTTGTTTGTTCACATGGTTATTCCTTGATAAATCTTGATCTAAATTGTTTGATCCAGTCGTAGTCATGATCCATCATTATAGTTGTCACACACACTACATGAAAATAAACTAGATCTAGATAGACTCTTGATGCATGTATATATATTCTTCGTGATCAATGGTATGTTGTGTAGTTTGTTACATGCTTGGTGTGCTAGATGTGTTATCTCGTTGTCGATTCGTTAATACCCATGCCATGTTGATTGGAGTATCTAATATATCATATTTTGCATTATATTCTGATTTGGATCTATTGCATATGAGTTGTTTGGTTAAATGCATGAAAAGAGATTTCGGTTTTCTACTGCCCGGATTTGGTTCAACGCTTTAGACCCTGTTAAGGTCAGTAAAATAAATTATTTTGTGAATATCATTCGTAGGCCTCGATGTCTATTTTTCAAACTTTCGACGGATCTTAATTTTGGTTTTTAATGTGTGAGTTATCGCTGTTTTATTGCAGTCGTGTCGAAATTTCCAGATTCTATTTTATGAGATTGCTGTATGTTTATTTATTTTGGAATTGGTGTTAAAAGTAAAATTTGGATTCAGTATTTTTCTAGGTATGTCTAGACATGATTGGGATCAACCCCTAATTTTTGTAGAATTGTTTAATGACTTTTATAATTTATTTCATGCTTGTGAAACAAATCCATATATTTCTAAACTGCATGTTGTTCAGTAAAGAACTCCATTTTCAACCTGATTCCAGTCGTTGTTGATTAAAACTTTGTGAATATGAAATGTATCCTGCTGTGTCTATTTCACCACCCTTTTGACGGATTTAGATTTCGAGTTATACTTTGTGATCTGTCACTGTTTTAGTACTGCTGTATCAAAAATTTCAGATTCATAAGCTTGTTTTATCATTCTGTTTTCCAAATTTAAATTGATTATACTATCTGTAATAGAATTTTATGAAATTTTATATGCTGAGACTAGATATGCTAGGGAACTCTCAAGATTTTTCCTAGATTTAATTTTGCTGTTTTAAAACCTTTTTCATGCTTATAAATAAAACTTACAATTTCTGGCTGAACATGAATTTTGTGTAAAATGCTGTTTTGAATCTTGTAGCTGTAGTTGTTATATGACTTGTGTATATGCACTGGATTCTTCTAAGAGTCTAGTTTGTAGATTTTCTGACGGATCTAGGTTTGCACTCTTGTGGCAATGGAAATCTCAGATTTGGTGCAGTTATGTCATGCTGTCCAGAATTGAAAGTCTCGTTATTCTAGTCTATTATGAGTTGTTTGTCACCCGTTCATATCTTCTATACAACTTGAACTTGTTCCTTGTTTTTTGCCGTGTTTCCATGCTTTGTTTGTGCACGTCCAGGCTTGGTCTAATAATAATAACAAGAAATCAAGTCGGGGTTAAAGGAAAAGATCCAGTGGTGGAAAATAGAGAAATGTGTAGTTGGAAGGGGGCCCGTGTTTCCCACTTGCTTACCTGACTACATGCTTTTCCACAGGAGAGGTATACTCAGAGGGGATCCACAGATCCTCTTGATAATTGATACTAGACACGTGATTACTTGACACTTAATACTTAGTACTTGATACTTGACACGTGATTACTTGATACTTGCTACCCGAGTACACGGCCCTCTATGATCCACTACGAAATCTAAACACAATTTATCTGAATGTACCAACCATGTGGTAAAAATTTGGGACGCATGATGTGCTACCTAGATAAGATTAGATACAATACTTGAAAATAACATGATCAGTTGCTCATTCCTGTACTTGTACATGCTACTGGATACTTGTTACTTGTTACTTGCTTGCATGCTACTTGATACTTGTTACATGTCACTTGCACCTCATTATCTTGCCATGACACTTGATTCTGTTCTTGATTGAGAGTTAGTTATTCTATTTTGCAGTCACATTTCTTCCATACTTACTTTAGTACTTGCTTCTTGTTGCTAATTTGTATATTCTTTATCGGCTTTCCCTACTTGTTGCCTG